>OX387426.1:39697610-40370134 GCA_947563755.1 Lochmaea crataegi | reverse complement strand
GGATCCAATTATTCCCAGTTTGGCTTGATGCTGGATGAATGCGCCATGGTCAGTTCTCATTTAGAAGTCAGAAAATTACAATCTATTGTGATGTTTTCTTGAATAATAATCCACTAACTAAAAAATAGTATTGAAAATAATTAAAGTCGTTCCGACTTTTTTGCAATTACAAAAAATGGTGTTAAGAGCTTTTCGGAGCAGGTGGAAGTCAAATTTGAATTGGCTTCAAAGTAGAACCTTGTTTCAAGGGATAATAAGTCTATGTGATGCTTTTTGGCATAATATACACTGTGTTCATTTGAAAAGGACCCACCCTTAATATTTCAAAATGGGACATACTAGAAAGAAATGCCGAAACACGTCAACTTTTAACTTAAGGGGGACACTTTTTGGCGCTAATGTCATAAACGTCGGATTCACCCCCTTCCTACAGGAGACACCCCTTACATTTTTTCAAATGGCATTAGGTATCAAGTCACACCTCATTTAAAAGGTCTGGTAAATCTCTATGCAATCATTTAGTTTTTTCTTCGATACCAGCCTTTCATTGTTATTTAATCGTTGTTTAAAATTGGCTCTCTTTCAATTTTTCGTATGCTCCCGTATTGTGTTATGATAGAAAGACTCTTTAAAGAATAAAAAATTTACAAATAGTGAAAAGACAACTGATAACAGGAAAAACCTGCTATTTAATAATGTTTTCAAAGTGATCACCGTTAACATTCATGCAATAAAAGTTGAAAGAGAGCCAATTTTAATCAACGATTACATAACAATGGAAGGCTGGTATCAAAGGAAAAACAAAATGATTGAATAGAGATTTACCAGACCTTTTAAATGAGGTGTGAGTTGATACATAATGCCATTTGAAAAAATGTAAGGGGTGTCTCCTGTAGGGAGGGGGTGGATCTGACGTTTATGACATTAGCGTGAAGTTAACGTGTTTCGGCATTTCTTTCTAATATGTCCCATTTTTTATATGTTAAGGGTGGGTCCTTTTCAAATGAACACAGTGTATATTAATATAATAATAAAATAAAATGATAAATAAATTCCTTGAAACTACTTTCAATAAAATCATTAAACATTTGTAATGGTTGTGTCTCCAATGGAAACGTTGGTTGACTAAAGGTGTGGAAAGGCCTCTGAATCGGTGGTGTTGTGGGTCACTTGGAGGATCATCGTAAGGGAATGAAACAACTACTTCTAGCACTGGGATATGTTTGATTCATTTACTATTATACATTACACTACTTACTATTACTAATGATCTGCATAAGTACCTAGCCGTATAGCAGACTTAATGGTTTATGATTACTGATCTCTGACTATTCAACTATATAGAATGCTCTTCTTGAATTATTCTGAATCGACTTCTCTTATCATAAATATTGAATGCATATTTATATAACCAGTCAAGTTCAAATAAAACAAATAAACATATTACTGTTTTGTCTCACTTCACCCTTTGAACTTGACTTTCTATTCAATAACCTTCTTACTCTTTATTTATATAATATTAAAACGTTCGAATGTTTTGTTGAAATAATATCATGGGAATTCAATTCTTATTTTAAATATTTATTATTATATTATTATATTGCGCCAAAAGGCATCACACGTTGAAGAATACATAAATATAACCATCGAGGCCGGCAGGTATCGAGTCAAGCTCATCACGTAAATAAACATACAACATTAAATAGTACACATCAGCGAACTTAAACTATAATATAAATATATTAAAAACAGTCGATAACATTCATTCAGATTCACATTCAGATTGAGATACAATTCATATGTGATCAATATTCATTCTAACTTAGTTGTAATAGATTTAGTAGACATTTTTGTGGACAATCGAATTCGATCCATTTTCACTATAACTATATTATATTTTTATTGATACATAGAAAATAATAATATTTACTTTTACTTGGCCTACGCACATCGTCAGACGTTATATTCATTCGTGTAACTTTTTCATACGAATTATACGATTTGAAGGGGTAGAACTAAAGTTTTTGAGTTATTTGGATAACAAAAATTGATCGATAACGCAGAAATATTCAGTAGTAATAACCCAAGGACATTGATAATTGTTCGAAAAAATTTTATCACAGATTTCGATAGCTTGTTGCTTGGAAACAGACCGACGCCTCAGGCGGAGAAGAAGAAGAAGGAAATTGAAAATTCGAAAAAGTTTTATAACAGATTTCAAAAGCTTGTTGCTTGGAAAAACTCCGACGCCGCAGGCGGAGGTCTGTTGCCTATAAGGAACAAGCTTGAGAAAGTTGTTTAAAGATTTTTGAGCATATATCAATGTTCGAGGGTTATTCGAATGGAAATTTTTTTGCTAATTATAGAAAAAATACAGAGCAAAAACAATTTATTGAAAGGTGCATAAATGCTTTCCACACAAACTTTTTACTGTAAACAGTATTTTTTGGTATATTTGTTTCTATAATTTCATTAATATTCTCGTCAGTATTATGACCAAATCGTGACATTTCGAAATATTAAATATTTTAAAACGACAAAATCGAAATAAATCAAAATGTATCCAAGGTAACGTAATAGAGTGAAAACAGCCCATGGGATCTGTTTTCAGTATAATGTTGTTCTGATTGGTTGTGTTCAATCAAACGACCTCAAATCAACTGATTTCATTGGATTTCTACTAGAGCAAAACATTTTCAAAAAAAATTAACTCTTCTCCACAATTCATCATCAGAAATGCGATTCGCTTTCTTTTTGCTCCAAAAACAACATAACATGTATAAGCAGCGATGAAATAGTTCAACTATCTTATTTTCATGTGTGCCTGGGCAATCAACGGGATCCAGAAGACTGATATTGGAAATTACATGATAATATTTTGAAATGACTGAGGAAGGTGCGTTACCATTACTACCGGTACATTTATAGGCAATTCATATTATACTGTCGGAACAAATTCAAGTTCTTAGTGCAAAACCGATTTATCATTAGTTACAATTGAATTTAAACATCACTGTATTAGCTCTATAGGTACTATAGGCGTGTTTTCACGTCAAGAGCAGTATGGTGCCAAAGGAGATCCTCAAAGGTAGTCTGGCATGGGGATACATACCGGAAGTATGGCAACAAGTCATTTACATACCCAAGGTAGGTAAAGTGTCTAACTTAACGCCAAAGTCATACAGGCCAATAAAACTTACTACTACTGAAAACATTGGAAAGGTTGCTGGACAGGTAGATAAGAGACGAAGTGTTAAAGGATAAACCCCTAAGCAATCGACGTCAAAAAATAATAGTTCAATACTATTAATCGCTTTACAAAATTAGAAAAATTAATTTCCAAAGAGCAGACCGTCCACTGAGAAGCAACAACTACTTCTCGGGCTATATGCCCCGACAGACATTGAATTACACTTCTAAAGTAAACGGAGTTGGTATATCTGTTAATATAGAACCAACCATTCTGGTTTGCGATTAGAAGCGATCACTTGTGGACCGGTTTCGGCGTATTAGCGCCTCATCGGCACAAGGTAGATGCTATTCGTCCAGAAGCTCTGAGAGCATAATCCTGGACTAGAGACTACGTTGATACCACACCAATACATTATCCTCTGTAAACGAAATGCTAAGAGTGCGATATCAGCGACAATATGCCTATCAACCAGGCAAATCTACGGATCTAGCGCTGGATGATCTAACCAGGCTTATCTCAAAGTCAATAGAAGACAAAGAGATAGCGATGGCCACTTTCTTAGACATTGAGGAAGCATTTAATAATGTTACCACGAATTCATTGGTTAATGCAATGAATAGACGAGAAACATCCACAACAATATGCCGATGAATAAAGGCAACTCTGAAGGATAGGATGATAAGTTCCACTCTGGGGCAAGTCACCATCAAGGCAAGGACGGGTGGAGGATGTCCACAAGGAGGAGTGCTATCACCTCTACTATGGGCAACCTTAGTAGACGACCTCCTTACAGAACTGTCCACGGCAGATTTTTACTGTCTCGGATACGCAGACGACATCGCTATTGTAGTCAGAGGCAAGTTTGCTGGGGTGATATTGGAAAGAATGAAAACAGCCTTAAATATAGTTGATAATTGGTGCATACAAGAGAGACTAACAGTCAATGTTAAGAAAACACAAATTATCAATTTCACAAAAAAGACGGCACTACAAGGCCTGAATCCAATAGTGTTAGGAGGAGAGGTGATTCCGTTTGCCAAAGAAACAAAGTACCTAGGAGTACATTTTGATCAAAGGCTTTCATGGAACACTCACCTCCAGAAGACCACACAGAAAGCTACCATTGCCCTTGGCAGATGCAGAAGAATGTGTGGGAAAAACTGGGTACTTACCCCAAAAATTACCCAATGGCTATACACAAAGGTTGTTAGACCAATGATAGCCTATGGATTAGTAGTGTGGTGGACAAATACACTGCAAGTGGGAGCTATAAGGCTAGTGAGTAGCACACAAAGGCTTGCTTGTCTGTGTATTACGGGAGCCATAAAAACTACTCTGACGCTGAATCTGCCTCTACTACACATTTTTATACAGATCTGTAACGCATAGATTACTGAAATGTCAACAACACATAAGCCAAACGCACGGAGCTGACTATCGAAAGCTTATCGAGGACCTAAAAGCGGATGTCTTAATGGGGAAACCCATGGACGCAACGGCCACGAGATACAGCTTTAATAATAAATTCCAAATAACTATACCAGGTAGGGAAGACTGGAAAAAAGGTGTACCCATACAGGCTGAGGCAACCTGGTATACGGACGGCTCCAAGATAAAAGTAGGTGTAGGAGCCGGAATTATAGGGCTAAAACAAAGGATAGCTATTCCAATAAGCCTATCTAAGAACGTCACAACTTTCCAAGCGGAAGTGACGGCGATTCACCACTGCGTTGAAGAAATTAAAAGGCAGGAAAGGACATACCGTTCAGTTGCCATCCTCACCGACAGTCAAGCTGCACTGAAGGCATTCGATTCCATAGAGGTCAATTCTAAGCTAGTATGGGATTGCATAGGTGCCTTAAACGCACTTGGAGACCATTCCAAGGTCATGGTGGCCTGGGTACCAGGGCACGAGGGTCATAAGGGGAACGAATTGGCGGATGAAACGGCCAGACAAGGCTCATCAATGCCATTCATTGGATCGGAACCCTTCTGCGACGTCGCTAAGTCGACAATAAATATGGCCACAAGGAAGTGGGTGGCACATAAATCCTTAGAATGGTGGGTAACCTCACCAGGACAGAGACAGGCGAAGCTGTTCATTAGAGGACATTCGCCAACTTTTACGGCAGACCTAATGAGCAAAGATAGGAAAACTGTCAAAGCCGTAGTGGGTGTGTTGACGGGGCACTGTAAGCTTAACAGGCACGCAGAGCTAATGGGGTTGACAGACGAAGCTATGTGCAGATTCTGTCACCTAGAGAAGGAAACTGCAGAGCATATCCTATGCCAGAGCGATTGCCTGGCGAATGTGCGGTTTCTTTTACTAGGCGATGGGAATCCACCGGCAAGAAACTATAGATTCAGTCTCGAGGCTGATTGGCTACTTAAAAAGAGTCGGGCTGGAGAATGTAATCTAGATTCAGAGGACCACAATAGATCTGAAAAGGTCGCAGTGGAATAGGCCGATTATCCACCTCGTCAAATCTAATCTAATGGTGCCAAAGGACGATGGCCGTGTTTTCTCATTAGCATATAAACTGAAAATACAAAGGTAAACTTTGACAACGCCACTGGATAATCAATATCAGTCAATTGTAGAAGTGAGAGGGAATAACACACGCACGTGCTTGCCAATAGGAAGTCACTTGGTTACTTAGCAACAGCGGTTTGATAGATATTCACCAATTGAGTTAGTCCGGGGGGCGTGGTAATCATGATTTTCACACGACGTAGCCGGCTTGAAGGAAACCCATATCATATTTGGAAAATTGTTAATCTTTTAATATTCAGAAATCGAAAAAATAATGTTCATTATTAATATTTAATGAAGATTTAAACAAATTAATTTGTTTTATTTCATCAGTAGTATGGATCTTCATCAAGTAAAAGCCTCATCTATTCAATTTTTAATAGACAAACTCCAATGAAACAAGCAAATTAAAGAACTAACGTTCAATCATTATTGACATATTGTTAATAATAAAAAGTCCATTTTCTAATTATTATCACTACATACTTAGCACTTTAGCTTTTTCATAGTTATCGGCAAAATTGTAGATACTGGCCACGTAAATCGGCATAATTCTAGATACATGGTCACGTAACAATCCATGTAAATATTTTCTATTACTTTTTAATGTAGAAATTTCATTATGCGAAGCTTTCAGGCAATAACAATATCTCAAACGTCAAAATTTGTTTGCAACAAGATGGTGATATTTAGGCAATACCTAAATAATGTGTTTCCCAGAAGATGGATTGGATACTCACTCTGTATAGTATATTTTTAAGAATTTAGTATATTTTTCAGACTTAGCAATATTTCATTAACTGAATTTGAAACTGCACTTTTTTAGAGTGTCATTATTATATTTTCATTAATGACGAAATAAATTGTTAATATTATCTGACTTTTTATTGGCCATTATCATTAGTAACAACCCACTACATTTACTGTTAACATACAACTTGTTGGCATCTTGTGGTATTTTCTCTCCAGTATAAAGCAAACTGAGAGTTGTAAAACAAATTTGTTAATGTACACAGGAAGTATAGTGAACATTTAATTTAGATTTTTTTCATCTGGATAGCAACCGAGTGTAGTTTAAATTTTCCGCCCAAATGTGCATTTAAATTTCGTGCCAAAACCCCAACTATTTCAAAGGACAGAACAAGACCAGTTAGTTTTAGCAGGAGACGATACTATAGTAAAATTGCAATCGGTGCGGAGTAATAAAACTGTCGGAACAGGTCATTTCAGGAGTGGGTATCTATTATGATTTTTAAGGTATAGAGACATTCGGATTACTGAAATATTTATTACGAATATTATTGAATGCCTGTATTATTTTGGTGTATTCGGTTGTAATTTTTTTTATCAACATATAAACGACTTGCATATTATTATTGTTGAAACCATTTCCAAGAACTATTGCGAGTCTTAATGACCTCAAGCAGACGGGGTGGGATTATAATTTCAGAGATAATTCCCCTACCTTACTATGGAATTTGTGTATTTTTGTTTCAAATGTAGTTGCAGTCTGACTGTCAGCAATTATTAATTTAGTAAATTTAGAAAGAGCTTGCTCGCTTGATAACTTTTATAAAGTAATTATTGTGATTATTAGTTTCGGTTAATAGTGAAAATGGCAAAAAATTTGCAGTACGGATCCGGGTTTACACCTGTAGAGCGTACGAAAAAGTCGGCGTTGTCGGTGAACGAGAAAGTAATAATAAACAATTAGTTAAGAACTGAAAATCCTCCAGGTTAAGTTGATGACATTATTGCAAAGACAAGTAATATGACAGGCGTAAGCAAATCAACAAAATACAAAATTAAGAGTGAAGCTATTAAATCCGCAAAGAAAAATGCAGGCGGTGAAAAGAAAGTTGAATTCGCAGAAGAAATTTGAAACGCAATAGGAAGAAAAGTGCACGAATTTTATTTTAGGAGAGAAACTGGAGACTACCATGAAGATATGAACGCCGACGTTTCTGAGGAATATTTTGAGCAGATGATTGACCTAATACCAAAAGGTTCAGTCATAGTATTAGATAACGCTAGTTACCATTCTTGTCACATTGAGAAGGTGCCAAACACATCATGGAGAAAACAAGAAATCATTGAATGGCTAACAGACAAAAATATTAATTTTCCTCAGAAATCAGTCAATCCAGAACGTCTACAAATTGTAAAATTGAATAAGCCTCCTGCTCGATATACAGTGGACGAACTAGCAAAAAAACGTGGTATTGACGTAGTGCGACTTCCCGCATATCACTGCCAATTAAATCCGATAGAACTGATATGGGCACAGTGAAAAGTTTTATAGGTCGACATAATACTACATTCAAACTAAAAGATGTGCAAGCATTATTAGACAGGTCCCTATTACAAGTTATTAAAGAAAATTGGCAAAAAGCAATTCATCATATATTAAAAGAGGAAGAAAACATGTGGAATCTGGAATAAATCTTATATGCAGACATTACAGTGACACCATTAACAATTTCAATAAATAATGACTCTTCAAGTGACGATTGTGATTCCGACAATGACTTAGAGACATTTGCACTTACTAATCTAGACTAAGATGAAGGAAGAACTATTTAAAACAATTTACAAGTGGCATGTTCATATTAATTTGGTAAGCAAATTACAATTAGTACCTATCATAACATTGTATTATTTAGAATTCGAGCCATAATTTAATGGTCAACATTTTAAACCACACTTATTTAATAGGATATCTACGTATTTTCATAATTTAAAACTTAAGCAATACAACAAATATTAACAATATATACCTACGAACCCCTAATACTGTTCCTAAACCTACGCCTATTATACCCCTAGAGAGTATTAAGATAAGACACGGTCGTTGTTATACTTCTACAATATCCGTCGGAACAAATAAATTTCTTGTTTTTACAACATTCATTACAGCAGGTAGTGTAAAATTACATATTTTGTTTGGTCCACTTGTGCTGCTCCCTCTAACAAAGTCGGCCAGTTAAGTTGTAAAAACAAACTGAAAACTAACAATGAGTTAGTTACTCGTTTCATTGGTTGTCTCTGATATTAGGTATTCTCTATAATAGGATTACCTACAAATAGGAAAGAGCGTAAGCAACGTCAACAAAACAGTAAACTAACAAAAGTCGTCATATAAAATAACGATAAAGTGAAAAAGAGCAAACAAAATTCAAATTCTAATCAAAACTTTTCAATTCATGCGACAAGAGACGATACACGGAATAAGGACAGCCAGAACAGACAATGGAATTGCAGCGCTACCATCACCACCTTCCTCTACCTTTTGGGTTCGTAAACAAAGACGCCTTTATACATTTCCAATGTATCCGATAAAGAACACTTCTCATGCTCTCACCGAACTCATTTTCATTTACACGTATGCGTCTCAGGGTTGTCTTTGGTTCTAACCCGTTACGTGCGATTTTTTTCGGAAGAAATACATGGAATGGGTAAAGCCATTCTAATAATCAGAATCGAATGTGAAAACCGACATTAATGTGTAAATACGTTAAATGCAAACAAAACTCTAGAAGAAGGTGAAATATGGTTTATTAGCGATAAAAAGACGATGGCGTTGCAAAACAAGACTTTGTGACGTTGCCAAACTGTAGTTCTTTTTTTCACTTTAAGAGAACTAGAAATGTCAATCTGGCAGTCCTTCTTTTTCATTGGCCTGTGCCTCATAATACATGAAACGAAGTTGTTTATTTACAAATGCAAGGCTTGTATAATAGTCTCATATTTATTCAATGTAAGTATTTATTTATGTGAAAAGTGTGGATGAGAAACAAGAAAGCGTAAAATATATATTATTCTACGCTTCACAACTAAGTTTTGAAAAATATTTTTCAAAAACAGTGACCGTTCAACGAAGAAGAATATATATTCTTTGATATCTGTTGGTAACACGCTTTACTAAATACGACAATTTCACAGGAAACTGTAATAATTCTATGTGTTTCAAGCTAACGGGCGTGTTGTCAAATTTCGAATTTTGGTTTGTGACTTGGAGGTGAGGTGTCGCTATTATCGCAACTAAAACATTTCCGTAACTGGAAGATATGTATAGTTGTTGATTATAGTCTCATTTCAGTCCGGGATTAACTCTCGGATGATAACATATACCTTGTACTGATGAGGCGCAATACGCCGAAACCGGTCTACAAGTTATGTTGTCCCTTCTAGTTGCAAACCAGAATGGTTGGTTTAAATCTTGTAGATTTACCAACCCCGTTTGACTTAGAAGTGTAATTCAATGTCTGTCGGAGCATTTGCCCAGGAAGTAATTGTTTCTCCTTCGTTAAACGGTCACTGTTTTTGGAAAATGTTTTTCAAAACTTAGTTGTGAAGCGTAGAATAATAATATTTTAAAGTTTTCATTGGTTTTCCATTGAATAGTGGAATTAATTATAAACAGTTAGTTTAATTCTAAAAAGTAACCCATTCTAACTTTAAAAACTTTCAATCTTTTACGTTTAAATATTATAACATCAATATTAATAGTATAGAATGTATTATATTGTACGTCTCTTACAGCATTAAGCAGAAGAAGCGGCTTTGGCATTTTCGTTCAAAATAACTTAATAAAGATCTTACTATCTCTAGACATCTATTGTCTAACATTTTGGGCATTTTAATGCATCCAACTACACACTGCAGATTTGTTTGAATTATTAGGTATGAAAATAACTTTTTTTTTCAAATCCTAAAGAAACAATTAATTCCAAAGCACCCAAAAAACTTGTAAATACTAAGACGATGATCGATTGTCAATAAATATGAAACTAAACTGATCTGACAACGTCTTGAAGTCTTGCTAACCCTATCCATTAAGTATAAATTGTATTTACTGTTGGTGAATTTATATTTATTCTGATAAGCAGGAAAGTAGGAAAGAAATGACGTTATCGTCTTTTTATCGTAAATAAACCATATCAGCAGATCGACCTCAAGGTCGATCGATTTAAATATTACAATGATTCGCAGTTTGTAAAATTATCGAAACCAGTATCTTCAGACTCAATGAATATATTGGAGCTCCATCCTCCTAGCCCTAGTAGAGCATCACTGGAGTAATAGATCAAAACAGGACTCTAGAACAAGAACTTTCAATAGATCACTAATTACTAACGACATTTCAATGAGTTAACTATAATGGCTCCTAGCATGGTTTCAGGTGTTGTATTTCTTGCAACTTCCATAGAAGTTTAATTTGATTGACTGTTGATTGAGGATATCTTTCCCTAAACTTAATTATTCATTTTTTGGTCAATCGTTATATTTGAAACACTTTCTATATTTTTTTCACCATTCTTCAGTTTTTTAAATCCTGCGTTCCTTCATGCAGGGGACGTTTTTTGAGGTCAAGTATGCAACTTTGACAGTAAATGATAATAATGAAGCTATCCATGCGAATTTTCACAGGGTTGCCAAGTGCAATTATTTTCGTGTACGAAAAAATCTTCGTTTATGACTCGAAAATGTGGAATCTCCCTAGTATAGTTTGGCAAAGATAACTGGAGCGGTGAAAGGAATGCGGTCGAAAACATTCGATTTTGCCACGTTTAACTATGAAAAACCTAAAGTGCTAAGTATGTAGTGATAATAATTAGAAAATGGACTTTTTATTATTAAAAATATGTCAATAATGATTAAACGTTAGTTGTTCTTTAATGTGCTTGTTTCATTGGATTTTGTTTATTAACTTTATTTTTTCAATTTCTGAATATTGGAAGATGAACACTTTTCCAAATATGTTATGGGTTCCCTTCAAGCCGGCAACGTCGTGCGAAAATCATAATTACCACGCCCTCCTACTTACTCAATTGGTGAATATTTATCGAGCCTCCGTTGCTAGGTAACCACCTGACTTCCTATTGGCAAGCACGTGCGTGTGTTCTTCCCTCTCACTTCGACAATTGATTGACATTGATTATCCAGTGGCGTTTATAATGTCAATATTTTCCTTCGTATTTTCAGTATTACTTGGTATCTTATTATTTCGTATCCATACTGAGTTCAAGTACGACTTTTAACAAATAGGTACCGTGTTTTGAAAAATACCTTTCCTTCAAAGCAAAGCATAAATCAGTTTCTATATATAATTATTATATAATAATTATTATTATTTTTAATACTTTTATAAAATAGGTACCGTACGCTATTGTACATTTATGACAGATATCGGCCATGTTTCCTCCCCCCTTACGGATGCCCCGTAGCTTCAGATAGACTTGCCAAACTAGACACGAAGCTACTTAACCGAAAATCGCAGCCCAGACATCGTGTCTGCTGGATATTTTTTTATGTTCCTGTGGTATGTACATACTTTTAGTTTCACAAATTCTAACCTTGTTAGTTATAGAAAGCGTTTGTCATTATTATTGTCACGTCGTTTTTAATAAGTGTCATTTTTGAAAGCTGAATAAAACCAATTTTCTAACTTGGTTTTGACTTATTTTGTATCAATTTATTCAGCTTTCAAAAATTTATTGGTGAAGTAATAATCTTCAGGAAGATGAGTACACCCTCCATGGCTACTAGTACAAGTCCTACTAATATTGCAAGCACCTTGCAGCGAGTATCTCGTTACTTGAGGCCAGAACGTTTTGATGTTGATCCGAAGACCAATTCTGCCGATGTTGATTGGATTCATTGGAAATATACTTTCGAAAAAAATTTATCGGAAGAATCTGTAGAATACAATGAAGCCCAGAAATTAAAACTACTAGTTAATCATTTGTCCCCAGCTGCGTATAGCAATATTCGTGACAGTACAGATTATAGGACAGCCATTTCATTATTAAATGATATATACATTAAACCAAAGAATGAAATACATGCTCATCATATACTAGCTACTAGAAAACAACGTTCTGAAAAAACTGTTGATGGATACATACGTGAGCTGAAAAAGTTGTCTGAAAATTGTAGTTTAAAAGATGTTAATGCAGAAGTTTATAAATGCGAGTATATACGAGATTCATTTGTTGCTGGCTTAAAATCGCAAAAGATCAGGCAAAAATTTCTAGAAAATTATCCTTTTACACTTGATCAAGCTTATAATCAAGCGATATCTCTTGAGATGGATGAAGAAAACTCACATTCTTTTGCAAATAATATATCTCTGAATGCTTCCATAAACGAATTCGATACTATTTCAAAGCCTGAAGATGCCTTGGTTGCTTCTTCAACATTCAAGAAGAGATGTTTCTTTTGCGATGGTAACATCCATCAAAGAGTAAAGTGCCCTGCGTTCAAAGTAACCTGCTAATTGTGTATGAAGACATTTTGCTAACGTATGTAACAGTAGTAGATCTACATCAAATGCAGCAAATATCTCAGAAAATATAACCTTATCCACCATTTCAGCTACTTCTTCTTCTAGTTTACATAAAGCTACCGTGCCTATTATTTTAAACGAGATTACATCTGATGCCTTAATCGATACAGGTAGTTCAGTTAGCTTTATAGATAGTAATCTGGCAAAAACTATGAACCTAAAGAAGAAACCATGCCATCAAACTATCACTTTAGCTCCGTTAAATCATGCATCATTAGTTGAAGGAGTATGCACTGCAACTATTACATTAGGCCAACATATTTATAATGAAGTTCCACTGTTAATTATCAACAATCTTTGTGCTGATATTATAATATGACATGACTTACTGAAACACCATTCATCCGTAGAACTTTTATTTGGAGGATCAAGAAATCCTTTAAAGATTTGCAATGTTATGGCTGCTACTGTTCCACCTGTGTCTATTTTCTCGAACTTAACAGCTGATCTGAAGCCTAAAGCAATAAAATCTAGACGTTTCTGTGAACAAGACCAACAATTCATCGCCAACGAAATTTCTAGACTATTGAAAGACTATTGGAAGACGGGGTAATCGAAGAAAGTAATTCGCCTTGGAGAGCACAGATTTTAATAACTTCAAGTACAACCCATAAAAAGCGTATCGTAATTGATTATTGACAAACCATTAACAAATTCACCGAACTTGATGCTTTTCCACGAACTAATATCGAAACTGTGGTAGCTAAAGTAGCCCAAAAATTTTTTTCAGTCAAATAGACTTGAAAAGCGCTTACCATCAAGTTCCCATACTTGTAAAAGAACGACGGCTTTCGAAGCTTGTGGAAAACTTTACCAGTTCACACGAATTCCATTTGGAGTTACTAACGGTGTATCTGCTTTTCAAAGAACAATCGAATATATTATAACGGAAGAAAATCTCGAAGGGACATATGTTTACTTAGACGATGCTACAGTGTGTGGAAAAAATCAAAAAGAACACGATGTAAGTTTACGAAATTTTCAAGACATCGTCAAAGAGTATAACTTAACGTTTAACACAGACAAATGTGGGTTTAGCATTACTTCAATAAATCTGTTGGGTTACATTATTAAAAATAACACAATTAAGCCCGATAGTGAACGATTGAAGCCGCTGATGAATCTTCCTGTTCCAACAGATACTGCTTCACTTAGGAGAGCTTTAGAAATGTTTGCCCATTACTCAAAATGGATTAAACATTTTTCAGAGAAGATCAGCAGTTTAGTTAATAACAATCATTTTCCCATGAGTACTGAAGCCATCTCGAATTTAAAAGCATTTAATTTGGATATAGCTAAGTCAGCCCTAACAGTCATTGATACTGAAGAAATATTCACGATAGAAACAGATGCATCGGAGCATTCCATAGCAGCTTCATTATCACAAAAAGGACGACCAGTGGCGTTTTTATCACGTTCATTAACGAATTCTGAGAAGCGTCATTCTTCTATTGGAAAAGAAGCTCCTGCGATAGTGGAATCTTTAAGAAAATGGCGTTATTACTTAAGTGGCAAACCGTTTTTACTCATTACAGATCAACAATCTGTTGCTTTTATGTTTAACCAAAAAACTTTCAAGCAAAATTAAAAATGAGAAAATTGAAAGATGTAGACTAGAACTGTCGTGTTTCAAGTACGACATAATCTATCGACCTGGAAAATAAAACGCTGTTGCTGATACGCTCTCAAGAATTTGTGCCACTATCCACACTGAAAAGCGTTTAGTAGAACTTCACAACTCTCTATGCCACCCAGGTATCGCACGAATGGCTCATTGGGTAAGAGTGAAAAATCTTCCCTATTCTGTTGCAGATATTCGACAAATTACTACATCATGTAGAATGTGTGCAGAAATTAAACCACGTTTCGCAAGAAATAATAGCAAATTAGTGAAAGCAACATCTCCTTTTGATAGGATTAGTATTGATTTTAAAGGTCCGTTGCCTTCAGCCAGTTCAAACAAATATATACTTACCATTATCGATGAATTTTCCCGTTTCCCCTTTGCCTATCCATGTAAAGATATTTCTGTCTCTACCGTCATTAAATGCTTGAGTGATCTTTTCCTGACTTTTGGAGCACCTGCTTATGTACATTCAGATAGAGGATCGTCGTTTATGACCCAAGAGGTAAAAGCGTTCCTTCTCCGTCATGGAGTGGCATGTAGCAGGACGACCCCTTATAATCCTAGAGGAAATGGTCGAGTGGAGAGACTAAATGGAACTTTATGGAAAACGATACAACTTTCATTGCGCTCCAGTAATATGGATATATCTAATTGGGAACAAAATCTGCCTATAGCTCTAAACGCTATTCGATCTTTACTCTGTACTTCTACAAACTGTTCACCACATGAATGTTTTCTCATCCTAGAAGAACATCTAATCACTACCTTCTTGGCTATCTCCCGGTCCCGTACTAATGAAACGAAACAATAGAAATAATAAATATCATACGTTGACCGAAGAAGTTGAACTACTTGAGGCAAATTCTTCCTATTCTTATATAAAGTTACCTGATGGAAAGAAAATAACGGTTTCTTATAAACATTCAGCTCAATTCGGTACAAATTACGATTATATTATTGGAGAGAATCAGGAACAATTACAGGACTTACCAGATGATAGGACGGAAACAGTTTTGGAAAATGACGAACTAGAGGTACCAGGACAACAGCAGATCGCTGCTGAAAATTCCGTAAGATATTCGACACGGCCTCGAAGGCGTCCGACTCATCTAAGAGATTTTCAAGTCTAAGGAAATAAAAAAAATATAGAGAGAGTGAATGTGGTGTGTACATACTTTTAGTTTTACAAATTCTAATCTTGTTAGTTATAAAAAGCGTTTGTCATTATTATTGTCACGTCGTTATTAATAAGTGTCATTATTAAATTTGAATTTTCTAACTTGGTTTTGACTTATTTTGTATCAGTTCCTTCCTTTGTCCAATAAAAACACTGCTTCAACAGATTATAGTACACAATCCACTTTCTTTTTAGGTTGGGTTGACCTTGAGGCGTTCTGTCCATTCAGCCACGAATAGCATTAAATTAATATGTGGTTCTAGCATAAAAAAACTAGTTGAAAACATATTCACCATTCCTCTCCATTTTAATGATACCGTAACTGTAATATCTGTAATGGGTATACGAAAATTTGGAATTTGAGATCCATGAAACAACAACTACATAATTCCAGTTGGAGATTAATTATTACTAATTTATTACTTTTTATTATTCACAACCCACAGTACATGTATCATCCCCTTAAATTATTCAAATAATCTGATAACTAGCCTTGAATGGAACATAAAAACTCTATAGAACTTCAATAATAAATCAACATGCATCAAGTGGGTAATAGAGAGACATAGAAAAAAAAAAGAAATTGAATTGCCAGCACGTATAAATTTAAGCTTTCGTGATGAACAAACATAAAAACAAAACAAATAATACACAGTTAAAGTTTTTCATTGAACTTTTTAATTAGTTTAAACTAGTTTGTTCTGCTTTTGCGTGCAAGTCAGTTTTGATTAGTAATTATTATGCTTATGGATGATAAGTCTTCCGTTTTATAGTTACAAACTATGTTGAAGACCTTTTTGGGGATTTAACTACCTCCTTTGAAGCTAAAGGGAGACAATTAGCATATTTGAGTTTGACCCAGTTACCTTAGTTGGTATTATGTAAAGCTTTTTGATATGATACGAGGCTAGTTTGACAAGTCAGCAACTTTTTAAATTTCCCGCGCCGTAACTTTAAGGGTGGATATTATAAAACTATTTTGACATATAACTTGTAGAATGACGTCACATGTTATAGTTAATTCCAAAATGGTGGAGTTAACTTTGTCGGGAGGAAGGAATATAGATTGAAGTTAACTTTGTTGAAAAACCTGGTTTTCGAGTTTTGATAGTTGTTCTGTTCTGTCGGTTCTGTCAACAATTTGGCATTTATAACCTCAATTAATTATACTGTGAATATTTTGATTGTATTTTTACTTTGTTTTCTTTGCATTTTGCCCGTTTCTTCTTTTTATTTCTCTTCTTTTTATTTTAAAAATGAAACTTTTATAAAACTGACGTTTTTAAACCCGAAGTTAACTTGACTGTTTAATTCAAAGATAACTTCAAGGCATGTTTATAATACCCGCCCTAAATACAACATTGTCCGTGTTAACTGACATCTATTAATATACTACTGGCAGCCATTGGAAGGACCTCGTGAAGGTTGATAATAACATAAACGTAATCTCAGAGCAATGCTTGTTGAATAATATACTATTATTCATGCAGGAGTGAATGATAAATAGGATGTCAATCTGAAAGTTTCTGTAATTCAGCATTATTCAGTAAATGTGACAACGCCGTTTATATTGAATGTTTACGTTTGTTGACAGATCTTTTTTTGAATTTGACCAAAATTTTTGAGGCTGTTGTGTTCAACTGTGGTGAATATCGTAAGAAATTTGAATATAAATCAATGATGAATACTTCATTCATTCTTCAAATTATATTTACAAAATGGTGAATCGTTGTATAGTATACAAGAAAAATTATAAATAGTGGTGTTTACAATGTATCGTTTCACAGATAAGCAACAAGCTTTGAACAGTTCTGAGGTGAAAATAAATGTCTTATGCTTGTTTGCACCTTTTACTTTAAGAGCTCGTTCCCTCTTGTCGGGTGTCGGATCCATATATTAATCGGATGTCGGCGACTTTGTTCACACTTTCGGTTAATAATCGGTTGTCGGCCAAGGTCGAAGCTGGTGCCAATTTTTAGCACTCTACGCGAGGCGATTGTGCACGATGGACGTCGACGAAGTTCTTGTTGTGATGATTTATCATTTAAGAAGAAAACGAAGAAAGACAGCCAAGGAAGGAATATATTGGGCGCACCCAATCCTGAGGGAAAGATTTAGTTTGGGATCATTTCAGAATTCAATAACAGAATTCAGAAGTGACGAAATTAGGTATTTTCCAATTATTTTAGAATGTCGATAACTCTATTCAAAGATCTACTGGCTCAAATATCAGTGAGCATAAACTACAAGATTTAGAGACTGCATTTGTACTGATGAAAGATTGTCGATATTTCTAAGGTAAGAAAGTATACCTATTAATTTGTTTGAAGGAAAAGATAAAACAGTCACTCTTAGTTCGAACATATTTATTTAAGGAAATAACTTAGTAGACGCACGCACGGTCGGAATAAGGGGGAGCGGGGAGAGGGTTGTCGGCCCCAACATCTGACAAATGTGAACACCGCCATTCTTACTCATAGGCGAGCGAGATCCGACACGATTTTTTTCCGGCCGTAGAGGGCTGGCAAAACACCCGACATTTCTTGTCGGCGCCGACACAAAATCGGTTTCCGTGTGAATAGCTTCATATAAAATGCTCTGCCACTGGAACCTCCGATTTATATACGGATCCGACACCCGACAAGTGGGAACGAGCCGTAAGACAGTCTTAAAATAAAGACTAGTTTGCGTTGCGCCGCTCTCTAAGTATTCCTTAAACTAGTAAAGGGGGACTTAATATTAAGTTCCCGATTGGGTCGACTTAAGTTCGATATAGTTTGAAATCGCGGTTGACAGCTAATTTAACCTAAAAAACTTTTCTTCATGGATGACATTTTCGAAGTTGATTTCCACTCGATCTGATCATTTCTACGACATAAAGGAATTTGCATTTTATCGAAGATTTCGAGTGGCAAAGCAATGTTGTTTACGGGTTTCAGGATTGATAGAGACCTAATAAGGAAACCTACAAGACCAAATGATCAACTATTATCCCAGAAATATCTGCGTGTCTCTCATGAATCAGCTGCTATACCTTGTTTTTAAACTGAGAGCTCTTTTGTTACAACTGACAATGGCATGGTCAGTTTTGTGTTTATTTATTCATTAGTTCAATCTTTATCACCACTTTTTGCGTTTGTTATTTATTGATTTATTTTCAAGTATTATATTCCAACCAAGATAATTGCCATTTTCATTATTTATTCAGTCCAAATCTATAGTCCATGCTTGTTAATTATATGTAAGGTTCCAAATAGAATCTTATGTCGGTAAATATTTTAACATCAAGTTTTACATATATCATAGTACAATATTATGGTATTTTTCGATATCAAAACTTTTGTTTACTTTACTTTACTTTAAATACTTTACTTTACTTTAAATTATTCTCTATTCGCATTAGAGCCTTATGTATAGTATAAACATACGATTGCATTTTCTTCATACTTATTTATCCAAAAATTATTAACAAATTTCACATACACTACTTTTTATAACCAAACATTTTTTCACAATAATGCGATATTTGGTTACTTTCAGTGGTGCGTTTGAGAATACCTAAAATGCGCCTCCTAGTTTAAAAACAAGGTATATCAGCAATTCGGTTTTATGCCTTCTCTGGGCATTTGGAAACCATTGCTGATTTCTGAAGTTTTTTGTTCTCTTTGTTTTTATAGGTTAATTTGACGCGGGCGAAAGCTAACTGTCATTCGATACAAGGCCAAACCTAAAAAGTCATTCATAAGTTTCTAGATTTTCCCAGTGTTGCCATGTACGCAATGCGTTAAGAAGTTCTTTACTAAGTAATGCTTAAGCTGCTGCAGTGCACCACACGAAAAACTTAAGTATTTATTAAAGTTGAGAGCAGCTTACGAAACTTGTGCTTAAATTCCAAACGGTGCAAAAGGGCATTAGAGCAGGAGCAGAGTCTGTAACCAATTTGGTCGAGGGCAACTAACATTTATTCCTTGATTGATAAATAAATTCAATATACCTAAGTACTTCTATTATCACTCGAAAATTTTAATATATTTATTCAGTCACTCACACACAATCCTTACACCTCACAGAACTGTTGTTGCAGACTGTGACCTCTGCTGCGTGTTTTGCTATCCTTATTTTTGGAATGAAAGACTTGATTTAGATGTTGGTTACAAACAAAGTGAGTTGTTAGTATAGCGGGTTATTCATCTAGTCTGCTTAATGATCAAAGAAAGTAACGATGTACACATGATACATTGTTCGCTTTTTGATTGGTTGTTACTCGTAGTGATTATTGACAGCAAAAATTACAAGAATTTTATAGAAAAAGAGAAGCAGGTCGATTAAACAACAAAAACTGTTATACAGCAAACAATATGCATCAACATTTCCTTTAATTGAAACTTTAGTAAATATTCATAGATGCATTTCTGGATTCTGTCGCTGTTTAATATACACTGGGTCTATAAATAACGTATCTATTCATTATTAGCTGATTATTAGCAGTTATATGGGAAAATATCAATAAAGGTCGATTTCCTATTCCAATTTACCATTTATTTGGAAAATAATCTATCACCCAGGGTGAGTAGCCTGTGACATGATGACATCAGCCTCAGCTCTTTTTAATGGAACACTACCTTTTTTTTCAAATTGTGATGGTCCTTGCTAGGCTGATTCCAAAAATATATCACAAGTTATTTCCAATTGGTACAGGGTGGACAAATATGCATAATTTGTTTATTACAAATTATTTTTAAATTTTTCACAAAATAATTGATGAAGAATCAACCTAAACTTCAGCAAAAACAAACTGGAGGATATCCACATTGAATATTCAAAATTATTCCACATTGACCACTAAACAATGACTTATCCTGATAATTGACATTTTGTAACAGCGAGTGTTACGTTTAGGTCACGAATATTGTTAGGTCTGTTAGTGTAGTCTACATTTTCGATAAACTCATAGAAAATCGGGTGACCTATTGGTCCATTCCACTGCTCCCCTTCTTCCGCTCCATCGATCTGGAAATGTTTTCTCTGAAAACTGGCTATAACGAAATATGGCTGTACGCCATACTTTGAAACCATATCCCCCGTTCTAAAGCATTGGAAATTTGAAATTGGAGTTAATATGTTTGTTCAGAGAACCGTCAGAAACTATCAGAAGCGGTCATAGGCATACTCATTGAAAAAAGCGTAGAAATGATTTGGCAGTTCGTGATTTAAAAATACTCCGTTCGCAGTAAGCAGTGAGGAATTTGCAGTTTCGGATCAGTTGCCAACGATCAGGATAATTTGCTTACCAGGAGGAACTTTTTAGTGATGATTAAACGCATTGTGATGTTGTTGAAAGTGACAAATGAAGTGACAGATGTTTGGTTAGATACCTATTTGGTTTTTTCTTTTATAGTGAAAAAAATAATGGAATAGTGAACCAATTTCTTCTAAAATAGAATATGAGTGAAATTATTTGTTTTTTGTATTTTATTTGTAGATGGTGGAACTGGATATTTTGAAGAGAGGTCTGCATTCTCATTGGGATATTTTTGGCACATAAAAGGGCTCCTCAGTTTCTGGAAGTCATACTGTCGGCTGTCAAGCAAATTTTTCATCCGTTCGTAAAACGAAAATAGCCAATCGATTTGCAAACGAATTGTCGGGGTGTGAGAAATTCCTAATCCCCTCCTACGAACAAGCCAAACGTATTTTGCAGAAAATCCAAATAAGATTTTTCTGTTTAATTTCCATCAAAAAATATGGACCAATAGTAGTATTTCTCACAATACCAGCTCATACCTTGATTATTCTGCAATAACAATAATATTTTATCGGACAAAACTCACATTAGTAATATTTCCTTTGCAGAAATATTATATTTTCATATTATATTTACTACATTTTCATGGAGTATTGAATTCATTTTGAATCCACTACCGATCTCTGTTTTCATGATAGGGATTCAATCACGATTCAATCATACTTCAAATCGTTTTGAGATTTGACATTTTATCTGTAAATAGTGTCAAATGCCGTCGTGTTTTTGATTTTTTTAGTAGTCATAATGATCAATGATCAAAACGTCAAAAAATTTGCCCTTTCAACTGTAACTTTTGGTTTAAATGCCTCATTGGTATCTTTAAACAAAATATCACTAGAAAGCTAGAGTAAACTTTTATGTTTTAAGTGGTTTTGAGGTTATATGGCTTACAGCTGGCATAAATTTGACAGCGAATGTCACAGAATGATTCGATTTTTCGATCTCGATACGATCCCAAAAAAAGCAGTATCGACCTTGAAACTCAATTCGATTTCAATATCTGTTTTTCATGAGGTTTTTAATACGGAAAGTGTATTCAATTCGAATTGAATTCTGCATGAAAACGTAATAATTATATTCTTATATTATACTCTTGATAACCGAGACCAATAACCAGGAGTTGCGGGTAAAGCACTCGACACACAGAATATAAATGCATGGAGCTGAAATACGTTCAAACTTTAACGTACCGCTGCCATTGAATATATAATACAACCATCTCAAATGACTTTCGTTAAAATATAATCGGATGTCTCTAGCATTCACGTTTCTGGTTAGACTGTTGAGAGAATAAAAGAAACAAGGAAATTTTATTCCAACAAGAATAACTTCTACAAAATCAGTTAAGCGGTATCGAAGCTTTATAGGTTGCAGTTAAACTTTAATTTGTACAACAGAATATCACCTTTAAGCTAGGTTCAAATTTGAGCTTGATTTAAACTCAGACTGTACTACCGGGCCTAGGACTTTCAGTTTATCACAATATACGACTTCCAATCGGTAATATACAGTTATTGGTTTTCTCAAATCCCTTTTCGTTAAGTTATTTTCAAGTAATTGACGAGCTTTTTGACCAGTACCCTCCACGACGCGTTTACATTATCTATACAGGGCGGTGCTTGAGTAATTGTACATATAAGTAGACTCCGTTTCACGTAAGAAGTACAGTTGCAATCGTATGCGCGAACTTGTTGTCAAAACCAGCGCCATATTGTAAAATTGACATTCGACTTCAAATCTGTAGCGTAACGTTTTCACATTTTGTAGGTTAACACAAAATTAGAATATTAAAAGTGTATTTATCATATGTATAGTTTAAATAAAACATATTTGGGAATTCTTTGAAGCTTTTCGAGATATTTTCACATACAATAGACACTGGTATTTGAAAATACATGGTATCGTTAAAATATTTATACTTTCAATGAACGATGATGATTTTTTAAAGGAGTTTGAATTCCATGTTTAGCTTCAGACTCCACATAAAAGTTACAACATTTTTAAGAATCTGTCTGCCTTGATTGTGGATAATGTTTCCTTTAACACCAACAAGTTTTTTAGGAGGCATGGTTTTAGATCATATAAAACACGCAACACTCACAGATAACATAGCTACCTACACGTCTTAAAATATTCAAAAATCTAAAATATTCGACAGTAAATGACACAAAAAACACAACCTTAAATGTCAATAATAAAATTGCTGTCGGCATGAAAATCGTGGCTTCTTCTTATGTGAAACGGAGTTTACAGTACAATCTTCACTTTAGAATATTGCGATTTAAACCAATTAGCTTCAATAAAATGTTTAAATTAAGAGAGATACCGGGTGTTAAACATGAAATTTTAATTTTTGTTCTTCACAATAACTTTAACGATTTTGACGAGTATGCACAAAAATTTGACGGTAGGGGTTTTTGGATACGAGAAAACATAATTTTGTGCCTATTTCGATGTATTACGTAGAGGGCGCCATGAGAAAACATAATTTTGTGCCTATTTCGATGTATTACGTAGAGGGCGCCACATAGGCCACGTATGCGGCATAAATGTGCGTCAAAGAAATTATTAGATCCACATCATTTTAACAAAAAAAGGTATATTTGTAGTATCCCCAAATTTTAACGGTTTTAGAGATAATCACGTTTTGGTGATTATTTAATTGAATTATGTTCGAAAAATGTAATTGTGAGTACGATCATTATTATCCTAATTAATTAAGTCCTAATTAGGATACATTTTATTTATTAAACAAATTAAGAAAAAGTAAACTACAAAAATAACATTATAACTTTATTATTTTATAAAGTAAATGTTCGATATGTCCACCATTTTCTTCGATGCGCTTATTCATACGTTCCATAAAAGATCGTCTCATCTTGAATAACGTCATTGGATCAAAAGACAATGCTGCTCTATTTACTTCGTACTAGTTCGTCGAGGGTATTTATGACATTCTTATAAACAAGTTGTTTCATTGCACCCCATATACCGAAATCGAGAGGATTGAATTCTGGGCCACGTGGTGGCCAAGGGAAGTGGCTACTGAGACCAATCCAGCGTTGAGGAAACTTAGTATTTAATTATCTTCTGACTTCTCTCGTATAATGTGGCGGTGCAACATCTTGCATAATCAACATATTTTGTCTCAAATTTTGTAGCAATTCTTCCAATAAATCAATGAAGTCATTCTGCAAGAAATGTGAGTAATTATCACCAGTCAAATTATGGGGTTACTCGTATGGCCCTAATAAATAGTTACATATTATCCCAGACCATACATTTACTTCAAATGGATGTTGGAAATGACTTTCTCTTTCAACATTGGAATTTTCAACTGCCCAGACATGATTGTTTCTTAAATTAAAAACACCAGGTGTGGTCCAGATTTTACCTGCTTCGGATATAAGTTACAAATTGGAATCTTACTGGTAAATCTACTGGCAATAAGTTTTTCACCGGAGTAAAATAGTAAAGGTAATACTTCTCCAGGTGTAGTATATTTAAAATTGAAGTCTTACTGATGCGTGATCATTCTTGGTCGGCCTTAGTTATCATGTTCAGGACGAAGTGAACCACTTTCGCCTAAATTCCTGAATAAATTTTGAAACGTTTGATGGTTAGGTTGCTGCCTGTCTGGATATTTTCTCAAATATTCTCGTTTCGCAGCACGACCGTTGAAATTTTGCTGACAGTAAATAGCAATAATATTTCTCATATCTGTATTAGAGTAATTATCATATTTGGGAACTTTATTTTTTTTTCTATATTCCACCAAAATAAACAAAAGCTAAGTATTATGAAACCGGCAAGATGAAGGATGCTAACAAATTAACCTTTTTTTTGTTGAAATGATGTGGCTTTAATATTTTTTTCACAAAAGTAGCACTAATTTGAAAAACAAAAAAATTTAGGGTACATGTACATTTATGCCGCATACGTGGCCTATGGCCCCCTCTACAAATTACATACAAATAGGCACAACAATATAATTTCTCATATCCAAAAACCCCTACCGTCAAATTTTTGTGCATACACGTCAAAAAGCTTTAAAGTTATTGTAAAAAACAAAAATTTAAATTTCATGTTTCTCTTAATATCAACATTGTATTGAAGCTAGTTGATTTAGATCGAAATATTTTAAAGTAAAGATTGTACTGTACTTCTATGTACAATTACTTGAGGACCACCCTGTATATTGGAAGCATGAGACTTACGGTTAAACCAGGGACCTAGTTCTTGAAAACCGGGGAGTAGAAACACCGAGAGAAAGGAGGCGTGGTTCTATCGAGAATGGATAAATGGTATCCTTGAACGTCAATAGAAGGATGACCCCCTCAAGCTTCTACTGGGAACATTGAAGGGACCAACCAGGGAACACGGAATAATTTGACAGTTTTGTGAATTTATTTGACGTTGTGGACCATTAACCTCATTTTTTCATACTCTTTGTTGTTCAATTCATTTAACTGTTGATGAATTCATGCTCTACTTTATGGACGCACTGTATTGAGTTATACGGTATAAAAAATGTACTGTTTTTAATGACAATCACTTACAATAACAACATTTTCATATATTGATGATTTCTTAGATCCTGAAGGCAATTTTATACAAAAAAGAAACTGAAATAAATTCAGTAGTTCTCTACTTACCTTAAAGTATACCGATAAAACTCCGCTTTGTATTCTACAGGTTTTACCTTTATATGCTCATTATTTTCATCTCACCTGAACGATCTCTTGACTTTCTTCTTTTGCCTCATTTTTTTAAGGCTTCAGGCTGGTTGAACAATATGCCAACTTAAATAGAATTTCACTGTCTTACGCTTTATTATCTCTTGATGCAGTAGTTACCTCCCAGATAAAAATAAACATGCAATTAGGAAATGAAAAATGCAAACGTGTCTTTATATTCTTTTGTTCACCGCAAACAAAAATACAGAGTGTACCGACGAAAAGCAAAAGAGATCACCAAATAATAAAAGTATGACTTGAGTATAATAATGCTTATTCAAGCTTTATATAATTTTAGATTCATTATTTTTTTCCCATAAAATGGAAATCAAAATCAAAAGATATTGCGATTTAAGGTCAGCCCGCAGGAAATAATCCAATGGATTAAAATTTGGAGAACGAGCAGGCCACTTTATGAATCCTCTACGTCCAATCAATCGATTTGGAAAAGTAGCATTCAAAAAATCCCTAATTATGGTGGGCAGGTGCTTCATCGTACTGGAACCAAATATTTTGTGGTAACTGTTGAATCGTATGCAGCACAGTAATAATTTCGTTATTCAGCAGGACCAAATACTTATCACCATATAGGTTCCCATCAATAAAAAATGGGTCCCTAAGTCTGTTTTAAATAATTCCAATACAAACATTCAACTTTTCTGGACTTCGTGAACTCGAAAACAGAATTTTATTTTGACGACTACCTCGACTTATGGTAAATGAGTGTTCCTTCCATAAAGCAAAAAGTAGAGTAGAATAGAGGAATGATACCCGGGGAACGTTCTATTCTATTGCCGTCAAGAAATGATACCCAGAAGTGAGCAGAAGCTTTTTAATTTTAAGTAGAACACCCAGTATTCAGCTTCTCGGATTCTACGTTGAATTCCAATGTCACATTGCGTGGAATAGCCCATACTTAGAATGTTCACTTTTGGCGATATTAATTTTTTTCCGAAAAATTTACAGGTGCGGACCTTCTTATATGGAAAATTCTAGGTGAATAACTGAAGCCCCAATACCGTTATTGAAAATTGCTTGTCGGAATGATAAGTAGAAAGGTCAAGGTAGTTGGTGACATGTTAAAAATTCCTTTATTTTATACAGGGTTCGCAAAATTTAATGAAAAGTTCAACTTCACAAATGTCGAATATTTTTTCCGCTTTTCAAATCTACGACCAAAAATTAAAGAGTCTATGTTCAAATTCTAATACCCAAACTCAAGCGTTTTAGAGATATTAACCTGCATTTGAAAATGTCTCACCTATTATTGCTTATTATGAGTGGGACGTGTTATTTATTGTTTTATTTTAGTAGGCAGTGTATGTAGCTGTAATTATTTGTGGTAATTAGGCAATCCAGATCACGTGACCTAATATGGCCGTACAGGGTCAGTTTTGTTTGTCTATTCGATGGTGAACAGAGTTCAATAATTTTTACGTCGATTTTATTAGTGTGATTTATACAGATACATGCAATGAGAAACGGAACATAGGGTTTTGAGCATTGTATCAGAACTGCTTTTGAACTAGTCGACCAACATCAAGCTTCAACAGATTAAAAACACGATTATTACAATCCGTAAACTCTAGTGTGGGCGGTCCTTAATTAGCGTCAGACAGTCAGTAAACAACAGTCGATAGCTGAGAGTTTTTTTTTAAATGAAATTTATCGGCACAATTTTGAACGGGCTCAAAATTTAATAGAATTAAGGACGAAAATTGTCCAACATCACATCGAATCAGCTAAGAGATACAAGATTATCTTTGTTTAATAGATTCGGTTTTTGTTTGACTCAATGAGGATGACTATTTGAACGTTTAACTCATTAATCTTCTAGTTTTAGCATTTTGAGTTGTTTTAAGAAATTTATTTTTAACTTGATTCAATTTAAAGAATCTTTTTTTTTGTTTTATGTTATGGCCAAAAGAAAACAAGACATATTATCTTAAATCGAAACATTAATGATTGAAGAGAATTTAACGATCAATTTTTCGATTTAAACAACATAAAACGTGAGCATATTGTTTCAATATGTAGCGTCGTTAACTATTCCCATAAAAAAATACTAAATCGCAGTTTGCACTGCATCGCACATAACTAACAAATTTTGGAAGGAGAAGGGGCGGGATTTCTTACAGTGGTTCTGAATCCAGCTGTCCAGCTAAATACTTGATATTCAATAAAGTGAATTTTAGAAATGTTTTGTTGGTGGACTATTTAGATCGGAGATTTCTCATTGCATGTATCTGTATATGATACCTACGATTAAGTCGATTTTATTAGTGTGTTTAATATATGTATACGCTGTGGTTTGACTTTGTGTTTCTTTTGAAACTTTCATTGGACTTGAACCACATTTGAGAAATGGATGAACTCCTAGATAGGGATATTAATAGTTATTTGGTATTTTCACACAGTTTTCGCACCAAAGAGCAGATGGAGGCTTTCAATTCAATTTCATTGCAAGCATACACTCATCCCATGCAGAAGTTTGACGAAAGTAAGAAAGAAAATCTGATGTTAGACCAATGATATTGTGTGATCGAGTAAATTATAAAATATTTCCATACTATATCCCAAGTTATTGTAGTGTGTTTAAAAGAAGTTTTTATTTTTGGAATGTAATTCAAATGAATAAGAATTATTTTTAAATTTGTGTGATCTAAAAAATGTTTATAATAACCGCCTATTTGAATTACCCATGAAATATTGGAATTATTTTATTTTATTTTATGTTCAGATTTTATTGTTCCAGTTTTTAGATTACTTTGTTTATGGAATTATAGCAATTTTTCTTGACAATAAAGCCTCTTCAACTCTATAGCTTATCTCGATACAAAAAGGTAGGAAACTAAACTAACGAAAAATAAATGTTTTTATATAGGCACAATTAAACCAAAAGTTGGTCCAAAATCCACATATGCATCTGAATTTTTTTATAAAACTAACCTATTTATTCTTTATTATTATTATCAAGACAAAAGACAATATTTGAAGCCAAATGAAAAATATGGTTTTGGTCTTTTGGTATTCACAAGAGTGTTTATTTTGGAGAAAGGTGATTTGTTTGTCCTCTGTAGCCGTATTGAATTTTATTGGACAGTTCGCTGGATTGCCTAATTTGCACTACTACAAAGTGACAGAAATGTCTGGTTCGAAATTAAACAATAACGATTACGTAAACTTACTTGTAATTCATGGTGAGTGTGACAGAATTATTACTAGAACATGTGCTTTATTTGCTACTAGATATCCAGATGAACCACGAGCAGCTCGTGATACCGGGAAGAGAATACTCAAGAAATCAACTCAAGCTGGTTGTTTCCAATTAAAAGTTGCGAAAGTGAATCCAATTAATGGAAAATATTTCGACAGTCATGACACATCCCGTTGTACACAGAAATATTACTTCCAATATCAACTATCCGATTCTTGACAAATTTGAATTATTTAACCTGGCAAAGCCTTGTTTTATACCTAACAGTTCTGTGTGATACTTATAGTAATACAAAACCTATTTTTAATAGTATATAACGAGTGAATATCACGTAAACCATGTACACTCAGCAAATACAATTGAAGTTGGAACGATATACAAAATATCAAAGTGACTTTATAAATGATTGACGTCACGCGCTTCTGATCGGTGCTTGAGATGACGGATTGTAAATTTTGTATTTATATTCTCACTAAAATAAATATAAACACAATTCTACTGTTTAAATAGGTGAATTTCTTTTTATTCTATATAATTACTATATCATTATTTCAGTTATTTTTAGTGACTGTCATCACGCTTATTGGCTTCGTACAAACTTCAATTGTTGACAAACTGTCAAATTAATGGACGCATTCAGACGGGCAGATGGGCAGACGGGCATTCAGACGGTTGAGTTGCTGCTTTGTTTACTCAGCACTGTCAAGAATGAAATTTATTTTGTCATCTTTGGTGCTGTCAAAGTGTTGGGTTGAGTTACGTTGTGTTTGTTGTTAACTTCCACCGCAAACTTGCAGAAATGCTGACTGCCAGCATACTCAACATGTTTTGTGCTTAGTTACAACCGTTGATCCCGGCTAAACACACCCGAAAATGGCACATTTAACTGAAACAGATACAAATGAAGTTTTTATGATAATCGGTTTTGGCGATTGTGCTAGAACTTATGATGAAGTGTACAACATTTTTGTTATTTGCATCCTGGAAAAAATCCTATAAATATCAAGTTGAACGGTAACTAAAACGTTACAACGTTTCAATACAACTACGATGGTAAAAAAATGTAAAAAGTCGGCGAACCACATTGAACGAAATTATTAGATTAAACATTGCCTTCGAACCGGAGGAATTACCTCAAACTTCTACAACAATGTATAAAGTATGATTGGTTCAAGAATTGTCAAATTACGATTTTGACTGACGACTGGAGTTTTACGAACGAATGATTGCAATCTGTACCGCCGATGCACTTTCTACAGCTTATGCAGTATCTGCTGACCAGGCAACTTTTTGCATATATGGAACACTCATTTTCCATAAGTCGAGGTATCCGTCAAAATACAATTCTGTTTCTGAGTTCATGAAGCCCAGAAAAGTTGAATGTTTGGTTTGGAATTATTTAAAGCAGACCTACAGACCCATTTTTCATTGATGGAAACTTAAATGGTGATAAGTATTTGGACCTGCTGAATAACGAAATTATTACTGTACTGCATACAATTAAACAGTTACCACAAAATATTTGGTTCCAGTATGACGAAGCACCTGCCCACTATAATTATATATTTTTTGGATGCTAATTTTCCAAATCGATTGATTGGACGTAGAGGATTCATAAAGTGGCCTGCTCGTTCTCCAAATCTCAATCCATTGGATTATTTCCTGCGGGCTGACCTTAAATCGCAATATCTTTTGATTTTGATTTCCATTTTATGGGAAAAAAATAATGAATCTAAAATTATATGAAGCTTAAATAAGCATTATTATATCAAGTCATGCTTTTATTATTTGGTGATCTCTTTTGCTTTTCGTCGGTACACCATGTACTTTTGGTTGCCGTGAACAAAAGAATATAAAGACGTTTGCATTTTTCATTTCCTATTTGCATGTTTATTTTTATCTGTGGGGTAACTACTGCATCAAAAGAGATAATAAAGCGTAGGACAGTGAAAGTCTATCTAAATTGGCATATTGTTCAACCAACCTGAAGCTTTGAAAAAATGAGGCAAAAGAAGAAAGTCAAGAGATCGTTCAGGTAAGATGAAAATAAAGAGCACATAAAGGTGAAACCTGTAGAATACAAAGCGGAGTTTAATCGGTATACTTTGAGGTAAGTAGAGAACTATTGAATTTATTCCAGTTTCTTTTTTGTATAAAATTGCATTCAGGATCTAATAAATCATCAATGTATGAAAATGTTGTTATTTCCAGCAATTGTCATTGAAAACAGTACATTTTGTATACCGTATAATTAAATATAGTGCGTCCATAAAGTAAAGCATAAATTCATCAACAATCGAATAAACAGTAATATGAAAAAATTAAAAACACGCTTTATAGGTAATCGAATTAAAAAGTAAAAAATAATTCTTAATTTAAAAATATAATGATAAACGAGAAAATTAATGTCATTGTGGCGATATCGTGGGGTTACATTTCAGTCCGATTTACTATAAGGTGTGTTTTTTTGGTTTTTCTAGTATTTTTTAAACTATACTTGTTTTATCTTCTAGTACTGGATTATCTCAAATTTTATCACATAATTGAAGGAATTAATAATAATTTTTTTTTTGGAGTTCACGAATGTAACGAAAGCTTCCTTGTGACTTCCGTGTGACTATTTCATTTAATGATCCAAACTTGAACAAATATGGTTTCGTTTTTCGCATGACCATTATGTTGTATCACTCAGAGTGTAGCCAGCATAAAGAGAATTTCACCGTACTCAATCATTCATTCGTTTGGGTTGACGTAGTTCTATTACAAATCCCACTTTTTTCTATAATTCAATATACAGGTTGATTGATTAGTGTGATAAAGCTCAGTAGGTCTGTTATCATCCGTGCTTCGGAGGGTTAGATCTTCCTCATCCAAGGAAGTGATACACCCCTAATCTCTCATACGTATCCGTAGAGGGGTTGCCCTACCCGACACGGGGGACAAGCGGGGCTCTGTGGTGGTGGACATTCAATTCCCTAGCTACTCGTGGGATCGAATATGGATGTAGAACAAATGGAACAGGAAGTAATATGGATGAAGGAAAGGAAGAAAAGGGAAATTTTGGTTGATCATGGTTAGTAAAACGAACGCCTGATAAGGCGGGAGAGACGAGTGGATGGAGTGATACTGAAGTGAAAAGGAAGGAGGTATCGCCTCTGGAGGATAAGGAGCATAGGAGGAAACAGAAGGAGAAAGGAAGGAAGGAAGGAAGGAAGGAAGGAAGGAAGGAAGGAAGGAAGGAAGGAAGGAAGGAAGGAAGGAAGGAAGGAAGGAAGGAAGGAAGGAAGGAAGGAAGGAAGGAAGGAAGGAAGGAAGGAAGGAAGGAAGGAAGGAAGGAAGGAAGGAAGGAAGGAAGGAAGGAAGGAAGGAAGGAAGGAAGGAAGGAAGGAAGGAAGGAAGGAAGGAAGGAAGGAAGGAAGGAAGGAAGGAAGGAAGGAAGGAAGGAAGGAAGGAAGGAAGGAAGGAAGGAAGGAAGGAAGGAAGGAAGTGAAGAATGGGAAGGAAGAAGAGAGGGAGAGTGTAGAGAGATTGAAGGAGATGGTGAGGCGGCTGGAGGAGAGGGTGGAGGAGCAGAAGGCGGCAGCAGAGTGGCGGGTCAAGGAATTAGAGAGGTTGAGGAGAGAGGACGATAGGAAGGAGAGAGTGCAAACACGATGGGAGGAGGGGCAAATAAACTAGGAAGGATGGGAGGTAAAAAGCGGTAGAGAATAGAGGTGAATTTCAGTTTGAAATTGGTTAACTTCAATTGTGAAAAATGGTTAGATTCACGAAAATGCATAAAGTAACAGTTTTACAAATGATTGGTTATGGAGATAAAACCCGACCACAACAGGAAGTAACTCGCCTATTTCATGAGAAATTTCCTGATTTACCGCCTATATCCCAAGGAACAATTAGTAAAATAGGGAAGCAGTTTCGCGAGTCTGGTCATGTACCTAAGGCAGATAAAAAAACTAGATGTCAGTTCAATGAGTGATGAAATCAAATTAGATATGATATTCGAGTTTCAGCTCCCTATTTCATTGAGGGCATTTTATTTAATATTAGGATGCTGCCAAGACGTTCGAGGTGAAAATTTTGAACATCTACTTGACATTGACATTCATAGTTCTTTTCAGTGTTGCACATTTTATTACGTTTTGCATTACATTTTAGTTTTTGATTGTAGGTATTGTAGCGAATTTCGGTAACCACGTGATTTTATTTTATTTTATCTTAATTGATGCAATAAACTTGAAAACGATAATATATTTGAATAGATAATGAAGATACCTTTCAAACGATATCACAAGCCTAAACTTCCCATTTAAAAAATTGGGGAGTTGTACCTGTCATTCGAAGAAGGTTGAAGGTAGGGATCGCATTTTCACGTTGAAGAATGTCAATTTATAATTTAAATTTGACGTGTTTCGGGATTGTTTATAAATATGTACAGTAACCGAAATAAGGAGTTTAATCCATTTGGCTTTTACACACTGTATACATCTCATCGTTCTCAATTTGCCCTTGTTCAACCCTATTCACTTGCCTGGGTCATTCAATATGCACGTGATTTTATTTACATGCGGGTTTTCTTGGGAACAAACCGACTTTAGATACAATTCTCCTGTCAAAGCTTCATTACGAAATATAGTCCAATACCAGCCCATACGTTGATTTTTTGGGGTGTTTGCCTATAGCATTCTTGCAATCAATTAGGATTTTCATCGGACAAATATTGCTTGTTTTGCCGCTGAACTGAAACTAAAATGTAATCAACGGAATTGTTATTCAAATTATCCTTGCGCCGATTGATCATGTATTCACAATATTCAGTTTTGCACCCACAGTCATCTTCAGTCAACTCATTGATGAAACGTAATTTATAAGAATAGTATTTTGCCAGCTCAAAAATTCTGAAACTGGAGACTTTCCAATATATCTAGATAATCCCTGCAGTATACTGGGTAAATGATTAAGGGAGGTATCCCGCTGTATCTCAGAATCCTATTATCGTACAGCTTAGAGGAAAAAGTCTGTACTACAAACTCGCATACGAGAAACTGCTGGGAATTATTTTCCCGGGGTTAGTTGAATAATGGTGCTAGATGACTAATTCACTGTAGTTTTTGTGTAATCCAGTAGATGGCACCACATTACAGAAATTAATGCTTACTGGTATCGGATTCATCATTAGACGTACTGCTGTGATGATCGGTCTTGGTATGTGACTGTGAGAAATATTAATCCACAATAATCGTTGGTAAGTAATGATTTTTGTTCTGATAAATAATTAATTATTATTGTTTGGGTTCAGTTTTAAACGTTTCTATCAATATTTTGTGGAAATGTGATAAGTTAACTATGATTTAAGTCATTTTATTCGTATTGATAATTGCGTGTTTTTTAAATGTGGCCTTAAAAGTATCGCTACGACATACGGGGCTAGTTGACTAGGGCGGGGATAGTTGACTAAGTGGTTAACTAACCCCCAAGAAATATTTTAATTTTCTCGGTTAGTGAAAGCTACAGAGAAACCGCTGAAATTATCTATATTAGCAAAATCAGATAGATTTTGAAATTAGCTTAAAGTCAGTATGCGTTTGTAACAAATTATAGCTTTGCGGATTCCAGAGATAATCAACTATCCTTGTTTTGCTTACGTTTTTATAGGCATAATCATGCGAGCTTACAAGCGAAAAACTAACAAAGGCAAAACAGCACCAGATGTTATGTTAAGAGCAGTCCGAATGGTCATAAACGAAGGTAGGAGCGTTAACAGTGTTGCCAAAGACTTTTTAATCGCCTAAAAAACACTTGACCGCTACGTCGAAAAAGCCAGAACGCAGAACCAAAATCATGATGAAATTAAATTAGAACGTGTTGGATATTTCAATAGACGACAAATTTTCTCTCAAGAACACGAAACTCCATTAGCTGAATACCTTAAGCGAGCTTCGGATTATCACTTGAAGAGTTCAGAAAATTCGCATTTGAATACGCTAGCTCAAATAAGTTTGAGGTTCCGGTAAGTTGGATTAAAAATGAAATGGCCGGAGCAGATTGGGCTGCTGCTTTTATTAAAATAAATAATACTTTATCCCTAAGATGCCCACAAGAGCAACTTCGTTCAACAAAACTAATGTTAGCATGTTTTTTTTTAATTTAAAGACTGTATATAACCGCTTACATTTAGAAGCCTCAGATATATGGAACGTCGAAGAAACGGGCATAACAATGGTCCATAAACCGGTTAGGATAATTGCACGACGTGGTTTTAAGCAGATAGGGAAACTTACGTCCGCCGAAAGAGGAACACTTGTAACCCTTACTGTTGCAGTGTCTGCAAGTGGTAATTCCATTCCGCCATTCTTTATTTTTCAAGGGTCAACTTCTGTGACCATTTTATCAGAGACGGACCTGTTGGAAGCTTGGAAGATGCCAATCCATCGGGCTGTATGGAAGAAAAGCAATTTATTAAATTTATTCAACATTTTATCCACCATGCAAGATGTTCTTTTGTTGCTGGAAAATCACCAATCCCACCTTTCAATAGCAGCTTTGGATATTTGTAAGGAAAATGGTGTAACAGTTTTATCTTTCCCATGTGATGGTGAATAATGCAATGCGGGCAAAACTTTTTCCATATATATGACATCCCAGGGATTGTAAAAATGACACTACCTGTAGCTGCTACACCAACTAATATAAAGGCAGGTTTTTAGAAGACGGGAATTTCTCCGTTTGATGAAAATATTTTACCAGACAGTGAATTGTTAGCTTCATACGTTACAGATAGGCATGCACCTACAAACCACGAAGCAAAAGAAATTGATAGAGGAAGCGTAGTGGACAAGGAAAATGAAGTTTACAGAGGAAACGAAATTGACGAAGAAACCCCAGTTGATGGGAAAAATGAGGTTGGCGATATAATCAACAAAAATGAACCTACAAAGGATGAAAGTCAAATCGTAACTCAAAAAGACTCTTCGTTATATATAATGAGTCCTGAAGAAGTCAGACCGTTACCCAAAGCAGGCCCAAGACAAAACACCAGAAAGGCAAGACAAAAGAGACAAACTGCTATTTTAACAGACAATCCCATAACAGAAGTACTACAACGAGAAAAGAAGAACGAGAAAAAAAGAAAATGACCTCCTAAGAGAAATAAGGTAGAGAAGAATAATATAAAAAGCGACAAATTTAAAGATGGTCGAAGGTTTCTTTTTCGTGAAAAAAGTCCAGTCGCATTACAAAAGACCTATAATCTTCAGAATCGGACGATGAGGCTGAATGCCTGGTATGCGACGAATTTTATCGTAATAGAACTAGTGGTGAGAACTGGGTGCAAATCACAAGTTACCACAGATGGGCTCATGAAAAATGTATCGGGAACTTCAATCATATTTTTTATAAGTGCATTAACTGTGACTCAGATGACGATTTTTAGCCCCACATGTACCTATTAGTTGTATTGTTTTTTTGTTACTGCGTTTGTATTTTGGAAAATTAAACATTTATTTGATCACTACATAGTTTTTCATCATTCAAAACCTAAAAAGAATTCTTAAGTCAACTAACCCCATCATGTAAGTCAGTGGTTTCAACGACCGCTAGGTGGCGGTGAGTGAACAATTGTTTTGTTTTCAACTTTTTTTGGGAATGTTCAAATGCGATGCTATACACTCTGTATCACTGTAACAATAACCAATAATTAATTAATAAAATTACCAACCGTTGTGGTTCATGAATTCATTATATATTAATTCCATATTCAAGTTGTCAACAATTTATGACATCTGGACGCCTACTACATTATGTAAAATGTTCAAGTCACTCAAGTATAAAACTGGATCCCCTAGTATACCTATTTTTTCTCGTATCCTGGATCAGAAAATAGATGCGGTATTTACCATTTTTTCAAATTCTATCCTCTTTCAAGTAAATAATTATAAAATATAGCATAGCATTTGAAGATACCCAAAAGAAGTTGAAAACAAAACAATTGTTCAATCACCGCCACCACTGAAATGAGACGAGGATATACCATTTCGTTAGGCATTTATTTTCCTCTCAAATGATACCAAGTTTGTCAATATCCATAAAGGGTAACAAAAGTTATAACAGTTTTATTGAGTCGGCTTTCCCACTCACCCACAACCAGTCATTTTACTCACGTAAAATGATTACGAACATTTAAACTTCGTGGTAGCGGTTCATTTATTATTAAAAAAAATGATGTTTTTGTGATATTATTGTGAACTACGCCCTCTAGCGGTGGAGTAGGAAACCTGAACATAGTTTCCAGCAGTTTCTTGTATGCGAGTTTGTAATACAGATTTTGCCTCTAAGCTCTACGATAAATAGTTTCTGAGAAACAGTAGGTTACCTTTCTGTAGATTGACTACTAATTACATATTGTTGATTCTTGGGTGTATTAGATGAAATAATGTTATACCTCCTGTTGAGTCTGCATCTCATGGCCAGCACCAATCATCATTGAAATTACAATTTTTTCACTCCCAGCTAAATGCATTTGAACAAAGCAATTTGTTAAATATAAATAAGATGAATTATATTATCAATTGTGCTTGGAGAACAGTTTTTGACGTTAAATTGGAAAACAAATGACAAGATACATTTTAAATTTTTTTCTGTTTGGATGAGTGGCTTACGAAAATGGTTAGATGTAATGTTTAATCTTCTTTATCAATGTTTTCCTAATTTCCATATTCTACCTACACTTTTTCAACTTTTTGATTCAGTAAAACACGCTACTCTTATTGTCTTTTGTGAAAATCACTCATAAACTTCTGAGAGATAACATCTTCAAGATTTATATTATCAAATCATTTTGGTAGAATCGTCTGTTTCACGCATTTCAAAATATACAACAGCTGAGTAACAATCTCATCCAATATATTTATTCCAATTTATTCCGTTCTGGACATTCCATGGGTTTAAAATTGAAATCAAAAAATAATCACCAAAATCCAATTAATTTCATGCTATGAATTGGTCGATTATTATTAAAATCTAAAGAAACTTTCTATTGTTTCTCGAAAATTCCCATTGTTTCTTCGGTCTTATCCCCTTTTATATCAAATTTTCGATTCACTCGGCTTAATAAGATATTCCAGAAAAAGGAATTATTCAAATTAATAAGTGACGCTAACCAAGAAAACAACAATGGGAGAAGATGTTAGGATTTAATGGAGTTTCTTGTAGTATTACATACTTCAAATCAGTATTCAGTATCAAAGACAGAGAAACAAATTCTTATTGACTGCGAACGTCGGATTTAATTGAAATTCAACACTCATCAAGAACAGATGACAATACAATAATGTAATAATCTGGTTTCAATATTCTGACTAGAATCATCTGGATTAACGATTAATCTATGTATGTGTACGTATCTATGAAGCGGATTCTTTTAACGTGATTTCCATCGATTTCAGAACTTCAAATTCAATTGTCATTTCGTACTCAAAAATTAATATTTCGAAAACCAAAATAAAATTATGCGGATAAAAAATAAACAATATAATCTCAAATATCGCTGTAAATATGAATTATACAGTATATTTGAATTTCAAAATTCAAATATAATTTATTTGAAAAATATAACTTTAGCTATTAGAATGAATAAAAAAATTCGATATAAATATAAAAAGTTAAATGTGCAGTTTTGTCAATTAATAAGGTTAATACCAGATTTTCATGGCTCAAAATAATAGTAGTAATTTGGTATGTAATAGTTTTCCAGATGTTAGTTTGCAGTTGAAGGTTTGCAAAAAACTACACTTGGATGAATAAGAAACGGCACGCAAAAAAACAATACTATTTTCACTCAAATAAAGTAGGTACCAATTACATAACATCTGGAAAACTTTTACATAAGTACCTGAATGAACATGAAAATATATCAAAAACTAATAACTTAAGGTATGGGAAATGCTTGGTAAAAATAAAAGTATGGTAATAGCACTCTTTGATAATGATATAAAATTCAGGGTGATCCATTCAAAATTACTGAAAAAATAATGTACTTGAGTTTTGACTCACCATATATATAATTCAATGATTATTTGCAAAATAATTCGTGTTTGTAAATTTTGATAATCATTGGAAAGCTCTCGCTTCAATAGATTATTTTTCTTTCACAGGGCGTTGAACTTCTTAAGATTTTGACGGAAAATTGGTTATAACCTTTCAAATACCCTGTACAACAGATGACAACCTTATATTGTTGTAATGGGGAAGAGAAGCAGATTTCAGTTTCAAAATAAAAAATAGGTTGTTCCATTTAAAAAACTTTGATCTGACACCGAGTTATGGAACAACCTGTAACATTGTAACTAACTTTGAAATATGAAACTTAATGCTGCCTAGAATTTTTATGACCTTTTTTTTTGTATCTTCCATGAGAATAGACCTACTATCTAGCTTTATCACAATAATCAATCAGCCTGTATATTAGAGATATAGATAGGCCAAAGAAAGTACTTATGATGGAGAAAAACTATATTTTATCCTGATATATGTGAAAAAATTGTTTGCCAGGTATGAACAAAAAATATTGTTAGGAGTCAAAACAACGGACTAAAATCATTTCAAATATTTATATTGAAACAACCTGTATTTCGATAAGAGGGAATATTATACTTGGGGGCTTTAGATTAAATCTTCATATCTTGTGCTAAGGTTTTTCCCTTTGCAATATGGACAATTCTTAATGAAACACCATGTATACTGGGTGCGGCAGAAGAACGGTCGATAAGAAATATCTCGAGAACTAAAGGTATTGCCATATACATATTTGCTACTTCTGGTTATACCGGAAATATATGTAAATGGGAAACCCTGTATATTTTTTAATTTTAGAAATATTACGTGTTTCTGGACATTTTTTGTTGATAATTCCCTATACCTACCTTGAACCGTTTTTGAGTTATAATGTTTTTATATGAAAATTACAATTTTCTACCATGTACATAACATTCAATATCCTCTAATGTGATTTGAATAAGAGTAGAAATTCCTTAAGAACTATTTACACATACTGCTTCATCGTTTACACTGTGAAGTTACCTTTTTTATCATACAGGGTGCTGTCAAAATTGGAATAAAAACGGCATTCAGGTTAGCCTAACTATCACTGCTATCACTCTCAATCATTTTAATAAATTTTATTTTTTGAAAGTTGTGGATAGTGTCAAATAATTAAAATTTGACATTAGTTCATATATCATATACCACATATCATGTTACCAACTGTCAATAAAAATATAAATTAAATAAAATTTATAATTTTATTTTATTTTTGTTTTAAATCATTCCTTACAATAAACATTATACCTACCTTCATGGGAAGAAATTTGCAAATTTGCCTACGACATAATATATTAGTAGTTAAGACATAATCTAGAAATTAAATCATAAGGTGCAGTTGTTGGGTCTCTCCTTGTATGATCTAGCCATATATTTCTGTTATTTTTCCTTTGGAACGTTAACAAATATCTAGTTCGGAGTTTTTATCGATGCATTCTCAAATTGTGAAACCGCAAACTATCAATACACACTAAAATTCATTGGGCTCAGTAAATTAGTTGGGTATTATTGGTGTAGACTATAGGGTGTGCAGTGCGACATAAAATTGTCCATACCATTTTACCAAAGTGTCAGAAAAGAGTACTTGTTCTTAAACATTTTTGAGGGGTTTGGATATGGCATTAAGAAGTAGCAAAAAAAAACAAATATGAAAAGCGAATGCAGCATCAAAAAACTTAGTCCGTACCTGAGTTCACAGGGGTAGTGCAGATCTAATTATAATACCAGCAAGTGTTAATAAACAGTTAAATTTTGATTCATTTTCAATAAATCGTTCATTAATTTTATAAATTTTTCACCCTTACATTATCTCCGAAGTTTAGGGTACGAACTCCCGAGGAACCTCCATATTTATCCTTTTGTTGTTACTTGACATTATTATTGATATTATTTAATAAAATAGCTCAATAAAAATTGCTTCACTGAATTTGTTCACGAGTTTATAGGCATCAATGCAATTTATCCGTTTCTTCCCTTATACGCAAAAAAACAAATACGGTGTTTTCAGATGTGGGATTTCAAGGGTTGAATGAAAATTTGACGGTATACAAAACAAATCTGGTGACTTTTTGCGAATTTAGTAGAAGCCAAGGTATGATTTTTGCCTTTTTTACCCTTAAATCGCTGAAAACTCGAAAAGTGTGAGTTATCCTTTGAAAATATACCAGAAGAAAATTATTTTCCACCCAATTCACCTTAAAAAGTTTTCGCGATACATATTTTTCACTTAATAATGCAATAAATTGTTCATAATAAATTACCCACATTTGCACAGGGTGTCCAAAACTGGATGGTTTTGCAGGGTTTATCGAATTAAAGAATATAAAAAAAAATAAGTTCAGGTATTTTAATGTTTTCTATTCAGATCTTCAGTATCGACTATCAGTCTCGAGATATAGGTCAGTATTCCGAAATTGACCCAAACTGCTATCTCAAATATTTTCTATATCTCACTGGATATGAAAAAAGTGCAAAAAAGTTTTGATATAATGAGTTCAGTATATTTTTAAATGGTTCAACCTGTATGTTTCGGGTTTTTTAGTTTCCTTTTTCAAAGCTCTTCCGCCAGATTTAAAACGTATCCTCAGTTAAACACACTTTATTTATTGGCTTTACATACAAAATTGTAGTTGATTTTCAAAATGTTTCCCATTCTCCTGGATGATTAGCTGATATATTTTACGTATAGATCTTATAGCATTCAGTATTTCCTGATTTGTGAATTATGAAACGTACGTCAGAAGGTAATTCTCTTGATTTTTCCATTTGGGGATTTTGGAAAAATAATAATCGTAAAAGTGACTTTAATAATAAACAACAGTCCTACAATGGATTCACGATGCCTTTCGAAAACTATAACCTATTCAAATACTGGATGATGGAAGATATGTGTAAAAGAAGGTCAATTCATCCAGGAAAATGGAAGACATTTCGAGAATTTTTTTATATTTGGGGAGGAAGATCTATATTCATATTGTTTTTTATTGTCATTAGTTTGTTGTTAATTTGAAGAGATTTTTGTATTTTCTCAAGCAAAACCAATAATTTTAATTTCTTCAACAAACGTTACGGATTAAATTTGCATATTTATCAAACTTTTTTTTTCATTTGGCAACTTGAAATATAAAAATTGTTCAATCTTTTAGAATACAATAGGTTTGTTCCAACTAGCGATAGAAGGACTAGGTATCGTTTGCGCAAGTGCTGCATTTCTTTCTCGTTCCAACTGATTACAGTATCGTTCTTGGAACGTTACAAAAACTGTACCAGCTGAAAGAGGGTGATAATGAAAATGTTGATGTGTTAGTTCAAGAACCATCGATAATTTGAGTTTACGCACTATACATCACTCGATACGATTCCAGAACGGTCCATAAATGCGTTGGAACAAATATTTTATTGATATACCTTTTCCGCGACATTCTGTCACGCTGTAGTAGAAATTATAAGGAATATACATATTATATGTCATATCAGGTGAACGGAGATTGAAAAAGAAAACAAAAAAGCAAAAAAATTTTAATTTTTATAGATTTACCGCGACATTTTATGTCGCCCTCTATACTAGAATCGCGATGGAGACGAAGTATTGATACAAAATTTGATGGTTTATATACAAAACAGGTGGACCAAACAAAATCTATATAAAATGTTGTGAATTTTCATTGATTATGGAAATATAACAATAGCCGACCCTTTTTTTAATGGGCGAATATTTAGTGACTTTATAGAGTGTTCTTATCTTTAATTGCTTATGATTGAAACGTTGAAAAGCTGTATTTTATCAAATAAATGTGCTTCAATATTAATTTGAAAACACCTGACTTTTAGTAGTTGATGCGGGAAAATACGCGTTAAATAAGAAAAAATATGTGTATTTATACCCAGTGAAAAATAATAAATACCCGCACATGAAATCTCTAAGCTCGGGCATTTTAATAATACTCCGTCACAATTGCGATTATTTCTTATATAGTAGTAATTATGAGAAATATACATATAAAATGTCTTATCAGGTGGAAGGTAATTGAAAAAGGGAGCAAAAACCCAAAATATACAGGGTGCCCCATTTGAAAATACATAAATACATGTCATATCTCCTACTGAGCACTACTTCGATTATTCTACCAAAAGTTCCCAGCACTTTTTTCACAACTAGTAACATGAAAAAGACATTTGATATATCATTTTGCTTCCATTTCGAAAAATCGCCCTATATCTCGAAAATGGAAAAAGTAACTGAATGTTTGGTAGAAACAAAGCTTGTTTTACGAAAAGATAAGTCATGACATCCTACCCATTTTTCTCTATCTCTTTTAATTTCTGAAATGCCCTGCAAAATCCAATTTGGTACACTCTGTACAAGAAAAGTTTATTTAGGTATTTCCAAACCAAACGAAAAGAGTCGATCCCATTGGTTATCTTGTTTTCTCATGGACCACAAACCTACTAATAAAATATCTATAACAATTGATATCGAGCACGCTTTTGTAATAAATTGAAAATATTATATACTTTTCATTTGGATCTATTAACAAAGCGTGTTTTTGAGTTTTTAAAAGTATTATCATTTCATGGAAGAACATAAATTTTAAAGAATTTCCAATTTTTTCACGTGTACTGTGTTGCACGCTAAATAATTTTCCCTTAATTTCTCTTATTTTTAAAAAGAACACGTGAAAGATCGGAAATAAAATTTTTATAAAACTCTAATTACCTGTCATCCTCTTGGCGGCTGTTGAAAACCGAACAATATTCTTCGTTTGAGGAACAACCGCAATTAGATTCTCTTATATCATAAGCTGAATGATTGACGGGACTTTTCAACACACTCAACACCAAATCCTCGCTAAAGTTTGGTGGACTCGAGCTTCGTTGCAAATCCTCGGCCAGGATTGGTGAAAAATCATCCTCCTTTTTGTACGAGTGCCTGAAAATATAAAAAGTGAAAAATATTTTCTCTGTTTTAAAGAAATACCTCTGATTACTTACTCTTTTTGAAGCAACAATAGTTCTGCGGTAAAAAAGAATTTGGCTAACGAAAATTTGGTGTGAAATTAATAGCAACACTTTGATAAATAATATTAGTTAATTATTGTATAAGTGTTTTATCCACGCAAGAAAGTTTAAAACGAGAGGGTTTAATTTTTTTAAGTGGATGAAACACAACTAAAACACGAACTCAATACAACTTTTTATCCACAATCACAGTCATTTAGAATCGGATTTCATCAAAAAGTGATTTGACATTTCGCTATGACAGCAGCTGTAACGTCAAAAATTATTGACTTAGGATTGTGTTTCTCATTATTTCACTAGTGGATAAAGTGGTACTTTATAGGTTCCGTAAGTGTGGATAAAACTCCAATTATAATGTGATTGTGGATAAATATAATTTATTAGTAGTTAATCAATATGGCATTTTTGGCACCATTTGAAACGATAGTTCGAGATGATCGATCGCGGGAATCTAATAATCCGTGGAAGATATATGCACGCTGAAGGGCGGCGTTTGCCATCAATGGGATTAAAAATCTCTTTTTTCACATTGAATTTAGAAATAGTGAGCCCCTTTAATATCATTTCTTCAAATTATCAATCTCCTTGAAGTTTATTATCAAATAAATTTATAAAAACACAGTTTTTTTATTAAAACTCACTTTTTTAATGGGGACTTGCATGAGACATCGGCTATTTCAAATAACTTTTTCAAGTACCAATAAAATTATGTAGGAGAGAAGTGCCATGAATGGGACAGGTTTTGAATGAGACACAGTAGTTTTCTTTTATTAAAATGGGACTGTATGCCTACTCAACTTTAAAAATAGTTTGGCCTTGAGATCTCAAACTTGCAACACTTCAGTTGAATACTTATTTTTACGCCAGCATCGAGTAATTTTTTTCTGTAAGATAGACGAGTGTGAATAAAAACATTGTTTTAAAGAAAACGAAAAAGCTTAATAGCGAATGTTCCTAAGGTACCCCTGAACAATTTTTACCGTTTTTAGATGCTACAAAGTTAAGGTACTTATGTTTTTTGCATTTGTTTATTTGAAAAATTGCAATAGGTTATGAATGGGATAAAAAAACTATGCTATGATTGGGACACTGTCCCATTCATGACACTATGTTTAGGGTTTGAATATGTTGAAAAATAGTTATGTACCTTCGCAGAAAATTTGCAGGCGTGTTACCTGAAACGAGAGGAAGATCTGATTAGTTTTTTAGAAAACTTTAAAACGTCGGTACAAAATGGCGGCCATTTGAAATATTCAATTTGTTGTAATTCCGAGAATATTAGTCTGATTTATATATAAATTGGTAGAAATTTTGTCTAAGCTAAGATAAATATTTGGTGCACTTTCAAAATAAATCCAAAATGGTTGAACAAAAGGGTGATTTTTTTATTTTCTTTTGGCAGCTTTTTTGTATTTGTTCCCTTCAATAATTAATATAACTCACGATTACTATCACCTTTCTTTCAACCTTTTAAAAATGAAAAAAAATACTCGGTGATGAGACGGGTCTTACCACTGTTACAGATCCCCCTAGAGTTCTTTCACAAAACGGACTCAAACAGGTCGGTCAAGCAACATCGGCTGAACGAGGCTAGTTGGTAACCATGTTGACTTTTATAAGTGCAATCGGAAATACATTACCTACTGTTTTCGTTTTCCCAAGAGTCCATTTCAAAGAGTTTATGTTGAATGGAGCACCGACAGGAAGTCTAGGCGTTGCAAATAAATCAGGTTGAATGACGGAAATAAATTTTTTAGAAGCATTCAAACATTTTGTAACACATTCAAAACCATCACCAGAGTCTTCTGTTTTACTGCTACTCGACAACCATGAGTCCCATATTAGCTTGGACGTGGTAAACTACGCCAAAGCTAATAATGTGATCTTACTAACATTCCCACCACACACCAGTCACCGACTGCAGCTACTAGATGTGGCCCTTCATTGACCATTTAAAACATATTTTAAGAGTGCCCAAAATGAGTGGATGTTGTCAAGTCCTGGTAAAACACTTGATATATATCACATGGCATTTCTTTCAAATGAAGCTTACACGAATGCCTTTACTCCAAAAAATATTATCAAGGGATTTTTCTCAACGGGGATTTATCCCCCAGATCTTAATATTTTTGATACTTCCGATCTCTTATGCTCTTCTGTTACAGATCACGCCGACCCAACAAAAAATTTACAAACACCATCCGATTCTGCACAACCTGAAGCAATTCCAGGTACAAGTAGTAACAATCAAACAGCGGTTACACCTGAAGCTATAGGACCTTTTCCAAAAGCTCCAGAAACAAAAAACGCAAACAACCGAGGACGCAAAAAGGGAAGTACGAGAGTACTAACCGACACCGGTCCAAAAAAGTTACTTGAAGAAGCACATAACGAAAAGTTACGGAAGAAGAAAATAACGAAAAAAGGTAACAAAACAGTGAGGAAGACTTCTGAAAAAGCCAGTAGCGGTGACTCCGACGATGAGAACATGAAATTAATAGATACAGACGATGACATTGACGATGACATTGATGATGACATTGATGAAGCTTGCACCTCAGATTTCAGTTTTGAAGGAACACCAATTTTAGAAAAGAATGACTTCGTTCTTGTTGATTGCTTCACAAATAAAAATAAACTATGCTATATAGGATGCATTCAATCAAAATTAGAAAACCAAGAATTGGATATTAAATTTTTAAGAAGATTAGGTAATTCAAATAGGTTCCATTACCCACTAAAAAAAGATATATCTAAGTGACGTTGAAAGAAACTGTATAAAGAAAAAGCTCAAACCACCAAACCGCAATTGTGGAACCAAAAGATCGCAAGAAATAATCTATTATTCAATTTCTTTTGAGAATTATGAGAGACAGTTTGGACGAATCCTTTAACAAAACAGTTATTTGAAGTCCGAATTACTACCTAAAATTGTACTTTTATATCTTTAGTGTGTTAGTAAAGAAGTTTTGTTTGTAACATTGAAAATACTCAGAATAATTTGATTTTTTTGACGTGTCCCATTCAAACCTCTAAAGTATTGAATGGGACAAATTACATTTTTTTAAAATAATTTTTTTGCTATAAATAAATAAAAATTTTGGGTTTTCTTCCCGTTTCCCTTTTTTATTAATTTAAAACAAATAATCCTGTAAAAAAAATCCTTCAAAAGTAAAAAAATAGATTTTGGTAAGGGTTTAAGAAAAGTGTCCCATTCATACCACTCTTCCCCTATACCGTTTTTTCCTTAGTTTTTTATTGGTGTAGAATTTTTTTTTAATTCTAGCAAAACTTGCTCCTGGAGCCGACTCTGTATATATCTAGATAAGAAAGGGAAGCAGAACTTGAACTGCCAATTGAACATGCAGACAGAGTCATGGAATTGTTTTAGTTGAATGCATAACGTTACACCAGCATCATGGATATATTTGTCCCAACAATTATCTAGGATTTAAAAAACTGGTTAAACATTCAAATTACTCTGGCGTCTTTTTTGGCATTTTTTTGGGAAAAAGTTCGAATATGTAAAAATATAGGGGATTTTGTACCATTTTCGGTTATAACAGAAGACGGATGATTTTAGATAGAAAATTTTAAATTGGCGCGAATAAAACCCACCAAAATTTGTAAAAATCTATCAAAAAGTTACAGGAGTGGCCAATTCGGTTGGAACTACGCAAACTTCGTCTCCCATATGACCCGTTTTCAATTGTTTATAATAAATAAAATTGTTATAAACGAAAAAAATATCGAAGGTAGCGTATGCGACTCTTGATGGACTATTCTATATGCATACCAAGTTTTATCAAAATCGGTTCTTCAGCTTCACATAGACAGGCATTATAACTTTATAAAGTATTACCTCCCTTGAGAGGATGTTCCAAGTGCTTTTCAAAGACACTAACAAGATTAAAATGCTGTTACGTACTTTGGGGCTTTCACCAAAAAAATCTTAAAACATTAATTCAAAGCATTCTCGTTAGTTAAATGATAGCCTAGATAACATTTGACAGGTTTGTTCATTCGGTAAAGAATTAATCCGAGTAGGTATTCGGTTTTTGATATTAACACCGGAATATTTTCATCCAGATGTTTTTCATAACGAATTCGCATCACAGTTTTACCCATTTATTATTATTTTAGATTCTTTATTCTTGTGGTCGACTCAATCAGAACATTCTTCCTACCCATCATAATACTAAAATGATTTTAAAATTAAATGTTCTCAAGAGGACATATTTGAAGCAATATTACCTATGGGTCCTATAAGCTATCTGCACGAAGCAAAATGAGTGTTTAACGAAAGATATTCAGATCCGCTGATATCAAGAAAATATCTGAGGAAGTTTTTACATGTATTTCAAAGAATCGGAAGCGTTGATGACAATAAGCGAAGTGGAAGCCCATGCATGGCAGAAAATAAGCAAATTGAAATTGTTGCGATGATGATAGTGAATCCTATAAAATATGTCTCAAAAGTTGCCGATACGTGTGAGGTGTGTCCAAAAAGTGTTCAACGGATCTTACAAGTGCGCAAAAGTGCTAATTTCTAACAAGTGTGTAGGTGTTTATTTTGGGTATGCCTAATTTCACTTTAGCTATGATTTATGTCACTTTTGCCTTATGCCACTTTTCCCACAACTTCTGTTGCTATGAGAAATTGTTAACTTTGTGTATAATTACCAAAGTGCAAAATAGTGTTATGGATGGTGGTCGTAGAAAAACACAATTTTCACTCTATCAAATTGAAAATGCTCCACCAGCTGACAGAAGATGATCCAGATCTTAGGGTCGAATTTCGTAATATGATTTCTTAGTAATTATAGGGGAATCGCCTGCATCAACACTGTTATTAAAGTTTTTTGTATGATCATGTGAAAGTAATAATATTCTCCCAGAAGCTCAAGCGGGTTTCATAAAAAACAGAAGCTGTATGGACAACATTTTTGTCTTGAACAGTACCATACAAGCTTGCCTTCATCGCAAAGGCAGAAGAGTCTTTGCCGCTTTTATTGACTCGAAACATGCATTTGACTCCAATAATTATCCCCTTTAATGGCAAAAATTATTTAAGCTGGGCATCAGTTCTAAATTTATTCGCCTAGTCAAAGCTCTGTATGACAAATCCTCTTTTTGTGTTAAACTTAACAATTAATGAATGAATTTTCCAAATCCTTTGTAATAAATGAGGGCGTTCTGCAGCGTAAACCATTGAGTCCCTTACTTTTCTCTCTATTCTAACATGCTACGCTACTGTATGGTGCTGATGTGTTGTTTATCGCTCTGTGCTAAAACTACAAAAGTTAGTGGAAATCTGCATCGGAAAACTATTGTTTTTAGATTAAAGTATACTTTAAAAGTTGCTACTTCATGTGAGTAATAATTCGACTTATTTTGTTACTGCTATCATCCGCATTTTTGGATAAACATTTAAGTTGCTCCTCAAATTCTACATAAAAGTCCAGTTTTTGTCCTGGTGATGTTTAATCGTATATTAATTACCAGTGGTGGAACATATAAAATTCAACAATGAATGACTCTACGAATTGTAGTAAATGCAAAGTGAACAAAAGTGATGGATTGGTTGGATGTGAAGGTGTATATTCAAAATGGTTTCATTATTCATGTATAGGATTGACAAATGTTGAATTTTCTATGCTTGATAAAAGTAAGAATCTATTTTTTTATGCAACCAATGTAAAAAGAAATGCGATATTCGGGATAAATGTACGAGAAAGGATTATGACCATCAGTTAACAATAATTAGTGTGTAATTTGTTAAGGAATTCATGCAGAGTGAGATTCAGAAAAAGATTGTTGATCTACTTGCGGCAAAGGACGAAATTCTAGATACTCTAAAAAATGAGTTAAGCCAGGAGATACTGCAGAAGATTCGATCGGATGTTGGTTTTACCAGTCCTCATTTGAATTCTGGTCCTGCTCCTCTATTTTCTCACGTTGTCCAAAAACAACCTTCTTATATAATCAGACCAAAAAATAAACAAGATTCTGCTGCTACAAAAAATGATTTGATTGAAAGTGTCAACCCTGTTTCTACGAATATAAACATTACTAAGGCAATTAGTGTTAAAGACGGCGGGCTAATGGTAAGCTGTGATAAGTCTCAAGATTGTGACAAACTGAGGGAAATGGTCGATGAGCGGCTTGGTGACAAGTATACTATTAAGGAAGTTCCTGTACTAAATCCACGATTTAAAATTGTAGGCATGTCCGAAAAGCTATCTGATGAAGAGCTTGTTAATTGTATAAAAATGCAAAATAATGATCATATAACAGGAGATCTCAAAGTAATTTCCAACTTTCCGTTAAAGAAAAATAGCAAGCTGCATCAGGCAGTTATTCAATGTAACATATCTACCTATAAACAAACTTTAGCTATGGGGAAATTGTTCGTAGGTTATGATTATTGTAATATATATGACGCTATAGATTTAAGACGTTGCTTCAAATGTTCCGGATACCATCATACATCAAAAATTTGTAATTCATCTATTTTTTTATGCCCTCTGTGTGCACAGAATCATCAACTAAAAGACTGTCCAAAAACAAACCAATATTGTATAAATTGCCATAATTACAATAAAACTACAAACGCTCCAGTTCCCGCTAATCATACTGCTATCGATAATAATAACTGCTATGTATATAGAGATACCCTCACTAAATTTAAAAACAATATCCTCTCGATTAAATAGCAATCACCATTGAATAATACGTCTAAACACTCACACTCTAAGTTAATAACCATTTATTATCAAAATGTGCAAGGTATGACGACGAAGACCCAAGATCTTTGTATGGGTTCAGCTGGTGCTGTGCAATATGATCTATTGGCTCTTACTGAAACATGGTTGGTTGACTCAAAAGCAACCAAACATACAATAACGTCTTCAAAAAATGAATCCTAGTATAGAATACTTCTAGTTTTTGACTTACATATCGTTTTTATTTTATTATTATTCTACAAAATTATAATAATATTAGTGTTGAAACAATGAAACATCCAAAATATAATGTAAGAAAAACGAAAACAGTGACATTTGAACTGGCGACCTTCTCTATTTTTAGTTTTTAAATATTGAGAAAAACGAATACAACTGATACAGTCGACTGAAAAGCTTTGTAACTAACACGAGTATTAAAAGGAAAATTAACAATCTCGAACATTAACGCACTCGCTCTGTTCGTGCGTTAAATTATCTCGATTGTTAATGGCCCTCATTAATACACTTGTTGGTTAAATAACTATAAAAAATATAAGCTTACTCGAAACCCTCAGGTTTATCATGACTTTTCGAGATGTAGATCAGAAGTAAAATTAAAAATTAAAATGGCATATGAACATTTCGTTAGAAAATCCGAAGAAAACATTTTGCGTGAGCCTAAATCATTCTGGAACTTTATTAACAGTAAAAAGGGCGAATCATCTTCAATCCCGAATACTATGTTCTTTAACAATGTAAAACTAGACAACATTCAGGATATAGTTAACGGTTTTGGTACGTTTTTCTCAAGCAACTATATATTATGATGTTATAAATATTACCCCTGTCTCTGAGAAAGAAGTTTTGACTGCCGTAAAAAAATTGAAACCAAAAACCACTGCCGGAATAGACGGCATACCTGCCTTCCTGATTAAAGATTGCCGCCAAGTTTTGGCTCAGCCATTAACAATTATTTTCAACCTGATTTTGAAAAATTCCAATTTTCCAGATAAATGGAAGACCTCATATGTATGTCCTATTTTCAAAAAAGATAATAAGAATGATATTACCAACTATAGGCCAATAACTATTCTGAATAACTTTTTTAAGGTGTTTGAAATAGCAATACATGAATATATCTCCAATAAGGTCAAACATATTATTTCACCAAACCAGCATGGTTTTATGTCAGGTAGGTCAACTATCACCAATTTATTCTGCAAAACGCAATTTATTGCAAAGTCGTTGGATAAAAGAAGTCAGGTAGATGTAGTCTACACTGACTTCTCCAAGGCGTTTGATAGAATCAATCACAATATCTTACTAGTTAAACTCGACACACTAGGATTTCATCCAACACTAATAAATCTCCTCAAATAATATCTATCGGATCGACCGCAATTTGTAAAATGTCTTGGTTATACTTCAACGGTTTTTTATCAAACCTCTGGAGTACCTCAGGGCTCTGTTTTGGGGCCACTTCTTTTCATTTTATATATTAATGACATTCTGACTAAAATTGACGTAAAAGCTATGTTATATGCTGACGATCTCAAGTTAATTCACAGAATCGATTCTATCCATGATTGCATTAAACTCCAAAATAATGTCGAACTACTAAATGAATGGTGTGTGGAAAATGAGTTGTATCTGAATGTCAGTAAGTGCAGTGTCATGTCTTTTTGTAGGAAGGAGTTAGGCATTGTGTTTCAATATAATTTAGATAACTCGGTGTTGGTACGACCTGACCTAATTAAAGATCTTGGTGTTTATTATGATCCTAAACTAACATTCATTGCGCATATTGATAAAATCACTGCAAGCGCATATCGCATTCTTGGATTCGTAATTAGAAACATGAGACTATTTAAAGATTTTAATACAATGAATTTACTGTTTTCTGCATTCATACGGACCAAACTGGAATATGCCAGTGTTATATGGAATCCTATTTATAATATACACATTTCTACTATCGAATGTATCCAGAGGCGCTTCTTTAAGTCAGCGTGTTTCATTCTGGATGGTTTGTATCCGGCGCGGAATATACCACAACAGTACTTTTATGATCGATTTGGTGCACACAGTCTGTTGAGAAGGCGGTCAATGAACTCTGTATTATTTTTACATAACATTGTACACCTAAAATTAGACTGTAATGATCTGGTTGCCATGTTAGATTATCATGTTCCTAGGTTCAATTCCCGCCATAATCAGCTGTTTTATCAACGAACTTACCGAACTAATATATACAAATCTTCACCTCTACACTTTCTAATTAAAAATTATTCTAATATCGAAAAATCTGTTGATATTTTAAACTGCAGCCAATCGTGAGTTAGACATTATTGTTTAGAAACCTAAATGTAATTTACATGCAAAACAGTTATTATAATTATTGTTTTTTTTATGATGAGTTCTTCAGAAAATCCGATATGGTTGGAGTTTATGTTGATAATAGGAATGATTTGATATTTATATCATATTTGGACGATTTCGTTATCCTTCCTGACTCTGAAATAGATCTGGCCAGAAAACTAGACACTCTTGAACAATATACTGGCCTTAACAAACTTACTGTTAACATTTCACGATATAAAATTATGTGTTTCTCAAGAGGCGGTCATAAAATAACAAGAAATCACAAATTTCTGCTCAGTAATGTATAAATCGAAATGACTAACCACTATACATACTTAGGGGTTACAGGCAATGAATTGTACTTCCAAATGCAAACGAGCCATATAGTCATGAATATACTCTCACGTTCAAAAATAAAACTTTCTGGCAATCGCGTATAACCTTGTATCATTCCATTGTAATTAATACATTTGCCAATTCGATCCCTGCCTGGGGCCTCCGGTAACTGAACATTGTTGAAAAAACACAAGTTGGTTTTTTCAAAAGATTGCTCCTATTACCGATAAAATGAATAAAACTACTCTCGTACTTGTGAACTGTCGCGAAAATTTTCAAATTTAAATTCCGGCCCAACATTTCCAATCAATAAATTAATTCTTCAATCAACGTTACCGTGGCCCTTAAAATTTAATTTAACGACCATAATTACACGAACCGGCATATAAAATTGAAATTTAATCATAATTAAAATTTACATATTCCGCTCGATTTCAATTTGTAGATAATTTCCCATTTCATACTCTGTTTTATATATTCTGCTCTAATATCTAGATAGTCACTTCCGTTTCATGGTGAGCTTATAAAATCCTTAGTCCTTACAAGTTGAATGATATAGGTTACGTTATGTAGTTTATAGAAATTATAAGTTAGTATTAGTCTCAAGACCTGACCCTGAAACTTCCTAACATTCAGCTTTTAGGACTGAAGATTAAGGTAATGCGCAAGTTACATGGAATTAATGGAATATATTGTCAGTTGTCAGCCACCAGATTATGTATGTTCATCTTGTTTTGTGCTAAAGTTTGAAACTGTCGATATATTGACGAATCAGTTTGAGGACGGACAGCTGACGAAATGAAGAAATGTGACATTTGTAAAACACTGCCAAAATTCTAGTACTAAGTTAAGGATAGAACCTCGGCAAAATTGAGACTAAAACGACCTGCAGACGATGCAATTTATTGAACAGTTGTATGTATATAGAAAATGATATATTAGAAAGAGACGTTAACATTATATTGAGTAATCCAGTGACCTGTCATAAAATTCAATATGGCGTCCCAGTGCAAACAAAATATTGTAATGTTTTTATTATTTATTTAAATAAATTTTAACTTGTGGGATAAAATGATACACACTATGGCTAATTACTATCTATTTATTTTAAGAAACACACACTGTATTAAACTTAATTTATATATACACTTTACTTGATGTCTACCAATTTATTTACACACGGTATATTAGTTCTAATTCATTTTCACCACTTGACTATTTATCTGCACTATTTAATCACTGTCCGATTACTAAGAACTTCTGTGAACTAACTCTTTACTGACCGTTTCACTAATTCTCTCGAACTAACTAACTGTTAACGCACTCGAAAACCCGATTATATATAGTCCTTATCGGTTCTGGAAAGCTCTAGTATTTTATGACGCTACTCATATGCATAAATACTGCAATACACCAGAAAGTTCTAGAATGCGCATTCACAAAAATTTATAATCGAGGGACAGGACCGGCTTTGAGTTGGTGACCTCGCAACATTGCCCCCTCCTTAATAGGAAGTTCCTCCTGGAACTTCTGTGTAGCCGGGACTGAATGTTTAAATCGGTAACTGGACCCATTTCTACACTTTCCGGTCGAATGGAAATAACAGGGCACTGACATCTGTCTTCATTACGCCCATTCCCAGAAACACATGTTCTTCGATGTCAGCTACGATTACCGTATGCGTGAACTTTTCTGCTCCAATTCCCAATTGGATTTGTGTCTCTCCGTGAACATTGTCACTCTCGCCTCGCGTCATCGTTCTGTCTCACTTCAATATACATTTAAACATAATTGTCGATCTCTTTCAACTATGACGCTAGTGGCTTTCAGTAACTTGGTTTTATCTTCAGTGCTAGAGAATTGCTCCGCGAACATTGAGTAGTACCAGATAGCGCAAATAGCGTGTTCCCTAAACACACCTACAGGCGTAAGCTCTATTTTAACAACTTATGACATTTGATACTCTCAAACTTCGGTTAGGCAAATAGAATGACGTTAACGTCTTTCTAATACGTGTACCCTATTCTTGAATACAACTGTATAATACGATGAACGATCTAACTTGGTTCAACCAACATAGTCTCGATGGTCCAACCTGTCAAAAATACCATGTAAATGGAGTGCAATTATCGCAAAATTACAGTGAAAATTTTATACCAGTTAATTTTAGCCAATCAGATGCCTGCATTTTGACATGTTGCTATGACAATAACCTAATTTCTTCGGAAATTTTCCTGCGTAAAGGAAAATTATTAAGTGGAAATTTCCCTCTGGCTTAACAGCTGTCATAAATAATAATAATATGTCACCTAAGTATGTCACCAATTTAATTTCTATTTTAAAAAAGTTTTGGTATAAAATTTTCTTACCGAATCTCCCGCAAGCATGAATTAATATTCCGGAAATTTTCCTCAGTTGCGAATTTTTTAAGAAAAATCGCACTTCGAGAAAATTTCCGGAAATAATTCGTGCTCTAGGGAGATTATAAGTGACTATTTCTCTAGTCTTAATTTCCACCAATCACAAACGGGCAATTTTAAATTACAAATAATGGTTTCTAGATGAAAAAACTGTATGGCATCACCTGTCAGCAGTTTTTTCGAGTTTACCCGTGGCGAAACTTGACAGCTACTGTCGCCAAAAATTACAATACCTTTAACAACAAGTAAAATGATAATTCATATTCTAATTGTACCATAAATGATCAAGTTTGTAGTATTTTGTGACTAAATAAATTACCTGTTTTTCAGTTTTCAAATACCCAAATATTTATTATGTATGCGTTTACAAGTGACGTAATTATCCAGCTGATCCCGGGCTACCTTCAGAAAGGAACTTATATGGAAGTAGCATTTTTTACTGATTTAAATATGAATCGAGAACAAAAGTTAATTGGTTATGCTAAATTTGTGTACTAGAGTGTATTAGTTGGATACTATAATAATTTGAATTTGTAAAAAAGCAATTGTTATGAGTTTTATCGTGTTGGATTATTCGGTTTGAGGTTATATTAGAATTTAGTGTGAAGGTTGTCCGGTGACATAAATTCGTCACGATGACGTACTTGGAAAAGGTCAAAAGGTATAATGTAATGTATGCAGAATAATCTGTTACTCATAAAATAGTCTTGTCAAATAACATTCGGACATCTAATTTTTCCTGTAAAAAAAAATCGAAAGAACACAATGCAAAGTAATATTTTTTTAACAAAATGCATTCATGCAGGTGCAAAAATCCTCGTCTTCGACTCGGGTTTTTCTTGCCAACAGCACTCATGCTTCTTGTTAAAATATTACTTAGCAACGTGTTTTTTCGATTTTTTTCGGAAAAATTAGATGCCCTTATGATAATTGCATTGTAGTAAGCGAAAGAGCCCTGCGATAATTGCACTGTAGACCGATAATTCTCGTTTCGGTTGGACTTCATTACAAGTTATTGAAGAAAATGTGTTGGAAAACGAACCAAATAACACAAAACAGAACAGAAAATACGTGTGGCGTCAGTTTATAAGCTTCTGTGCTGAGAAAAACTATACTTTGGATAAAAAAACAACACAAATAAATGTTTTGGCAAAAATATTAACGGGCTGGGCATTCAATATGCGTAAGCAGAATGGCGATGAGTTAATAATTTACTTGGAACGTAACCGCTTAATTACTGATGGAAGCATACTGAATGAAACATCAATTTTAACCCTTTTACTAATATTGAGTAAGAAGCCAGAGTTGCGAAGAATTCCAAGAGAAAACAACTAGGTACAAACAGATCCAGAGAAGAGAAAAAAAAGTGTAGTTTTTCTGAGGTACGATGAATTTCAAAATATGGTTCGTGATTGTTTTTGCTTTTGAATTTGCTTGGCATGGCGAAGAAAGCCACAAGTGCTTAGTTTCCTACTTTAAGGAAGAAGAAGATAAGGTAGATGAAAAAACAGGCAGGATTATTCACGATCCTGTGTTTACTAAGACGACGCAAGAAAGGGAAAAAACCATACGCTTCATTGAACTGGCTAATAAACAATGGAATCAATCCTGATTTGTGTCCATTTCCACTGTACAAAAAATCAATAAGGCCATATCTTCAAATGGATGAAGATCACCATGAAGAGATAGTCAAAAAATTACGTACCACAGGCACAGCATTCTCAAACATCCTTCAGCCGTTAATGCACCGATAGCTGCCAGAATATGTATAATATTTGTGTATTTTACTGCAGTTTCTGCAACTTTTGATTTAGTTTAACCTTGAATGAATAGTTTCATTGTATTTTTACGTATACTTTCATAATATATAAATAAAACACAGAACAAACGTATTTCTGCGTCTCTTCTTTTTTTCCAGTTACGGGATGGTTATTGATGACAAGCTAAGAATTTAGGCTATGGTCCGAAAGTAACTAGCCGTAACCACGGTTAACCGCTTTGATTGACAGAATGAAACTGAAAATCTAGTAAAAGTACGAAACGAAAATATAACCTTAAATATATTAAATGATGAAATAAAACTAGTTTGAAAAAGTACTGTGTAGCAAAACGCGTCACTAATTTAATTTGAAAGTTAGTTCAAAATAAAATGAAGATTTAAACAAATTAAATTGTTTTATTTCATCATTTAGTATGGATCTTCATCAAGTAAAAGCCTCATCTATTCAATTCTTGAACATATTCCCAAAACGACCCCAAATTTTATTTTTCTTACTTCAAAAAACAGTTTTTGGAATTTTTGAGTTGTTTTTAAACATGGACAATCCTTTGTGTTTCACCACCTTCTGTTGTCATGTTCTGATGAAAAAGTCTTTAGATGATGACTACAGAACTCTGAAGTTTGTCACCAGAGAAGTGGAATTGTATTCTGATGGAGAATTTCGAGAGAATTTTCGAATGTCTAGACTAACACTTGACCATATGCTGTCGTTAGTTAGGGACAAACTGGTTCCTGATAATAACCTGGGAAGAAATCCTGTTTTTGCACAAAATCATAAACAATGCATGACAAATGACAATCGAAACCAGAAGTAACCGGGCTCCTAAGGCTGGTTACCAGTTTGACAGTTCATTAAACATATTTCAGGAAACCGTGTTCCAAAACTAACCAGATTTTCAGCAACCACTACTTTTTAGTTACTTTCGGGACGGTAAACCACAAACCAGTTACTTTCGGACCATAAATTAATAACGTCAGTTTAACAAGTTGACACTTTATTCGGGAAATATTCTTTACTCGTGTCTATGGAAAACTGCATTCGGTCATTTTCATTCTTTGGTGAAAATGAACTGTTTTGAGAACAAGCTGTCATGCAAAATTATCCGTAATTTTCATGCACTTTTGCAATTACTTATGATAATTTTGTGACCATTTTGTCGACTTGTAGATACTATTTCATTGATTTTAGTACAATGTGTACTGACATAAAGTCGTGAGTTTTTATATGACATTAGAATTTGAGTCGAGTTCGTTTTTGCATATGATTGCGAATTCACAGTATAAAACCACAAATAACCTGCCATACGCATGTCAACTATCCCTGCTGGCCTCAAAATGCCACCGCAACCATGGAGACTAGATATAAGGAGCACAAACTCTGTATATAAAAAGTGTCCGTCGGAAGGTGTTAAATTGGTGGTACTAGTACTAGTATAGCTGACGGGTCAAAAATTTTAAGAGTAGGGCCGACATGGTAAATTATTTTAGGTTATGTAAATGGAGGGTGTGTTTATTTGCATTAGATTACCTTTTATGCTTGGTTTTAGCAAATTTCAAGGAAAAAAAAAGTATTTCTCGTAGCTAGTGCTATGATTGGCTAAAGGTAAGCTTCTTCAGTATAATTATATAATTGTGTGTAGGGCCGACATGGTAAATTATTTTAGGTTATGTAAATGGAGGGTGTGTTTATTTGCATTAGATTACCTTTTATGCTTGGTTTTAGCAAATTTCAAGGAAAAAAAAAGTATTTCGCGTAGGTAGTGCTATGATTGGCTAAAGGTAAGTTTCTTCAGTATAATTATATAATTGTGTTGCAAAATACTAATGAAAACAATAAAAAATATCTCACACACTCTATAATTGCACAAGTCTGCACCCATAAATTACTGATCATTTATGATGTTACAGACAGGGGTTACAGAAGGGGTGGGTTAATGTGCAGTAGTAATTGAGGCCATTCTCAGCACATTAAAGAGTTACAAATGCTGATTGTGAATGCAATGAAGAAGGTACTTGTCTTAAATAAAACCAATTATATGGTCATAACCAACACCGATTTTTGTTCCAAGAAAGACAAATTCAAGATGGTGATGGTGAAATGTACAAATTGTGTTTGGCTCAGCTTTCATCATGTCCTATAGCAGGCTACCATCACTTATAAAACAAACTATAAAGAAAGCTATTTCAAACTCAAAGGAGATGTCCTCCTTGTGCTGTAAGTGGAATGCAGAAAAGAACCAGAGCAATTTGCGGAGAGTGTGATGTCATGTCATATGGAAACTGTTCCGCTATATACAGAGCATTTCAATGAAAACTATCCACCCCAGATAATTCCAAGGGCGTCACTTTTATGAAAAAGTGAAAAATCACGTCAAAAATCATATAAAGGGGGACGTCTTTTTGCTCATATGTAGACGTTATAACTTTAACCCCCTCCCCCCTATGGTCACAGCTACCAACTTTTTAAATGAAACACCCTATACTACATTATTGCATTGTTGGTTTCCCCTCTACAAGAGGATTACAAAAATGTATAATACATAAGTGAAAAGTCTATCAGTTGGGAGTTACGGATAATTCCAAGTTACTAGTAGTACCATTTTAGTTCGTGACAAATCAGCAAAACAATACTAGATTATTCCATAAGGTGCTGAAATTGACTTCCATTAGTTCCTATACAATGATACCAGTGAGCCTCAAATGAGTTTCGAACATAATGTAACATTTTTGGGGTTATTTGTCGACATTCTTGAATAATTCGCTGACGTAAATCATCTATAGATGCTGGCTGAATGGCATAAATTTTGGTTTTCAGATATACCCATAAAAAAGTCTAGGGGGCTTTAATCGGCTGACCTAGGTGGTCATTCCAACGTTCTCGTCTACCTTGTCTACCTATCCACCGAGCAGGATATGATTCGTTTAAAAACCGTCTTACATCGAGAGGGTAATATGGAGATGCCTCAAGCAAAGCTTCTGACATGGTATCATTATTTTCCAGTATTCGTGTTAAGATCAATAGCTTCCCTGGGTAATTGTAGATAAGACTCACCATTTAAGTTTCCCTCAATAAAATATGGTCACCAAAAATGCCACATCATAAATTTTTGTGGTGTTTGACTAAGAAACTACCGCATTACGTGTGGGTCATTTTCTGCTCAATATGTACAATTATGTCTGTTTATTCCACCATTTAATACAAATGAACATTGGTCGGATTAGTAGATATTGTACAATAAAGCTGGAGGGTCGTGCAGTCGTTCACTGATCAATTCACAAAACTGTAGACGCCAGTCGAAATCCTCCTTAACTAATTGTTTATGTAAAATTCTGAAGAATCTGCTGGAAGAAACACCCACTGCACTGAAAATTTGTGATATTGACTGTTGTTCTTCTAACGTAAGTTGTCCTAAATCGGCAACTACCATAGCCTTGTTGTTAACTACTCATTGTGGTTGGTGTTATTTATTGGCAACTGATCCTGTTTAAAAATATGTTTGCATTAATTCAATTACGAACTTATGTGTGGCAGCTCTTCCGGGATAAGTAGCATTAAACTGTCTAGCTGTGGCTCTTGCAGATTTATTGTTTTCGTAGTATAATCCTACAATTTCAATTCTATCTTGCAGAGTAGGTATACATTAATTTTACGGTAGATATCTGGGTACTTGTTAATGTTTATATTCGAATTAAATAGTATATTTCATTACGAGCCAAGAAAATATGCTTTTTCCGTGTGCGCAAGCACGGGAAAAGCATTTATGGATGTGTAATGAACGATACTTCCCATTGTACCTTTATGAAAACAAAAACTAGTAAGTATTTTCTATACTATACTATAATTCAAAACACTGACATCTGCTGTCATAATACAATTGTTGTTTAGTGTTGCTAAGGAAAATAAGCAATAACGCATTTTAGCACACAGGAAAACTTCGCGATCTCACAGGAAATGGTAATTTTCGGTACCCTAAATAGGCATCTTAAGATAGGGTTTCCAGTAAGGAATAATGAAAACTAAGTTACCTACATGTCACTATATTCAAAAAACGTCAAACACCAGTTTTCCGGTCACTTTGTTTTTGTTCCCAAGCAAAACATCGTTCACTTAATTGAGTAGAGTTAGTGCCGCAGTAAAGGCATAGCTTACATTGGAATTATCCGTAACTCCCAATAGTCCAGAAATTTCACACACCTCATCTCCATTTTGGGAGGTACTCCCGGCCCCAAATTTCCAAAAATTGGTTTTCCGCCAATATCTCCTAAAATATGGCATTTGGAGAATTTTTATATGTGGAAAAAATGAAAAGTAGTTCATTTTCTACAAAAATGGTCCTCATAATTTTTTTTGGAAACATCAATATTTTTCGCAAAAACCGATGTTGAAAAATCCATAACTTTGGGGTCCAGAAAAAATGGCTGTTTCTTGCACAACCAAAAAGGAGAAATTTCCATCTTTAAAATGACGTATCTTGGAAGAAAATCCGATAATATACAAACTTTTAGACAGTGATTGTTCGCAAAATATTCCCAACCTTGAAAAACTGCAAACATTTGGAAATGAAAACACCAACTGAAAGATCAATGGCCAATGAAAATTTCTGAGATCAATAAAGACCTTTAAAGGACTCGTAATAACAAAAAATCGAAAGTTAAAATGTCTATTATTAAGAAAAATATGAGTAAATTCCCGACACTCGAAAAAAAAGTTATTACAAAATCTTTGACCCATTCTATTAATATGGTGGAAATATAAAAAAGGGGCCTTAAATCATCGGAGATATTGAATAATTTGTTCGCCCGCTCATGAGTAAGTGCAAAGAACCCACTCTTTCGATTCCGGAGCGGGAGCTCAACATAAGGATCCCGCGTGAGGGCCATTATCTCGAAAACTATGCATGCCATATTTTAGGAGATATTGGCGAGAAACCAATTTTTGGAACTTTGGCCCAAAATGGCGATGAGGTGTGTGAGATTTCTGGATGTTCAATTACTGGACCGGCAGGTATAATCGCTTCAGGGACCCTTTATTTACTGGACTACAACCGATTGACTTTCCACTTATGTATTATACATTTTTATAATCGTCTTATAGAGGAGAATCCAACAATGCAATAATGAACAGGGTGTTCCATTTAAAAAGTTGGGAGTGGTGACCATAGGGGGAGGGGGCTAAAGTCATAACGTCTACATATGAGCAAAAAGACATTCCCCTTTATATAATTTTTGACGTGTTTTTTCATTGTGCCTTCAGAATTATGTGGGGTGGATAGTTTTCATTGAAATGCTCTGTATGTCATAATTAAAAATTTATATGTTCTGTAAAATAAATGTATGACTAATGGTACATATGAAAATTATGAATAGAAAGAGTTGTATTAGCAAGATTTATAAAATCAATATAATATGCAAGTGCAATAAAAACATTTAAAAAATATAAATATATAAAAAAATCAAAAGCAACAGCAAAAGTAGATTTTCTTGTCCTTCCTACAGGTCCACCTGAAGTCATTCTTCAACTGTTAAAGATTTTAAATTTAGTGCTAAATCTAAAATAGTCTTGAAGTTCTAACTAGTAATTTGTTAAAAAGTCTAACACAAGCATAATCTGTTTAATTTTCGGTACCTAACAGTGTATGTGATTATAATTTATAATTGTTGTTATGTGTATCAGCATAATACTATATTATCTGTATAGGTATTATTTTATTTGGAAGATAAACATCAAACTTTACATAAGTACATTATATTGCAATACCATGGGGTATGATATAATATATGTATCACCCCCTCATCACTTATGCAAATTTTTAGAATTCATTACAGATAATCACTAGCTTTATTTTGAAGTCATCAAAAATATAACGAGGAAAATTTTTGATAATAAAAAATTTGCATATATTTTTTCAGTAAAGTTATTAGAAACTTCCTGATCTTCTAATAATTCCTGTTGCTAGATGCAGATCTGTTATACTTGATACTGCTAGTCGTTTTCAGAGGGATTGCAGCATGAGTTTTGCATTTGCTTTTCATCAGGGATACTTGATGGCATGGAAATAAATTGATCGTCAATCTTTGGCGAAGCTTCATTTATTAGTATTTTTCTTCCTGTAGGAAATATCTTATATGATCCTCTTCCTCTTTAAAATAAGTATTACAAATCCTTTGCTTTCAATGTTAAGGTTAAAGTGTTGATTTATTTTCACATTCTGTCGGCCAGAAAAAAAGACAGAGACAGAGGTTTATAATTTTTATTATTCCACGTCTGACAACTGCTGCAGCTGGACAACTTTTCACTCGTTTTTACCATTATTGATAATTTATTTTTAATTTTTATCAATATAAACTCTACTATGGATGGAGATTTTGTGAGGTTAACTTGCTCGGCATACTTCACTCTGTGTTTTTAATCTTCGCCAGATATCATTATCCGCCTAGAAACAGGGAGGGTCAAATTTTCCTACAACATATTTAAAATGACCCTTCATTGGATCTATAAAATATTGTCAATGGAAAATAACCGGTATCCAAAGCTATGCTTTCTCCAACAACTGCGGTTAGCTAACAGTGGTGAGTCCAAGTACAATTGGTTACTACAAGTGAAACAGTTTTTTACTAACTTAGATAGCCTTGATGATTGGAATAATATAGACAAGATCAACTTAAACGGTATAAAACAATTGTTGGCCAAATATAAAACATATTTACATAACGCAGATGTTGCTATGGCTTCGCGTCTTAATTTTTTATGCTTATATAACGAACTAGAAGTGTCAAGTACGCCAAGTACTTATCTGCTATTAAAATTGCCAATTAAGATCACCCGCACTCTTGCACAATTGCGCATGTCGAACAAATATATGTTAAAATTTACATTTAATGGAATTGTCTATAAAATGGACCCAAACTCAATATGCACCGTATGTAATATGAACCAAAAAGAAACACTTATTCATATTCTCTTTGAGTGTCCTATTTATACTGTCATGAAACAAAACATTGCCTGTCTTCAGAATATTGACTCATTAATTGCTACCCTAAAGAACATCACTATTTTTGAAGCTAAAACCATTTGTGCTTATATATGGAACATTCTTAAACTCCGTTCATTTATCTTAAATGAGTAACTAAGGTATTTATATGATGTTTGGTAACTGTAATAAAAATTTCTATGTATACATACAAAAAAAAATGTTAATTTCGGAAAATGTAAATATTTCTCGCTTGTATTCATTGCTATAAACCTTGTTTTAGAAGCAATAAACATTATTATTATTATTATTATTAATCTTCAGCTACTCTCGCGCCATCTAGTCTCTATGTGTTATTTACTGCTTACCGCTAGACATTTTTTCGACATTTTTCCCATACGTTTGTGCTTCTTATATCTAGTCTCCATGGAAATAGTTTTTCACATCACCAGCAATGTCGAAATGACATATCAATATCGGAATCAGTCGCTAAGCATGTAACTTGTCAGTTGCAGTAGGTACACATGCACTTTAGGTTAACTTCAAAAAGCAGTTTTCTTTCCTGAAACCAACGGATTTTGTGAAGAGTATTTTGTTTGGAAATCGAATTGGAAATCGAATTCAGGAGGAATTGTGATGTGACTCCCGAAGGATATAACTGCCAAGCGGCGACGAACTGGTACAAGGAAGTAAGTCCATGAGGCTGAGGTGTATCTGGCGTACAAAAAAATGTCCGATTTTGAAAATTGAATTTACAACGTAGAATAATATACAGAAGAAACTGCAATAGAAACAATTATTTTGAAATCATACCGAATTACACAATGTATAACCACACTGTTGACATCTGTATGATAGTACCAGCTTTCAAACGATCCCTGACTAAATTTTATATTATGCTGATAATTAGTTTATAGCTCCCAGTGGTTTTAGTGACCCTAATTTCGAAATTTCCAAAACAATGGATGGAACGAAATTTCGTCTGTTAATTACTCATTTTTTTATGGGGAAAATACTGTTGAAGCCAAGACTTAATAAGCTTTATGGAAACTCTGCTCCAGGGAAATCAACTTTTATTGACTGATATGCTGAATTCAAACGCGGTCGTACAAACACCGGTGATGATCAAAATCAGCAGTTGTTCCCAGAAACGTAAAAAAGTCTATAAAATGGTTCAAGAAGACCGTAAAGATGAATTGCGTTAGATATCACACCTTCAAGAAATCAGAAGGAAATGTGCCTACAATTTTTCACTGAAATAACGCGTTGACGATTCAGTGCGCGGTTTGGAGCCGTTACTACACACCTGAATAAAAGAATAAATAAATAGACAGCAGTCACCGGTTGTTGTCTAAGGCGACCAAACACTAGAAATCCAGCTGACAAGGTATTCAAATTTGGGTTGATCATTCTAAGATAAAACGGAAAAATGATGTGCCACTAAGAAAAGTATGTTGATAGTTAATGACAAATTTTTGTATATGTTGTAGAGTTTAATCTTCTGGAGCTTAATTTTTGACATCACTCGCTATCGAGCGATTTCGCAGCATAACGAGCAAAGACTCTTCTACTATGCAATTATTGAGGAGATTCGTTGAAGGGTTCCCATAGGCAAAAATAAAAATTGGGCAACATCACAAATCTTGAATTGTTGAATTATTCCAATTTTATGGTTATGTTTTATATGCAGGGTGATCCATGGTGCCATAAAGTCCAATATCTTGTAAATCCTCGAAGATATTGATATAAAATTTTGAACAATTTTAGCCAGCCTGAGGGCTCATATTTTAAAATTAGTCGCAATTGTACAGCGTGTTCCAGAACGCCGTGCCAGATCGAAGGTACATTTTTTTTAAATGGGACACCCTGTATTCCACTTCAAATTCAAATTCCGCTTGACTTCGCTGTTGCAATGATATGAGATTGTTATAGGTTATACAGTATATTTAAAAAGTTCTGTCGTAAATATCATTCTTAAAGGACAAAAATGGAAATGATAAAAGTAATAATGGGTTCACTGAATGGTAAAGCAATGTACATGAAAATATGAGTTGTGTGTTTTATTACAGGAGATTCCAGGCGCAACTGATGTAGTAGAAGGTAAATTGCCCAGACCAGTTCCTGTATCTTCTGTTGCATCTACAGAAGAACGCATGGGATGGAATAAGCAGTTCACTAAAGTATTTCACTGAAGCAGACACCAGTGCATTACTGGTACCCACAACTAATATGACCGAAAAAACTCTTCAAAAAGTAATGAGATTTATTACAGCCAGAGATGTTGGGTTAAAGTTTCACACATTGTTTGATGGCAGAATAGAAGATACATCGTATGACTTATCACCAAGTTTTTCAGTTATAAACGACAAGCAGATGATGACATCGCAGCACACACATCAAAACTGAAAAATTTCTGGCAAGAACTTTAACAGGAAATCACCAAAGACAAGCTAGCTCTTATGAATAATCGTTTGTGTTATTCACATGGAGTACTGTTAATCTGTAAGGTACTTGATACACTACCAGAAGAATTTTTTTCACTCAACTCCAGCTGAATGCTTATGTCGAAATCCGATGGAACAGTCTTACAGACTAGCTTAATGCTTATGAAAAGACATTATGTAATGAAACAGAAAGTAGAAATGAAGAGAAGATTGGCACTATTGCAAAAAAGTGCGTCATGAAGTTTGTTAATGTGTCAAGTGGAAAACCGATTGAACATCCTCGAAGCATATAGTAAACAATAATGATAATTAATGAAAGAGAAATGAAAATGTAACACTATCAACCTTCAATGAAGAAATCTTTAAATGTAGACTATGAGCATTTTATGTCAGTTTCTTCCGTTATCAGTCGCAAACTGGTATACTTTGACCACAAAACACGTACGGAAGTATTTGGCGGTATACTGGCGAGGAAATAATCTGCCGATACCGGAGCTATTCTAACCGTACCCTAACACCTGCCTAATTTATTTCTGAAGTAAAAAGTAACATACATAAGAGAGATAAATCATGCTAAAGTGAACAAAGGAAATAACACGCCAGCTCCCGGACTATTACTTCACACTGTCGTATTTCACTAACTAGGCTGGTCTATCAGGTCATATTCAAATTTGAGAAGTTGTAGGTGTTGCTGGTTGCACCGGAAATAGCAAAAAAAATGTCTGCTTGATTCCATTTGTTTGCAAAGTTTCATTAATATCGTCCCTTTTAATTTAATAAATATTTACTAGTTCCATACTTCATTCCAACCCTTTATATTAGGCCACGCTATACATATCTTATTGTATTTATACAATCCGCAACAAATTAGGATCTGGAACAGACGAACTTACAGTTGTCGTTTGTTCAATGTACATGTCTCAAGAAACTCCTTTGCTAAACCTCCAAATTATTCAGGATTTATAGGAAAATTGCCAACTGTAGCAGATGATTCATCTTTGAGACAAATATATGTTTACACAAGCAAAGTCAGTAGGATAATATCCTTCATTATAAATGACTGACTTTTGGATGAATAAACTATGTTGGTTTTCGATGTAATCCCATATCCATTTGTACTTTGTATTGGAGTTAAAATGATACTTTAAATTGATTCTGACCTATCTATTTATCAAATTTATTGCCTATACCTAAATGAAACATTGGCAGTACTATTTTGATTTGAGCAATAACTAAATAATGTCCTTTTATTTTTGGCATTCATGTACTTGTTTAGAAATTATAAACAATTTTCAATCGTAACATTTACGTCGAAATTTGTGAAGAAGTAAAGCGTGTCTAGAAAATGTTTGATCCCATACGAATAAAAATTCTGTGTTCTATCTTTTTACATGAACAAAATTGGTACGACAAATTCAAAATAACTAATTACTAAAAAATATCTTCCTTCAAAATATATTTACAAATATGGCAGATGGACAAAAGTAGCCTCACCAAAAAATAAACTGCGCGCTCACCAAAGCTCACAATTTACAAAATACATGTCCAGAAAGTCTCCTGCCGAATGCAAATAACAGATACAATTATATATAGATGCAATTTTATGTCCATCTAGTGCAACGTAGGAGAAGCAACAGGTGAATTTGGTAAATTTTTTTTGTATCAGTTTTTAGACAAATTCTTCATTCAATGCAAAAATTATGCAATGTGTTCTTATTTGAATTTGCTTTTATGCACTATTCTCAAAAAAAGTCACTGAAGCTCACCCCAATAATATCATAATATGATTCACAATATTTATTTATTTTTCACTTTTTAGTATGACACGGATTAATAGGAACTATATTGAAGGTTATTCATAAACAGCAAATGTTACAATATAATAAATAAAAAAAGAGTTATCACCGTGTCCAAGATTCGAACCTTACGCCTACAATTCATAATTTTCGCAGCCTAACCACTATACCACTCGGCTACGAGGACATAATAATTATATGATGTATATCAAAACTAAAAAAGTGACGTTTCTTAACATAATTTAAGGAATTAATTATTATTATCTCTCATTTCATTTTTGAAAATATTGGTCCTATAAAAAAATTATTTTTATTGAAGGTTATTCATATACAAATGTCACAATATAACAAATTAAAAAAAAACTATCACCAGGGTTCCAGGGTTCGAACCCTACGCTTACAATTCATAATTTTAGAAGCATCTCGGCTACAAAGACATAAAACGGTCCGGAAAGTACGTTGCGCAAAGGAACGAAACGCAAAGGAACGTTACGCCTTACTTTTTGTTAACACAAGATTTTACTCCTCATTAAATTTTCATACCGCGCGCTAAATATGAAAATCGTTTCTCAAGGAGGTAAACTCCGAAAAACCTTTATTCTTTTGTTCCAGTTTCAAAAAGTTCAAGCGATACTAGATGGCGATTTTCTTGTCGGAGTAGTTTTTGCAAACTGGTTACTGGACAAAAAAAATCTCAAAATTTTTAGTTTGCTTTGAAGCTATTCTTTCTCGAAACGGAATTTTCAATTCTACATTGGCGAAAATCCGAGAGTCATGAGAAAGACGAAGCTCCAGCAAAGAATTGGCATACATGTCTGGATAGGTGTAATCGACACTCAACTACTGGGAGCAGTCAAATTACCTGGCTGTTCAACAGGACAGAATAACCTGATCTTTTTGAAAAATAAGTCACCTGATTTAATGGACGGTTGAATTTGTCACTAAGTCTATTGTATATATTAAGTATTTGTATATAGTAATTACCTTCCGGCGAAGTGGTGCAGGCTGTAACCAAACCTGTCTTTACATCATGACAAAAATTTTATATTTTGTCGCCAAGTAGTGTAAATAATGTAAGTTTTGTGATCATACGATATAAAACGAGCGCCTATTATGTGCATGTCCGTAGGTAGATTCATGTTAGTCATTTTGTTGTTATAATTCATAATTAAGGGTAGAAAGGGGTTTTTTCTCTTGTGGATTTTACTATAGTTTTTAGTTACCGTGGGGCTACTGATTTTTTTCTGGCTTTGATTATATCACTTTTGGGGTCTAGTCACAGTAGACCAAATATTTGTCTGCTTCAGCTTGATAAACGTTGAAGTTTATTAGGGTTCAGTTATAAATTACTGACTCCTTGACTTGAAGTCTAAAACATTTAAAGTAGTAATTAGGTTTGATAAAACTTACTGATCTATGTAGACATACTTTACTTTTGAGTTAGAGGTATATTTTCTTCATTTATCTACCATATTTTGCCTTAAGGAAAGACATACTAGCTAGAAATCTTCTGTGTAAGATGGCATTCGAATATTTTCTGAACATCTACTCATAATATATTAGCTGTTTGTCGCCATGTGTTTTGTCTGTTAAACCCGAGTGTCGGATATTGCTTTGTTTACGTTGTCAGGGGGGTATTGTGGTACTATTATTGCTCAAATTTATTTGAATAATTTTCAATACACATTTTATTATTTCTATTTCATTGTTTACAAAGTGAAATTATTTGTTGGATGACATTGACAATTGGCCGTAACACGCTCGGAGTAGTGAGCAGTTTGTGATGTTTCGGGTAGGTTTCTCTATGGTAGTATTCTGTATTGAAGTTGAGGAAGAGTCAGTCACTTTTTTCGCTGTGTGCTTTTCTACTACATGGCTTAGTTTCCAAAAGTGCATCGAACGAGAATCTGGATTTAGTTAATGACTGGGTAGACATCCCCTGCTGGGTTTTATAGGTTCTCGTTCTGAATTAGTTGTTGAATATACGGTTGAGTATTTTGTTCTACGGGAGTTCGTATTGTCGGAGAATTCCGTCCTGTTTTGGAAGCCGTTTTCACAAACCAATATATATATATATATATATATACGATTGTAAGTATTTTCTCTATTTTCTGATTTCACATCACTATGTATTTATCACTATTTAAATAAAACCTCCAACGTTAAAGTTTTGGAATTGGAGGTGTGCCACATGTTGTTGTTGGTTCATTATTTGTTTGTTGCCATCCAGTAAGGAAAATTTTGAGTATTGGACCCGTTTTGGAAAAGGGTTCACCTGTGGGGCCAGGGGATACTTACCACCCTCCGGATACACACTTGCCTTCGGGATGTTTAGAGTCTACCTGGTAGGTAGATAGTGAAGTATTCTGGAGTTTGCTGCTACTTCTCCATAACTTCTTGAAGAAGACCACATTGAGGGTAACCCGGTATCGGGGGTTTTCCTAATTTAGTTACTTATTTTCATATTATTTTCCCTAACCGCAGAACGGTTTGAGGTTGAGTAGGCTTTACGCCATCATGTATATATATATTAGATAGGTAGTTCCTTAGTAAGTTATCTTTTCATGAAATTGTAATGGTGGAAATTAATATTTTGCGGTAAATTTTCATAATTTAATCCACTTGCGCATGCGTCTCTGCCTTGGTACCAACGCCTCAACTAAGGTGTCGCCTTGTATGGAATTTCTTTTGTAAAATTACATTACGTTTCAGGTTCGTTTATAGAACATATAATTAATACGTTCGTGTTTAATCGCTACTGGTTCACTTGGACAGCCATATTGTGAATCAACTGGTATGGTTTGGAATTTTATTGTTAATTATTTGACTTTTGATGTGTAACAAATGTTCACACTATTTTTTTAAGTGGGGGGCATTTACTAGGGTTTTTCAGGTAGTTATTAATTGTAAAACACCCCCTTAAGTGTATTAAATGTTTTCATTGATTAATTATAAGGGACATAAGCTGAGATTCGCCTTTTATTTTCATCCCTTGTTTTACTGAGTTGTCTGGGGAAATTAGTTGTGCTAGGCCAAAGTGGAAAACCCAGTTGGGGCCCTTACAAGTTGTCTACTTTTTTTGTCCGGAAGATCAAGAAGAGGGATCCACCCCTAACTCCGTTCTGAGCAACGTCGAAGGCCTAAGGTTGTAACCGGAGCAACCGAAACTTATGTGACCGACTAGACAAAGTAATTGATAATCTTGCATTTTTTTAGTATCATTCAAATTTTATAAATAAATTCAGATTTGGGCTAGAGCTCAATTCTTAAGGTTACACAATGGCACGGCAAAATGTATGGTTTATGCACAGTGGTTGTCCTACTCATTTTATTCGAGTAGTTCGTCAATATCTTGACGTATGGAAATCGATAGATTGGACGGGAGGGCCAGTCAATTAGCCAGTAAGATCGCACGATTTCAATCCATTCGATTTTTATCTTTGGGGCCACTTAAAATCATTAGCTTATGCTGTTGCACTACAAAATCGTATTTAGCTTTGAGAAAGAATAGAGAGTACATGTAATGAAATTCAAAATGATCCCTACATTTTTTCAAGAGTTAAACAATCCTTACATAAACGATTGGATTCGTGCCTTCCAACAAATAGTACCTAGTTATGTAAAACATATGCTCTGGAATTCAATAATATTTTTGTAGTTGATAATGTTAATTTTTTCATAAAATAAAATTAAAATTTATTTCTCTCGAAAATGGTGCATAAAACAATCTATCACGCTGTTAAAAAAGTCATCTTCAAAGGAAGGCTAGCTCCCTTAGGAGGAACTTTTAGATGGAAGTAAATTAGGTTAGATAGACACAAAATCACATTTAGTATCCGTAGTTTGCGTTTGACAGGAGAGTTTATGGACACCCTACCCTGTATATCGCACCTAATTTTAGGTTTTAAATTGGATCACCTCCACTTTGCATTGTATTTGAAAACCTGATAGTGAGATGCATGCTAAACGCTTGCATCAAAACTTGTGAATGTAAATACGTTTTTGTATATCAGATCGATAATCAACTTATCGTATAACGAACACTCCATTTTGCCATTATAATATATTAATTAAATTGAAATGAACTGGAGCATTGCACGTGAATATATGCGCTGTCTGGCATCGCACATCTGTAACAAAAATCCTGGTATCTACGGTTAAACCAATGTCGCCGAATTTATTCAGTAACTATCTTTAGAGGCGTTTATCATCCAACAACTTTTCCAGAAATGGTCACCTAATTATTTAACTAGCAACATTTTATGGTGACCATATGAACACAACCCGTTGTAGATAGTTCAAAACGACCATAAGCAGATCTTGTTTAAAAGAAAATTATTATGTGCCTGCTTCGACTTGAAAGTTCACTTGACGGCAAAAAGAAAAACGTAGAGTCCAGTCATGGGACGGGCCGACAGAAGTGAAAACACCAATAAATGGACCCCTTTTGAAAATTTTATCGTAAGCACATCGTAAATGGAATTTTTCACAAAAAAAGTACACATATATACATAGTATACATAACCTAACCAAGAGTATTGTGTGTTTCATGAGGGCGGGACGAATGGCCAAAGTATTGTGTGTTGCATGAGAGCGTGACGATAACGAAAAATCCATGTTTTTTCTCCACCCAACAAAAGTAATCAACGCGCCTGAAGAAGTTTTCACTTTTAAATTGGCACTCGATTCAACGAACATATAAAACTAAAATTACCAACTGAACCATAGGAAGTGAGCTACCTGTGACTGAAAAAAAAAACAATCCTTTGTTCCTGCCGGCACTATCGTTTTGTCATTTAGAGTTGCGCAGTATAATATTGGTCTTACACTTGAAAATTTGGTGGTACAGTAATATTTACAATGGAACATGACACTTCTTCTTTTGATCCAGATGAAACAGCTGAAGCTGTTTCCAAATTTAAAGGAGAGCTCGGAAATATGGTTCTATGAAATTGGACTGACTACATTTTGGCGGCACGTGACTGAAGTCAATTTTTCTCGACACAAAACTGTAATTCTTCAGCTTATTAAATGAAATGAATATAACAATTTCCACAACAGAAATATAACCTACATTACTCGACCGGTTTCACAAATAACATTGCATCGTCAGCAATCTAATAATATTATAACGTAAACCATTTTTATAAATCTTCGCAAATATGCCCCGATATCTCCTACGAACGCTGCTCGGAGTAAATACCAAGGAATTCGAACAATTCCGACTGGCTTTCCAGAACAGATGGCATCTATAGTTTTCCAGTGAGTACGGCAGTGTTTATGAACACAAAGAACATAGAAGTTTTAGGTAATCTTCAGGATTGAGAAAGACGCGAGTTTTTGAAAGTAATGGGACAGAAATATTTCAGTAATCAGACAGTGAGTAAGTTATTCGTAAGTAATATCATAAGGGCATCTAATTTTTCCGAAAATAATCGAAAAAACACGTTGCTAAGTAGCCAAGAAGCATGAGTGCTGGTGGCAACAAAAATCCGAGTCGAAGACGAGGATTTTTGCACCTGCACGAATATCACTTTGCATTATGCTTTTTTTTCGATTTTATCCACAGGAAAAATTAGATGCCCGAATGGTATTTGACAAGACTTTCATGAGTAAGAGATTATTCTGCATACACATAGCTTACAAAATATACTACCTATTCATACATGCATACTTAATAAATATGCAGGTATTTGAAAACTGAAAAACAGGTAATTTATTTAATCACAAAATACTTCAAACTCAATTATTTATGGTACCATTAAAATATAAATTGCAATTTTACTTGTTATCAAAGGTATTGTAATTTTTGGTGACAACAGCTGTCAAGTTTTGGCGCGGGTGAACTCGAAAAAACTGCTGACAGGTGCTGTCATTCAGAATTATTACAGTTTCCTGTAAAATTGTCGTATTTAGGGAAGCGTGTTACCAACAGATATCAAAGAATAAAATATTATTCCACGCTATACAAACTAAGTTTTGAAAAATATTTTTCAAAACTTATTTTGTAAAGCGTAGATATTTTTCAAAACTTATTTTGTAAAGCGTAGAATAATATTTTATTCTTTGATATCTGCTGTCATTAAATTTTTTCATCTAGAAACTATTTGTAATTCAAAATTGCGCGTTTGTGATCAGTGGAAATTAAGAAGAGGGAAATAGTCAATATAAATAGTGTGGTATTTGAGTTCTAAAAATATATTAGAAATATTATACCGTATGTGAATAAATTAGTAATCATAATTTACAGTGTGTATTATTAGCTTGTGAATAAATTAAAACAAGAATTTGTTATTTATTCATTCAATTTTATAATTATGAGAAGCTTCCCTGTAGTAAGGGTAGAAACAATTAACTTTTAGCTTGTTTATCCAGCACTGCTTCAGTTTTTTCACGCTGCTCTCTGATAGCTTCATATTTGTTGCGAAGATTGCATTATGAAATGACTTGTATTCCAATTTCAATTTGTTCGGAACGTTTATTAATCAAACGTATTTGGAGATATCGGCCAATAAAATTGAAGTAACGGTTGAGTACCTTCGTACTTTTTCTTCTTTTATGTCCAGTTGCGATGTGGACAACTTCAGTAATGTCGAAACAGTCATCAGTTTCGCAGTAATAACGAAAATTTTCACCCGGTGTTTCTTGGGTTTTTTCAACTAATTAATACAATCCCCCAATAGTTATTATGCCATACCTGTTCATTTTTCTATATTGTTCAAATGACATAGGCAGTATATTGTCATTCAGACGTCCTGCTTCTTCAATTTCCTTCCGTTTCCATTATATCGTTTATTAGTGAAATAATCCCTTCGATTGTTGCTCTTATCATAGAAATTTTGAAAGTTTCCATAAAACGCCTGTATTATTTTCCTTTCTTTCAACAACATGAAAATAGTCTCGACAAAAAAGAACGAAGATCGGTTGATCGTCCACAATGCGTCATGGTCGCTGGAGCGTTCTCCACAACGCGTTAAACTGTATTGCCGCGGGTAGTGGATCACGAACCTGAGCCAGGATCGTGGTATTTGGTATTATGGTTCAAGTAATTTCACGACATTTTGTCGTAAGAAATGTATGCACAGTTGATGATCAGTTGTAAAAATGCAGATGCGTGTCAAGTTATGTGTGGAGAATTTCCAACTGAATTCGTTGAAACTATTCTCTGGTCTTAATAGTTTGAAAACTAATTCATTTTCACATCTCACCTTGTTCTCACCGTTCGAAAAACATAAATATTCACTTTGTATCTATTGACCCATCTATGGAATTGATTATTTATCAGGTTTTAATAAAACTTGAGCTTATGTAAAACGGTCTGACTTAACGAAAAACGGTTATCTTTCTATGAACCTTGTTCGGGACCAGGATTTTAATCGATTATTTAATCCCAAAACAGTTTCTAGTAGCAACACCACCAGCAGAGTTTTTATGAATATGTGTTTTAATGTTGGATTTTACCACGAAAATGACCCAATGGCTATGCACAAGGGCTGTTAGAGCAATGATAGCCTATGGATCAGTAGAGCGGTGGACAAAGACACTGCAGGTGTGAGGCTATTGAGTACCACACAAAGGCTTGCTTGCCTGTGTATTACGGGAGCCATAAGAACCACTCCCACAATCTGCCTCCACTACACATTTTTATACAAGGTGAAGCCAGATCTGTAACGCACAAACTACTGCAAAGTCAATAGCATATGAGCCAAACTATATCAGGTGGAGAGGACTCGAAGAAAGAAGTACCTATACAGGCTGAGGCAACCTGGCATACGGACATCTCGAAGACAGAAGTAGGTGTAGGAGTCGGAATTGTAGAAGATAGCTATTCCAATAAGCCTATTTAAGGACTTTACAACTTTCCAAGCGGAAGTGACGGTGATTCACCACTGCGTCGAAAAAATTAGAAGATGGAAAGGACATACCATTCAGTTGCCATCCTCACCGACAGCCAAGGTGCACTGAAGGCACCATAGAGTAAATTCTTAACATGGCACTGGTAGCTTAACAGGCACGCAAAACTAATGGGGTTGACAGGCGAAGCCATGTGCAGATTCTGCCACCTAAAAAAAGGAAACAACAGAGCACATCCCATGCCAGTGCGACTATCTGGCGAATGTGCGGTTTCTTGTACTAGGCGATGAAAAGCGGTAGCCTTATTGAAAAAGAAGGAGATTCGATTGGGGTGGAACAGGGTAAGTATTGTAGAGGGTAGAGAGGATGACAAATGCTTTGGATGTGGAATAAAAGGCCATAAAGTAGCATGGTGTAAGGTGAAGGTAGTCAAGGAGAGGAGTAAGTGCTGGCTATGTAAGAGCGAGCATCACATGGCGAGAGACTGTCGGCAGGCCTTCCTTTGTAGGGTATGTGGGGAAAGGGGACACAGGCCAGGGGAGATAGAATGTAGTGGGGGAAAGAAGGGAGTGGGTGAAGACGATGAGAAACAGGAAAGAAAAAATGGGAGGGACCCTCTGGACCCCTCAGAGGTGACGAGTCTGGACCAATGGGAGGAAGGGAAGGGCAGGGCGCGGGAAGAAGGCATGTAGGGGATGGATGGAGGGTGCTGCAGATAAATTTAGGGAAATGCAGGATAGCGCATGATATATTGGATCAAGTGATTTTTAGGAGGGAAGTGGATGTGGTGTGTGGATCTGAGGTGAATGCTAGATATGTGGGAAATCAAGGATGGATCATGGATGATACAGGAGAGGCAGGAATAAGAGTGGTGGGAGATGGTCTGAGGGCGGATGAAGTGAGGAAAGGAAACGGATGGGTGGTAGTGCGAATGGGAGACATGGTGGTCTACAGTGTGTATATAAGCCCAAATGTCAGCCTGGAAGAATATGAAAGGGGCATCACAGGATTGGAGGACGATCTGAGGGTGTCAAAAGGGAAAAGGAGGATAATTAGGAGAATGGTGACAGGGGACTTCAATGCTGAAAATACTGCATGGGGGGGGGGAAGAAAACGGATAGGAGAGGGGAGATCCTTGAGGAAGTGTTGACATCCAACGGGCTGGCGGTGCTGAATGACGGACTACTGCCCACCTTCGTGAGGGGTGACGGGGGTTCGTCATTCATTGATATAACAGCATGTGATGAATGGCTGGGGGAAAAAGTGAGTAGTTGGAAGGTGCTGGAGGATGAGGAAAGCTTGAGCTTACATAGGTATGTGGAGACGGATATAAGGAAGGGGAGAAGGGATTTATCGGGAGAGTGGGGATGGAGGTGGACGAAGGCCGAGGCAGAGAGTATGAGGAAGAAAGTAAGAGAGGAGATAGAAAGGGGACTTGGACATGATGTAGATGAATTGTACGATGTGATACAGGGCTGTAAAAGAGAGGGAAAAAGGGGCAATAGGCGTGAGCGAAGGGCTAATTACTGGTGGAATGAGGAAATAGAGGAGCTGTGGAGGGAGTGTAAGAAATAACGAAGACGGATGCTGAGGGCAAGAGGTAGGATAGAGGGAAAAGGGGGATACAAAGAGAAGAAGAAGGAACTGGAGCGAAGGGTGGAGAGGGAAAAAAGAGGGAAGTGGGAAGAGTTACTGGGGGACCTGGAAAACAATCCATGGGGAAAGGCATATGAGATAGCGGTGAAGAGGATGGGTGGAAATAGGAGCGAGGTGCTAGAGGAAGATTGGGAGAAGGAGGTTTTAGGCAGATTGTTCACAGGGGGAGAAGGAGTTGGAGGCAGGATTCGAGAAGTCCAGGATACTAGGGGGGTAGGAAAAATGAGGGGGATAAGTACAAGAGAGGGGAAGGAACATTAAAGTAAGGAAAGCCCCGGGGATAGATGGCCTGAGGGGTGATATGTTGAAGAGGATGTTGGATGACAATGGGGAGTACTTCTGCGAGCTTTTCAACAGGGTGCTAAGGGAGGAAGAGTTTCCAGAAGGATGGAAGGTGGCTAGGGTGATATTACTTAAGAAGGTGGGTAGAGAGGGGAAGAGGGCGGGGGACTACAGGCCCATCAGTCTGCTGTGTGGTATGGGTAAATTGATGGAGGGGATAATAAAGGATAGGATTGAAGAGGAAGTTGGTAGGAATGGGGGTTTTAGGGAAAACCAGCACGGGTTTGCGAAGGGAAAATCATGCATCTCGGCGCTGGGCAGGGTGATGGGCTTGGTTGAAAGGGCTAGGGAGAGCAGCTGGAGGAACAAGAAATTGGCCCTACTCGTGTTCTTCGACGTCGGAAACGCGTTCAACAGTGTCAGCAAACGGGCAGTGTTGAGCGCGTTGCTGAGGCTAAGAGTGGGGGAGGGTTTGGTTAACCTAGTGGAAGACTACCTGACGGGACGTGTGATAGTAGACACTAGAGGGAGGAGGTATGATACGGAGGCTGGAGTGCCCCAGGGCTCGGTTCTTGGACCGACGCTATGGAAGTGTGTGTTTGATGAGGTTTGTGGGTTAGTATGTGAAGAGGGATGTGAGATTACGGTGTATGCGGACGATGTGTGTCTGGTATATACGGCAAAAGGAGAGGCGGAGATAGAAAGAAAGGAGGAGAGAATGTGTAGGAAGATTGTGGAGAAGATAGAGCGGTGCGGACTAGAAGTGGCGGAAGATAAGACGGTGGGGTTGCTAGTGAAGGGACGGAGCAAGACAAGGGAAGTGGGGGTGATGGTGAAGGGAAGGAGAATTCGCATGGAGGAGTGTGTGAAATACCTAGGGGTGTGGTTGGATAGTCAGTTATCCTTCCGAACACACATGTTGAAGGCGGCAGAGAAGGGGAAAGTGAGGGCAGCATGGCTGGGGAGATTGATGAGTAATGTGAAGGGGCCGGGAGAGTGGAAGAGGAGGATCATTGGTAGGACGGTAGAGCAGAGTTTGCTGTACGGTGCGGAGGAGTGGGGTGAAAGAGCGGGAGTGAATGCGAGGGTTAGGCCACTCCTGCGGGTGCAGAGAGGTATATTGCTAAGGGTAGTGCAGGGGTACAGGACAGTGGGTGGACTGGCAGCAGCGGTGCTGGCAAGGAGCTACCCATTGGACGTGATGGCTAGAGCCAGGAATAAACGCTGGAGGGGTGCGACCAGAGAGGAAGTACAAGAATGGATGGAGCAGGAAATGGAGAGAAGGTGGGAGGAGTATGAGGGCGCGCTAAAAGGAGCGATTGGGAATAGGAGAGATTGGATGGATCGGAAATTCGGGGAGGTGAACTACTTCTTGACACAGGTGTTCACTGGACATGGGTCGAGAGTAGGGTACCTCCACAAGATTGGAAAAAGAGAGACTGGAGTGTGCGAGAGGTGTGGAGTGGAGGATGATGTGGGGCATGTGTTCAGATGCTGGAGGAACAAGGAAGTGCTGAAGAAGTTGGAGAGGAAACTAGGGGAGCCGGTGTATTGGGAGAATATGGTGGAGATAATGTTGAGGGGGAAGGAGGAATGGATGGAGGTAAGTGGCGTAGTAGAGAGCATGGTCAGGGGGAGAGAACGACTCGATATGGCATGAGAGGTAGGAGTGGAAGTTAGGGAGAAGACGACGATGTGAGCGGAGAGTGTGCGAGGGACCGCCGCCCGTCTCGAAGTATGCTAGGGTAGTGATTCCGAGGCGGGGGTAACGGCGAGTTTGAGGTGGGTTTGGTTGGTAGGCATCTCCTTGGGGATGAGTCCAACACTGTTTGGGTCCTGGACCCATTCGAACATGAGTTTCCCATCTCGGCCCGAAAAAAAAAGGCGATGAAAAGACACTGGCAAGAAAATGCATGAAATGTGACGTCTCGAGGCTAATTGGCTACTTAAAAAGAGTCGGGAAGGAGGATATAATCTAGATTAAGAGGACCGCAATAGATCTGAAAGGGCTGCAGTGGAATAGGCTGATTAGGCCCCTCATCAAATTTAATCTAATGTTGGATTTTGACAATTTGTGGTGTTTCAGTAGTAGTAATAGTAGTAGTGGTTATTTGGAGTAATCAAATTATATTTGTTCTTCTCTGTCGCAAAACTATTTGAACAGTCAAACGCAATTATGATTCCTGACCCAAATTTTTGCAACAAACCTTGTAATGAATAGAGCTACAATTATTGATTGATTTATGATACAATTTATGAGAGTAGCCAGTGACATAAATTACCTATAATGACGATATTACCAATAAACTTATTTATTACACAATTTTAATAATAGGTATAATATAATCGATAAAGCTTATTCAAGAAATCATGTCAACCACGTTTGAAAGAAATAAGTGAAATATCGAATGAAATGTCTCTAAATTTGGCTGAAATGACATCACTCACACGACGTGGCTTCGATTAGTCTAAATTTATTCTTGTAGAGCTAGTTTGTAATCCGCTTATATCGCAGTTCGAACTTTTCAGATGTTGGTAGATATTTTCTCAAAATGGAAATAGTTTTGTTATTGATTTAATTGCATTTTTCACTGCCCACAGAACTCATCTTGCTTCCAAAAGTAGATCGGATGAACCCAAAGCGAATATTAAGGAGGTTTTCTACTAACATGTTGAGAACAAACTTAACCGCGTTTGTATCTCACATTTAACGTAAGAATTGTTTCCGAGCAAGACATTTTTATAATAGGAACGTGATATAAATCTCTCTTTTCAAAATAAGTTTCTTTGGTATAAGTAGGGAATTTTTTCTGTATAAAAAGTTAAATTTAAACTTGCCAAAGGTGGCTAAGTTTTAAAAAATTTTACTCAGAAAACTGATAAACAAAAATGACAATAAACAAAATCTTTTTCTTCCTAAATGCTTGGGTAACACTGATTTTTTTTTGAATAATGCGTGAATAAAAGTTAAATATAGTACAACTTCAAAATGGAAAGCTGCTTTTTTGTTATTAACCCAATTTTTAGGATTCCACTATTTGTGTAATTTGCATGGTCGTCAAGAGTTGCCGCACTTATTTTGCAAAATACTAAACTCCACTTAAAGTACATAATTTCTTATGAATGGATCCTTTGAACATTCACGAAGAATGTGCGCGATAAGGATGTGAATAGGAATCACATCCTTAACAAAGAGGTGTGTTACTCATCTCCATTATATGGAGATGTTACTTCAGTCGACTGTGACAAATTATAACTCCTGTGAGGTTTATTATATTCAAATGAAAGACAAAGGAACGTTCACTTGGATAAAGTTCTCCTTGTGAGCCTGTCGTAGGTTCTGTGGAATTCCTTGTGGCGTAGGACCCAAATAAATTCCGTGGAAATATGTGAATTCTGTTAGACCTATGATCACATATATGGAGCTATAGCTTGGACGTTAAAATCTTCACAGCGAACGGCGGGAATACAAACGCAGGTTTCTCAAGCAATAGCTGGTGTCATGTGCATCATACCTCCAGCAGCCATGGATATATTTTTGGACTTACCTCATCTTCATAACTTTCTGGAGAGAGAGAGGCTAGATGAATAATATATAGAATTGCGCATATATCCAAATGCACAAAACAAGCTTATACGGAGCGAAACAGATTACTGGTGGTCACTGAAAGTCACAGTTATTAGGGATACCTCTGACATACTGCCTCCAACAGTAAACTACGTCCTGCTTTATACTGTACTTAATTCCGAATAAAGAGAGCTGGATCCTCCACGAGGGAAACTATTAAGAGCAGATAGCAGTTGGTAGACAAATTGCTTAGAAATATCCTTAAGCTATGGCGCAGGTATATACGAACGCAGATTCAGGACAAAAATACAATTTTGTCTAGGACCTTATTCAACTGTATTTCAAGCAGAAATTCACGCCACTGATCCAAGCTTGGAGAGAATAGCTCTCACCGTGTAACGTTGGTATCAAACTGCCAAAAAAGACTCTTCTCAATAAAAAGGTTGTCTCTCTTGCAAAGGAGGGTACCGCAGGTGGGTTTATTGGACTCGAACCTGAAATTGGCATCTTATCAAGTTTTTTCAAACAAATAATGAATACCCGGACTGCCAAAAGAGTTCTAGACTTCTGGTGTGATTTACCAGAATTGGTTCATTCAAATGCCTTCATACATCCTTCGAAGAATGTCTCCAAACAAGTGTTAGACTATAGGAAGCATAACCTACTCTTCAATCAACTCACCACAAACCTATCCTCAGGTTTGATTTAACTTCTGACCTGGGAAGAAGCCTTTGAGTTGGTGGTTTCGTTTCCGGAAATCCTCCAAAGTTTGGTTTGAAAAAAATACCGCGATATGAATTTAAGAAGGTTCGAAGAGTTCCACAAGGATTATGGTGTGATATGAGTTGGTGTGAGTCACAATCGATACTCACGAATCGCAACGGGGAACTGAATAGACTCACTCATTCTCAACAAATCTTCACCCAAGCAATTTTTTTCATTTATCAACAAGGTTGTTAGTAGTGATAATTGTTTATTGCTCACTTTTTCATACAGTGTAATCATTTAAAAAATGGTTTATCGAAACTTTTGAAATGAATTCAGTTATCCACATTTACAGGGTGTAACAAAAATGATGACCATAAATTATACTACCTGCTCTGGGGTCAAAAATATGTCGACTGAATCTTACTTACTCATGTACATACAAAGGTGCACGCAAAAAAGTGTTGAAGTTAAACTTTTTTAACGTTGCTCCCAAACCGCTAAAATCTGATTATAACGTGTTAGATTACAATAGATAATAAAACTTGTGTGAAAGCAATAAATTCTTCTCGTTTTTTGTAGTTTTTTGAAGGAGGTTACCACCCTTTTGACCATCCAACTTTTTCGAATCACTAGGTGTAATCTAAAATGGAACACCACCGAAATGAAACATCAATTTTGAACTTCCTTGTCTTCTAGTATTTGTTTGTTTGGCTTGGGCGATACAGCTTCTCGTTCAAATGATAAATAATAAATGTTATTTATACGTTTGCAGAAATATCGAAATCAAGTTTACTACTGAATTTCATGTAATAACAATGATCTGCAGTATTTCAATGTATTAAACTTTCCTTTTGAACTTTAGTATTGTATTTTGATGTCATCAGATACATTCAATGTTAAACTTTACTACGATATTTTTGCAAAGTTAGAATTTACATTTAATATTTTGAAGATATCACTCGAATAAGTGCAGAGCTGTCACGAATCATCATATTTAAATAATTTTTTTGATTTAAATCATTTGATTCTAAATCATTTTTCATGTAATGAAGTATGATTTTAGATTTAAAATCATTTTGAATGATGATTTATAATTAATGATTTAAATCTTTAAACAAAAATGATTTAGATTATTTATGAAAGACTTAAATCGTTGAAAATGATTTAAATCATTCCAAACGATTTAAATCATTGAAGAGATTTTGTCTTTGTTGGTTTAACAATATATTTATAATTTGAATTACGTTTGTTTGTTTTTTAAAATAAAGTTGTGTTCAAAATAATCAAATATATCTCCAACCCCAAAGTCCAAGACCCACATCATTCAATTGCGACTTAAACTGCTAAATTTGAATTTTTTTGGAGAGTTGTACCTATGTTGAAGATGCTTTCAAAAATATTTCGGCTCAAGAAGGGTGCTCCAAAATTGAATGGCGGTATCCGCATTATATTTTTTAAAATAGAAAACCCCAAATTTTGTTGCAGATATCGTAAATATAGAATGAAACGACATCTCTATACCACTTTTACTAACAGCAATGCGCAATGTTCAAAAACTGGGGATTTAACACCCATATAACCCTATAACTATACACTCAAAACCCCAAGTTTTAAATTTTCGAAATCTGAAATATAAAGAGGGTGGTATAATTAAAAAATGCAATTTTGGCGTGCCACTAATCTTTAACTACAATTGAAAACATTCTTGAAAGCTGCGCACTGTCACAAACATCTAAGCTGTGATGGGACAACTTATATGAGCCTTATATCTATTTATTATAAATATATGTGGATGTTTTTAAACTACATATATTTCTTGATTACTTTTTGAGAATAATATTTATTTTATTTAACGTTTTAACTCCAAACCTGGAGTATTTATCAAAAGTGATATTAAAATTGACAGTAAAAGACTCCATGTTTAGAGTTGAAACGTTAAATAACATAAAGATTTTTTGCGTAAATACATGTGTTATTACTCCCAAAACGTAATCAATAACTAAAGATGCCACAAGAAACATACAGAAACTATTTACATCTATTTAAACCAAATCATCTGAAAATGATTTAAATCATTTGTAAGGATTCAAATCATTTGAAAAGATTTATGATTTAAATATTTTTTATTCGAAAAAAGATTTTTGATTTAAATCTTTTGACGCAAAGTGAATGATTTATAATTTAAATCATTTTTAACATGATTCGTGACAGCTCTGAATAAGTGGTTGTATCGTCTAAACCATACATTTTACAAACAAAAACTGGGAGACAAACCAATTTTAAAATAAATGCTGCATTCCGGTGGCGTACCATTTTTGATTATACACCATACTACAAAAAACATGGGGGGTCAAAAGTCAAACACCTACAAAAAGCAAGGAAAAATTATCCAACTTTAACACCTCATAACTTCGTGCTCACTTTTGTACATATACTGAATGGTATAATATATAAACAATTCTTCTGTTGCTTCTTGTATATTTTCCGTGAAATATATGCATTCGTTTGAGTTCATCTTACATAAAAGAACCACGCATACAAAAATATATCCGTTATTATACAATATCAAATACAAATATGGGTAACTTCAACTTTTATATTATGAAATTATTTTCGTATTTACTGGATGTTACAAATGACCATAGAAAAGTGTGCTAAGTTCATTATTGATAAAAGATATAGGAGGCCAAAGATTATCATCATGTTGATTAGTAAAGCAGTTAATAAAGCGCTTAGTTTTTGTATAATCAGCTCCAAAACGCTATCTACGGAAACGACTAGAAAAACTTAATAAACTAAGCAAGAACAACATCGTCGCTGTGAGTTGAAAGCTGGATTTATAAACTCTGTTGTTCGTGATTCCCGCTGCTCAAAAATAAAACATTGATATCACATCTACATGCATTTATAAACCGTTGTTGTCGGGCTGTTCGCAGTTACTCCAAATTCACCAGATGTTATATCTTGTTATTCCTTATTCACAGCTCCACCAATGAAGACTGAATTTAGTGTCACATTAGTCTGGCGTGGAATTAGATACCACCCAGTTGGTTGGCGGCCAATTAGCCTTACATCTTTCCTGCTCAAAGGGCTTGAAAGAGTACTGGATTGCTATATCAGGCGGGTAGCTTTATATGACTTCCTCCTGAGCACCCACCAATACGCTTATCAAACTGGCCAATCAACAGATTTAGCGTTACACCTCGTTGAGAAACTCACACAATCCCTTAACAACAAGGAAATTGCGGTGGCCATATTTCTTGACATCGAAGGAGCATTCGACAATGCACTATCGACCTCCATTGGTTAAGCTTTGGCTGAAAAAGGCATTGAACCAACCATTACCGGCTATATATATGCCATACTCACTAATAGAACAGCCACTACTTCTCTTCAGGATGCGGCCATTAACTTTAAGGTTTCCAGGGGCTGCCCACAAGGCGGAGTACTATCTCCCCTACTGTGGTCCCTATTGATGGATGACTTGCTTAGCGCTCTCGAAAGAAGAAGGGTAGAACTGCAAGCATTTGCAGACGACCTTGTCATCCTGGCAAGGACCAAGTTAGGGAGGGTAACATATAATATCGCCCAAAAGACGTTGGACGATGTCCACAGTTCGTGCCAAAGGGAACAGATGTCTGTTAACCCTGGTAAAACTGTAATATTCCCCTTCACTAGGAAAAGGAAATTGGAGGATTTTCCACCACTTTCCTACAATGGTCAGGCTATTTCATTTGCAGCGGAAGTGAACTATTTGGGGATTATCCTAGATACAAAACTTACATGGAACGCTCACTTGGAAAAAGTAATCCATAAGGCCAGACTATCCTTGTAGACATGTCGCAGGATCTGTGGAAAATCTTGGGGCATACCCAAACAAATCCATTGGATATATGTGATGATTGTCAGATCAATGATCACATATGGAGCTATTGCTTGGTGGTCAAAAGCTTTACAGTGAATGGCCCAAGCAAAGCTCTCTGGCATACAGAGACAGGCTTGTCTGGCAATTACTGGTGCCATGGAGCAGCCATGGAAATCCTTCTAGATCTACCTCCTCTCCATACATTTCTGGAAAGGGAAGATAGATGGACAACATTTAGAACTGCGCATATTTCTAAATGCACAGAACAGGCTTAGACAGAGCAAAGCAGAATGCTAGTGGACACTGAAACTCACAGTATTCTGGGAATGACCTCTGACAGAATGCCTCCAACAGTAAACTACGACCTGTCTTATACCAAATAGAGACGAATGGGTCCTCCGTAATTATGATTTATTAGGAGCAGACAGCTGTTGGTACACAGACAGATCAAAAACACCCTCAGGCTCTGGTGCAGGTGTATACGGGCGCAGACCTAGGACAGAAATTTCCACCTCTCTAGGATCCTATGTAACTATATGTGTGTGGAGATATTGGAGCAAACCAATCTCACACATAAATCAATAAACATTTCCACGGACAGCCAAGCGGCTTGGACAGCAATTAGCTGTTACCTTGTAACGTCGAAACTGGTTTTAGACTGCCAAAAAAGACTTCCCTCAATAGAGTATCGCTGGTCTGGATCCCTGGCCATTCTGGCATGGATGGCAATGAGAATGGCGGACTCTCTTTCAAGGGAGGGTGCCGCACGCTTTTTTATCGGACCAGAACCTTCAATTGGTATCGCGATCAGCTTTGCCAAACAAATACTAAATACCTGAACAGCAGGAAGAGCTTTAGCTTCTGGCATACTATACCAGGATTGGTTCATTCAAAGGCTTTTATACATCCTTCGAAGAATCTCTCCAAACAAATGTTAGACTATAAAACGACTGAATGAGCTACGTTGTCTAATGCCATCTGAATCATCATATTCTAAGACTTGGACTGTCGGAAGATCCGACTTGTCGTCTCTATCTGGAAGATGAGCAGAGCAAATAATTTGTGCCTGTCCTGCCGCGGCTCGAATTAGGTATCTGATGTTTAGCAGGGTCTCTCTCTCTCGCCATCGGACTTGAAATATCATTCACCAAACAAACTAATCGGCTTTGTTAAGAAGCTGAGTTTGTTTGGTGAAATCTGTAAAGGTATGAGCCACAATAGACTCTTACGAGTCGCAGTGGAGGGCCTTATAGACCCACTCACCACAAACCCAACCTAACCTAACCTAGTGTCACATGACTTTATTTCTGCCAATTATGAAAATCCAGAAATCTTATATATTTGCTGTTTAAGGAGCCATTACTATCCGTACTTTCTTGATATATTGATTCAAAGACGAGAAACATAAATGATATGTCATTTCAATGTCAATGGCGCATGGCATACGTCACTTTTGTGACTAATCAAAATTTCAACAATACCAACAACGAAAAACGGATATAAATTAGTCGACTGTCAATAACGAATCGCCAGCAGCGTGGAAAACACGGCTAGCAGAGTTTATAAATCCAGCTTAAGGCACACTGGAATAAAAGAAAATAGTAGATGCATAAGCAGAGGGGTTGAAACATTCTTTTGAGAACTGAATTCATTTTGCCTTATCAGCACCAATGTAATATTGAAAGAAATAGGTAAAACTGTAAGTACGTGAACATCTGACCATTTGAAAGATCTATTGGAGCTAAGAGAATCTAAGATATTCTTTAGAAACTGGGTGGAAAAGAAAATAAGCCAAGAAGTTTTATTTTTTACAGTTTTTGCAGGTATCCTAACAAGACACTGCCGTCTGAATCGGCACCTCAAAAAACTGGTAGAAAAAAAATTCGATTTTGTGGAATGATAGAAGAATGCTCCATTCAAATACTTGCAAAATGCATGAATCTCCGGACACAACACCTAGGAGATTACTAAATACAATAATTGAATTCTAAGGATATTCTAAAATTCAACTTATATAATCTTGGGTACGTGATTCTTTTCCAAACAATAATATAAATATATGATTATACTCACCGCCTATAGGCTCCCTCATTGTGATAGGCCAATTCTTCTTTTATACCAGATGCTCTCCTTTCAACCGTCGTAGATTGACTGATGGGCACCAGACTGAGCTTTCTCGAAGTTCGGTACAGATTTTCTTGCTCACTTCGATTCATGTCGCGAAACATCACTAAAGAAAGCATTGGCGGTTTGGCCCGCGGGCCCCACTAGCCCCCCGCATTTTTTCCGCTACGAAAAAGCGTCACCGGAGTACCGTACATTGTTTGTTTGTCTTTTTATTTTCAACCAAATACCAACGAATTTTTGTTTATGTTTTCACTTATATTGATAAAATTAAGATGTTATAATTGTTCCTATTACATTGTAATTCTGAAAATAGTTAGAGTCATTCGATATCAAATCAGACTGATTTTTTAGATGATACAACAAAGTTACCATCATTTATTAACGAGTAGAGCTGCTTTAAAATTGTTGGATCGGGAATACCAAGTATGAATATCAATATCGTATATTAAAGATTTATCTAGAATTCCCTGAGTGAATTTTTTACTAAAAAACATATTGAATAAGACATTATTGTGATTAGAACATCTGCATTTTCAGCTACAGGATATCCAGATCGGCAACAACTTCAAGAGGTGGATAAAATATTGACCAATGACCAATATTCCTTTTAAAAAGGGGGAGTTGTAGAATTCGCGATTAGTTAGCCTGACGAAATGACGTCTATGGTTTTCATATTGAACTTGCAGTTACCAGCATACCAGATCTTGTCTACTTTGAGCACAATACATTGTTAATATCTCCAGTATCTCAGCATTTATCAACAATACAAAGCTCAACTAAGTTTTTTGAAGCTACCTCATGAAATTGCTCGTGTTACTTTTCCGTATAAAAATGATGATTAATAATGAATATGTTTACTTCGACGAGAGACTTTTTATCTGTAACTTCAAAGCCTAATATTGTATGCACTATGAGGCAGGTAATGTAAATAAGTCAGTCAAATTATGATGGAAACTTTGAAAAATGTAAATATGAATTTAATTTCATAAAACTAGTTATTGTATGAATGAACTCACATTGATTTGATGAAGAATGATCCGAAAATCTGTTGCAAATAAAAAAAAGGTTCAATTTTTGTTATTGACTCTATCAATCTTTGATGTATATCGGCATATTATATTACTGTCTTCGTATGTGTATTACTTCAAAATTTTCAATTGTTAGCAATAAATATTATGTTGCGAGCTGCGTTTTTTGAGTCGCGTAATTTAGGCTGCATTTGGTTTCATAGCTCTTTGCTGTACACGATGGCGCAAAATGAGTTTTCTGTCAACTCAAACGAGTAGGTACGACCGAATTTCAATAGCGCTACGTGACGTATTATTTAAAGCTGCCCACACTTTTTATGTTGAGTGGATGTACCCTGGATGTATTTTTCTAACATGCTCTCCTACTGCTTCATAAATGCAAAACGGAGCTCACAACAGACAAGCTAAAGGCTGGGGCCGAACGAACGCAATATTGTAAGTTGTGAGCTGAGTATTTTGAGTCGCGTTATTTATTTTCCACCGAACAGTCGATTGGGCCGCCAGACGAACTCATTTTATTCCAGTAGGAGATCAATTAAAAAAAGTTTGCATTTATGAAGCAGTACGAGTGGCAGAGCATGTTGAAATAAAGAAGAAGCTGGATTGGTACCTCCACTCGATATGAAAAGATTGAAGTCATGCGGAACAAAGAAGAATTCCATATAAAACCGATTGCATCAGAAATTACGCAGCTCACAACAATATTAAGAAGAACGGGATCAAGATAATTACATTCCCTCCCCACACTAGCCACTAGATATTAGCGTATTTGGCCCCTTTAAAACTTTTTATAACCAAGATTTTGATGCATGGCATATTAACAATAACGGTAAAACAGTGTCGATTTATAATGTAGCTGAAGTAATAGGAACTGTTTTTACTAGAGCTTTTAAAACCATGTTCTGAATAGAGGAATTTTCGTCAAAGATCAGTTCTTACCTTCTTCGGTAACTGATAGACCAATGTTGGAGGCTGGAGACCAACCACCTGCAGCAGGACCTTCATCTACACCGGAAGAAATTAGAATAGATATAGAAGACAAAGTGATCGCGATACCATCATGCTCAGACGAATTGAGAACCATCAAGAAGTCCGATCTTCCCTCGACGTTCACATTTCCAGAAGCGATGAGACCTTTTCCGAAGGTAACAACTCAGAAGAAAATAAAAAGGGTCGCTGGAGCCACAAAAATATTAACTGATATGCCAGAGAGGGAAGAACTCCTACGTAAAAAGCAAGTAATACAAGAAAAGGAAGAAAATAAAAATAAAAAAATGTTCGAACAAAAAAGGAAGCAGTTAACTAAAACGTTGTTTAGGAGACGCTCCAGCAGCAGTAGCAATGACGATAAAGTTTTCTACGAGGAAGAAAGCGATGTTGAAGGGAAGATACCTAATGATATATTATCAGATTCCTCAGATAATGCCAACGACGGTGACATAGACCTAGTACCGCCAACATTGGATGACGTGGCAGCTGGAGATTTTGTGCTAGTCTCTTTTAGAGGAAAATTTGAATTGGTTCACTATGTGGGTTGTATACAAGATTGCCTTCCTGAGTTTTCCATAAGTTTTTTAGGAAAAAGGTCATCTCAGACATTTCATTATCCATATGTGCCAGATATAGCAACTGCCAATATTGGAGACATAGTGGTAAAACTATCCTGCATAAAAATAGTCGGCACTTCAAAAACAAAGGATACCAAGTCTTTTAATTTTCCTTTTTATAAATTTAATACCAAATAATATACTGATGTGCATATTGTATCTTTCAGTTGGAAACTAATAAAATATTTAGAGTTCTTTCATTAAAATTAAGTTTACTTTTTCAATTGAAACTAAGTGTTTCTAATTAATTCCACTATTTAATGAAAAAATTATAAAAACTCTAAGATATTGATAATTATTTCGATATTGACATATCATCGTCAGAATGGCAGAAGTTACATTCCATGTGATGCCTACTTGATGTTTAATATTTTGGCTAGACCAAATAGTAAGTGACCTATATTGTGATTGACTTAATATATATGAATGGAAAAAAGTAGAAGATATGATATTACAAATAATAAAGCTTAGGTATTATTAGCCCTATGGGGATATCCTGGATATCTTGTTCCCATTTAAGATCAGTATAACTGTGCAATGATATGGGAAACCAAGGAAAACTATATCTGCTGATCTTTACAATTGTTATTTGAGAAGACAATTTAATAGTGGAGAGCTCCCTAGATTTATCTGTTCATTGACAACTTCATATTGTGGGTCACTTAAGTGTCTTCTTATTTCTAGTTCTTCAAGGAAATCTAGTTCTTGTTTCTTATCACAAATATGCAGTACTTCTAGTTCTATGTTAGGTGTTAATGAATGTTTTGTGTCAACAAGATGTTTTGCGTAATGTGATTCATCTGGCTGTTTTAATCTGTATGCTCGTGAGGGTTCATTGTATCTAATTTCATAATTTCGAATTGTTTGACCTGTATAGACAGCATTACATTCTGGACATTTAAGTTCATATATTCCAGACTTTTTTAATGGGGGTATTTTTGTTTTCACATTTAACAATTCTTTACTCACATTGTTTTCTGTTTTAAAAGAAATTACTGTATTTGTTGAAGAAGATATTATCATGAAATATTATTAGAAATATTACCAGCATATGTGATGGTTTTGTAATTTTGTATTTCCTTGTTTTTTCAGGAAACATTAATTGTAATGCCACTTTTTCCTCTTTTTATTAATTTATTTATTTATCATATGTAATGGATAACCGTTGGATGTGGCTATTTGTTTAATAATATTAATTTCTCTATCAAAATTATATTTGTTCATAGGAACTGAAAATGCTCTATGTATCATTAAATTATATGCTGATAATTTATTTGACATGGAATGATTGGAATTATACGGTATAGTCACATCAGTATGTGTTGGTTTTCTGTGAATTGAAAAATCAAGTATATTATTGACTCTTTGAATTTTAATATCAAGAAAATTGATTGAGTTATTTTCTTCAACTTCTAATGTGAATTTAATTTTTGGATGTAAATTATTAATATGATTGAATAATATATCTAATTTTTTTTTATTTACAAAAAAGTCGCAACTACCTCTGGGGTAATTAGCGACATATAAATCAATATATTCGCGCACATATATAGATATATATATATATATATATATATGTCTAACTATTATTGTGGGGGATGCGGCAATGTGAATAAGTGAACTCTTTTTAGTTTGTTCTGAGCTTTCGGTAATTTATTATCACCATTATCAAAGAACTACAAAAGATACATTTATAGATATTTCAAACAGGTATAAATAAATTCAGTTTAAAAGTAAAACATTAATTACTTACAACTAAGCGAGGTTAATCACAATATCTATATATAATATGTATAATATGGAGAAAAAACATGGTATAAGATATAATTTTCTTTTTCAAGAAATTAAATTAAAAATAAAACTATCAAAATTGACATTACGACATCGATGTTAATTTTTAGTAGTCATAGAAATGTCTTTAAATATGTTTAGTATATTAGCAAGTGAAATCATAGTTGGTAAGTTAATATAAAGGAACAGAATTCTCATCTTCAATATTTGAATTTTTTGTTTTTTTGTCAAAAGATAATAAATAGCTATAAATTGTACTAAGTTTTTGAATATCAGTTCTTTTATTTAAGCAATTATCTTCATGAAATTAACATACTTACAAAATTATAAAATTATAAATAATTTTATATATAGTGCGCGAATATATTTATTTATTTGTCGCTAATTACTCAAGAGGTAGATGCGACTTTTTTGTAAATAAAAAAAAAATTAGATATATCATTCAATCATATTAATAATTTACATCCAAAAATTAAATTCACATTAGAAGTTGAAGAAAATAACTCAATCAATTTTCTTGATATTAAAATTCAAAGAGTCAATAATATACTTGATTTTTCAATTCACAGAAAACCATCACATACTGATGTGACTATACCGTATAATTCCAATCATTCCATGTCAAATAAATTATCAGCATATAATTTAATGATACATAGAGCATTTTCAGTTCTTATGAACAAATATAATTTTGATAGAGAGATTAATATAATTAAACAAATAGCCACATCCAACTGTTATCCATTACATATGATGAATGAATTAATTAATAAAAAGATGAAAAAGTGGCATTACAATTATTGTTTCCTTAAAAAACTAGGGAAATACAAAATTAGAAAACCATCACATATGCTGGTAATATTTCTAATAATATTTCATGATAATATCTTCTTCAACAAATACAGTAATTTCTTTTAAACAGAAAACAATGTGAGTAAAGAACTGTTAAATGTGAAAACAAAAATACCCCCATTAAAAAAGTCTGGAATATATAAACCTAAATGTCCAGAATGTAATGCTGTCAAAGAATTCGAAATTTTGAAATTAGATACAATGAACACTCACGAGCATACAAATTAAAACAGGCAGATCAATCACATCACGCAAAACATCTTCTTGACACAAAACATTCATTAACACCTAACATAGAACTAGAAGTACTGCATATTTGTGATAAGAAACAAGAACTAGATTTCCTTGAAGAACTAGAAATGAGAAGACACTTAAGTGACCCACAATATGAAGTTGTCAATGAACAGATAAATCTAGGGAGCTCTCCACTATTAAATCGTCTTCTTAAGTAACAATTGTAAAGATCAGCAGATATATTTTTCCTCGGTTTCCTATATCATTACACAGTTATACTGATCTCAAATGGGAAAAGAGATATCCAGGATATCCCCATAGGTCAGGTTTATGATGAGTGGGTCTATAAGGCCCTCCTCTGCGACTCGCAAGAGTCTATTGTGGCTCTCCCATAGGGCTAATAATACCTAAGCTTTCATATTTGTAAAATCATATTTTCTTCTTTTTTCTATTCATATATATTAAGTCAATCACAAGATAGGTCACTTACTATTTGGTCTAGCCAAAATATTGAACATCAAGTAGGCATTCTGTCATTCTGACGATGATATGTCAATATCGAAGTAATTATCAATATCTTAGAGTTTTCATAATTTTTCCATTAAATAGTGGAATTAATTAGAAACACTTAGTTTCATTTAAAAAAGTAATATGAGTAGATTCCACAAAGTAAGGGTCCAAACAGTAAATTCAAAATTAAGTTTGTTTACGATGTTTCAAGGTACAACACTGTGTGTTTCAAGGTACACGAACACTGTTGTACCTTGAAACAATGTTGACTCTTCAAAAAAAAATGTACACGTTTTATTTTTAGAGCAAGGGGTTCAAAAATAAAATACTACATCATGAATTAAATCAACAAAATTCTGTAGACAAAACTAAGGTAACAATTGAATTTAAAAAATAAAACCCAAAAAGTGTTTCAAGGTACAACCTAATATTCTTGTCCTATTGTATATTTTTATATTTCTCTTCATTTTTTAAACTATTTCTCTACCAATTTCTCTCAGAATAATAAAACGACACCTTACTTCTATATAATACAATTCAATATAAACTAATTACTTCCGGGATAAAGGACCTTTTTGCCAAATTGACATGTATATTTTCGTTAGTTTGCAAATTGATCGAGCTTGCTATCGCTTATTAATACGTGAAGCTGTATTTTCAGCTAAGGCTTTGGTTTTGTCGGTGATAAAATTTGAGTTCTGTAGTTTAGACAAATATGGGAATATTAATTTATATTCCAAGAAAAGCTATATATACTTCAAAAGATACTCTTCTCATGAATTTGATTGAGATTTTGGTTGTATTTTAAGTGGGATTGCTACCATTTGGTTGATCTCCACTCAAGTATCTTTTACAATTGGAGTTCATCAAAAATTAACTAACGGAATAATAAAAATGACATTGATGAAAAAATCCGGGCTATGACCGAAGTAAAATGCTTATCAAAATCATTTAAAAGTGCAGATTGGAAAAAAAATCAACATCTCCATAATTTAGCAGGTTTGTATGAAAAAATTTTTAGATTATCGAATAACAAGGAAATATAGCATACTTTTTCTTCAATTCAAATTTTGCTTATATTGACATATATTGTATTTTGCTTCTACTGTCTACTTTTCTATCATTAATTTTAATTTATAATCAAATATTGAACAAATTTTAGTATAATTTAACAAAAACAGTATATTCTGCTGATTTTGTTGGCATATTAATCACTATTATCCACTTCAATTGAAGCAATGAACTCATTTTTGCCTCTGTCTTCGTTTTTTATGTGCCACTATACCCCACAGAAGTGACTGACAAGTCCTAAACAGACTCACGTTTAGCTTTTCTCAAACAGTCACAGATTGTACTTTTGCCAATCAATAATTATACAATCTCGCATGCGACAAAAAAGTCACTGTTTGAGAATAAACCCCCTGGTACACGGACGAGTCACAGACTAGGGAAGGGACATGAGCTGAGGTGTATGGTGAACTGAGGAGCACAAGATATTCCTTTTCACTAGAAAATCACACCTTTGTATATCAGGCGACTTCTGCTTAGACAACCGATATAAACCAATAAATACTTCCTCTGGTATGCCAACTGGCCTGCTTTTGTCTCTAATGGTCCCTCATCTGAAACAAAATGCTACCACTAAATCTTAACCTTTCATCCACTAACCTCATTTTCTAACCCATTTTCTATTCCTTCGGTAATTAGAATGTCCGAATGTGCAAAGTGTTACCAAGAAAATGGGTAGGTAGGTAGGTGGTGAGTGGGTCTATAAGGCACTCCACTGCGACACGCAAGAGTCTCTTGTGGCTCATACCAAGTACTGATCATGCACGAGAACGTTTCCCATCTTCGATTTTGATTCCTATAAAGTCATCTCGACAATCGGAATTTTGTGAGGTATAGAATTCCAGTTTCAAAAACTCCGATTCCCACTTGCTCATTCCGATTTGATTTTAAGCATTTCTATTCGATTGTGAGTTACAGAATTCGAATTTCTGCGATGTGGATATAATGATACATTTCTAGACATACATACAGGCTTAACTACAGCATCCAATTCAATGCCATTCCTGAATGTCGCTGTAGAGTCCTTTTAGTTTTGACCAAAACTGTGCATACACTTTTTTGACGACCCAAAGATCTTTTCTGTTGACACAATAAAGCCGAATTTTCTCAACAAATGATGAAATTACACTTTTACTAAGGCCAACTTTTTGTCGATATTTTAGTAACAAAAAGAAAAGGTGGATTATTTATTATTAATTAAACGTTCTTTTTATGCGGTCACGAGATTTTTGCTTCTCAAATCTGTTACTTCAGAGCCTTTATAAATTTTATAGTGCACCACAAAGGCAGAACGACTTTAAGTGGCTATTTTATGGACGTGTATAGCGGTGAACATTAATAAAAAACATATAAAAACAACATTTTCGAAATTCAAAAGCTTTACGCCACAAATTTTATTATGAATTGAATCTTGAGGATAAAGTCATCTGAAAATACGGAGATATAAAATTTAATCGAAAACTTTTAAACGGCAAAACCATAATCGTAAATAGGTTTTGTAGTATCTTCGACCCAGTGATATTTGCAAAATATAAAATGGTGTGAACTTTGATATTTTGAGAATGTTAAATGCAAGGATTATTCAAATATTCGAAGTAAAAATCACTTTTAAAAGGTTTTCAACGTTTTAGTTATCTGGAAGGTCACAAGAGGAATTCAGAAAGTAATTTATACCTATTTATCACAGCATAAACAAAGTAGTATAGACAGAGTTTCAAGCGGTTCTAGTATAGTATGTTATGGTGTTCCACAAAGGACAGTCCTTGGACCTCTATTTTTACCATTTATACAGAAAACTGGAAAGACCTCAAAGTACGAGTATTAGCAGAACAATATCTGAGACAAATATGTAACTGGTTTAAATATAAAAAATTGACTCTAAATAGCCAATAAGCAAATTTTTTCCCGATCACATCACACTCCAACCACCTGAAGCTATTAACAATTGATAACCAAACACAAATTTTTGAATATTCAGGAGCCGTTATAGATAGACATCTATTGTGGGACTTGCAGGTGAACAACGTTAAAAATAAATTAAGAGGCCTGCTCATTGAATTCAGATACTTGATTTTGTGGGTGCGGAAAGCAGTTTTCAGGGTCTTAATGTTTCACTGAGAATCATTTATTGAAAAATACAAGGTTTTCTAGTGACAAACATTTTTCAGAAAATGAAATATTTGATGTAACACAAATTTTCTGTGGAAAAATATACACGAATAAACATAAAAATGAAATAATAGCAAGGTCAACATTTTCACAACACAGCAAAAGAAAACTTAATAAATATTCATGTATATGAGAAAAATATCGGTCAACGCTCATTGGGGTTTCTGTCACCAAAAATTTATAACATTTCACCTTCCAAGCACTCTGTAGAGGAATGGATGTAGTTCAATACGAACAGAAAAATATTCAATAATCTAGCCGACCTTATTTTCAGTATTTTGATGTTAGGAATCTAATTGATCATGTTACCTTACATTATAAAGTAAATATTTTCATGATTATGATAATATACCCTAATGTGATTACCACGCCGCCTGCCACCCAATTTAGACTTTCAAATTCCTAATCATGAGTAATTAAAATTATGAGTTTGTTTATTGTTTTAGTGGAATAATTATATTTCGATTGTATAATTTATGCTGTTCTATAATTGTATTTTTTATTATTTGGGAAAATTAGCTACAAACGTCTATGGCACTTCAGTCATTTTATGTTTATTGATGTTTTTTCAACCACTACTTTTTAAATTGTTTCTTATATTGTGTTTTATGCGATAACTGGAAATAGGTTTAATAAATAATTAGAAATTAGAAGACACTTCAGATCCCACAATATGAAGTCGTTAATGCACAGATAAATCTAGGAAGCTTTCCACTATTAAACTTGATTAACAATTATTGTAAAGATCAGCAGATATAGTTTTCCTTGGTTTCCTATATCATTGCACTATACTGATCTTAAATAGAAAAAAAGATATCCAGGGCATATCCCCATAGGGCTAATAATACCCAAGCTTCAATATTTGTGATATCACATCGTCTTTTTTTTTCTTTTTTCTATTCATATATACTCACAACGCAAAAGTCTAGGGATATTTTTGTAAAATCCTAAAAATAATGAAAGAAATTTTCGTGTTCATATAAACTTACTTAGACTGTAGCTGTTAGTCTAAATACTTACTTTTTCATCTAAAAAAAATTGCAAAACGGATAACAATAGTGTTTTAGAAGGTTTTTCACAAGGGCCGAAAAAACTGACATTTTAATGTTTTATTCCGATTTTAGTCATTTCATACTGTTCTTGCTCAGTGGGTGTGTTAAAGTTAGTGTGTTTCTACCATGAAACGACAACATTTAACGTTGGATGAGATGAATAGGGCGGTGGACCTCCTTCAAGCTGGTGTGCGACAAACCCTAGATGCCGAGCAGTTGGGAGTCTCGCAAAGCGTCATAAGTCGATTATGGCGTCGGCTTAGAGACACTGAGAGTCCAGCCGAGCATCATCCAGGACTTGGTCGTTCTACAACTGCCGCTCAAAACCGGTATTTATTTTCAACCGCTAGAAGGCGACCGACAATCACAGCACCCGAGTTGGTTAATGAATTATAGCGTGCACATAATGTGACAATTGATAGTAATACGGTGAGGAATCGTCTCCATGAAGCCAATCTTCGGCGACCACTGAGATGCCCACCTCTGTCTAGAGGCAATCGCACTGCACGATTAAGCTGGTGTCAAGAGTTTCTGAATTGGGCTGACAATGACTGGGCTACAGTTTTATTCACCGATGAGTCTAGATTTGGATTTCATCCAGATTCTCGTCGGACGAGAGTGTGGAGACAGCTCGGAAATTTGGAACGCTTGGGACATGTGCAGGAAGTGTACACATACAGAGGTGGCACATGGGGCGGAATCATTATTGAAGGAAGAACTGAGCTCATTTTCCCACGCGGCTTTCTCACAAGTCGGCAGTATTTGTATACAATTTTCCAACCTGTCGTTCGTCCATTTGCTGATGCTGCTGGAGATAACTTTCACTTAATGCATGATAACGCTCGACCGCATGTTGCCCGTATTGTATTAAACTGGTTGGATAACAAGGGTATTGATGTATTGTCATGGCCAGCACAGTCACCGGACCCATTGAGCACGTATGGGACATGCTCGAACGACGAATTACTCCACTTATGGGCTACATCCACAATGAGTTTCAATTTCTAGAGCTTCTGAGAGTACAATGGACACAAATTCCTCAAGCAGACATTAACAATGTAATTTTGAGCATGAATGCTAGATGTAGAGATGTGATAAATCAACTTGGTGGCCATACTTTATTTTGAGTTTATTTTTTGTGTTTTTTGTAATTTTTTTTCGACTTTTGAAAAAACAGTGGTTTTTAGAATATTGTTTTGTTCAGTTTTCTGTTATTCTTTGCAAAAAGTTAATGTTTTTGAAATATTAAACAGCAATCTAAACTATAAATTTTGTATTACTTTTTCAAGTTGATTACAGGTGAAAACCCGACTACTTATATAAAAATATCCCTAGACTTTTGCGTTGTGTGTATTAAGTCAATCACAAGATAGGTCACTCACTATTTGGTCTAGCCAAAATATTAAACATCAAGTAGGGATCACATAAAATGTAACTTCTGTCATTCTGACGATGATATGTCAATATAGAAATAATTATCAATATCCTAGAGTTTTCATAATTTTTCATTGGAATTAATAAAAAACAGTTATGCTCGTTTGCAATGTTTATAATTTAAGCATGCGTTTCGTAAGTTGTTCTTTACTTTAAAAAGCACCTAATTGTCTCGCTTGTTGCACCGTTGCAGCTTCAGCATTACCTAGTAATGAACCACTTAACGCATTTCGTGGCAACACTGAGAAAATCTAGTAACTTATTAATGACTTTTCAGATTTGGCTCAGAATCGAGTGACAGTTAGCTTTGCCCGCGTCAATTGTGAACGATTAACCTATAAATACAAAAAAAAATCCAGATATCATGGTTATCAAATGCACAGTGCAGGCATAAAACCGAAGTGCTGCTAGGAACTGATTCATGGGACAAAGGCTGCTGTTTCTGTGATAATAGTTGATCATTTGGTCTTGTAGGTTTCCTTATTAGGTGATATTTTACTTCCTTTATCAATCCTAAAACACGTAAACAGCATTGCTTTGTCATTCGAAATCTTTTATAAGATGCAAATTCCTCATGTCGTGGACATGCTCAGATTGAGTGTAGAGCATCTCGGGAAGTCTATTATCTCGGGGATATCAAAATCAACTTCTAAAATGTGATTCATAAAGAAAAGTTTTTCAGGTAAAATCAGCTGTCAACCGCGATTTCAAACCAAGTCGACCCAATCGGGAACTTAATATCAAGTCCTCCTTAACTAGTTTAAGAAAAACTTAGAGAGCGGTGCAACGCAAACTAGTTTTTTAAGATTAATTTATTTTAAGAGAGTTTTAAAATAAACGGTGCAATCGGGTGATAGTTTCACTTATAACAGTAATATAGTGTTACAGTTGACAAGGAATAAGTTCTCGTACTCACCCCCTAGGGAGAAAAAGTACTTTCAAGTATACCTATTATGAATAATGAAACTTGTCAATCTATTTTTAGTGTTTCCGCAATTTCTAGAATATCTTGTATTTTCTTTATTCTGGTAAAAGTTCAACATCTATGTTAGTTCAACGTTTGGTTTTTAACTATAAATTCCCACTTCAGAGTTCTTAGATACTTTTTTGACTTAATAGAAAAGAATAAAACTCTCATGGTATGATGTGGCTGACTGACAGTGGACACTGCCACTGAATTAAGAGAGTTATGTCGCTATGTTTATTAAACTTAATTGAATTTTTGAGAAGTGGAAAGCGTTTCAAGTGATTTCCAATTCCCAAATTCGTCTCCTAATAACCCATTAACGGCCAAAGCATTGAAAATGATTAAATCTTGAAATGTTTTTATTGAAGGACACATAAAAAGCATCAATTAAGACTAATTTAGCATAAACAAAAATATCAAATTATTTTTAACAAAAAAAAACGTAGGTGCGTATACGCACCTTTGGCCGAAAGTAGCATATATAAAGTATATATCTTTAGACCAGTACATATCAGTCTGTGGTAGAGTGTGATATCCTGATAAAACAAGAATACCAATAAAGTTTTTCAGAAGTACTTCGTTGATTTGAAAATCATGGCGATTATTTTGGGACTCATAAACATTAGTAAACGTAATCTATTACTTCCTTATAAAAAAAATTTCATAAGGTGACTTGCCGCCATGCTGTGCTTTTATGTCTTCAACACATCGATTGGAACTTTGTGGAGGGGTACTAGAATAAGTAGGTTTATCTGTTTTTACCCACATGGGTAGAACAGCAGCTTTTTGACGATCTACTCTGACGCATTTGGTTCGTTCGCATCATTAGAATCATAGCTTTCTATATTATCTTTCATATTTGGTTGTATTTCATAAGTGCCCGCAATATCTATTGCACCATTTCCCTCCCCGACTGTATTTTCGTCAATGTATTCCTCGTCGGTAGTTTTATCTGTTTCCAGCGGCACATAAACAAGATCACTTAGAGCAAGCATTTCTGCAGTGGTTAGTGCCCTTTTACTTGCCCACTTCAAAAATCGACTGTAATAATAAAAATCGAACTAGTACTTCTAATAACCTAGGATAAAAATAGTATACCTCACCTCATTATATGCTAAAGAAAAATAAAATCACTATAAATAAACTTTTCAATCCAATGAATCTCGGTTACCGCTGTTACCGCTTTTAGCCAAAGGTGCGTAAACGCATCCATCATATTTCTGCAAATTTAGCCAGATATTTTGAAAACATAAGTGAATATAAATATTTAGTAAATATCTTGAATGTTTTTCATTTATGTGTAGCCCAAACAAATTTCAGTTATGGTAAAATTGCTACCCAAAAAAAATTTTTTTATAGAGAGGTACATAAATAACTACAATTGAGCATATTCAGAAATTTACTATATTCAGATAAATTAATATTTTAAGTTACATAAATTTATTTCTAATGTATAAACTCTTAGTTTACAATACTATAAATTTAGATTTGCCAGATACTGCCTCGTTTTCCAAGTAAAAAATGTTTTTTGAAAGGTTGCGTTTACGCAACTTTGGCCATTAATGGGGACCAAGCCAATGTAGCATCATCCACCTCACTACAAAAAAATCTTAAGACTGGTATGAAAAGCAATATACACAATATAAGCAATGAACTGGAGAAAACAAGATAAATAAGTATTGTTGTAGGAGAGAAAGTCCTATTTATGTCATGGTAATCAAGAGCCCAATTGCCTTTTCACCCTTTTTCACCTTGAATGTTCACCATCATCCGCTTCGCGTCGGGTGCCTACTGAAAACGATTTGTGATACTGTTCCTCTAAATTGGTTGATGTGAAGTGTCATTATTAAATTGAGATGTGTAAAAAATAATCCAGCAGATTACCATGTATAGAAATAGAACTAGTGAGATAACTTCTAAGAATTCTGTCAGATCGCGCATGAGAGAACGTGCATAGGTAGCCATTTTGAAATATTCTCAGTTGTCAAACGAGATTAGCTGAGTGCACTGCAATCAAAGTGCGATAAAACGGTTCATCTACTTTATTCTCAGTGCATGTAAAGTGTACCTACGTAAAATGAATATTCAAATAAATAATGACACATAAACAATAACAAACCAACAAATTGTTATTAGGTTTTTTTCAAAGTTTTCTGTAAATATTGAGCGGTAAGTTCGATATTATTTATTGGAAGTGATTTTTTTTTAATTCACTGTACATTTGGAAAATCTTTCAATACCTACCTAGAATAAATTGATACAATGTACCCACTTTTTGATATACTAGAGGAACATACAGTAAAACTAAATCAAGACGCATGGACATAATATAGTTTAATGTTGATGACTTTTGAATTATGTTGTATTTTTATGGAACTTAACAAGCTGAAACTAGAATAAAAATTAATGACTATCTCAATACTGCTTTTTTTTGGTATAAAAACCTTTCTTGAATTACTACTTTTTTGAACCTATAGGTATATTAGTTTTTCAGTCAAGTAAGTAAGACATGTAAGGCACCTAGAGTTATCCTACCACTTTTATTTCCATACTTTAATATTAGTAAACCTTGTTTTTAAACTGGGAGGAGCATTTTAAGAAACCTAAATCACACCACTAAAAGTTTCTAGATCAGATTGTGTACAGCCTTTTGAACTAATTGACAGTTATATGTGTATTGTACTGCTCGACGTTGTGGCCAATAAAAAATCGAAGAATGTCAAAATATCGAATTATCACTGGGCGCGTTCAGACAAGCTCAACAGTTGCGTTCGGACGGGAATAAGGTGAGATTCCACCAAGCGCGCAAAATGATTGTGAATGTTTGCATATATTTGCAAACTCAATATTTGTTTAGTGGAGACGTTTAATCACGCGCATTCGCAAACGTTTGTTCGCATTTGTTCCGAGCGGTGTCGGTACATCAAAGGGATTTGTTGTTCGTGTGTGCGGTCTGCTTTTTTAGTGGAGACGTTTGTCACGAACAGCGAGAGAGTAGACGACCAGATACATGAACATACATGATACATGCACATACTTCAGGAATTATTTTGCCAGTGAATGGCTTGGAAACTCTAAATAGATACATGAGGCTACTATAGGAATCTCCTGTAGCCAAAAAGCGAAGGGTGATTGCAAATTTAATTTCTACGGGAATACACTCTCTGTAATTTGTATCTCGTTTACTTATTCTTGAGCCGATTAACGAAATAAGAAACTCAAAATCTTCCTGTGACATACGGCAGAAAATTTTAAATAGACCACTGCTATCAGCTGTTCGTAAGTCAGTTAGCAGCTGCGTTCACCGTCTTGTTTTCAAAAAATGGTATGTCCAAAACCTGTGTTTTCTTCTCTTTCTCTTTTCACTCTCTTTTTCAATTAACACATGCATAATTGTTAACGCTGCGGCGTTTTCGACGTTTTCTTATCGGCGCCATTATTATTTAACTACCTTTTTTTCTGAATCGATGACAAATATTTGCGAACGCACAGTTGTTTGCAAATATTTGGGTGGTGGAGACGAATGGATTGCAAACATTTGCAAACGTTTGTTCGCAATCATTCTTTTCGTGGAATCGCACCTTCACTCTCAACTGCTGAGCATCAGTCGCAGCGCCACTTATTTGCGCTTTGTTTTCTAAGCGATGTCAAGGATGATTGAAAATTAATTTGGCCATCTTTGGCGCTGTCGCCGTTGTGGTTTTTGTTGATAAACAAAAATAATGGAAATAAACTTAGAATTTTACAGAGAAGTGATGAATAATGAAATGATTGTATCCAATGAAACTAATGAAATATTATAAGAAAGTAAGGTTATGTTCCATTGCTGACTTACAGCAATGCGTCAGAAGATCAGGTAAAGTCTATCAAAAAGAACCTAACTGACATGATCGACGAGGTGCAGAAGGCGCCTAGGTTTGAAGCCAGTCGACACATGGACGGCTACTACGGGCTAATCTGTGACAATGAGGAGTCCTTCATTATAACAAGGGACTATTTGTCACAAAAAAACCAACTGGAAGCTCATCAAGAGTGATGAACTTCCAAAGCAGCAACGATTCGTCGCCCTACTACCTGAGACTGAAAAAGAGGATCTGAAAGTGGGGTTTAGGAGGCTCGAGAAACAGAATCTAGGGCTGAAGGTTGATTGCTGGATGATCCTCGGCTCCAAGTCATCCGACAGGGGACTGTATGTGAGTCTCCGGATTGACGAGGAGTCCATGAAAGGACTGGTGCGGGCTCAATGGAGACCGTACTATCTATTCCAGCGGGCAAGTTTTAAAATCCTGGAAAACACGACCGAGGAGGGAACAGGTACTGATCGAGAACCAGTACCATCAACCTCTAAGGATCTTCAAGGTGCTACAAGTTAACTTGCCCTACAAAAAGACAGCTTCCGCTGTCCTACAACAAAGAGAGGAGGCTGAAAACATAGACATCGTTCTAATTCAAGAACCTTGGATAAACAAAGGTGAGATACTGGTGCGTAATATTAGGGGAATGGGACTGATAATGGGAACTGATCGTACTGAAATAGGAACTTGTATTTGCTGTAGATCCGAATACAACTTGATGCCGATTATGAAACTATGCACGGGTGACATGGAGGCAGCGAAGATTATACTCGAAAAAGATGTGGTAGTACTAGAGACAATAATAGTGTCTCTGTATCTTCATATCGATTCATAAGAACCACTACCGGGTACTAACATGGAGAACCTGATTGAATACTCAAAGAGTCATAATCTGGATGTAATTGTAGGGGCTGATACCAACGCACACCATAGCAGTTAATGCAGCAAAGACAGAAACACCAGAGGTAAGAAACTATTTGACTATATATGTACTACTGAACATGATATTGGGAATGTGGGTGATACGCCTACATTTAGAACATCGAGGGGGAAATCATTTATAGATGTTACTCTTTGCACTTTACGTGTCAGGGAGATGATTAGCAAGTGGCATGTATCGGATGGACCATCTTTATCCGATAATGCCTGAAGATACTATGAAATTAACGTAGAAAAATCGGTTATTAGAACATACAGGGATCCTAAGAGCACTGACTGGGTATCTTATAAAGAGGACCTGCTTTCTAAAATCCGTTCACACATAGGCAGACCAAAAACTGCTGAGGGTTCAGAGGGAGCAGCCGCATGGCTGCAACAGTGTACGCTATCCTCTTATCATAACAACTGTCCGGTAAAGGAGAGTCGCTCTCCTAGACAAGCCATCTGGTGAAATAAAGAGCTGACATCGCTAAGGAAAGGAACAAGACGGTTCTCCAACAAAGCGAAAAAAACGGGTAACTGGGAAGCGTATAAAGCTAAACTAGGTACATATAATACAAAAATTAAAGAATCCAAGGAGAAGTCCTGGAGAGAATTCTGTAAGGACATGCAAGGTGTCCCTGACAGCGTCAGAATCAACAGGATTCTCAAAAGGGATACTTCTAACAAACTTGGTTCTATTCAGTTGCCGAGCGGAAAGTTGTCAAATACTGAGGCAGAGGCATCCTAGAGCATCTCCTCAGTGTGCACTTTCCAGGTTCGGTAAAGATGGAGTCAAGTTATGACAACGTGCCGGCAACAAAAGAGGACTGGGAACTCACAAATGAGATATTCAGACCCCATCTCATCAGATGGGCTTTAAACTCATTTGACCCCTACAAAACTCCAGGACCAGATGGCATATTCCACAAGCTTCTGCAAGAGGGATTAGATATCATAATGGGTCTTTTAGTTCTGATACTTCGAAGCAGCCATGCTCTAGGGTATATACCAATTGCATGGAGAGAAAGTGTCTCTAATATGGGTGCCGGCACATGAGGGGATTGCAGGTAATGAAATGGCGGACCAGTTAGCTAAAGAAGGTTCTAAAGGAGACTTCATAGGTCTGGAACCGGAATCAGAAAAGATTGCATAAGACGGGAAATTTCTGAACTGGCTAGATAGGGAACACCAATTCAAATGGATGGTGACACAAGGGCACCTCCATACAAAGAGTTTTCTGAACAAGGTAGACAAGGAACTCTCAATCAGGCTGCTGAAACTGGGTAAGGGACATTTGAGGACAGTTGCCGTTCTGGTGACTGCTCACCACACCATGAGGAACCATCTCTACAAAACGGACAAAGTTAGTGAACCTATGTGCAGAAAATGTGAACTTGATGATGAAACAGCTACTCACATACGCTGCTTCTGCGTATGTGAGTATGTGTATCAATTTCACGAGTGACCTAAAAAACTGTATACACAGATTCTTAGAACAATCTACGAACTTGGACATTTTTGGTCCGTCATATTGGGTCCACCATTTTTATTTTCACAATTTTGACATCAAATTCGTAATCAGCGACCTCGAAAACCTATAAATACAAGTTTGGAAGTACCCCCTCTCAACCATTCCAGATCGCTAAAAACATAACAAAAATAGTTTATTCGGTATGGCACCCCTTTAGCGACACGCTATCGGTATGGCAGTGTAATCCCCACTAAAGTGATGCTACAGAGCATCTTAAAACCAAAACGCCATACCGGTACCTATTATACATGTTCATTGCTCAAAACGAGATGTTTGCCCCAGTATGGCGGCCACTTGGCGACGCCGCAGAGGTACGGCGTTTTTGAATATTTGTTCTACAGTTCATTGTTAAAAAAGATCACGAAACAACAGCGCGGTGCCCATGATCCATTTCCACAGTGGAAAAATTACACGTTTTGGTCAGTATGGCGGACCTTAAGTGACGCCATATTGGTATGGCATATTGAGTTCGCGGACTTTGGCGACCTCCTTGACGACAAAAAACAAGAATCAAAGTGGGGCCTATAATCCAGGGTCATGGATATTAATTACACGTTTGAAAATTCAACCCCCCCCCCCCTAAAAGCTACACTTTATGGGTGCCATACCGGGATTCCAAAGTGGGGAATAACGTTGTCTATCAGCCCCCAGAGCCTCGGCGTGGGGTCTATGATACATGCAAAAACCCTCTCGGCTCCCGGTCTATAAGCGCGCTAGTTAAATCGGATCAGCCATAAGCAGTTCGAGCACCGATAACGTTACGAGCGCTGCATATTATAGGTCCGTTCCAACTAGCGATAGAACCGTTCTAAGTATCGTTCGCGCAAGTGCTGTATTACTTTCGCGTTCCAACTGATTATAGTATCGTTCTTGGAACGGTACAAAAATTACCTTATGAAGGGGTGATAAAGTTGATTTGTACATCCCTAATTCGAGTTTGCGCACTATACTGTACTCGAAACGATTCCAGAACGGTTCCTAAATGCTCGATGGAAATAACCTAATAGTTCGAAACTGCAGAATATTTTCAGTTATTGTCCAGCTGACGAATTTTTTGTAAGTGTCAGATGGGCACAATATTTCTTAGGAGAATATAATTATTCTCAGTTATCAAATATAATCAATAAATAGCAAATTCTACAATAATAATATAACATTACTCGACCGATTCCACAATTCACATTTGCATCGTCAGGAGTAAATTATAAAAATTGATAGTAAGGAGTAAAACAATTCATAATCATCAAATTTGGAAAAAATATTGTTCCTTAATTTCCCAACACGTTAATAAACCACAAACGCAAAATGTAATGTAGATGGAAATAACGGATATTTACATTTTGTCTCAAATTACCAACTTAGATTCAAATCGCTTCTCTCAGTTTAAAAACAAGCGATAAAAGTTCATTATTTGGTCCAGAAAATGTGAAAAAAAGTATCTCCAAGAGTATACCCTGTGAAGTGACATAAATAGAATATACAATATAATTTATTTAAACTGATATATTTGCATCATTCTGTCAAAATATAATGTTTAACTTATCAATAATTTTTTCCCATCTATGCACTTCCGCAAATTCTCATAAATATGCATAAGTAGTTCCCAATATACAAAACTAGAACGCTCTCTACGTCTATTCAGGGTGTTTAAAAAAAAGGTGACCTCATTTATAGGATAGATAGTAAACTGGAAAATAATTGGGGTTTGCTCAGTAAAAAATTTTCGTAACGCCATCCGTTTTCAAGATAAAGGGCGTTTTATTTTATACAAATATGTTTTGGAAGCTGATACATCCCATGAGTTTGTTTTTATATCTGACTCTCATAGAGGGCCCTAGTTACACGGTTCGTACCAAGTAGTATTGAACATATTTTTTTAAGGTTAGATTTATCAATCAAAATCAAAAGTTGCCATGGAAAACTGTCATTTATTGATAGTTATGATGGTAAGTCAACAATAATTAGATTTGTGAAACCTTATTATTTGTAAAATTAGATATCGTTAATCAAAATGTACTCAAATGTTGAATACACCGACATGTTATTAACCTCAGGCGAGTGTTTAGGAAACTCTGGTGCAGCTGTTACGCGTTATACAGAAAAGTTTCCTAGAAGAAACTTACCAAGTAAAAATACATCTAGAGCTATTAAACGACGTTGTCGAGAAAATGGGAATGTGAGACCGAAAAAAATAAATTCTGGTAGGCCAAGAACAACAACAACCATTAATAAAGAAAATATAAATTTAAGTTTAGTTGTTCAAGACCCAAAAGTTAGCGTAAGGAATAGGGCAAGACACACATACTTCTTCTTCAAGTACTTGGAGGATACTTAAAGAGCAGCAGCTACATCCTTATCATTACAGACAAGTCCAAGAGCTCTTGTCAGACGATCTACTGGTTAGAGTGGATTTTTGTCAAACATTACAAGAAAGGACAGCCCTCAAACCAAATTTTTTCAAATGTATTCTCTCTACGGACAAGGCCACCTTTACGCGACAAGGTATGTTTAACTCCCATAATGCACCACACTACTGGTGTGATGAGAATCGAAAAGTCAAAAGGGTATCACATTACCAACACTCATTCAAAGTTGATGTTCGGATAGCAACTTTAGGTAAGAAATTAATAGGTTATCACATTCTACCTGGAAATTTAAATGGTGCTATGTACCTGGATTTTTTAAACAATCACTTATTCGAGATATTAGAAGATTTAACGCTAAACCAGCGAAGATCTCTATTTTTTATGCACGATGGAGCTCCACCGCACTTTAATAGAAGATGTCGTAATTGGTTGAGTAACCATTTTCCGAATCGATGGATTGGTAGAGGTGTAAAAGCTCCGATTCATTGGCCTCTTCGGTCATGCGATTTTGATCCTTTGGACTAAACAGTTTGGTCGTATCTTAAGGAAAAAGTCTAAGCTACAGATGTAAATTCACGTCAAGAATTGGAAAACAGAATTCAACCTCCCTTTAATGACCTCATAGCTGATCCCCAACCATTTAGAAGATTGATGGATTCTTTAGAAAAAGAGATAGACTTGTGTATTCGTGAAAACAGAGGACATTTTGAACACCTACTCTAACTGAATTTTATTTTATGTTCTTAGCCTTTATTTTAATTTTCTTCCTGTGATTTTTTGTTTAATTAATAACTTTATCATTATTTTATATCAGCATCGGTTATTACTTCATCATTTTCAAGTCAAAATATTCCGAAAACGGTACACAGTATCAAGGTTTACCAAGAATACCTTTTTGGTGTGAAATTGAATGATGCTGAAGTGAATTCGAAATTTTGATTAATTAATCTAACCTTAAAAAAGTTATGTTCAATACTACTTAGCGCCCTAGTATATTTATTTTTTGGAATGTAGCTGTAGCTGGTATTTTTCATTATTTTGAATTATGAATATTTCCAGTTAATAAAGTATAAGTCATAAGTGAAAATAATTTTCAACTCAATAAAATACTAATTATTCATGTAGATTATGTATGAGTTAAATATGTGTGGTCAATTGTTAGAAAAATTAATCTTTATCGATACACTGACTCTAATTTTCAATCTATCATTTTCATTAAAAAACAAACAAATGCCAAGACTACAAAAGCCCAAAAAAAATACCAAATTTGAATGAAAAAATATATACTTTCAAAATACCAATTTTTTTGGAAATATTTTTCAAGCTGATTTTTTAGGTTTTTGAATTCATTTATTTAAATGCTGCATTAAATAACACTATTTTTTCTTCTAAAATTGGAAATTACTGAATACATAAATATTTAATAATAACATTTCTTTTTTTTAACACAAAAGGCAATCAAAATTATCGAGTCAGCTTAAGAAAAATTTTACTAAATTTTGTATATTTCAACATACTTCAACCAACAAATTACCAATCGTATGCGGTAAAAAGAATAAATAAATTGACTATTAAATAATAAAAAAAAAACATTTCAACTCCAAAATTGAAAAATACGATAGATTAAATCCAAAAAATGTTAAAAATTCAACAACTCACTAACGCCATTCACTTGACGTCACAAATCGCGACGGTATCGTCAAAAATTTTCAAAATCCAGAAAATTTCGCGCGTTTAGTCCTGCTCGCTTCTCCAATCTAACACCACGTAACCAACTGTTGTTCTTTGGATGAGTGTCGGCCGAAAAGGCGCAACTATGCGGCGCCGGAGACACTGTGACGTACTAGCGCCGGCGTCGATAACCTTCGTCATTGATTTCACTATGTTTGTACCCGTTTTTTACACCAGGTGTTCGTCGGCAGCTATATTCTTGACACAGTTTCCAAACGATGACGGTAGAAGGCGTTCGCATTAAGTTTTCAACTGCACTAGAAATATTTAACATTGCCGCTTTTATTTTTTTTAAGCACTACCTTCGCTTTTAAAAAAGGCAGCATTGATTAGCAATCTTAATATCTCGTGTCAATGTATACGACCAAGCGAATTTGGAAAGTATATTACCTACTTGACCTAACTGCAGAGGTATGATAGTTTTCATCTCGAAAAGTGTATAATATTTTTAACGGATTTTAAGTGCCGTGAGTTTTTAATAGATGGCGGTGTAATATATAGCAACTCATTTGTTATGGTTGGGAATCTTCGAGTGTGATGCCATATTTTTTAATCATTTACTTGAAAGATGTTGGAATTAAAAAATTAAATTAAAAAGCGCATCTCCATATCTATTTTCTAAGCGAAGAAACCAGAAAAAAATAGGTATACTAGGGGATCGAGTTTAATACTTAGGTAAATTTAAAATTTTACATGATGTAGTAGGCGTCCAGATGTCATAAATTGTTGACAACTTAAATATAAAATTAATGTATAGTGAATTTATGAACCTATATCGTTTAGTAATTCAAAAATACGTAATTCCTTACACAAATAGCGGAGCTCATGATATATTGAAAGTGTATTTTGAATGTTTTGCGAATGCTCCGATTGCAACAAGAGAATATGCATTAATATATTCCTTGCGACAACATTTTTGGAGGAGAGCATTCAAAAATTTGGTCAAACATCCAAAGTAAATCGGATCTGTGCAACCTAAAAGAAATTCCACACGACGGCGAAGGAACAATATAGAAGTAGATGGAATAAATGTTTTAGGATACATTGCTGCAGATCTACAAGTTAGTGTAGGAAAACTAGCTTGCGAGTTAGGAATTTCTAGGTATTGCGTTCACCCTATTTCAATGAGAAATCGTTTTTATCCTTTTATCCGTGTCTCTTCATTAAGGATTAAAAGCTACAGATTACGATAAAAGACTGAATCATTGTAATTGGCTTAAGAATATGCTGAATAGAAATGCAAGTTGTTTATCAAATATAATGTGGTCCGATCAATGACGTATTGAAGATAGACAAGTCTGGTTTACATTTTGGTTGTATCCAACATATTTAAGACGAGACTTACATGATGCCAAATCTCGTATAAAAATAATCGTAATTAATGATTGTGTTTAAGATTTTTGCAGTATTTTACGTTAAAAAGGTGAGAAAAAAGTGAAACGCATTTAAAATAGGTATGACCAGTCTACAGTCCAGCTTATTATTTTTTTCGGTTAAGATTATCCATTTTCTATCAATATCAAATAGTAAAATAGTTTATAAACTTTTAGCTTGACAACCTCGAACTACTTTTTGAGATCTGTCAATATGATTTCAATTATAATTGTGCTTTCATTTGGTTTTCTATTGTAATTTGTTTATTTATGAGCTTAGAAGACATTTATGATGGTGAGAAAATGTGTAGTGTAGTAAATACATGGAATAAGAAAGATAATCGGTCATTCCACAAGTGAGGTTATATTAACATAAGCGTAGAATAGGTATAAAATCAGGAATTCGATATTTTCAAGAAATATACAGGGTGTTTCAAAAAAGGTGACCCGTATCTAGGAGGGGTAGAAAACAAAAAAAAATGGACTTGCTCAGTAAAAAATTTTCGTAACGCCATCTGTATTCAAGATAAAGGGCGTTGAATACACATTTTTTACGATTTTGCTGAAACTGCTGGCAACATTGTAATGCAATTTTAATAATCCCATAATTTTTTTTTATATCTGACTCTCATAGAAGGCGATAGTTACACGGTTCGTACCAAGTATTATTGAACATAACTTTTTTAAGGTTAGATTTATTAATCAGAATTTCAAATCAACTTAAACATCATTCAATTACACCGATGCTGGTATAAAGTAATGATGAAGTTCTTAATTAAACAAAAAGTCTCAAGAAGAGAATTGAAATGAAGACTAAGAACATAAATAAAATTCAATTAGAGGAAGTGTTCAAAATGTCCTCCGTTTTCACGAATATACAAGTCTGTATTTTTTTCTAAATCTTCTAAACGGTTGGGGCTCATCCGTAAAAAGAATACATTTTAAAAAATTTGAATTGAGGGCTGTCCTTTTTAGTAATGTTTGACAAAAATTGACTCTAACCAGTAGATCGTCTGGCAAGAGCTCTTGGACTTGTCTGTAATGATAAGGATGTAGCTGCTGCTCTTTAAGTATTTTCCAAGTAACTGAAGAAGACGTATTTGTTTGTCTAGCCCATACGCTAACTGTTGGATCTTGATCAACTAAATATAAATAGTAATTTATATTATAAGGGATGTAAGTAACATTAACTAGTCAAGAACGATTTTGCGCCCGAGCAATAGCAAGGGCTGGCAATAACGTTCGAGACTAGTGAATACACTTAGATCCCGTCTATATAAGATTTTTTCTCCTCCCCGCAGAATTTATTTTTGGATTTTTATTAATTTAATTCGATAATTTTCTATAGCGTCATAAGCATTGTTGTTTTATCAACAGCGTCAAGCTGACAGTTTATCATCAAAAATTCAGAGAAATTGAAATTGTTGATTTTAATAACAGCCAGATGGATATAGAAGAATCAGCAAATATCACTTGTCTGTCGATGCTGCCAGAAAAATAAAGCAAGAGGTATGAAGCAACGTATCAATACTTCAATAAATGGTACCAAACAAAGTCTGCATGAGTTATTACCACCCAAGGGTGGTAAGTTGACTTACAACCCGTCGTCAAGGGAAATCGATACCTTTTTGGTATTTGTTACTTACGTCCTTCAAAACAGAGTCAAATGGGGTTCAGATTAATAGATGTGACATAAACTTAGGTACATGTTGAGTTTTTTGTTTCCTTTGTTAAACCTCTTCCACCTGATATGGCATATTATATTATTTCTATTTCTGTCTACTACGGGGTGACCTTAAAATGTAGCAGTAAAACTATGTATATCAATAGTCTCTCTAAAAATTGAAGATCCCCCTCATTTTGAGCTACCAATTGTTTAATGAATATGCAAATTAAATACGTAACGATAGTTGGACCACCATAATTTACTGGCTTAACTTGAAAATTGGCTTTACTTGAAAAATACAATTTCAACTTAATAACAACAGAATAATATAGTAAAATAAAAACAATGTGAATATAGACTTTTCTTCCCAAATATAGAAAAAGTTATTGCAAATGTTACAAATGTCTTCCATTTTCTTGAATGATTAATTGGCATTCGAGTACAGACATTACAGCATTCAGTATATCGGAACCAACAGACCAGCAAAGTAGCGTCCACGTACGCCAGAAATTAATTCCCGATTTTGTTGTTCTAAAGATATGGAAAAAAAAAATATCTAGAAGAGTGACATTGATAATAAACACGATTACTATAATGTTTTCAAGATGCGCTTCGAAAACTGAAACATATTCAAATACTGAATACTGTAATGTAAGATCTGTAAAAGAGGTCAATTAATCATTCAGGAAAATGGAGGACATTTTAAACATATAGTATAGTTTTTATTTTTGTGGGGAAAATCTATATTCTTATTGTTTTTCATATTGTCATATTTCATTATTGTCATTAGTTTGTTATTTTGTTGTTATTATTTTGAAATTGTTGTATTTTTTAAAGTAAAGTTGATATTTCAAGTTGGCAGAACAGACATCACGTGTCAGCAAATGAGCTCACGTTTCCTCATAATAGTCTGTTTGTGCCTGAGCGAACTACTGCGTTGTGTACAAGTACCTATAGCCCGCTCAGTACAAAATCCGTTGCACGTCACATCTGGACTATGTTGCCAAGCCCTTGAAATAGTATGAGAATCTAGTAAATATCGAATGAAGTTTATCAAATATTCTTCTTTTTATTTGGCTATAGGTTAGGTTTAGTTATTGAAGGTTATTGTGTGCAAACAAACTTCGACTTATTTCAATTACATATAAAACAATATAAAACTTTTATTTGTATGTTAACAGTAGGTACAGCACTAACTAAGAAATTCTTATTTTAAAAACGATGGAATTATTTCTAGCACTAAAAAGGTATGTATGAAATAGTTAAAAGTTTTATTTGTATGCTTATACCACAACGCTTAATTAGTTAGAAATTATTTAAGTATTTGAAATGTATATATATGAAATAGTATTAAGAAAAAAATATAAAGTGGTCAATTATTATTTGTTCTAAAATATTTTATCAAAATTAAATATAAATTATCTAATATAATTTTTAGGTTACAATAGCAATTACCTACAAGTTGGCTTCTAGAATGTTGTCACTACAATATGAAAGGCTGATGTAAGATTCTGATAACCTAGATCACTTTTTTCAGGTCATTTTGTTTTATATTTTGGTGAAATAAATCTTCATACTGATATATTTATCACAACAAAAGAAAATTGTGCAGCAAGCACCACCACAGCTCAGAAAAGAAGAGCGAATACATTTCAGTCTCTGATTGAAGGTACATACGAATTATTGACTACATTGTGTAAGTGAATTCTAGCATAATATATTCAACACTCAGTATAATACTTTGTATAATAATTCCAAGGCTTAATTATCAATTGACTAGTACACATCACCTTGAGTTATTACAACAAAGTAGACGTGCCGAGGAAGACTATACATAGATATTTGTTAGAATACATGTGGTTCCTTTTATATATAAACTTGACGAGTCAAACTCTGCCCTAATTGTGGCCAGTCGTTATGTTTTGGGACACTACTTGAATTATGTGTATGTAGATAATACGAGTAAACAATAAAATAATTTATATTATAATGGTTTTATATTGGAAGCAGCTTATCCTATAACCAGAACTTATTAAAATTGTTATAAATACATATTATTTTATTGGTGATTCATTTATCATTTTCCCATATATCCAAATTAATATTCACTATTTTCTTTTAGCTTGCCAACCTCTACTGCAACTGAGAGTGTTGCTAATAGAACGATTAATCAGATGAGCTACCTTTCAATTCAAAAACAACTATTAAATTAATTTTTTGTAGTTTTTGTAAAACCCTGTATTATACACGTTTTTTTTAGAAAATGCTTCCTGAATTAGTTATCTTACATATCATGAATGAAATAAATTAATAAATAGTGCCACCACAACTCTTACGATTGTTTTATTAAAAATATACATTGTAAATATATAAATTAGTTACACAAGACAGATTATAACAATACTAGTTTGTTAATTTTTTTTTCAAACAATGTTGAACAAAAATTTTCAAATGGAATAAAATTTTTTTACAAAAATATATCAATTCTAACCCGCCCCTTCCAGAATGCATTGAAAGCGATGCATTCCGGGAAGAGCTTCCTCCACCCCCCATCTCATCTCCCGATTCTATCAGTTGGCCCTCCCTTATTTTGAATCTCCTCCAGTTGATCTTCTTGACTTGTTTTTTCTGTCAGCGATACTTGTTAGCTTCCTAGGTATCTACAAAATTTCTGTTAGTACATCACCATGCATAGTAAAAAACATAAACATACATCAACTACATAATATTTGTTTCTTGCTTGCATGAACTTCGTTTTCAATAACTGCTGGTTCAATGTTACCATCAAAAATTATTTGTTTTACATAACCACTTTCAAATGAATTCCTATCTCTTCATTTTCGAACTGCCCTACTATCATAGAAAATTTGATTAGGTGATTTGTTGCCATGATCTAAAAGATTGATTGTGTTATAAACTATAAAAATATTTTAAAATTAGGAAAGATTTTCAAATGATTGTGAATATATCTTGTTCATACCTTTTTAAACATTCTGGTAGCATCTAAAATTTAATCATTATTCATCTCATTCTACATATGATTCATCATCAGTTGATTCAACATCAGTGGTATCACTATCATCACCAGTATCAATAATGATTGGAGCAATTTCCAATCTTTCTAATATCCTTTCTCTGTTGCACCAACTGTTAATTTCTTTTTCGCTATGTTGTATAGACTTTTTCCACACATCTTGATCAATACTGTGTAGGGCTTCTGACCACATATTTAAACAGGACGTTTCACTTTTGCCATCTCTACCAATATGTCTGTTGTAATATTGCTTGGCAATACCCCATATTAACTCAATCGGATTGAAAATGCAATGGTAGGGAGGAAGACGTAATACTTTGTGACCATACTGTTCTGCCAAATTATCCACAATGTATTTTGTTGGGGGTTTGTTTCTGAAAAAAAAAACATTGAATAAGTACTATTTTTTACAAAACAAACTTTGTTCCTTACTGTATGACTTTCTTGTCAAATATATTCATTTATTCATTCATTCATTCTTCGTTGAATGGTCACTGTTTTTGAAAAATATTTTTCAAAACTTAGTTTGTAAAGCGTAGAATAATATAATTTATTCTTTGATATCTGTTGGCAACACGCTTTACTAAATACAACAATTTTACAGGAAACTGTAATAATTCTTTATATTCATTTATCTTTATGAAAATGTTACATTAAAATTAAAACAATTTTCATTGACTGTACTACTCATCCCTATTAGGTACAATTCAGTATTAATAATATAATATCAAGTATTAATATTTTTAAATGTATTTAACCAATTGTGGTGCATTGCTACATAAAAATTGCTGTATCGCTGTTCAAAAACATTTTGTACTTACAGGGCTACAATTTGAAGAAGCTCAGCTTTAAACATTTGTTCATTGAATTCTATATTGTGTGTCACTAACCAGTCTTGAATATCAGATTTTTTCCATGAAATGTTTGGGCATTTATCTAATAGCATACTATGATATGGTGCATTATCCATAATAATAATTGACGGTTCAGTTAGATTTAATAGTAAACCATTTTAAAAAAATTTCTTGATCCATTTCCCCATGATAGTCACTTGATTGAGTTTCAGATGAAAATATATTTTCGGCCCCATTAATAAACCCATCTTCATTCCCAGCATGAAGTACAATATATCTATAATAAAAATAATTTCACATACCAATTTTTTTACATACATTTTCATAACATACCTTTTACCATCCACTTTTGTAGTTTTGACACTCCTTTTATCTGGATCTTGCCATGAACGACCTACTGTACCATTTTGGAAAATCCATGTTTCATCAATAAAAACAAATTTATACAGAGCAGTTTCTTTTTCTTGTATGTATTTTCTTAAAAATTCAACCCTTTTCACTGCTATATGTGAAAGTTCCATAAGTCCTCTGCGTGGATCATCTTTTTTCCATTTAAAACCAATGTCTTTTAGTAAGCAGCTCAGAGACACTTTACATCCATTGAATAATTGTTTGTCTTTCAATTTTTCTAGTAATGTGCCTAAAGTTACATGTTGATCTGTAAATAAATTTTCAGGTATACTTATTGCTGAGCATTAAGAAGAATAGGACAGAATAGATCTTTTAGGTCTCAGTGAATTTTACCCCAATATACATACATACATTGAGTATGAACAATAAAACACAATATAATGGAAAAAGTTAATTAGATATAACAAAGTGAATATAAAAATTATATTTATATCTTATACAATATTACACATATTAAAGTTATACTTACTTGATTCGTACATGCTGTAAATGGTATCACGAATAGCGGAGGTATTAACTATTGCAGTATTATTAACAGTTTTATTTTTTATACGTTTTTTTGGAGGCGACTTTAAACGTTGATCACTCTTCACGGCTTGTGAAATACTACTCACATTTGATATATTTAACTTAAGAGCTGCTGCTACACGCTAAAAAAAAATATGTATATACAATATACATATATTAAGATAATAATTCAGTATGTTGTATCTGCTAACTTACCTCTCTTACAGCATTCAAAGGTAGCAATGGACCATTGTTATCACGTTCTTGTACAAAATAATTTATTAATGAAGCCACAAGTTCTTTGCAGCGGCTGGTTAATTGTTTCGGCATATTTGCTCTAATAAGAACAGTTTTGCAGTTTTTAATAACGCACAAATAAAAAGAATTAAATGAGCGAAATAAAATACGTAGGAGGTAACCACAAAAATTGTAGAAACCAGCTGATAAATGTCAAAATTTTACCCGATAAAGCAATTTAAACGCGGCAACAGTGTCCACTGTTGCCAACTTATAAAATTTTATTAATGTTAAACTGAGAACGCCGTTCGTTTGAGTTTAATATTTAATTAACCTACGAGCTGTATTTGATATCAAATTAATTACGAAACCTTTCTTTAAACATATATTTTTATTTTTTAATACAATGCGACCTACAAATTTCAATATTTATTGAGTTTAGAGAGGCTTAACATAGTGATTGACAGAGGATTGACAGCAGCAATCGAATGACATGATATAAACGAACGTCTCTTTTTCGACACTTTGATGACGTGCAACGGATTTTGTACTGAATGGGCTATAGTCAGTTTCGAGCGCATCTACATTATCGCCGGTCTACTCGCGGATTGGAACGGTTATGCAGCAATACATTTCGTACAATATCAACATATTAGAGAGATATCGGTAAAATGAATAGCGCCTGTCAACGTAATTAACGTCCTGTGGTATTGGGTTTACGTCAAGCGGTATTTCAATTTTATTTAACAGTTATCGGAAGCGGCCTTTTACCCGCGCTATGCGCTATTCGAAAATGTAACTTAACCTAGCTTTATTGTTATTGTCTTTTGTTTGTCTTGTAAATTTTTTTTTCTACGACAACCTCGATAAATGTTCATTTTATAACCGTAACTTCAATCATAAACAAGCACATTTTGTACAGAATTTCATTTTTGCATCGGTTGCTAGGCAAGTTGCTAAGCAACAAATGCGAAATGGAATATTTCGTGTTAGGTCTAGGTTCACTCTAAAATCACGACGACTACGGCTTGTCAAATTATGACGTCCAGCGATAAATTGATGAAATGTCAGCAGATCGTTTCTGTCAAAGTTTTAGTTGGTAACGAGTAATTTCATAGTTGTTTTCTATAAAAACTATTAATTAAAATGGAAACAGATAGTGATATTGACTTAGATTTGACACCACCGAACATAATAGAAGCAGCGAAGGTAACAACACTGAATTTATTACCGGAAACGTCGAAGAGTTATATGTATCAACGCGCTTATAACGTTTTTTTGGAATGCAAGGTAGATCAAAAGACAAAATCGTATGTTATGATGTTATGTTATGATATGTTGTCATAGAAAAAGTATAGTATGCATCTCGCAACAAACATTCTGCACTCGTATGAATTGCAGCACTTGCCTTCGGCTCGTGCTGCAAATTTCATACTCGTGCAAAATGGGCATCATTTTGTGCTCATTGCATAATATACTATATTGAATTTGTGTGTTTGCCTTAGCCATATCCAGTATTTTTTGTATTATTATTGTTCAGATAAAAGACAAACATTTATTTTTTAGGTACGTAATAGTGAATCTATAGATTTATTTTTTTTATCTACAATTATTTTTTCCTAACTTTTACTAGAATCTCTGCAACGGATGAAGATCTTGAAGCGATAATTATTGGTAGTGGAAATGATCAAGACATTGAAGCCGCTATTTTGATTAATAACTTTAACATAGAAAAACTCTGCGCATGCCCGGCATGTTAATTATTAATCATCAAGCGCTATTTCAAATACCGCCTGTCGTTAGGCTCTGTAAATTACTCTTGGCAGTAACCTCACTTAGGGACGTTGTTTTAAGAATCGACTCGCGCATAGGTTAGATGTCAAAATAACATATGCGCTAATTGGGCCTGACGCTATTTGGGTTACTGATATCTCTCTATTATAACTGAGCCACAGCAGCCACAATAGACACTTAAGCCGGGCACGCGCTGCATCGACTCGACTCGAGACGGTACGGTGCAACTTCTTGGGTCGTACACAAATAGCATAAAATACTTCAACATAGGATGGTAATTGGGATTGGAGAAAATGCTTCCAGTTTCGATGCTGCCAAACTGCAGAGGGCGCTGATTATCAACAACCGTAACGTCAAAATTTGCTCTGTTTTGATTGGTCTTGTGGCCGTTGGCGTTGGCCATTTTCTTTCGATATATGTTCAATATAATATGTTTCGGCCATTCTGAAGTTATAATAGTATCATTACGATAACCCTTCCGTTTATTTTGTGATTATTGAAATCTTTGTGCTTTTCTTGATTTACTGTAAATCTTTTTGGTGTTAATATTATTTACTTCTATAGATATAGTTATATAAAATGGAAGGAAAAATAAACAAACCATTTAAGAAACTTTGTTGTGTTCCGCTTCGCTCAGCAGAACTTCGAGGTCGAAACGAAGCAAAGAGTTATTTGGCTGAATGATCTACGTGTAGGCAATGTTAGGTGTTCAATTTTTACGTTACATATGCCCCTCTCTTTGGAGAAAAATAGGCATGGCAAATGACTATTTTCTGCCAGCAGCAACGTCGCTGTAATTGGAACGCCAAATCTTTATATCAAATTCAGTATCTAATAATAAAAATATATTAATTAATATTACAAATTTTCATCCTGATCCATCAGGTATTTAATAGGAACGATGGGAACCATATTTAGTCTAACTTAAAAAATTCCTATATAATTTTTTTTCTCTGTACCTCCGGCGATACCTTTCATTTTACACATCCCTACCAAATCTATTTACACCTGTTTACAAATATATACAGATACTTACATTTTACCTTCAATGGCCATTGGTTCGTCCTAATAGTCTATATACTTGAATCTGACAAGTCTGATATTGAACCATTATATGGCTTTAAATCTTGAATATGGTAAACACCAGCTGGAGAGCCATCTTCCTGAGCCAACTCATAAACCAGCTTAGATTTCTTCTGGACCACTGTACATAGAATGTATTTTGGTGCCAGTTTCTGCGTAAAATCATCCGCAGCTTTTGAGATGACATGGTTTCTCCTCCATACCTTTTCTCCTACAAAAAATTCTTTATGCTGCCTATAATATTTTGAATTTTTTTTGAAATTATCACTGATCTTTTGTTGAACATCTTCAAAAATTGTCTTCAATAGACCTAGGTTTTCTGCCCAATACTCTCGACTTCCAAAGTCTATTTCGTTACTTCCAGAACCATAATATTTTCCTGAAACTGGAATTTCCCGACCAAAAGTGAGAAAAGCAGGACTAAATCCTGTAACTTCAAGGACAGAAGTTCTGATATCATAGCCTATCTTTGGTAACTCTGCGTCCCAGTGTTCATGATACTTTTTAATATAACTTCTAATAGCAGTTCCGATAACTCGGTTATAATGTTCCACATAGTTAGTTTGAGCGTGATAGTACGGTGTAAAAACTAAATTTGTTTCGTACCTTGCAGCTAAACTTGCTAATTCTTTTCCTGCAAATGTTTTAGCATTATCGCAAACCAAGTTTTGTGGCACTCCATATATTAAAAATATGTCATTTTCTAGAATCTTGCAAATGGCTTTTGCCGTTGCTTGCCTAAGTGGAAAAAGTAATGTATATTTGGTAAACCAATCGGTTACCACCAAAATCTGAGTGTAACCTCCAGTGCTTCTGGGAAATGGTCCTATACAATCAATAGCTATCACCTGGAATGGAAATCTGACTGCTCTTTCTGTTTCCATTAACCCAAATTTCCTATAATTGGTAGCCTTCTGGGATGCACAAATTTTGCAAGCTCTTACGTAATTAAGAATATCTCTACGCATTTTGGGCCAGTAGTGAGTCAGATTTATCCTTGCTAATGTTTTGTTGTAACCTAAATGAGCTGCTGTAGGTGCATCATGGCAGTTAAAAATAATTCTATTTCTTTGTGACTTAGGTACTAATAATTTCTAGTCCGATTTGTTAGTATTTATCGTGTCTTTTGATAAGATCAGTTTATAGACATAGCCGTTTGTTACATTTTGTATGGTGTGCCACGTTAAGAAAATGGCGGTGGTAGAACCACATTTCTATTTAGAAGGCACATTTTTTGTGTAGGGTAAGTCATACCATTTAGTTTATATCATTGGTTTCATCTTGAAAAATCCCTTAGGATTTATGCCTTCTAAGAGAAGTTCAAAGGAAACACAATTGCTGGCATGGTAGGTGTCAACCAGTTTCGTCATATTGTCAAATATTTCCATAAGATGGTTCGTAAGCAGGAGGAGAAGAAATAAAATGATATCTCCCTCAAGCGTCGTCAGATGATTCTCTCCTAGGTCACAGGTACCTTTTTGTTTAGTTTATTTCTAAAGGAAAATAAAGAAAGACTGGCTGTGTTTGTTTTCTAGGAATAAACAATTTTTATTCACAAGTGCATTTGTACATTTTCTCCGCACTATTCTGGTTATCTTCATATAAACCATAATAATAATAAATTTTTTTGGCAAGTATTTCCCAAGTAAATACTTTTCAGTTCAACAATTCACAACAATACCTACTTATGTACGATTCAGACAATTAATTGGATTAACTAAAATAATGTTATTTTGAATGATAGTTACCTATTGTTTTCAATTTCTTCTACAATTTCAATTTTTTCGATTTTTCGGAAGCACATCAAAGGATTAGCAAAGAATTCTTGTCATTTGTTTCGACCTCACGAAGTATACATATAAAACTGATTAATAAAACTCTATGTGTGCATTTTGTATCGCACGTTCCAATTTTCTATTCGTTTTGATTGTATATCTGACGGTATATTGTACTGTTTTTTTTACTCTGTTATGGCATCAGAGACAGGTAGTGGGATAAGTTTTATGAACAAGTACTCCTTGTATGATAGGTAGCTGATGTCTGTTAGCATTGTTTAAGTAGACCATACAATGCTGTTAGTAACTGAAACCTGGGATATTTTTTCTTTTAAAGATCACAACCACTGTCTACATATAGGGTGTTCTTTATTAGAGTAGATTGGAAAACTATTGAATACCCATGTAAATCGCTAAACATCTCATACTACTCTAGCTATCAAACATCTTACTTAAAATTTTTTGTTTTTTTTAGTAATTGTATTTTATTGCAAAAGATTTTCTTCTACATTCGAAACTGATTAAAATATTATTACTAAATTTCTTGTTTATGATTCCTGAAGTAGATACAAGTTCTTAGTTATACTACTTTTCCCTATTTCAATTTAAATCTTTAAATAGGGTGGCGCCCTAAAACACCTGTTATTAGAGAAGAGACAAAACGATTAGCTTCAATCGAGCTCACGACTTATGCTCATCCACTTAGCTGACTACGGGTCACATTGTGTAAAGGGACTCTCGTAGATTCCCTTGGTGAGATAACACTCTAAGAAAAAAATATTAACTCATCGCAATGTGGAATTGTAACTGAGTATTCAAGGAAAACCAGAAAAACTTAGTTATAACCTGAAGTATTCAAATCCTGGCTAAGAAATATTAATAATGTGAAGTTACACGGCATGCCTTCAGAACAAATATACCAAAACTTCCGTGTTTGTGATAGACATTTTGGTGATGACTGTATAGTACCAGGAAAAAGATGTTTCCAGATGTTCCCACTTTATTCATTCCAGATAATTGCGTACATTTAATATTAGGATTACGTCTATCTAAAGGTTAACTAATAATTCACAATCATGTATAATTTTGATAATTTTTGTTATAGTTTGAAATTAATTAGTAGGTTATCTCATCCCCAGACAAATATTAATTTACTAATATTGGTGTTGACTATGCACTATTTCTTAATTGTGCCCAAGTTTTTTTAAACATGTCTGTTTTCACCAACCATTTCCTAAAGTAAGGTAATACCTAATCGGATTAAGGAATTCTTAAATGCAATTCATGTTTCACCACCCACTAATTAATACCTAAGAGTGATAATATTAGGTATTTCCTTACCTTATCTAACTTTGGGAAATGGTTGGTAAAAAGGGGCACTAATGTTGAATACACTTACACTAAGCTTTCTTTTTTTTTGTGGCCAGCAAAGGAACTTTGGAATCAGTTGACAGTGATGAAATAATCCACACTGAAGCTGATCCAGCAAAGAAGTGTAATATTGTATTCATTAATTCATTATTTTTGGAGAAAGTAGTGAATCTGAGAGTGTTCCAGTGGTTGCTGAAAATATTAGGGAAGATGTTAGCTATGAAGCAGTTCATGAAAGGACACCTGAGAGGCAAGTGGTGAAATTGCCCAGAGGTAACTGAATCCAATACCAAACTTTGACCAGTTTCTACTAATTACTTGAGTGAAGTAAATTCCTCATTAGGATAAAAATATTGTAAACTTCAAACAAGTTGGGTTGCCATTAAATACCTATTCATTCAATATTCCTTTTATAAATACTCAGTTAGCAAACTCCTCATAAACATTGACTTCAGGCACATGTAAATTATATTCTATTGTACATACCTGCAAATGTTAAATACTAATTTTCAGCTGATTTCCAGCTTCCACTTGAACAAGTATCCTTAAGCAAATTAACCTCACAAGACAGGCACATTTTAGTCCATTAAAAAAATCCTGTATCGTAGAGTAGTGCGGTCTGCAAATAAATTGGGCAGACTATCAAGACGAATTCTTGATTATAAGGAAAAATATGCTATTGCCAACAAGTTCGCAGAGCAAAGAAGGTTTCAGGCTTTAGCAAAACATCTAAACCCCTCATCATATACATTTATTCTCTTCCAAATCCGAACGCAGCATTTCAAACCTAGAGGAAGAAGATTTACACTACATGAAAAAATTCTGCATATTGGAATGTCAAAAAATTGGTTTGGAGATTACAGCTACAGTGTGTGACCAAGGCACTAATAATTGTGCAGCAATAAATATGTTGCAGAAGGAAACGAAAGAAGAATGCATAAGAAATTGTACTGAAAAAAAGTTTGGATTCAGCATCAATGGATATGGAATCATACCTCTATATGATGTTCCCCATTTATTCAAAGGCATAAGGAATAACTTTCTGACCAAGGATTTACATTTTTACCAGGATGGAAAAAAGAAAATAGCTAAGTGGGAGCATATTGAAAAAAATTATTTTCTTGATTCAATGGAACAATTCAAAATTTGTCCAGAATTGACTGACGAACATGTAATACGTGGAAAAATAAAGAAAATGGAGGTAAAGATGTCTACCCAAGTTTTCAGTTACCAGCTGGGTAGCTTAATGAAGAGGATTATTGATTGGGGTAAGAATTATATTTTTAATACTGTATAATTTTTATAACAATCCAATCGGATTGGTTGCTTTATGGCAGCTTCAAAAATAAATATATCTGCTACAATAATGAAAGCTGTATGATGTTATTTTGGCAGATATTAGGGTCAATTCTATAAGAAGAATTTGAAAATTAACGGCACGCCGTTGTATTTGACGAAGTTTCTGCTATTAGAAATGTTTTAATCTATACATAATCAAAATTAGGATTTAAATTTTAACCAAGCGTTAAAATTGACCATTCGCTTACAGAATGGTTCCAATGTCAGTTTTGCTTCATTACTGAATCTCTATGTAAATATCAAATTGCATTATGTGTACCTAGGTATAATAAGTTTTTATCTTTAAATTTGCAGATGCTAATATTGATCTACCAACTGGAGCTACTGATACTGCAGACTTGATTTTATTCCTGGATGTGCTGTTTGATAGTTGGCAAAAGTAGCTGCCAAAAGACTGCCCCAGCAAGTTAACCCCTTAAAGGAGCCCTAAAGAATAATTCTGAACATGAGAATTATTGGAAGAAACAATTAACTGCAAGTCTCACAAGAGGGCAAGCCCCATTAGTAGGCTACACGGTAAGGTGTATAACGAGCTATACAATGAGTTGGATATCGACCCCATAATGGGAATGCCATCGGATGAGATGATTCCCAAGTATAGCTTCGGAAAAAACTTCAAAACAGTCATAACAGACAGAGAGGCATGGAGGGAAGGACCTCCAATTAATGCAGAGATGGCCTGCTACACAGATGGCTCAAAAACCGAGAAAGGTGTAGGAGCAGGAATATATATATAGCCAAGCCAAAGATAAGAGTCTCACTGAGCTTGGGTAAACATGTGACGATATTCCAGGCAGAATTTGCAGCAATACAGCACTGTGCAGGGGAGCTATTAAGGCAAGAGTTTGAGGAAAAGACCATTGCCAAATACTCCGACAGCCAGGCGGCTATAAAAGCAATCAGCTCCATGCAGATAAATTCTAAACTTGTTTGGGACTGCTTGGAGACGCTACAAGAGCTGGGCAGTCGTAACAGACTGTCCGTAGCTTGGGTACCAGGCCACTCAGATCACAAGGACAATGAAGAGGCAGACTCACTAGCCCGAGAAGGGGCACGTTATGCTCCCATTGGCCCAGAACATTTCTGTGGCATAGCGAAAGCGCTGCAAAAAACAAATAGCAGCACTTGGATAAAAAATCAGTCAGGCCAAAGAGTTCATCAAGGATCCCTCGCCAAAATTCACGGAGTATCTACTGAGCCAGAATAGGAAAACAATCAGGATCCTGGATCCTTACAGGGCATTGTAGACTTAACAAAGACATGAACAACATCGGATTGACAAGCATATGTAGGTTTTGCCAAGAAGATGAGGAGACCCCAATACACATACTGTGCCACTGCGAAGGCCTGACTAGGCTGGGGTTTTCAACGATACGGGAGGAAAACCACAACCCTCCCAATATATGGAGGACCTGAGGTATGCCATCCGTCTAGTAATAAGGACGGGTCTAGACAAAGTCTAGAATAACAGGAGGGCATACACAATACATCTGCAAAGGTCGTAGTGGAGAGGCTCTTAGAAGCACTTAAGCCCCATATTTATCTTATCTTATCTAGGTTTGCGTTTTTCCATTTCATAACAATATACACCAAACATACTATTTTCTTCATCCGAATCTTCTGATGAACTATCCATTTTTATTTATTAATTGACTATTTTTATTTTACAATGTCAAGTTGTCAACTGACAAGAGTTTGCTGTTCTGATACGAGTCATTGACTCGGAGTCAATGCGGGGGTCCTGAAAGGTGCGTGTCCTACTGTAAGCAACTCAAAAAGCTTATTTTTTGAGTAGTGGTGATTTTTGTAAATAAGACTCAAATTCTCAACTTCCAATTATGGCTATTTAATATATCATTATTGACTTTAGAAGCGAAGTGGGTAGATTTTGTCACAGATAATGTTTCAATCGGAATTTATGCTCAGTTGGATAGTACACTATTATTATTATTATTATTATTATCATTATTATTATTGTGTTACAAAATGATATTTAATATTTAGGTATGTGTTTTGTTTGTTTTCCTTGTTATATTTGTATTTGTCCTTTCGATGATGGTATCCTACTTTGAAAACGAACATTTCATAGGACAGACTGACAACTTATACATTTGGTTTCACAAGAGCGGCAACTCATTGTTCAATTAATTTTCCCAAAAGTGCGTAGATTCAATATATTGGTACAATTCACAAAAGCCTTACTTATGTATTTATTTTCGATGAATTTCTATTAGATTTCGTAAACTCTCAACTGATATACAGGGTGACCCGGGTTTGATGGAAAGGTAGTTGTCATGCTACAATACTTCCAAAGAGTTTTGGTTCGTATTCATGGAAACAGTAGAGGGGCTTGTAGCATAATAGGCAATAATTTTCGATACATACTATCATTCTAATTATGAACATATACACAAATACTATCAACAGTTTCCACAAGCTGCAATCCGGCAACTTTGCTCTTGCTTACTCTCTGTATATTTTGATTTTCCACTCAAATTATACTACTATACTCGGGTCCTGTGCTGCCAGATGTTTTTGTTCTTGTATCTTTGTATCTTTTTTCAAATAACGCAGAACAAATTTATCAGTCAACAGTTAGTTTTTGACAAGATTCTGACCGTTCGTTTTTTTCTCTAAAATCGAAAAACTGATTGAAAAAAACAAAATCTACATTACTCTTTGTGTTAATGATGTTTGAGGTTTAATTACATATCGATTTGAAATTATAATAGTGACTGTATCCAAATATCCTCAATTCTTATTATTTTTAGTTCGAGCAATATTTTACTTTTTAAAATCATTCAATTAATATAGGATTAAGCCCTCTTCAGAGCTATATCCTTAATAAGTATAGGAAGATAACCCACACTAAGCAAACTCCTACAGAAAACAATGAGTTAGAGATGCCTGGTCCAAGTGGCATTGATAAAAATAAAAATCGGGGAAAACCAAACTCTGAGACGGAAGATTCATCGTCAGACTCGGATCGTCATAATTCTGGTCCAAGTGCCTGTAATAAAAAAATGAGTGAGGAAGGCCACACTCCGAGACGGAAGATTCATCAGTCAGATTCGGGTAGAGACAATCCTGGTTCAAGTGACTGTAATAAAAAAAAATAAGGGAAGAAGGTCACACTCCGAGTCGGAAGATGTATCGTCAGAGTAGGATAGCGACAATGAACCATTAATACGTTTAAAAAAGAAGGAACAACACGAAAAACATAAAGATATTGAAACTTGTGATAAAACTTACTCAAACTCTTCATTTAAGGATCTTGGTTATTTTATTGCGCCAGAAATAAAGCAGATGCGTTTCTATCATTGCGACTTCCGGCAATATTTGGTGCATATGTTCCAAATATTGCCATATAGCAGAGGAGACCGTGGGAGGTCGACCTTCGCCCATCTGATAACCAGATGAGACCTATTTTTTATGAAATATTTTTGATTTTTAAACACGCCTATGATAGCTTGCCTATCGGAAGGTGTTCATGGCTATTTTTAACGAAATTTATTTTAATCAATTTTTTTTCATCATCTTCACTCTTATGATAACCAAACAAATTTAGTCTCAACATATAGTTTTTAACATAGAGAATATGCCTTGGTAGGCTTGCCTACTGATTTATGTTGGATGTGAACCAGTGCGCACGCTCCCAGTCACGGGAACAGGAACAGTCTTATTTATTGTATAAAAATATTTTGGAGCGACCGATATAAAACTTCATTTCGATTATAAATTAATAAGAAAAATCATATTTGACAAAATATTTCTTTTATCTTAAAGTTAAGTTACCCTGATTCAAAAAAAGAACTAAAAAATATTTGAAATAAAGAAATTTAAATTTTTCTCGATACTTTTGAAAATTTATAAAACTTTTGGATTCCTTTTCATAGAATTAACATTGTCAATTGTGAAATTTTTTTTCAATCAGTGTAAAAAATGTTATCATAATAAACAAAAAAAAAGGAAAATAATATAATAATATTCAATATATATTATATTATTATATATATATTTAAGTTATAAAAACCGTTTATCACTAAGCAATCAGAGTACATAGAAAAATAATATAAAATTTATAATTGTTATTTAAAATCCGAATAATCTGAAGCTGCATTAAGATCTTCAGACTCTGGTAACTCTTCTTCATTTACATTTTCAGTCATTTTAACGATGTCATCTATCTTTAAAGGTGTTTGGTTCCCAGTCTGGATCAGTTGCATAAAACCTCGTCAAATTGACGTATCTATCAAGTTTATTAATTAATGAACACAAATTTCCCGAAATTCAAATTTACAGAAAAAATATGTAATATCAACGTTTTTTTTTATTCGGTTATTTAACGCCGGTCTACTTCTGCGACTGAGGCTCATCACCGACGTCGGGAGCACTCTACCCCTAACCGGAAATCTTGCCGAATCCACTAGTGTTCCAACCAGTGGTAGGGATCTTTATCTAGCCCAACATCCAAGGACTCGGGACCTCGGTTTTGCGTCTCATCCAAAAGACGGCATATCTACATATACCTCGTGCTCATTTGTAAAATGCCTGCGAGCTATGATATGCCACTCACACTAGTTGTCTAAAGTGCACCCTAAGTAGTCCAAAGTGTTTCGCTGCAAGCTGTACAGGCTCTACGACGGTGTTTCCCCAGAGTCACCCATCCAAGTACTAACTGAGCACGTGTTGTCACAAAATATTTTTCTACAATAAATAAGACTCTTCCTGTCAGTCCCGTGTATGGGATCATGCGCAATGGGTCACATTCAACAGACTGGTCGCACGCAGGTGCTATGTTGCGTCCTGTTCTACCACACGGACTTCGGAAAAACTGCTTTCTCTCTCGCACATATTTAATCGCTCCGAACTTAAAATTTTAAAGCATGGCAATAATATTCTATGAACGGTTTTTTGCAGGCAAGCCTATACTGTTATTTTTGTATTCAAATTATCTTTCTTCTGATACCAATTTTTATTGGTTATCATATCGGTGAAGTTATCTAAATTGACTCACCTGTTCATACCTGCTTGCCAGACGGCTATGAACAGAAATCAGTAGGCAAGCCTATTAAGGTATATTCTCTATGTTAAAAACTATCTGTTGAGACTAAATTTGTTTGGTTATCATAAGAGTGAAGGTGATGAAAAAAAATTGATTAAAATTGATTTAATTAAAAATAGCCATGAACGCTTTTCGATAGGCAAGCTATCATAGGCGTGTTTGTAAATCAAAAATATTTCATAAAAAATAGGTCTCATCTGGTTATCAGATGGGTGAACGTCGACCTCCCACGGGCTCTTAGACTAATATTGGTATCTATTTTAAAAATGATCACAAACTGCTTCCTTTTTAATTTGAGTCATTAAAAATTTTTTAATGTGTGAATAATCCAGTATAGAATTCATAAAAAAAATATTTAGCAAAATAATGATGATAACATGCGCAATAATAATTAAGAAGTGTTAGCAAGGCAATATTTGGCTCACTTACCTCATGTGTAATTTTTGTAGTAAATCACAGAATCTTTTTGAATCAAACTGTATGTTTGATCCTTATTAATTCCATATGTAAGTATTCTTATGATAGTAAAAATAAATTGATTCGTTGTAATATAGTCATATAGTATCAGTATCACGAGGTGACAAAATAAACAACATTTTGTAAATAAAATGTCTGACAAAATTGTGAATTGCAAAAAATGATTCGTCTGATCTTTCCTGTTCATGATTTGCTGTAAAATAATTCCTTTGTGCTACGGGGTCAGTTTGACTTCTCGAATTTCCAACAAAGTCACTTCAAATTTATCACTGCTTCCGTCAACTTCCACCTATTAACAGACTTCTGTCAAATTTTGGACAAGCTGCGTCATTTAGTTGAAACCTGATAACCTCGTGAATTTTGACAAAAATGGAATAATGAGAATTTCTTCACAAAAATTTAATCACCTAGTCATTTCTTCACGTTCGAAAACAGGAAAGTTGCAATGTACTAAGTCTGGAGGATGTGCTGCTCAGGGTAGCAGCTCGTACCCAAATTTAGGGATTTTTGCCATGGTAACTACACACCTGCGTTGTCTTCATGAAACATCACTTCTTTCATCGCAAAATGCTTTCGTTTCTGCTTTAAATCACTATCGAAACTGACCAAAGCTCTAAATAATATACCAGTAAGGTGATCATTCTACTCAAAAAACTTGGTTCATTACCTTGTTGACCGACACATCAACTTTTGTCTTCTTTTGGTGCACGTTCGACCGAAGAAACCCACTATCTGAATCATTGCTTGGTTCCCATTCAAATATTTGTGGCGGTTCTAAGTATAGATTATACTTTTTCACAAAATATCATCAAAGGATTTTTTATTAATTTGATGATTAAACTAATTATTTCATTTAATAATATGTCTGCTCCACACTGTATAAAATATAAAATATTATTAGACAAATTCAGGACGACAACCTTAATTATTCGTAATAAATCTAAGCAAAAATTGAGGCATAAAGTTGGAGTGATCGATATCTAAGCTGCGACGTATGTAAATTACACTCGAGGGAGATTTTTGGATTAATTAATTTTGAAAGTTGGTTGTGACTTTATCGCTTCCAGGGGAAATGATATTCAAGTAAATGCTATATATTTATACGACCAATTTGCGAAAAAATTAGCCCTAATTTGCGATATTCCTTCAAGCATAAAATATCACGACTTTATTAACATAAGTTTCCGTATTTTTAAGTTGATACAGAATAATAAATATGAGACGTGCATTAAAAAGCACACAGGTAAAAATTCAACCAATCATTTAGCAGTGTGTTGGAATAGTTATTTTTTCTACGAGTGCGCGGAAAAGTATTTATATTTTGGTTTAGAAAGTGCCACTTCTCCGCATGCTAAATACTTCTTAACGGCACATTGTGCGGAAAAGTTACTTGAGTATTAATTATTGTATTTTATGATTATTTTAACAATTTATTCAAATTATGTTAAGTATTGCGTTTATAACTCCTAATGGTTCGTATCTAGTTAGTTTGTGCCAAATTAAATGGTATTTTTCCATTTTCTACCTGCTTGAAGAAAAAGTGTTGTTACGAACACATGCATTCCGCGAGTGCGGAAAAGTATCAAATTCCGCACTAGTTAGGGGAAAAGTGTGAGAATATGGTTACACAAGTTTTGCAACAACTTCTAATGAAATGGAGAAAATCACCATATGTTTGAATGAATTGGTTCCATTACAGTCTGCTTTCTAAAGTAATGAACAACAGATACCTATGTTGAAATAAACAGAGACAGATAACAGTAAAACCTTCAATCAATGAAGACTAAGCACACAAATTGTTTGAATCCAACATTAAAATCCCTTTTGATTTGTTTTCAATTCAAAAGTGAGTACTTACCATCTTTTGATTTTTCATGGTTCCCGAAAATGTTTTTCAATACTTAGGGAAAATGTCGATAAGATGGCACCCTTTTTTTTAATTACTGAATTCAATGTCTAAATTGGCTAGTATATTCATATAATCCATGGAGCAGGTCAAGGATGTCTTAATCGAGATGAGTTTTACTTTAAAATACATCAAAATATAAAAATATTGTTTTTATTGAACTTTTGTTTTTTCTTGAAAAGTGTGCCATTATATCAATTCATTTGATAAGATGACATACACTGTTGAGATATGATGGCACCCGATTATAAAAATAATTAGTATAGGTGAAGTCATAAACGATTAACGAAATAAAATGTCTGTTCTGTACGAAGACAGGTGACAATAACTGAACAAAATATCAAAAATAACAAAAATATAATTCTACATGGAATTAGAAAAGAGTTAATCCAAAGTAACAAACATAAATTAACAATTCTTGGAATTAGGAAAAAAACTCATTCACAAAGCTCACAGGTGTCATTTTTGGACTTTGGATCTTTTCCCGCACAAAGTGCATGGGCCCACATACCACATGATTGTCATTTGAGCCAGGTTTCTCTAGACAGTTCGTTGCCGTACAAACAGGGGACATTCTCGTTTTCGGAATCTTCGAAATTAATTTGTGTATTTTCTTTGTTGTCATCTTCATTTTGATCTCGTTCCTCAATAATTTTCAAATTTCTTTTCGCCACTCTTGCCTTCTGCTGCTTCTCATTTTCTACAGCCTTTTCTATTTCTGCATCTGGGGTTGAATTAATCACACCTGACTTTCCTTTTTTCCTTGGTTTCCATGTTGTCTTCTGGGGTGTTGGCGCTTTTGGCAGAGGAGAAATATTTTCTACACTGGCAGAAAGTTTCGAAGTACCTGGTTTTTCTAAATTTATCACAGAGCTGAAAGATGGTGTCAGATGTTCATCTGAGTCAACTGTTCTCTGAATTGACTGTGTTTTCTTCAGCAGGAAGAGGTCGATTTGTCGTTTTGGCTGGAGCGAATATCCAACCCTCAATTATATCCGTATTATATGGAATAATTCCTGTTTTATGAAAGGCTTTGATGGCTGTTGCGAGTAGTGCACCTTTGAGATAGACTTCACCGGAAATTTGGGCCACGCAAATGTGTCACCACTCTACAAGGGTGTGCCTTGATACAAAGACGAATTTGCTGATTATAGTAGTTTTCCAGGGGTCCGAAAAATCCCATGTCCAGAGGTTGGCACTTGTGTGTACAATGGGTCGGGAAGCAGAATAATGTGTTCTTTTGCTTATTGCAGAACTTCAAGACGTTTGTGGCTTGCGTGACCTTCTAATAATAGTAGCACCTTGTTTCCTTGGCTTGGTTTAGCAGATCTTATAAAGTGGTTCAACCACTTCAGCATAACTTAATATAAAAATAAAAATCGCGATGGAAAAATAGGGGTTGATCGTATTAGGGTGAAAATTAAGGGTAATATGAAATTTTTTATTCTAAGTTATGACAAAATAAAAATAAAAATCTTGCCAAAAAAATTAAAGTTTATAATTAACAAATAAAAAATAAGGGCTAATCGTAGAGGGGTGAAAATTTAGGGCTGTATGTATTTTTGAATGCTGTATCATGAAAAAATAAAATCAAATAATGTTGTCTAAAAAATTGAAAAGTATATTAAGGGGTCGACCACCCTTAACATTTAGGGGAATGAAAAATAGATGTTGACCGATTCGCAGACCTATACAATATGCCCACTAAATTTCATGAGAATCGGTCAAGCCATTTCGGAGGAGTTTAATTACAAACACCGTGACATGAGAATTTTATATATCAGATGTTATTTTGTATGTAGTGTATATAAACGTTGTAATTAAAGTACCTACATAATAAATGTTCTATCCTAACCTGAAATTGTTTTTGCTTCTCTTTCAAACTACATTTTCAAGTAGATACTTTTACTTTAAATATCCCGCTCTCAATTTTTTCTATGCAGAATTGAGCAGAGGGAGCCAAATCGTTCCGATTATACAGCATTGCCGTGAAGCTGGTGGTCAGTGGAGTTCAGTCAATCAAATATCTCTGGTCCCCTCAAGTTTTACCATGTGTGTGACAGTCGAGTTCATTTTACAAATTGAAGACACAAGTGGATAACGGTGTCATGTCACAAAATAATTATTCTGAGAAAAATCGACTTAAAGATTTTCGATGGGAACTTTTTTACTCAATTAATTTCGGGTATTTACTACAATTGTTTTGTTGAGCATAAGTATATATTTTCTGCGTCTTTTTTTTTTAATTCGAATAACTTCGATATTTTGAGAGAAAATGTACTTTGAATATACATGAGACCTTTATAAATGAGAAATTGACAAAACCTGTGTTGAAGGAAAGGGTAAAAAGGTGTTATGTACTCAAACATTGGTGTTGAAGGCGGCAGAGGAGGGGAAAGTGAGGGCAGCATGGCTGGGGAGATTGATGTGTAATGTGAAGGGGGCGGGAGAGTTGAAGAGGAGGATAATTGGTAGGACTGTAGAGCAGAGTATGCTGTACGGTGCGGAGGTGTGGGGTGAAAGAGCGAGAGTAAATGCGAGGGTTAGGCCACTCCAGCGGGTGCAGAGAGGGATTTTGCTGAGGGTGGTGCAGGGGTACAGGACAGTGGGTGGACCTACCCATTGGACGTGATGGCTAGAGCCAGAAATAAGCGCTGGAGGGGTGCGACCAGAGAGGACGTACAGGAATGGATGGAGGAGGAAATGGAGAGAAGGTGGGAGGAGTATTAGGGCGCGGTAAAAGGAGCGATTGGGAATAGGAGAGATTGGAAATTGGAAATTCGGTGAGGTGAACTACTTCTTGACACAGGTGTCCACTGGACATGGGTCGAGAGTAGGGTACCTCCACAAGATTGGAAAAAGAGAGACTGGAGTGTGCGAAAGGTGTAAAGTGGAGGATGATGTGGGGCATGTGTTTAGATGCTGGAGGAACGAGAAAGTGCTGAAGAAGTTTGAGAGAAATCTAGGGGAGGCGGTGTATTGGGAGATCATGGTGGAGATAATGTTGAGAGGGGAGGAGGAATGGATGGAGGTAAATTGCGAAGTAGAGAGCATGGTTAGGGGCAGAAAACGACTCGAAATGGCATGAGAGGTAGGAGTGAAAGTTAGGGAGAAGACGACGATGTGAGCGGAAAGTGTGCGAGGGACCGCCACCGGTCTCGAAGTATGCTAGGGTAGTGATTCCGAGGCGGGGTAACGGCGAGTTTGAAGTGGGTTTGGTTGGTAGGGATTCCCTTGGGGATGAATCCAACTCTGTTTGGGTCCTGGACCCATTCGAACATGAGTTTCCCATCTCGGCCCGGAAAAAAAAATTATTAAGTATATATATTTTTTCTTGGGTTCCTCTTCATTTTCTTCAAATATTTTTTCATAAAACCATTCATACTCTTCTTTAACAAACTTCACCTGTTCACGCAAGTTACTCAATTTTTCGGCAGTGAGGCCACCTCTTTTCTCTATAGTTCTTCGTAATGTAATATTGTCTTCCTTACATATCACCCTACATCCTTTTTTAACAAATCTACCTTATGAAAAGGTAAACATTCATCAATATTGTTTTTATATAAATAGCTGCCAAACTCGTCAACTCTAATCCACTTTGACACTATCTCTGAAATAGACTTTTTGTCATTAGTCTTTTTATTCCAGATATGCAACTTTCGTGGGAGTTCGTCAAAGTTATAGAAGTAATTTTCCATATCGGAAGTAGAAAAATTTTTCGTCCTAGCAGATTTAATTAGCTCATAGTATTTTCCGGTACATAGATATTCTCAACATTTCTATTTTTTTTTTCTATTCTTCCAAAACTTCTGTCTGAGTCTAAGTAGCTGTGTCCAGCTTCTGGAAACTCATGACCAATCACTTTGAATGTTCCATTTAAAATTAAAAGTTGGTAGAGTCTGACAATATAGAAATTTTTCACTTTGACCTGCACAGGAGAATTAGATGATCAATATGTTTATGGGTTTCTTTGAGCTGCTGACAAAAATCGGAATAAACAACTAGATATCTCAATACTTCCTCGATTTACCACATCTTCTCTACAATTAAAAAAAAAGAATAAACAACTAGATATCTCAATACTTCCTCGATTTACCACATCTTCTCTACAACTAAAAAAAAACGTTTTGATCCACTAGCAGTTTTACAATGAATACCAAAATTGTAGTACCACATTTGCCTGAGGTAAAAAGCTTTACTAGTTGATAATTTTGACAGAGGCATCGTTAGCTGTAGATCCATAGTTATATAGCAGGTACTTTTTTCATTGATGCTTTTCTCTGTGATGCTTTGTGATTCAAATGCAGCTTTAATGTTTTCATTATGTAGATCGGTGTTCTGCCCTGAATCACTGTGTTGAAAAACTACTAGTTCTTCAACTGTACCAAATCAACCTTTATAATTATTCAGAAAGCATACTCATAACGCCACTTCCCCATTAGTAGCGAAATTAACCTTTTCTATCTAATTGCTTCCTACCTATTATTCTTATGTTAGATTTTGCACTCGACACTAGTCGAGAAGCATTCAGTCTTCGAACTCCAAACTCTCAACCGACACGCTTCTTAACCTCAACCGACAAGATTGAACAGCCTATAAAAAGTTCTAACTCATAATCTCTCATCCATCCTTAAATAAACAATTTAGAAAATATACTAAAATTGAAGTACAATCAATCATAAGTATACCAAGTATAATAGTTTTGAAAATTAATGGCGTTTTAAATGTAAAAGTGATGTAAAAATGTGCACAAGAGTTTAGTGAGATTTTGTACTAAAATGTGCTACTTGTACAAATAAAATATAGTTATATTCAAGAAAACTTGCTAGTTTTTCTTCACACTGCTTACACGTATCTAGGGTGGCCAAAAGATAAATTAAACTTTGTCGAAAATTTGTTAGTATTTGAAGAAAGCGTTACTTTAAGTGACTCATCCAGTTTTCTGGTTTCACATTCTTCAATGTACATCTTATACATTTCAGTCATATTAAATATTTTTTATGACAGTTTTTATTACGTGAGTGATGCGATTCCTCAGAGGGCAATATTCAATTCATACCTAATAATTGTCTTTGTTAATTTAATAGTTATTATTGGTACGTAATAACAATTATATGGTTTACATTGTGAGGTTAGTGTGTAGTTAGCGGTTTATCGTGCTAATATTATATATTGAAAAAACATTATAAACATTAAAGATTATAAATTAAAGATTATAAAAAACACACTTGTTATTATAAAGAGTGATTCGATCGTATAGGTAAGTCACTTCATGTTTATATATACATATACAGTGTGACTGTTCGGGTTGGAAACCTCAAATTTTCTTCGTTAGGGAACGTTTAGGCAAAAAATGCCGAGACACGTCAAACTGTAAATTCAGTTCTGCTTTTATTGCGAACAACCATAGCTATAATGACGTCATGAGTACGCCGTGATGACGTCATCCAATGTTTTTTAAATGGAAACCTTAATTTTTTATAGCAGATTAAAATACGCTGATACATTCTAAAAACGACAATATATATCACTATTACCCAATATGTCATAGTTTTTGAGATAAGTTTAAAAAAAATTAAGAGTTTCAAATGACGTTTAATTTTTAATAACAGGAAGAAAAGTAAAACCTAGTTATTAAAAAAAGAAAGTTTTAATGGGGTGATAAAATTGAGACCCTCCCATTTCTTGACAATAAGCCAATTTTTATTGGAATTCTTGCAACACTTTTTCAAGCCTATCAGGTCGAATGGTATTGATTTACTCACGAATCCTATCTTTTAATTCCTGAATATTATTGGGTCGATTGGCGTATACTTTTGACTTTGAGTAACCCCACAAAAAGAAATCTAGTGGAGTAAGGTCTGGTGACCTGGCCGGCCATTCGATAAACCCTCTCCTCCCAATCCAATGATTTGGAAATATCCCATTTAAATAATTACGAACGTTCAGATCATAATCTTGCTGGTACCATATTTCTTCATTTGGCAGATTTGAATTATTACCATCTGGAAATAGACGCATTAATTCTGGTACCATTTGTCGCCTTAACATTTCTAAATATTTTGCACCAGTAAGATTGCCGTCTATAAAAAACGGACCGATAATACTGTTTGTTAACGGTGCCATTTAGACAGAATTCCTAACGAAATACGGATTTAGGTTACATCGCTACATCATCTGCTCAAAAAATTCCAATCTACGGTCTGGGTCGTTACTAAATTTATTTTGTATGGGTGCCATTTATGCGTTTTCATGTAATTTATCACTGATTGTTGACTTATATCGTGATTGGAGGCTAAAGTTCTAGCACTTACATGTGGATTGTCTTGTGCATCGATTAGCATGTTTGATTTTATATCTTCAGATATACCAAAAAACGATTCTTGACATTTCCAAACTGCTCAAACTTTTTCAATATCTTGGAAATACCTGATTTCGTGAGTGGCTCAGCATTTGGATATTTGTTACTTATTGACTAATGCAATCTGATAATTATTATTAGATTTAATTGCAATGAGGATTGGAAAAAGAAATGTAACATTTAAGCAGTTTGGAAATAATGAAACTAGATGTTGGTTTTATTTCTTTTTGTGGGGTTATTCAAAGTAGAGAGTATACGTCATTCGGCTCAATAATATTGAGGAATTGGAAGATAAAATGTATACCGAAGGTACAGCTGTTTGACGTGATACTGTCAGGCAATTCGTTTAAACCTTTATCTTTAAAATAACTAGGTGTTGGTTTTATTTTGTTTTAACATTTTTGAGACTTTGAAGACCTTATCTCAAAAACTATGACCTATTGGGTACTAGTGATGGATATTGACGTTTTTAGAATCTATCAGCGTATTTTAATTTGCTATGAAAAATAAAGGTTTCCATTTAAAAGAACATTAGATGACGTCATCACGGCGTACTCATGACGTCATTATAGCTATGGTTGTTCGCAATAAAAGCAAAACTGAATTTACAGTCAGGCGTGTCTCGGCATTTTTTGCCTAAATGTTCCCTAACATAGAAAATTTGAGGTTTCCAACCCAAATTGTCACACTGTATATACATGCATACATATAAATATATGCATATGTAATATAATTGAAAATGAACCTATCTTTTACTCTCTGTTAACTTTTACTTTCCCATATTCAAAAATAAATATGTTTCAGACACAAGTTATTTTTATGAGTAATAATAATACGAGGTATGAATGATTAAATACTGTCTTTATATGAATATTCCAATTGTTATGAATGATTATTCAGTAAATTTAATTGACTCGGAGAATAATTATGAAGGACCTTCACGAAGAAACAATATTGTAATACAACTAAATGAACGAAGTCGTGTATTATTACCAGACGAAGAAAATTGCGAAATAAACATTGATGACAATTCAAGCACATGCATCGGTTGCTCCCACTTCTCAATTCAACAGATCATAGACATACAGTTTTCACTTCTGCCGTGCGGTCTTAAGCATACACTCCTATTTTTTTTAAACAGTTCCTTCACCATGATATATTCAGTGATGTGTAAAGGAAAATACATTTTAAAGCTTCTAGAGGATCAACAAAAAGCATGTGCTACAAAACCAGGTAGGAAATTACTAGCTTGCATCATTTTGTTATCAAGGGTCTTATTGTACAGAGCCGAGGAAAGATGAGGAAATAACGAGAGCGTAAATATAGACAGCAATCCAAAATGTCTGCCTTTTTTGGATACTTCTAACCCTTGCACAAGTAAAAATGATCCAGTGTTTATTGAGAATCTAAGTATTCCTGAGATCTCAAGTATTACCAGTACCACTGGAGGTATGTATTTGAAACAGTTTTCTGAGTTGGTCTAGTCACATCCTCAATTATAGGTATAGACATAGTAAATTGAGGAATAGCATTTCATGCAATTTTTAAATTACATGTAGTCTTTAAGGAATACATGTCACCAGTCATATTATGATAAAAAATCTATATTTACTTTAAAAGACGTAATTTTTTAGGTTCAATGTTTATTTTTGCATGTTTAGTGCTCTCCATCGTGCGTTATTGATTTCAATGATGAGGATGTAGCATTTGAATCACCGAAACCGAATCCAGAAGAAGAGATATCAAAAAATGTTATCGAGAAAAGTAGTAGATGTCTTTAAGGTTTATATTTTGAAATTATCTCGAACTATACAGAGTGTTGAATCACTCCGTTAAAAAACCAAACATATGATTTTTCAAATGTATATTATACCGAATTCAGATTGCTCACATTTTTTTGAAGCTTTTGATATAAGGTGTAATGTCACAACAGGCATAAAACATGTACCTAGTTTAATAAGTAATTGTATTGTTATTAGACTCTAATCTCTCTCGGAAGAAGCCACTGATTAATATTCATTTTAATTGCCTAGGTTCTTTACGTAATAAATTAGATAGTTGGATAAAGTGTTATTAACTGGAGTTTGTTTTATAATTATTGAAGGTAAAACTTCCTGAATTTATAAAATGGCTTGGGAATGTAGGCTATCTATAAATAGATGTCGAAAACTTAAAAAAGATCGAATACCGGATGTGGATAAGTTATGGACTCTGTAACTTTGAAATGGGTTAATGGATTTTGTTAAAATTTTGTTGGATGTTATTAGGTCCAATTTTGATTTTTTCCACATTAGAAACGGGAAATAGTGTAAAAATGGAAGATTTCAATGGAAAACCCTGTATATATTTACATTCCCGTCCAACTACCTTTAACATTGTTGTCATGTCTAGGTACATACCTACTTAGCTATCTTGTTCATGCGTGAAAAATTGATAGTGTATGTAATACTTGTTTGCTGGTTACTCAATAATAAACTTGAAACTGTGGACTGTATTCTTGATACTCCGTCTCTGCCAGGAAATAGGAAAAGAAATAGCAAAAGAGGAAAATGTTATTGATGTTGTGAATGTTAACCCTCATCTAAGCACCAGAGCCATAGCTAGAGACTTTGGTATATGTCGATCCACCGATCAAAATATTTTAAGAGAACACAGGTGACTACTTATTTATTAATGCCTGTTTTTTTCGGTATTATAATGATAAAAATGTTTTAATTTTTTTCGTTTGTCCAGTAGGTAACTACTTATATGTTTCTCATTTTTATCATACCAAAAATGACATTGAATCAAAGTTAACTTGTGAAAACATGACTTATGTATTTGCCGCCATTTCATGTCCTGTTTCAATAAAACACCAAATTATTCAATGAAATTATCTTATGCTATGTGAATAGATTTTAACTAACAACATGATAATTAAGTGAGGCAAAGTAAAGTAAAAAGGTACAAATAATAAAAATATTGAGAGGCCTGACGAAAAAAATTCGTAATAACATTACGAGAGTTAATGTATTTAAAGTCCTTTTTCGTTTACTAACAACGAAGGGCTTCAATGTGTCTCATTCATATGATTATACTATTTTAGATCGCACCCATTTCACATGATCCTACACCAAAGTTTGAATGCTCAAGATTTCGATACCAAGTTGGATTTTTGCAACTGGCTCTCAAATATGATACACGACGATTCTGCAATACTTTCACGAATTATGTGGACAGATGAGGCTACATTTCATAGTGATGGTAGTGTAAATCGACATAATATGCACTGCTGGTCTGAAATGATTCCCCACTGGATGCAGGAGGTCCAACATCAGGGTCGTTGGCCTGTTAATGTGTGGTGCGGGATTCTAGGTGGAGAAATAATTGGGCCTTTTTTTTAATGCAACTGTTAACGGATAAAGATATTAAGATTTTTTAAGCAACGAATTGCCACTTCTTTTAGAAGACGTACCCCTGGCTATTCGTCGTGACATGCTCTTGCAACATGATGGGTGCCCGTCTCATTATTCTAGAGATGTCCGGAATTTCTTAGATCAATCATCCAGGCTAAATTTAATAATTTCCGTTAACGCGAACCAGGCTTCTAGACGTTGGAAGAACAATTCCCGCCATTTACCTGTTTTTTACGATATATCAGGATAGGAAAAAGATATCGACTTGCGGTTTTCACTGTTTTATTACTAATTTAGTCTACTTTTTAAATACCTACTTAAATTTTTATGCTTCCATTTAAAATTGTAACGAGAAAACACAATATTTTTTAAAAATCAAACAGCTCCCTATAAAATTTATTTTATTAATCAGATTGCTTCAAATTTACAAATTTTCGATTTTTTAACAAAAGCTTTTTCGGTCGAGCAGAACCGGAATTAAAGGCGGTTTTTCGTAACAAGGCTCCCACTCTCCCCACCCCTTATTTGAAGAGATGGACTTAAACTTGTCAAATAAAAAATATGCAGAATTTGTCAAGGAATCTGATTATAATATTTAATATGCCCCTTAATTGAGTAAATTTTGAATTTTAACTGTCAAATACGCCCTCTAGCTGTGAACCTACAATTCTGAAAATAATTTCCAGTCGTTTCTCGAGGCTACTTTTGTTATAAGAATTTTTTCCCGAATATTTGGCATTTTTATTGATCAAAACTCTCTTCAAGCGATGTTTTGCCATTTTTACCACTGCTTCTCATAAACCTCCATGATTTGTATAATGTGATAAGGGGGGATAAAAACCCATTTAATTTAGAACTGATTTATAACTCGTTATAAATAGAATTACAATTGCTGGACAAAAACTGTTCGAACTCTTTTAATTTGTTACTTGCTCGTACTTCCGTTGTCGGAATAGATAACAGAAGTAACACCCCTTCGTGAAATGAACCTTTCAAAACTTGTCTGTGGTGAGGTCGGCACAACTTCAAGGTGCCTTTGCCTTTGTGCAAAAACAAACAAATAATTCCCAACTTAACAAATACAGATAAATAACATTTTATTATCCTTGATCCTCTTCCTTTTTTATTAAGAATTCAGAGAGGGCCAGCATAGTCAATCCCAGTTACTTGAAATCGAAGTTGTGGCGTAAATATTTAATTCGGCAAATTGGACATTGGGAATGGAACTGGGTTAAATTTAACGTATGTAAGACAATTTTTCACTGTTCGTTTAGCTAAAATACACTCACCTATATGCCAATAAAATTGTCTAACGGATGCTAATATCAACTGAGGACCTGGATGTGATAATTTTTTATGTCTGTGTTCGAAAATTAACTTTGTAAAATAATGTGAGAAAGAAAATAAAATTGGTTGTTTGGTACTGAACGGTAAATATGTGTGTTTCAATCTTCCTTCCACTTTTATAATTCTCTGTACATCTATAAAAGATGCTAATGATGAAAGTTTGTGTTTGGAAAACGACTCTGCTTGAACTTGTTGTACTAGTATTTTTAAAGAATATTCTAGTTCTGTAACGGTTAAAACGCCAGTATGCCTGTCCGTTTTACCTTTCAAATTATTATAAAAACGTAAAAACCAAGCTGTAACTCGTTGTAATTTGATCAAACCTAGTAATTAAATCTGATGCAAATGTTGAAACTACGTGTAATAGTGATGGTTTCTTTTTTAACTCAAGTAATTCTGATTTTTGATTCATAAAATTTTCACTTGGCTACTCGGAAGAAGGCAATTGTAGAAAATCAGGACCTTTCCACCATATGCTATTAAGAATTAACTTATCCGGTAACATACCTCTTGAAGCTACACTACCCGGATTACTTGAACTATTCACATACTTCCAGTCAGCGACGGTTGAAAGTGATTGAATCTTCTACACACGGTTCGCAACGGAAACTTGCAAATCACAGGGTTCCAAGCAACTTGTGAATCAGATCACAAATGGATAGGATTATCAACTTCAAGTGCATTGACTACATGTCTGGTTGATTGCGCACTTAAGAGACAAGCACATAGTTCTAATTTAGAAATAGTTATAGCCTTTAAGGGTGATACTCTAGATTTTGAACGAAGTAAGTTGATAGTATAGTTAGCAGCACTATCTGTACTACGAAGATAGATGCATGTCGCGTATGCATCTTGTGATGCATCGCAGAAGAAATGAATATCTACTAATTTTTCTGAGGATACATTGCGGGAAGTGGATAATTGTATAAACCTGTCAAGGCTATTTTGAAATTGCAGCCAGTTCTTGAGAATATCTGGGGGGAACTGGAGAATCCCAAGAAATGTGAAGAAACCAAAGTTTCTTGATAAGTATTTTGGCTAAAATAATAGATGGACTTGAAAGTCCCAAAGGGTCGTAAATGTGAGCAATCGTGGATAAAATGGATCGTTGATTATAAAAAGTTTGGCAAGAAAATTGTTTAATCTTGTACTTCAATGTATCTGAACAATTATCCCATTGAACCCCTAACGTTTCACTAGAATCTTGATCTCCAATATTTAGAATAGAATCGGAAATATCAGATTTCGCAAAGTCGGCAACCACTTGCTTATGTTTTGAAGTCCATTTGCGTAAAATGAAATGTGCAGACTTTAATATAATGAAAATTGTCTTACACCGTACTTGCAGCTCTTAGATCGTTAGAGCCACGTACGTTAGAGACCACGTACATGTCTGACAAAATTGTCTCAGAGGCTTCTGGAAGTTCGTGTATGTGTTGTGTTGCTAACGTCCGAGTACACTCAATTGCTAAATATGGCGCTGATCGTGTACTATGAGTAACTGTATTACTTTTTTAAATTAAACTAACTGTTTTCAATTAATTGTTCTATTTAATAAAAAACCAATGAAAACTTTAAAATCTTGTGATTGACTATGAATAGAAAAAAGAAGTAGATATGATATTACAAATATTAGAGCTCAGGTATTATTAACCCTGTATGGATATCCTGGATAACTTTTGCCCATTTGAGATCAGTATAACTGTACAATGATATAGGAATCCAAGAAAAACTATATCTGCTGATCTTTACAATTGTTACTTAAGAAGACAATTTAATAGTGGAGAGCTCCCTAGATTTATCTGTTCACTGACAACTTGATATTGTGGGTCTCTTAAGTGTCTTCTAATTTTTTATTCTTTAAGGAAATCTAGTTCTTGTTTCTTATCACGTCACGTACCACGTGCCACGTCAAACGTCAAGTGGGGTGGAGGTGGGCCAAAATTGGGGGGGGGGCAGGTGGGTTTGGTGAGCTTTTCAGGAGGTCTATGCTCGGGATGCATACATAACATTTTAGAAATTTCTTTAGGTGCATCAAAAGTATATGTACGAAATCTAAATAACTAAAGTGTTGAAAATATTGTTTTGTATCTTGGGTCCTATATACTGAATGTCGTTAAGCGATCACCCTGTTGTGCTTTTGCAGCTACCATCGAAAACTTACAAAGTTTTGTATTGATGCATGTTTCTTCCAGCACACCGTAATGTGGTAGAAAGCAACTTAATTTTGCCTCGAGATTGTCTGAAACTTTACTCATATGACCGAGATTCTAGTACTCGTGTATGAAATCACAATACAATTTTTCTAAATTGGATTCAAAGAATTTGTTTTCCAAAGACTTGAACAGCTTTACAGCGGACACACTTGTATCTCCTGATAATTCAATATAAATAATGTTTAAGTGGAAATTCTACAATAAATTGACCATCATCCGCACGATGAGTACCTACCTTCATTGAAAAGAGATTAACATATATTGTCTTCCTGGGAAATAAATTCATTTTTATCTTGCACGTCCTCTATTTCCCAAAATTTTTTTTGTTCGTCCTCAGGCACCTGAATTTTTGCAAAATTGCAAATACGCTTATCGGATTGAATAACAGGCATCGTCCCAATTATCATCCAACCAAACTTTGTATTTACTAACGAAGAAAGGTCCATAATTGTATCTAACAAAAGGTCCCAAAAAATGTTAGCACCTATCAATAGGTCAATGTCGTTAGAATGGTAGAATTCAGGGTCTGCTGATTCTACATTATGAGGTAAACGCATACTATTAATGTTAAAGAAATACGTAGGAACTCTACTTGTAATGTTGAACAAAGCATGATATACTTACTTGATTTATAATCCGATCATCGAGACGAAACTATAATTGTACATTTTTCATTAATACCTGACTGACTTTGAGTGATACCTATAATTGAACAATTAGTATTGACCAACGGAATTTTGAATTTTTCACAAAAGGAGGCACTGATCAAACCCATCTGCACTCCGCAATATAAGAGAGCACTACAAGAATGAAATTGTTTGTCGTTGTCTTGTACATAACAACTTATGGTTCATAGCAAAACTTAATTTGGACCGTTTAAAAAGTTGATACTAACGTTGGATTTTGAATTATCCTCTTTTTTTGCTAATAGGTTTAGTGAACCCATTTGATCATTTACGTTACTACAATTCAAGAAAACCAATTTCAAGATGTTCATCTCCCTTAGCTACTGCCAACGGAAGCTGAAACTTCGAGGGGAGGAATTATGTCATCCCTTTTCCAGGATATTATATATAAAAAGCTGACATACCATTATTTTTGTTTACACTAAATAAATTACTTCTTATGTAAAATCACATTTAGCAGGCAGTAATTGGATTTCGAGTAGACAATACCTATTTTATTGTCGGGAATATTTTAAATTTGTAATTAACAATTAATAAAGTTTTTGAAAATAAACCTTTCACCTGTGGTGAATTTTGCACAGTAAAGAACCGAGTAAAATATTCAGTACAATATGGAAATGTATATTTAACATTTCACATAACAGTGATATTTGTAAAATAGGACAAAACAATAATGGCACTTTTTGGTTCGTTAGTGTATGAAGAATTTTGACCTCTGTTTGTCTTTATTCGGAATAATGTATTAAGAACTTCATGTACCTCCTCAGCACTTATTGGAGTAGGTCCTGGCAACATTTTTAGTCTATTGTGAACATTTTGCTAGTATATTCGACATATTTTTCTGTTATTGTTTCCGAAAATTGATGGTTTCACACACCTCCATATTGCGCTGGATCGTATTGTAGTGCTATCTAGCAGCACTTGTCGAGAGTAGGTCTGAGGTAGAAAAATAGAAAACTATTGAGATTAATTAATGCGGCGCAATCTAGATTTTACTCGCTTAATAATGACAATGCTGCCATGTTTCAATTATAAACTAACTAGTTATTTCATTGTCTCTGTGGAAACCCGAGACACTTTAAATATATTTGTGATATTAATAAAAGTGTAAAAGTTGTCTATTTTGTTTGCTTTAAGTTGAAAACATTATCTAATCATTATTCGCCACACTTCTATTATGGAGAAATGTAAGTTAGTGTCACAATTTTGCTACCAGAAATACCTTGGTAAAATAAAATGACTTCTACTGTTTGGACCCTTACTTTGTGCAATCTACTCATATTAATGTTATAAATGAAACTAACTGTTTCTAATTAATTCCACTATTTAATTAAAAAATTTATGAAAATTATTAAAGGATATTGATAATTATTTCGATATTGACATATCATCGTCAGAATGACTTCTGACAGAATCGAAATAATTATCAATATCCTTTAATAATTTTCATAAATTTTTTTAATAAATATTGGAATTAATTAGAAACAGTTAGTTTCATTTATAACATTAAAATGACTTCTTTTTCAAATCTTTATAAATATCCTAATAATATTTTTCATTATTTTAGAACATAAAATCTATAATGATTATTCTTGTGCACATGTAGGTAGTATCAAAAATCCTTAGACAAGGTTTCCTAATCTAAGCAAAAATCATAATGAGCTATATAAAAATTTGCAAAAGTATAGTCATCATTTGGAAAGGAAAAATGCTGAACTAAAGCAAACTATTAATAACATGCAGCATCCTAACACCCCCAAACTAATATAAGAAAACCCTGATCGTCTGAAACTGGAACAAAGTTATCTTATTTTTTCATGATATTGCGCTGGTAACAATTGTGACACTCACTTATCTTTGTCCATAATAAAAGAATGGCGAATAATAAATAGATAACGTTTTCAACTTAAAATAAACAAAATACACAATTGTAAGAAAACTTTTTTTAGTAGGTATATGTATAAACTTAATAATTTTAAAACGTAAACGGAAACATTCAGCTTAATTATAGATATCCGTGACGCTTTTGTTTTATTTTCTTTAAATATAAAAGAGATGAAAGCACAAAAAAAGATTATAATTTTTTAAATTTTCACAAACATAATTAAGGTGTGTGTCATAGATAAATACTCTATATGTGTGTATCGGGCGTCGGCCCAGCTCTGTAGTGGAGCGCTTCTGATGCGATAATTACAGTCAAGCAAGGTCGAGAGAAGTTAATACTTGGATGGGTGACCACTGGGGAAACACCGTCGTAGAGCCTGCATCGAAACACTTTAGATTACTAGGGTCAGTAGCATATCACAGCTCGCAGGCATTATACCAATGAGCACGAGGTATAATGTAGATATGCCGTCTTTCGGATGAGACGTAAAACCGAGGTCCCGAGTCCATGGATGTTGGGCTCGATAAAGATCCCTACCACTGGTTGGAACACTAGTGGATTCGGCAAAATTTCCGGTTAGGGGTAGAGTTAGGGGTAGAGCTCCCGGATTCGGTAATTAGCCTGAGTTGCAGAAATAGACCGACGTTAAATAACCGAATAAAAAAATATATGTGTGTGTCTTGGTTTTTTACAGGACCAATGAAATATTTAGTTTATAATTGAAACATGGCAACATTTACATTATTAAGTGAGTTAAAAGTAGATAGCTGTACAGTCATTACAGTTTCTGATTTCCCAGTTTTCTACTGCCACTTTCAATACGTGCCGCTAGTCGCGCCACATTCGATCCACCGCAGTATGGAGGCATGGAAAACCATCAATTTTGCAGTTCTGGTCGAATACTTTTTTAGGTGTTCCACTGACGTCGTCAATTGCTTTTCTTTCACAGAAATTGTTAATTAGTTTCCGATTATGCTTCTTGATATTGGCTTCAAGAGTATGAAGTCTTTTATTCCTATTCACTAATAGTTAAGCACCAACGGCAAATTTGCAGCCTTTTTTTGAACATCTCCAAAATATTTAGCTCCTTTTGTTTACAAAGTCAGTAACTGTTTGATGATATTAGTCCTTTTCCACGATTGCTTCCTATTAATTTTGCCTCCAGAATCACCAAATTTAACAACAATTACACCACAGCCCAGCACCTTATAGTGTCATATTTTAACATGGAATATGCAACAATTTGTATAACTTATTAGATTATATTATGTAACGGTACCTCTAGATTTTAATTTGGTAAAACCAACCCTCTACCTCGTTAGACCTCGTTGTGGAATGTGTCTATGAGATTACGGTCCCTCTAGTTCAACAAACTCATGAAGGTATTATTGGTGTGGAATTTACCCGTACCAGGCTTAAGCATGGCCGTGATATCATTTTTTGTGAAGTTAATAATTTGATAATTTCTGTTTTCTGACACTTGTATTTGTAATGATAGAAATGATCAGACACTTATAGGACGAACCAAATTGATCGGAGCCACATTACTAAATACTAGAATAATTGAAATTATTTATAACAAAAACATAGTTCCAATTCAATAACGATTTTTCTGAACAAAATTGTGGTGATTCTGGAGGCAAAATTAATAGTAAGCAATCGTGGAAAGGGAGTAATATATTCAAACAGTCACTGTTTTTATCAACAAAAGGAGCTAAATATTTTGGAGATGTTCAAAAGAAGGTTGCAAATTTGCCGTTGGTGCTAAACTATTAGTGACCAGAAATAAAAGACTTCATACTCATGCAGCCAATATCAAGAAGCATAATCGGAAACTAATTATCAATTTCCGTAAAAGAAAAGCAATTGACAACGTCGGTGAAACACCTAAAAAAGTAAACGACAAGAACTGCACAATTGATGGTTTTAAATGCCTCCATAGTGCGGTGGATCGAATGTGGCGCGACTAGCGGCACGTGTTGAAAGTGGGAGTGTGGTAGAAAACTGTAATTGCTGTATAGCTATTTACTTTCAACTCACTTAATAATGTCAATGTTGCCATGCTTCAATAATAAACTAAATATTTCATTGGTCCTGTAAAAAACCAAGACACACCCATGTAAAGTATTTATCTATGACACACACCTTAAATATGTTTGTGATATTAAGAAAACCAAAAAAATCATTTGAGTCCAATTTTTTTCATGAACTTTAATCTCTTTTATATGTAAAGAAAAGGAAACAAAAGCGTCACGGATATTGAGCTGAATATTATGTTTTCGGTTACGTTTCAAAATTATTAAGTTTATACATACCTAAATATACAAGAAAAAAAGGTTTCTTACAATTGTGTATTTTGTTTGTTTTAAGTTAAAAACATTATCTATTTATTATTCGCCACACTTTTATTATGAACAAAGATAAGTAAGTGTCACAATTGTCGCCAGAGCTATAACATGGTAAAATGAGATAACTTTGTTTCAGTTTTAGACGATCAGGGCTTTCTAATATTAGTTTGGGAGTGTTATGATCCTGCATGTTATTAATTGTTTGCTTTAGTTCAGCATTCTTCCTTTCCAAATGATGACTATACTTCTGCAAATTTTTATGTAGCTCATTATGATTTTTGCTTAGATTGGGAAACCTTGTCTACGGATTTTTGATACTACATATATGAATAAGAATAATCGTTATAGATTTGATGTTCTAAAATAATAAAAAATATTACTAGGATATTCATAAAGATATCAAAACACCCACTATTTTCGTCCGGTTTTTCCTTCACTTGATTAAAATGGACATCCTCTTCTTGCAATATTCCACATTAGTTAACAAATATAGTTTACTATGTCAAACTAAAGTTATTGATCTATGTTGAAAAACTAGTTATTTTTGTCCGGCTAACGGTATTTTTTTAGTGACACTATGTTGTCAGCACAGACATTTAGAAGTTGTCATTCAGTATTATTTTGATTTGTATGTTACGATAATTTCGATAAAAGTAAAACTCGTGTGTTAGAACGTGTGTTTTCATGATTCCTATCACCCAAAATTCAACAGTTATGGATGGCAGTTCGTTTAACTGCGCTGTGTAGTTTTGTGATAAGGAATCGTGAGTTATAGTCGTACGTTAACTTACGCTTTTTGCTTCAAGTTTTGTTCACGTGTGTTTTCCCGGATATTTTTCGCGTTCGAGTTCGTCCATCTCTGAAAATGGAGTACGTGAAAGGTATCAAACCACTGAAAGGAGCAGAAGACTGGCCAACGTGGAAAGATCGAGTTTTCGACGTCCTAGAGTTGTTTGATGCAGTCAAAATCGTTGAGGGGACGAGAAAGCAGCCTACTCTCTCAACGCCACCGACTAACGACGAGGAGAGATAGCTAAACGCATACAACAAATCTGCGACTCAAGTGAAAATCGTAATTTCTCAATGTGTGAGTGACCAACTACACCAACGTATATCGGGTAGATTATCAACTAAGCCAGCATGGGCTGTTTTAGTTCAGCAGTTTGATAACAAGGCTGAAGACCAGTTGTTTCATCAATGTCTCGATTTTTTTAGCATGGAATGGGATGATACCGAAGGTGCTCCATCTATGTTATCACGAGTTAAAAATCAACATCGTGAATTTACCGCTGGTCTAAGAACGCCAAAAATTGGAATAGCTGAAACCTTTCTCGAGTTGCTGTTTGTTTCAAATGTCATGCGGATTTTACCTAAGCGATTTGAGTCGTTCAAATCGAGCTATCTTCTGCTAAAAGCGAACCAAGATAAAAATATTGAAGATATTTCGGAGGCGTTAATTCTTTATGAACGTAATGTTGTACGGGCGTCAAAATCTGGTGATATTCTGAGCGTTATTTACACTCCTAGTGGTCACCAGAAGAAACCTGATCATTCGATATGCAAGTATTGTAACGCTAAGGGTCACTGTCCAATGTCCAAAATGGAAAGCTCCATATTCAGCGCGAGCTGGTGGTATTGGTTCAGGTTCAGCTGGTAACAGTAGGAGTAAATTAAAGAAATCTCAAGCCAACATTACTGATACAAGTGATGCACTGGTTTCTATCAGTAATAACGACAACCTGACCTGACACAAATAACCAGTGGTGGATCGATAATTGTGCAACTCGACACATTACGCCAATTCTGCACTGGTTCAAATACTATAAGCCGTTTCCAGTAGATGCTCTCACTACAGTCAAGGCTGCGGAAGAGGAAGTCGTCAAAGCTCTTGGCAGCGGAACGATTGAAGTGGCTAACTATGTCGGTGGAAAACTGAAGGTGTTCACCCTTAATGATGTATGGTATGTGCCTGAAATATCACGAAACCTTGTGTCTGTCCTTGCGGCTCAAGATCGGAGCCCTGACAGCAAGTTTGAGTCTACGGACACTGAGTGTCGTTTCAGTGATAAGGGAAAGCTAATCTTTAAGGGTACTCGGAACTTGAGTGGAACTCTCTACCAAGCCTCATTTCACACAGTTCAGCCGGCAGAAGTCTGTGCAAATGTAATTGAAGACGACCGGGTTATTCAGCTCTATCATCAGCGCTGGACACATGGACAAGCGTTACATCCGTTCTAAGTTCAATACTGAACTTGGTATCAAAGTGCCTGATAAGAACGAGATTTGCCAGCCGTGTCAGTATGGAAAAGCACACCGTTTACCATTTGGTATAAAAATGCAAGCTTCGGCCCATGGTGAGCTGTTATCGGGTGATGTGTGCGGCCCTTTTGACCCATCATTCAAAGGTCGTCGCTACTTGATTGTCTTCAAGGACGATTACTCCAGGTACAGATATTGTAAGGAAGCTCTTCGTGAGGTTCTCGCTAAAGCACGTACCCTGGGTTATATTGTTAAGGAATTCCTCAGCGACAATGGCGGCGAATTTGATAATGGTGATGTGCAAAAAAATTCTGAAGGAGTATGGGATTACCCAAAGATTGACAGCCCCTTATACACCCGAGCAGAACGGAGCAGTGGAGCGTAAAAACAGGACATTCGTAGAAATGGCTGGTACCTTTAAGTATGCGAATCCTGATATAAAATTTCCCATATCTATATGGGCTGAGCTGGTCACTACTGCTGGCTACATTTTAAATAGAGTGGGGAAATCTCCAATCGTTTATAAGACTCCGTACGAACTCTGGTTTGGTCAGAAACCGGATCAGACATCTACGAGTTGTGAGTTCTAAATGCTATGTCCATCTGCCTGCACAAAAGAGAAGGAAAATGGATCCAAAGGCAATGGTTGGGTACCTCGTCGGGTATGACGGAGATGAGCGCTATCGAATCTACATCCCTGAGAAAAAAGATGTTATAGTTTAGCGTGACGTCATATTTTATGAGAAAGTTGAAAACTGCGATAACGAAACAGTTTGGCCTGTCAAGAAAAATTAAATTGGTGAAGCTAACGAGGATCAAGTGGACAGAGAGAATCTTGTTGAAAATACGTCGGAAAAAGAGCCTAATTCTGATACCGTAATTTTGGATGAAGAAGCTAGTTCAAGTTCAGATTCGTTCTCTTTACCTACTATGCCAACTAAGTCACCATCTCGAGAACGAAAACCTCCCGATTGGCTGAATGACTACGACACATCCAACTTTGCTGAAGTATTTTCAACTGAAAACGAGCCGACAACATTTGATGAAGCTGTCCAATGTGAGGATAAAATTGAGTGGAAATCAGCAAAGGACAGAGAAATTAGGTCAATGTATAAAAATAACGCATGGGAATTGACCGAACTCCCTCCGGGAAAAAAGCCTATCAGTAATAAGTGGGTCTATTGACTTAAGTGGAATTCTGATGGAAGTATTGACAAGTATCGCGCGAGATTGATCATCAAAGGATGCGCTCAACGACCTGGCATTGATTATGAAGACACCTTTAGTCCAGTTGCACGTTTGGAAGTTGTCCGATCGGTGTTGTCCATTGCAGCTGTAGAAAAGATGACGTTGGTTCAGTTTGACGATTGAACGGCATTTCTATACGGTGACGTTTTGGAACAAATTATCATGAAACAGCCTGAAGGGTATGAAGATGGAACAAATTGAGTCTGCTGTCTAAAACGAAGCTTGTACGGCCTCAAGCAAGCCCCACGCAGTTGGAACAAGCGGTTTGATGATTTTATGATTGGTTTAGGATTTCTTAGGATGTAGAAGTCAGCTCGAAGATATAACTTATCAAAAACAACATTGATAAGGTACTTAAAAGAAGAGGAAGAAGTATCTTCCACTAAGAAGCGTTTTGGTCGGCGACCTATATTCACGAAAGAAATGGAAAAGGAGTTAGTAAACCATATTCTGCAGTTTGAGAAAAGGTTTTCTGGATTAACGATTAGAGATGTACGATAACTTGCAGTTGATGTTGCCAAACAACATAACATTGAACACTATTTCAACGCTGAAAAAGCTGGGAAAAAATGTTTTTACTAATTCATGCGAAGGAATACAAGACTATCTCTTCGTCAGCCAGAAGCCACATCACTTGCCAGAATAAGAGGATTCAGTGAAGAAAGGGTTGAGGCTCTTTTCACACTTCTAGAAGGGCTGGTGGACAAATATAATTTGATTGGAACAAGGATTTACAACGTCAATGATCAGAACTGTGCAAAAGAAGCCTCAAAAAATTATTTATCTCAAAGGAAAACATCAAATAGGTGCGGTAAGTAGTGGTGGGAGAGGAGTGAATACCACTGTTGTGTGCTGCGTTAACGCTGCAGGATCCCATATCCCTCCTATGTTTATCTTTAGTAGAAAGAGATTTGCACCAGAATTAAGAAAAGGAGCTCCAGTAGGAAGTAGTCACAATTTCCGACTCAGGTGCCATAACTAGCGAATTGTTTGTTACGTGGCTCCATCACTTCAAGAACAGTATTGTTTGTTCAAAAGAAGAACCGGTGTTATTACTCTTAGATGGACATTCTAATTATAGTTAAAATTTAGAAGCACTTTTATTTGCATTAGATTTTGCCTTTTTTCGACCTCTCGGAATTTACTATGTCCAAGCACGAGAAAATGTGGGAAAAGCAATTACTCCCTATGATGTTGTCGCTTTACTTGCAGAAGCCTTTGGTAGAGCAGCGGCGATTGGCACAGCTGAAGATGCTTTCAAAACTTCTGGTATTTGGCCCGTTAACCGACTTGTATTTAAAGACCACCATTTTGCTGCTTCAGTAGCTTTGGAAGAAATTCAAACTGCCAATAATGCCAATATAATAGATCTTTCATTAGATAAAAGTTTTTTCGAATCTTTACATCAGTTCTCCCCTTACCTCAGGCAAGAAAAGAAAACAACAAGATGCGAAGATTATTACTAGCAGTCCGTATAAAGAAAATTTAGAACAACTAAAGCTAAGAGGTGAAGAAAACGCAAAAGCTAAATTCAACCATAATAAAATAAAGGAGGCAAAAACAGTAAAAAGAAAACTAGTTGCAGAGCCTCTTGCGGCCATTGAAAACGCTGATGTTATTGAGACAATGGAGGAAACGTCCGACACTTATTTCCTCCATGATTCTGACACGTCAGTAGGAACCAAAATATTTTCGGCCAATGACGATGATGAAGACGATATTTCTAGTGAGACCCTGGATCCTGCCAGAGTTAGTCAAATTAAAGTTCATGATTTTTTACTAGTGAGACTTGAATATGATGCCAAATCTAATAAAAAAATTAAAATATATTTTATCGGGCAGGTTATAGCGCACAATGATAATAAAACAGTGGAAGTTAGTTTTCTGCGAAAAAATTCCAAAAATAATACCTGTTTTTTTTTCCCGTGTGTAACAGACATTAGACACAGTATTAAATAACCAGATTGTTAAAATTTTGGATACTCCTAAGGTAACCAGGGGTGGAAATTTTTTTCCAAATTTAAAAACTGACGTTTCATAGAAAAAATGTTAATAACTATTAGAATTTAAGAAGTTTCATACCTTTCGGAAAAAAAGATATTTTCTTATCAAAATATTTATTTTTATTTTCCTAGTGTATCTTCATGGTTTATAGTTCTAAATAAGGTTATTGTTCTGTGTTGAGCCATAATTTATTAGTACGTCCAATTTAGGAACTACTTGTCCAATTTAAGAAACTAGTTGCCTTTATTGGACTGATTGCACGATATTCTCAAACTATATTTTAACAAAATATATTCACATTTGAACTGCGTTTCAATATATATTTGAATTACTTGAAGTCAGTACTAACATCAGGTAAAATTTAGTGAAGTTGATACAAACATTTTGGTTACAAAGTCATTAAATCCTATTTTCGGCCCAATATTGGCGACCTTCCCCTAATAGATTTTCTCACGATTTGTTCTCGGTAAAATATAAGGATGACCGCTAAAAAAGTTCCTTCTAAAAACCTATATAGACCTCGAACAAATAACTTTTCTGAATGTTTGCATGCAGATTTTATAAATTCATTTTATACATCGCACCCATCATTGTATTTTATATTTATAGACAAACTTACGGAATTTCAGATGAATGTGTACATAAAAATTCGAATGATCAATAACCAGCGTTGAGTCAATAAGAAAATAATATAATCAAAGATAGTCCTGAAATACTGACCGTCACCATTTCTTGACATGAGTGTCGAATTTTTGTCAATATGTTTTTATATTATTATAATTTACATTTTTAAATTGTTTTTTTTTTCAAATATGTTCCCATTGCCTGGTGTGGAAATTACCTGTTTATTGGAATATCAAATTTTGAGAGTCTGCAATTCACCTGTAGCAAGTAGTCTTGGTGGGGAATTAACTACCACCGCTAAAACCCAATAGAGCAAAGAGGAACAGTAAATCAATTTGCCAAATAAACAAAGTACCGGTTATACCAACAAACAATATATATACCAACAAACACAACAGTAACCACATTTATACCATCTTCACAATCATCCGTGCCCGAACCACAACAACCAACAGCTTCGGAAATAAATATAACAATTTCACATCTTATTTCATCCACCCAAACACCAATATTGCCTTCTCAAAACATACCTGTCGCAAATTCGTCAACTGATATATCTCTAGAAGAAAATACTGCAAGCGATGTTACCCCTGACAAAACTTCTATTTCTGAACTAACTCCCCTGAAAATAACTACAGTTCCTTCTAACTCAACCAAACGACCTCTATCGGAAACTCCTTCTCCAGTTGAACAAACCAACGAATTTTCTAAACCCCAAATATCAAGCATCCCAAAAAAAGTTACAACTAAAGATCAAACGTCAGTTACAGCAAAGGTTCAAAAACAGATGGAACCAACAAAAGCATTTTTTAAATCGGAAATAAACAAGCAAGTACTGACTTACCCACAAACATGTGATTTTTTTGAAAATGTGCAAGGATCACCTGACCCACTAAGTGTAGCTAAAATATATACTGAAGATATAAATGACCTCGTTGATCAATTACACGCTATATAACCCTACTTCACCGACAAAAATATGAAAAGTAAATGTACAAGAATCACTGAAAAATCATAACGCAATTAAATGTCGAATCTAGTAACCAAGAAGATAGAGATTCGTCAGTATCATCAGTATCATTATGTTCAATACCAAAAACTTCGGATGCCAATTAAATTCACAACTATATTACAATGGAACGTAAATGGTTTATATACCCATTAAGAAATGTTTAAAATTTTATTAGCAGAACACTCTCCTTCAATAATATGTTTGCAAGAAACCCGTTTTTCTAAAAAGATCTACGCCATGAATAATTACTCGTGCTATTATAAAAACCGAACAAACCAGCAGATTGCAAGTGAAGGAGTAGCAGTGTATGTTAAAAATGACATGGATGCAGAACAGATACAACTACATACTAGCCTTGAGGCAGTTGCCGATTGCATTCATGGACCAATAAAGCTATCCTCATGTTATATATTGATATGGTTTTAAATAATAATAATAATAATATGATACTAATATGTTTATAATAGCTCCATATCTTTTTATAAATTATAATTTAATTTGTGTATTATTTTTAGTTTTAATACTTATCTTTGTTTATCAAACTAGCTCAGTCGAAAATTATCAATAATATTTATTATATTATTTATTTATATTTATTATGATTGTTATGAGACTCTATTATGTTATTTGAATATTATTTTGTAAATTCATTAAAATTATCTCGGGGAAATTATATTTTGTTTGTGAGTTCAAATTCTTGTAAAGCCAACTCTATCCTTTGACCTTCAAAAGGTTCCAACGCCAATAACCAGTGTTGATTGTAAAAAATATATCATGGGTATAAAAGAGAACAAACACATTCAATTTAAATAAATGTTCAACAAATGAAATGTTCGATTTATTATTTAATTCTGTTTGAAACGTCTTAAACAACTTCAAAAATATTCAAGAAATGGTTAACACTAATTATTTCTTATCTAAATTTCATTCACTCTCTCATTCACAACAAAATTAAGATTATACCTATCAGAGTCTATGGTTTTATATTTCTATGGTTTTGAAAACTACAAAGAAGATTCTTAATTTCTATACGTAAAGAAGTGACATTCGACACAATGCTTCTAGAATAAAATGGCTTCTGAATCAATTATAGTCGATATCTCTTTGATACTTCTGAAAAAGTTTATCAGTAAGTATAATCTTATGTATTACCTTTTTTCATATTTGAACAATTTGAATTTTATACATTAATATATTCAACATTAAATTATATGGATAAATGATACCTGACTGTCTTTGAAATTAAGCATTGATTTCTTTTCTTCTCTCGAAGGTCACACTGAAGTTTCAACACTCGGCAGTCCTGGATTAAAATTCTGGATCACTTGGATAGTTTTTCTGTGCTGGATAAACGATTTCTATATTGTCTGCTTTCTACTTTCAATTAATTAAAAATATGCCTTGGACATAGGAATATTATATAGCTTATAGCCGTGTTTTACTCATTATTATCGATTATTTTTGGTAAGTATTATTTTTCACTCACTTATTTGCTGTCACAATCACTTTGTATTAGTTTAGTTTACTTTATATTACAACATTTTATATTTTTTTTTAAATATTTCTGCATAATTTTAGTTTTTTAAATTTTAACTCCTTCCTTCTGAAAATCTCATTTTCTTGTTGATTTTTTCCTTTGTTTTTTTCAACAAACGCTCTTAGATTTTATTTTGAAATTATTTCTACCAATGACTGTCTTTGAAAAATTTAGTTACTACATTAGTATTGCTATTTTTAATTATATTGATAGTCTATTTATGTTAAGTTATATGATTTAGTTAATTTTATCTATAGTTCAATTTTAAGTTATGATTTTCTCTATTATGGTGTTTATTTTATTTATATTTCAATTTTACAATCATCATTTTTTAAGTTGGTACTCTGTTAATGTTTTATTTCAAAGTTTGTGTTCCTGTTTTACTGTTTGTCATTGTATGACTTTAATTATTCAGTATACAGGGTGTATCAAAACTAATTTTACATGTTATTCTTTTTTTCTCCTAAATGTTTCTAACTCTTATACGTTTCATTTTAGGTTTGTGGCGGACTTACTCAATATGTTTTATATTCTTCCACTATGGAAAATAAATGATTCTGAATATCAAGTGATAGAGTTGGTTGAACAAATATCAATTAAATTATATGATTATTAAATATTTAAATTTATTATTGAGTAACTATTCATACCATAACAATATATTGCCCTCCAAATGCTTTACCCAAAAAACAAGATATTGAAGATCTACTAAATCAACTCCCACAACCAAGACTTATAGTTGGTGATTTCAACGCTCATAATAGTATTTGGGGTTCAAATAACAATACTTCGTTTGGTAATACACTGGAGAAAATCGTTAATCATAAATATATTAAATGATGGACAACCCACCAGATTTAACACAGCCACTTGTACAGACTCAGCAATCGATATCTCTCTTTGCGATCCTACTTTATCTTCGATATTTAACTGGGATGTTCTACCAGATCCCTATGATAGTGAACATTACCCAATAATTATTTGTGGCAACTCTGTAAATCAGATTCCACCTCCTGAAAAATTGAATCTAAACAAAGCCAATATTGGGAACTTTTTAATGAACTAATACTTAACAAAATTGATGACAATAGTATCAACGACACTTTAAACTCCGACACAGATGATGGTTGAAAAAATATCTGATATTATTATTACTGCTGCAGAAAATGCAATCGGAAGATCAAAACTTATTAAAAACCATCGCGCAGTTGCTTGGTGGAATAATCAATGCTCAGAAGCGATAAAAAATTACAAAACAGCTTTTAATGAATACAAAAATGTGGAATCTCCAGAAAATTTACTTCAGTTCAAACCCCTAAGAGCCCAAGCCCGACTGAAAATAAAAAAAGTAAACGAGATTCGTGGGAACAATTTATATCAAGTATTAATAGTTCAACTCCAGCTAAAACAGTGTGGAATAGTATTAAAAGAATTTCTGGAGTAAATTACCAGTCCTACATAAACTTCCTGAAATATCAAGGTCACACCGTCACCTCTCCTGAGTTAATCTGCGAAACATTAGCAAAATCGTTTGAAAAATACTCCGTTACACGAACACTTTTTTAAACTTCAAAAATACGGTGGAGCAAACATGTTTGAGCATTGAAGTAGATTCTCAGGTCCCAATCAATGAACCAATAACAATTCATGAATTGAATCATGCATTACATTCATCCAAAGAAACAACAGCTGGACCAGATAATAATATACCAATGGTATTCTTGAAAAGACTTCCAAGCTTAGCCATGGAACTGTTACTACAAATTTACAACAAGATATGGAAAAGCAACACTTATACGCAGATCTGGCTTGAATCTATTTTTTATTCCATTGCATAAACAAGGTAAACCTAAATCACTCGCAAATTCATACAGACCAATTTCTCTCACGTGCGCAATGGGTAAAATACTAGACAAAATCTTTAACGCCAGATTTATTTGGACTCTGGAAAGTCGAAACCTTTTAATTCCCGAACAAATTGGATTCAGAAAACGAAGATCAGCAGTGGATAACCTAGTAGACCTGGAATCGGAGATACATGAAGCTTTTGCTAACAAACAATACATTCTAGCTATTTTTCTTGTTATCTCAAAAGCCTATGATACGGTTTGGCGTCACAAGATTATACAAACATTGGATAGTTGGTCAATAAAAGGTAATATGCTGCAATTTATCGACAATTTTTTGAAAAACCGCTCATTTATGGTAAGAGCTAATGGCACATACTCCACCTTGAAAACCCAAAATAAGGGAATACTACAGGGATGTTCCTTGAGTGTAACATTATTTTTAGTAGCCATAAATGATATGATCAAAAACGGTAATTCTAATATTAAGGCTAGACTTTTTGCAGACGACTTGGTAATATATTCATTGCAGAACCAATTACAAGCATTTTTAGTCAACTTGGAAAACTGGTCTGAAGCTTCAGGACTGCCATTTTCAGTGCAAAAAACCAAAAGCATGCTTTTCGCCAAAAGCAACCTGAGTGTTATACTTACCTCCCAAGTTTACATTATTTGGGCAATATATTTCGTATGTGGAAGAAATAGTGTTTTTAGGAATGCGCTTCGATAATAAACTTCCCTGGTTGAAACACATTCAAATTCTAAAACTCACATGTCAAAGAGATATTAATCTAATGCGAACAATATCATTAAAAACGTGGGGAGCGGATAGCATTACATTAACCAAAATATACAGATACATTCAAACACAAAGGGAACATAGGTATTTTAAGCATTGTATCAGAACTGCTTTTGAACTAGTCGACCAACATCCAGCTTCAACAGATTAAAAACATGATTATTACAATCGTTTATTTGGACACCTATAACATAATCGTACAATTCCCACCACTCCGTATCCTCAACTGTGGGTGGTCCTTAATTAGCGTCAGACAGTCAGTCGATCGGTGAGAGTGTCCAAGCCCATAACTTTGTTTCCATTTAAATAATCCTATTTTGTTTTATTTACGAATTTATTTTTAATTTGAAAGCCGTTATGGCCAAAGGAAATCAAAACATATTATCTTAACTCGAAACATTAATTGTTAAAGAGAATTTAACAATTAATTTTAGATTTTAACAACATAAAACGTAAGCATATTGTTTCGATATGTAGCGACGTTTACTACCACCATCAAATAATTATTCAATACTAAATCGCAGTTCGCACTTCGCACACACCTCGCACATAACTAACAAATTTTGGAAGGAGAATGGGTGGGCTTTTTTACAGTGATTCTGAATCCAGCTGTCCAGATCAATACTTGATATTCATTGAAGTGAACTTATATAAATGTTTTGTTGGTGGACTATTTAGATCGGCGAATACACTAAATCCCTATGTTCCGTTTGTATTTGAATGTAAGTATCTGTATAGAGCCTTAATTAGAACAAAGCTTGATTATGGTGCCCGCATTTAAAATTCTGCTAAACAACAGTTGGATACGATTCAAAACAACGCGGTAAGAATTGCTTTGGGGGCATTCTGTTCAAGCCCATTTGAGAGTATACTGTGTGAATTAGGAGAACCGCATTTATACCAAAGACGAAGGTATCTAACCCTATGCTATGAAGCATCTAAAGCAGCGTATCCGGAGAAGCCCGTTCACCGAAACATATTTGCGAATCGCTTCAGGGATATGTTTCAACGGCACCCAAGATTGGGTCCTCCATTCCATGTAAGACTACACTCGTACCAAAATACACTAAACCTTCCTCTACTTCTTACATACAACAACCACCATGATCAATCCCTGCCTCTTTGGAATTTTAAAACCCCTAACTGTGACTGTAGCTTAACTGAATTTAGCAAATCGACAGTGAATCTCGCAACTATTAGAAAAGTGTTTCAGAGTAAAATTATGGATTATCAAAATTACACACAAATTGATTATTAAATTGTGATTTTATTGTATTGTCTAGTTGGGCGCCAATATTCATATTAAAATAAAATAAATATGAAGTATTGAATACAGTTAATGATCTTTATATTTTTTTTATAATTCCACCTATTAAAATTTTATTAAATTTACCTGACCTTTCTTTCTCAGTACAACCCTGTAACTTACTCTGATAAAGCACGAAACTACCTATCTCAGTCGGATTCGTTAGTTGTGTTTGGAGTCGACGCTCTACGCACTCTTATTAATTATCTTCCAAATGGCTGTTCAATAATAGACAAGTTGTTGAATTAAACGAAGAAATATCATATTTTTTATTGAGAAACAAAATCTAACACAGTGGCAAATTATGTATGATGTATTACCTCCCACACTTTTAGAATAGTAAAATAATTGCTAAATTCAAGAAATCAGTTTGAAAGTGAGAAGTGTTTACAAAAAACAATGGTTATCATATAAGTACAAAATCAATGATGAAAATCTCTCATGGACCAACAAGGTAAGTGGAAATTAATTTTAGTAAAGTATTTATTTATAAAGGAAAACTAGAAACTTGTTTAGTCTATAAGCAAAAGGTAAAAATAGATAGATGTTGATGAATGTTGAATGAATATGTCAAATCTTCTTTAATTGCTTTTTTTTAGTTAAATGCATTTATTGTTTTTGTTTGTCTTTTTTATTATTATTATGGCCTCTAAGTCTCTATCTAGAGTTATTTTTTAGCAATAGCAAATCTTTTTAGAATATTATTGTTATCATTTAATAATTAACTTTCTTTTTCTTTTATATTGTAGGAAGAAAGAATTTAGGTACCTTATTTTTTTTGTTAGTCCTTCTTTAGATGCTCAGGGAAATAGCATCGGATTCCGATCTATTTTCTTTCCTTCTCACTTCAGGAAGAAAAATGTGTCGTCCATAAACAAATTGGTGAGATTTTTAAAAGAAATCTTGTTGATTTCTCAGCACGTGAAGAATTTTAAATTTACCACACTTTTAAACTTAAAAATGTCTGTCTGTCAAAAGTCAAGGTAAGTTCACTCCCTACTTGATCGATATTGGAACTACTTTTTCTTAGACTTTATTGTGCAAGTGAAAAAACTGGAATGGAGTTTTCACTTTTATTAAACACACAAGTCACAGGTCACCATGTTAAATTTTTTAATAAAATTTGTGTCAAAACTCATATACGAGGATGGTCAAAAGTTATTTTGGTATTTTTGATTTTCTTACACACACCTTTTTTACACATATAATTATAATCTACATAAAACATAATATTAAATGTACAAATCTTACATCTTAAAACCTCTTCTAGACATAGAAATCACACTTTAAAAATTTCCCATTGTCAAAATGATTTCTTTTAAATTTTCGAAAATTAAAGCATTTTGGTTATTGAAAACCTTTTATAACATGTCCTTGCACCCTTTAGTTGCAGTTTATGTGTTTCTATTTTATTAACAAGTGTTACTATAGTTTATTTTTTCAGGTTCAGAACTGAAGTCTTGGTGGATAAGAATTTTCGATTCTAGTGTTGGAGGTGGGACTTCTTGGACTTTGAATTGTTTCAGTAATTCATGGGAAGACTCCAAATAATGTGTTTCCACCCTTTTTTCTTACAATTCTCATCAATCAATATTTTTAAGAAATATGAAAAGATAATTTTGACAATTGTACCTAGTATAAACTGTAAGTATTATCAGTTACTTTATAATAAATCATACATAGGTATTTTACTATTATATTATTTCATGATAACAATCCTTAATGCTTATAATCATCAATACTTTCTATCAAATTCAGTTGCTGCTTAGTTTTTTAATAGATTTTAACTTTATTTTGAATGCTGTTGTATTTTCAATCCGTTACAATATATACCGATGGTTCCAAAACAGAAGAGGGTGTGGGTGCAGCAATGGTTCTCAAGAATTTGCAACGGTCGTTTACATTAGCAGAGACAAATTCAGTCTTCTCCGGGGAATTGTTTGCTATTTAGAAAGCACTGGAATACACAAATAAGACAAAAATAATCAAAGTATTAATATTGACCGATTTTTTAAGCTCCATCAGAGCTATACAACAATATCAACAATCACACCCTATCGTCACATACATTTTTCTCCAGCTAAAATCGCCAAATTAACTATCAAATTTATGTGGATTCCATCACATGTGGGCATCACACAAAATGAAAAAGCTGACGAATTAGCCAAGACTGCTGCATCTGCTCCAACTTCAAAGATTGAAAATAGGACCCCTCTCACTGATCTCAAACAATATTATTACCGTTGATTGGCAACTGAAATGGAATACCTCAACATCAAAACTCTCCGAAGTAAAAACGTTCGTGAATAACTGGAAGAATACCCCAACGAATCGTCGACACCAAGTGATTTTATCTAGGTCAAGAATCGGCATGAGTTCGCTACCCACTCACACCTCATAACAAAAACAAATTAACTTGTGTGTGAACCGTGTCGAACTGAAATGTCGGTTGAACATTTTCTTGTGGATTGTCCTTTATTCCAACACGAGAGATCGCAGTGGTCAATCGATACCAATTTAAGGTCGATCTTAGGAGAGCGATGTAATGTTGGAAAGTTATGTGCATACCTCAAGGCAATTAACATGTATACAAAAATCTAGGTTCTAACTATCGTCTGTATGTTCCTTGTTGTTCCTTATTGTTTTTTTGTTATTTTTGTTCTGTTATTTTTATTTTGTAATATTTCTGGATAATAAACTAGTTATCGCTAATAACCCAATGGGTTGATGCGAATTGTCTAAAAAAAAAGTACTGAGTATATTTTGATCAAAAGCTTCCATGGAAGTGACGGCAATTCCGTACGTCCCCCAAATCACTTTCAAAGACCGTTGCAAGTAATCTGGAGAGTAATTAGAGAACCACAATAGATCAGATAGTCGCAGAGGAATAGGCCAATTAATAGAAGAGACCAACACCCCCGTTTTTTTTCACATACCGAACAACCTCCTTCTAGTGGCTAAAAACTTTATATTTTCGAGGGTGCTGAACACGAATTTTACATTTTTTTCTTTAAAATTGGGGGAAAATGATCAAAATTGACTTTTAAACCGAAAATGCGAAAAAAAAACGATTTTCGACGATCAACTCGCGGCTTCTCAGCGAATTATAAATATTTTTTTACGAAAATCTTACGACGTATTCTCCAACCAATTCTTGAGACAATGAAACTAGTCCAAAATCCCCAAAGCATTTTACATTCGAGCCATAAATTGAAGACATTTTTTTTTCGAATTTCTGACTTTACGTACCTACGATCTACGATGAAAAAAGTTTAGTGAGGAAGTGTATAATTGTGTATTTCTGAATAAGCAGTATTAAAATTTAGAAACTGAAGAAGTTTTTAGGAAAGTTTAAGCTATTAATACGCGGTAAAAAAAGATAGAGCGATTTTAAGATGGGTTCTCGCGCAGTGGGCGCACGGACCCCTTTGATATTTTTTGTTCACTATTCACATTTTAAAAGTTATTTTCTGTTTTATTTTGTGACACTATTCATGCGTTAACTGGCTGCAACACTACGTCGGCGTTATATTATATTGGAAAAAAACTGTTTACGCTTCATTAAACAAAATGTCAGATGAAGAATTATATTCTTTGGCAAATTTGACAACGCTTGATCTTAAGACCGCCTTAGAAGTTGTGAATAACTTTTCAGCTATGGTGTATGATCCATCAAAAAAATTAAAGGCAATACGGAATTCAATTATATTTTTTAAATACTATGCTGCAATCGCATTAACCGTTTCGATCTATAAGCTACCTCCATCACAACCCGCTTTAGATCATTTAGACATAATTTAGACATAATATCAAAAACATTGTGGCAAATAAATGAGTGGAACCAAGCGATCAATCTAGTAAGTAAATTAGAAGACATAACAAATTATAGATGGCTCATTGAGAATGGTTTTATACTTACGAATTATTATGAAGGTATCACAGCTATGGAGCTTTTACGAAAGTATTTTTGTTCCTGCTCCGGAAAATCTCCATGTTCAATGGAAGTATGCCCTTGCAAGCAATCTAATTTACAGTGCTGCAAAACTTCTTGTACATACCGAAATTATATTGTATCTGATGAATCGTAGAACCAAAACATTATGCTTAAGTTTATATTCGATTTTTTCTTTCAAATGTTACTGTCGAACCCTTTGCATCCACTTTTCGTGAAATTTTAATTGATTCTACTTAATATATCTGATAAAAGCACAATTTACACATAATTTACAATTATCTATTATCACAAAGACCAACCGCGCGCACTCATCTTAAAATCGCTCTTTTTTTCTCAACTCAAACTTCTTCAAAAACATCTTTAATTTCCAAATTTTAATACTGCGTATTCAGAAATACACAATTAAAAATTTCCTCACTCATCTTTTTTCATCGTACGTAAAAAGTCATAAATTCGAAAAAAAAAACGTCTTCAATTTTTGCTCGAATGTAAAATGCGTTGGGGATTTTAGACTAGTTTCATTGTCTCTAGAATTTGTTGGAGAATACGTCATTCAATTTCCGTGGAAAAATATTAATTATTCGCCGAGAACCCACGAGCTGATCGTCGAAAATCGTAGAATCGTTTTTTTCGCATTTTCGGTTTAAAAGTCAATTTTGACCATGTTCCCCAAAAAAGTGTCATATTCGTGTTCAGCACCCTCGAAAATATAAAGATAGATTGTTTTTTACCGACTAGAACGAGGTTAGTCAGTTTTATATTTTCTAGACGACTTTTTGGTGGTGTCTCGCTCTTCCATAACCACCTCTTCAAATCTAATCTAATATAGACTTTAAACTCATAATAATTAAATTTAATGACAAGTCAACAAAGATTCGGTTAACAAAAATTGAACCATAATATTTGAACAATACGGACTATTTTCGGAATATTCTTTAAAACGTGCTCTAGAGCTAATTATTGAAAATTATGTACTTTGAACTCCGTTTAAAATTTTGTTCCAAAACGTCAATACTTATCACATCAACGTTTTGGCGCCATAATAACATTGGTAAGCTGATGAGGACAGTTGAAAGATTATCTAGGGATAATTATTATTATGAAAAATACATTATTAGTTTTACTAGTTTCTAGAGTCAAAGCTCAAGCGATTTTCGATGAAATTACTTAATCAAATAACGAACCCTTTTAACAGCGTCTGATGATGTTTGGGAGCAGATAACGTCATATATTTCGATTGGTCTTCAATGCTCCGTCACTCGAGACTGATTTTATAAGGTTTTATCTAGAAAAATCATTAAAAATGAGAGAAAATATTGTATTATAAAAACTACCACTTCACGTCAAAATCACTCAAAATTTCAATTATATTTATTAAAACAAATATCCTTATTTTATAGTTGGCAAATCAATGCAAATTAAATGAGCAAAAGAAATACAGACTGATGATTTTAAATTAAAAAAAATGAATAATTATGTTTCATATACCGGGTGGACATAAGGAAGGCTATTGGCCATATATTATGAACGGATTATAGTGAAGCTTTTGGAAAAAAATTCTTACAAAAGTGTTCTCGAGAAAAACCAAAAGTCCTCTTTCACACAATCTACCAATTAATCAGCGTCATAAAAACAAACATGGTAATCTCCAAAAAATTCTTCTTATGTCATTTGATACTACAAGTTTCAGTGTAGCTACCCAAAAAAGAGGTGAAGAAGAGTGGGAGTCTTGTTATGTTATGGAAATTTGTCAGGTTCTGCTTGATTGATCTTTGCAGACTTGGTCTTGTTGAAAGCAGATTCACCATTGCAAAGGTTATATATTTAATACAACTCATTAAGTAACGTGCACGCTAGAGGGCGCTATTAATTTGTTCCATAAATCTAGTCTTCTTTAAAAAATATTTAATGGAAGTATGCAGTTCCAGTAATGGATTACTGAAGTCAACCAAATTAACAACAGACTGGCGAAAACCACAAGTCGATATCTTCGTCCGATTCCAATATATCTTAAGAAACGTGAATTTTTAAGAATTCACTCTGATGATTAGATTACTCTGGGTCTCCTGAACGGAATTGAAACATTTTGGACTCCCTGAAATTGATTTTTCTCATTCTATTGATAATTATTTTCATTTTCTTAATACTACTGTTACTGTCACCTGTAAACGGGATTAAGGAATTTAAAGTTGAAATGTATAAAAAGAAGTGTCGTGGACCATGGTTTTTCATATTACGTATATAGAAAACCCATCCACATCACCATATCTTCCAATGATAATGGATACTTTAGTATCCCATTACATCCGACTTAGCGACAATGGTAGTAGACCTTCGGATCTTATTCCTTTTGAACGTTTTTAGCATAACGGTTTCAATAACAGTCACATTAAAGGAAGCATTCAACGACATCTAGCTCCCCCTGTTGCGTACCCTTTTTCGTCTGAATCCAATTTTCAGCCAGAAAATCGAATAATTCTTCCTTATATCAAAGGTGTCACCGATAAAATCAGTCCTCGGGCCTGCAGACCTAAAAATAATTCAAAGATGAAGACCCCAACGCAAATATCAGGGCACCGTACATAGACAATGAATAGTAGGTTCATTCTAAGCTCCTCCCAGCACAATGTCTATCTTTCTCGGTCAACGATTCACCTTCATCAGTATGCCACCTACCGTCTCCCCACCTATCGTTTTCCCTCCATTATATCCATCCACTTTTATTCCTTCAAGTAAGTGACCCCTTCTTGTGACTCGTCAGATATCTCTGAGAAGTAGGCTTATTGAGAGCTCAGAGATAACTGCCGGGTGCAGTACTGCTATCTCTTGATAATGACTACAAAACGGTAGTCGAAGCGTCGAGAAATTCATTTTTCTGAATGCGGTTTATCCAGAAGGCCTAGTGGTCATTCTTCTAACCGCGGAAGTCTTTTCGAACAAAAATACAGGTTTTTCTCGAGAAAACTTTTGTTCCAAAAATTTATTCCAAAATCTGTACCATAACCCAATCCTAAAATATGGGCGTTCTTACTTGTTCACCTGGTTCATTAAAAAAAACTATACAAACGAAGGAACTTACCTTATTTCACTTTTCTCCCCGAGCAGGTAATTCAAATCGATTTCTTGAAAATATCATATCTGTAATTTCCGATGAATTGTTTGCTTCTCAAAAAATGGTTTAACATTCCAAATTGGAAAACTCACTTACATAAAATACCTTCATGAATTTTAAATTCCCTTAAGGTAAATTAAGTTAGTAGTTACGTGTAACGTAGTCACGTATATCGTGGTTACTCTCAAAGGACCCTCAGCCAGGATGAGGATTGGTGAGAGCATACACAGCAAATGGACGCTGAACACTGGTGAAATTGTTTGGTTTTAAACCGAGGGACTATTAGAAACACGAAAGATAACCAGGCAAAAATTATATAAAAAAACACTTTCATTCGAAAAACCAAATTATGTGCAGTTCTATCGACCCACTTGGTACAAAAAGTGACCTAACAAATCACGTAGCAAGCTACTCAATTGTGTACTTACACGGTGATGTGGTAAACAAAACATTTCCAGTTATCAGGCCTTTCCAGAAAGTTATAAACTTGTCCCTGGAACGTTGCCCTGCCGGCTATTTTTCGATGCTGTTTGGAAGCGTACCGCGCTGCTTCCCCCCATTTTGGAGGGCTTTCCAAAAGAAGTGACGTAGGGTTGAGACCTTGACAGCACGTTGTATTCGTTGCTAAAAATAAAAAATGCATCATTAAAAAAAGATTTGATGGTGAGTGGTATTATGTCTGGTAGTATGAAATTTCAGTAAATATGGACAGGAAACAATTGGATTATGGAATATATTAAATTTTTGATCAAAGGAGGTGAATGTAAGGAATCTCTTTGGTATAATATGATGTTATTCCATTGGTTAATTGCTAATAGTTGAAATTGATTGGTTAAATAGATGGATAATACTTCACGACTTGTGAACTAGATAACACAGGTTTTGTTAAATGATTATATAAAATAAAGTGTTAGTTACACTATTCATAACTCATAACGGCTGGACCGATTTTAAGGATCTCTTATCTGTTGGATTCGTCTTCGCTCGAATAGCAAAATTACTATAAAAATATCGGAAAAATTCATTTTGGACAAAAAATGGAGGTACATTGAAATTTCTTTATATTATTTGCCAAATTAGACGATGTCTGAATTTATCTGACAGATTAGAAAATTGTCAGAATTACTTTTCTAGAAATTTTAAATAAAAAACAGCTACTCTTTCGATTGGCTCTACAGAATACCTATCTGAAATATTTTTTCTACAATCATTAATAAGAGTGACGTTTTTTCAATCGATTTTCATACATAAAATATGTATTTCTTAAACACTTTAAAAAAGTGACATAAGAGTGAGATAAAGTGACTTAGGGTGATTAAAGTAGTTTTTTTAACGCTAATTTTAAATATTTCCGCTAATGGCTCTGCAGATTGTACTCATCTGACATTTTACTTAGCGTTTTGTCATCATGACAAACATAAACATTCAAATCGACGCCATTTTAGTCCATTTAGAGCAACCTAAATAACACATTTTTTGGTTTTTGCTTGCTTGTAGAAAAAATAGTGCATGCAACATATGCATAAAGTGTCTTTTTTCCACTCATGGAATTGTCGCATTCGCCTGCGGCTCATGTGTGAGTTTTTCCACTCGTGAAAAAAGCTTCACACTTTAAAAAAGTGACATTAGAGTGAGATAAAGTGACATTAGGGTGATATAAAGTAGTTTCTTAGCGCTAATTTTAAATATTTCCGCTAATGGCTCTGCAGATTGTACTCATGTGACATTTTACTTATCGTTTTGTCATGACAAACATAAACATTCAAATCGACGTCATTTTTAGTTCATATAGAGCAACCTAAATAACATATTTTTTGGTTTTTGCTTGCTTGTAGAAAAAATAGTGTATGCAACATATGCATAAAGTTTTTTTTTCACTCATGGAATTGTCGCATTCGCCTGCGGCTGATGTGTCAATTTTTCCACTCGTAAAAAAGCACCACTTCGTGCACTAGTTGCATAATAGTCAATTCCACGAGTGAAAAAAGACACTTTATGCATGTGTTGCATACACTATTTTTTCTACAATCAAGCAAATGGACTAAAATGGCGTTTATTTGAATGTTTATGTTTGTCATGATTTCAAAACGCTAAGTAAAATGTCAGATGAGTGCAATCTGCAGAGCCATTAGCGGAAATATTTAAAATTACTGTTGAAAAACTACTTTATCTCACCCTAATGTCACTTTATCTCACCCTAATGTCACTTTATCTCATTCTAATGTCACTTTTTAAAAATGTTTAACAAATACATATTTTATGTACGAAAATCGATTAAAAAAACGTCACTTTTATTAATGATTGTAGAATAGTATATTATGTAACAAGGTTAGAATGAAAATTCGATGCGAGTGGAAAGTTCCGAGCGCGAGCCGAAGGCGAGCGTGAGGAACCACGAGCATCACGAATTTTCATTCTAACCGAGTAGCAGACTATACTTTCTCCACGATCAAAGATTTTAAATATATATTTTTAAATAGAAATGAACAAGAGATAATTTTTATTACTGAACTCAATCACAATTATTATATTAGGTAAACACTCAATAATTCAAGAAACATTTTACTCTGTATTAATTGTTATATTTGTACAGTTCTCGAAATGAAAAACTGGTGCATTACTGGAGGAATTTTCAACAATTGCGAGGTTAGGTTAGGTTAGGTTAGGGTTAAATGACAACAATAATTTTGACACTTACTCATGTTTTGCCACTACGATGACAATCAACTGCGTCAAGGCTAATGCTATTATTGCTTACCAGTGTGAGAATATTATTCTATGACTAGAGAGAGAATGTAAATACATTTAAATTGCATGGGGACAGAGGTGTTGCAGAATATTTCTTCAATCTCAAGAGAGAGAATTGCAGCATTCTGTAATCAAATTTGATTTCAGAATTGGCAAATTCTGTGATGATCGTGGAGAAAAATAATTATTATACTTTTCAACAAACTCATATAGTTTCGTATTAGCTCTCGAATGTAGTGGTTGTACATTTATTGCTTTATTGCTGCCGACGATCCTAAGCGATTTGCGAAAACAAATAAGTAAACAAACCCAATTAATTTAACGATATAAGGTGTATCTATTCTGAATAAGTGTGAAAACAAGTTTTAAATGAGTGTTGATACAGGGGGAAAACCCCCTGACCCCTCACAATCAGGTTTGAAGGATGGATTTACATCCTTCCTAATGGAAACTACTGTAAGTGAAACAAAACAAGTAAGAGATGAAAAAGATATCGATAAAACTGCTCCTCCAGAGAAACCAAAGGAGAAACAGGTATTTATATTTAGTCCTAATGATCTTGGGCCATTTCATATATACGTGGAGAATAAATAATTAAAAAGTCAAGGTAGGCTCAATGCATTGAAAATCGGCGATATTATCCTTACACACTATCCGGAATTAGATAATAAAATTACAAGTATAGATTCCATTCGTAGAAACCGGATCAGAATAAAAATAAAAAACTATAAACACGCTAATTACCTTATCAGTCACAAAAACGATCAAATATTCCAAGAAAATAAACTAGAATTATACATTCCAAAATTTATAGTTATTAGACAGTTATTCGAGATATTTCAACCGAATTCAACGAAGATTATATTAGAAGTAAAATAAAGCAGTATGAGATGCACTGTAATTTTGAAGTAGTTAATGTAAAGAGAATAAATAGAAAAGTCACAACTAATGACGGAAAAATTGGTTATGTACCGACCAAATCATGTGTAGTTGGATTTAAGTCACAAATATTGCCGAAATACATCACAATAAATAAAGTTTTTCAAAGAAGTGGAGCCTTACATTCAAAACGTTCTCCTTTGCTTTAATTGTTCACGGTATGGACACATGGGTAATCAGTGTAATTCACAACCTAGATGCAACAACTGTAGCGAAAAACTCAAAAGAATGCCAAGAGACGGAAGTCACTCCAAAATGTTTTAACTGTGGAGGAGAACATTTAACTATAAATTTAAACTCGTGTCCCGAATTTAAACGGCAAAAATCAATCAAAGAAATGATGTCAACAACAATAATATAAGTTATCAGGATGCTTCTAAGCAAATTTCAAAAACCTCATATGCGGACGTATTAGCAAAAAACATAACAAAGCATGCAAACTTAAATCTAAATAACATTACGCAATACGCAAATACCAACGCAAATCAACCTAGTTCCTCAACAACCCAATCAAACGTCACCTCACTACCCCAATATAATAATCCATTCACTAAGCAAATGGTATCAAGTAAAAATACCAGCAACTTAACTATAGGCAACAAGAACTAGAAATGAAAGTCCCAACACAGAAATATTAAATAACCCCAAATACACATCATATTTGAATACCACAAATTTATTGTTACACAGTATACGAGCAGACTCCGGTATGATGAGAGCCATGCTGGGAATTGTTTCTATTATTATTAATAATCTTAGAGAAAAAAATAATTTTAATGTAACAAAAAATGACTTAGAACAAATAATTGGTAAACAAATAAATGTAAGTATTTCTGATAAATCATTAAATTCGCAGATATAAATGTAAGTAAAAATATTTTACAATGGAATTGCCGTTCAGCAGTTTCTAAAAAGGAGAACCTCGAGTTTTTTTTATCTCAAAACAACATTATTCTAGCACTTCTATCATTAAACCTAGAATGAGGATAGAATTGCGGGAGAGGATTGTATTTCTTAAAAACATACCTAAACCTTTTCTAATAGCAGGAGACTCTAATGCCCATCACATATCGTGGGGCTGCGAATTTCATGACATTCACGGAAACATATTATCTCAAGCAATAGATCAGTATAATCCTGTATATTTAAATGACGGATCTCTTACTTTAATGTCACATGGTCGGAAATCAGCAATAGATTTATCTATATGCACCCAAGACATTGTTCAACACTTCTCATGGACAGTTATCAACGATCCCCATGGATCAAGTCACCTACCAATCAATATAACTATAGAATCTTCTAACACAATTTCATCCGAAACAAATTTAACACATAATATATGGGCACTTAAAGAAGCCAATTGGAATTTATATTTTTCAATACTGGAGAGTAAGGACACACCAATGACATATGATGATTTAATAAAACATATAAATGAAGCAGCTGATATTGCAATACCAAAAAAATCAACTAACAATAATCGCATGAATTATGTCCCAAAACCATGGTGGAACGAGACTTGTAACAAGTATGCTAGAGATGCTTTTATAAAATATAAATTAAATCCAAATTCCGAAAATTTAATAGAATACAATCGCCTAGATTCTCTAGCGAAAATGACATTCAAACAAACAAAAAGACAAAAATGGGTTGAATACTGTGAAACCTTGAATAAAAATACACCAATAGGAGAAGTTTGGAAAATAGTTAATACTTATAAAAACAGAAAACGACTAAATAAACTACCAATAGAGCCCGAAGCAGCCTGGATTAAAGAATTTCGTGAAAAAATATCACCTCCATGGGTAATAAATAATACCAATCCTTACAGTCAGTGGCCAAGAACAACATATATTTACTTAAACCATTTACCCATTGGGAATTAGAAAAATCTCTGTAGCAAACAAATAATAGTGCACCAGGTGAAGACAACATATCGTACTCAATGATTTATAACCTACCCAAAAAACATAAAACATCATTGCTTAATATATTTAATAGCATTTGGAATGGAGACATAGAAATACCTATTAACTGGAAGTATTACATTATAATACCCTCCCATGAGAGTGAAGATCCGGAATAGAGAATTCTGGGAAAGAGAGGGAAATTCACAGCCTCATGGGATCGTCTGGTACACAGATGGCTCATGCTTCAGCGATGGGGCGGGGGCTGGAATTTACTCCACGAACCCAAGAACACAAGTCTGTGTTCCATTGGGTAAGGGTGTGTCTGCATATCAGGCTGAGGTATACGCTATCTTGGAATGTGCGCAGATAAACCTAGACAGAGGTTATACGGACCGACGCATAACCATATACTCCTACAGTCAGGCTGCAATCAAGGCCCTGAGTGGATATACCATCAACTCAGGGCTTGCTGCTGAATGTCGTGAACGCCTTGCTCACCTAGCAAGGCGGAAAGCAGTGTGGCTAGAATGGATTCCGGCCCACTCTGGTTTTGAAGGCAATGAAGGGGCGGATGCGATGGCTGTGGAAAGGGCGGCTACCCCTTTAAACGGCCCGGGCCCGATCTTGGGCCTTACAAAACAAACAATCCATAAGGAGACGAGGAACTGGTTGATAAATCAGCACCTCGCTCCCTGGAAGGCTCTACTACCAAGGAGTAGGCAAAGAAGAAAGCAGGACTCCTAACAGGGCACATTGGGCTGTGCTACGCAGGCGAATCTTCGGAGTCCCTGTTATGGCCCCCGGGGACATAAGCAGGCATCCACTGAAGAGGATTGGGTCCTTCATCGAGGGACTTGGCTTCATGGATGCATAAATAGCAGGAATGGCACAATGGGCCCGGCAGTGGCCTCAGTGCCGGAAGCTCGGCTTGAGTTTTCCTTGGCCAAGGTTCGCCTGTCTAAATTAGTAGTAGTAGTATAATGCCTATAAAAAAATCAGTTGGCCAATCAGATCAATGTAACTCGTATAGACCTATATCACTAGCTTCATGTATTTTAAAAACTTCTGAAAGACTTATGAAAAGCCGACTAGAACATTGGCTAGAAAAAGAATCTATACTTCCCGAATCTCAATATGGATTAAGTAAATCACGATCAACATTAGAGGCGTTAATATTACTTGTGACAGATATACTTACTAGTTATACGCAAAAAAACATTACCACCGCAGTTTTCATTGATATTTCTCCAGCATTTGATCATTTAGATATTCTGTTCTATAAATTAGTGAATATCGGTATACCAACTAAAATCAGCAAACTGTTAATTTCTATGTACTCAGAGAAAAAAACTTTTCTTAAAATTAATCAAGAGATTACTACACCCCGATAAACCAATATTTGACTACCGCAAGGAGCTATCCTGAGCCCCTTACTTTATATTATTTACACAATTGACTTGGAAAACTCCTTAAACTTCTCCAAGATGATTCAGTTTGCAGTTGATATAGTAGTATATACCTGCGAAAAAACTATTGAAAAATGTCAATCGAAACTTACAGATGATTTCAAAAATATTGGGGACTGGCTGGATACAAATAATCTGAGTCTATCACAGCAAAAATCAGAAAAATGTATATTCACAAGAAAAAGAAATATTACTGAACATCATCTACAGTTAGGATCATATCAACTCCCAGTGAAAAACACTGTTAAGTGTTTATATTTGGACAGAAAATTATTATGGAAGGATTGTGTACAACAAATCATTGAAAAACGGAAAACGCAATCAATGTCCTCAGAGCATTCTGACATACAAAATGGGGTGCGGATCCCAATATAGCATTATTATTTTACAAAACAATGGTCCGAAGTATTATAGATTACGGTAGTCACCTTTACGGATCAGCAGGAAACGTACATCTAAACAACATCGAAGTACAAAAAAACAAATGTCTCGGAATCAGTTTAGGCTATCTTAAATCAACACCTATACCTATAATAGAAGCTGAAAGTGTTGAGCCCCCACTTAAATATAGAAGACAATTAATAAGTCATACATTTATATCCAAAGGTTTATCGAAAAATGCAAGATACATAAAACCGATATATGATTTGACGATATTGGTGTTAACCCATAATTACTGGCATCACAAAATCACTCCACTCCACTATACCGATATCTCGAAATTTTTTGGAATTATATATACAAACAACCTTATTACTCGGAATACCTAACTACATTATTCTCACTCAAAATACATTCCTTTTATTTCGACCCCAATCAAGATTTCACAAATATTTTACGCACAAAGTGGTCAAACCACCAGTATTCATATACCAATGGATCAAAAACCAACCGTCAAACAAGTTGTGCTTTCTTTGAATCAAATTCAAATTATTCCATCAAATTTGAACTTCCAGACATAGCTTCTATATCTACCGCAGAGCTATTTGCTGTTCTGAAAGCCCTTAAATATATGTTAACAAAAAATGGTAAGAGTTTCATAATTTTTACGGTTGGTAAAAGTTCTGTAGATAGATTAAAAAATTAGGATTCTACATCAAGTCTCAATCACATTGAAGTAGGAATTTTAAAGACTCATTTTGAAATTAACCAACAAAATAAAACACTTATAGTGGCGTGGATAAAAGGACACTCGGGAATTAGAGGAAACATCATCGCAGATGCCTTAGCAAAATCGGCATTAACTACAGGCAAAATTACCTTCCCTACACTGATTTGTACCCAACATTCAAAGAAGAGATGAAAGAAAAATGGCAAGAAAAGTATAGATGTTCATCAGCTGGCTTAAATTACGTCACAACTCAAAGCAACCTTACAACAAGAAGTTGGTTTAGTACAGTTAGCAAAAGACATTTTATTGTAACAATCAATAGAATAAGATCAGGACATGCTCTTACACCTGAATACCAGCATAAAATAGGTTTCGCGGATAGTCAAAACTGTGTATGTGGTATAATAGGTGATATCAACCATATCATTTTAGAATGTGAAAGAAATATGAACAGCATTAACCAACTATATGGAGACTTAAATGAAAACAGATGTAATTTTCCCGTCAACATAAACTGCATTATCTTTAGCAATAACACTGACATATATTATTGTATATATCCACATTTAATCAGATGCAAAATAAAATTGAAAAACTCTGATAGAAAATGTGAGCAATATTGCGACAGAACAAATAATTGTAAATGTGTCAACGAAAAAAAAAATTGAGAAAAATTGAGCACGATAAAAAAGTCAAAATTAATTAAAAAGAAAAAAATATATTATTTTAGTAAACAGAGCAACGTAATGTAGGTCGCTGAAAAACTGTGTAACAATGAATTTTAAGGTATAAATAACTAAAAATTGATCTGTCTAATTGGTTTTTCCAAAGCCATCTAACTGAATTAAAAAAAACCGATAAAGTATTCGCCGTCAAGTGTGACTTATTCAAAGATTTTAAGCGAATAACTAAATTTTGAATTGGTAATCGCTTTTAGCTTATTTGTAATATAATTGATGCTCACTTTAGACATTATAGATTAGAAATTCCATGGAAAATAGTGGAAAAATAGCAAATTTAAATCTTGGAAGATAACAAAATAAAATATAAAGAATACTTCAATTGAAATAAGTATCGTTTTATTCTATTTACCTGTTGTTAAAACGATCAATATTACATTTAGGTTTTATTATTAATAATAGTTTAGGAACACAGCATGCCGACTTGGTAGGATCCGAGGTACTGGAAGGGGCTTGCTTAGTCTGACAGGATTCCCGCTAGTCCTACGAAAAAAATGTCTCATACAGGGTGATTGATTAGTGCGATAAAGCTCAGTAGGTCTGTTATTATGGAAGATACCAAAATACATAAAAATTGTAAGCATCTTTAAGCTTCATATTTCGAAATCAGTTTCAATGTATAGTATAACAAAACCTAATGTAATGAACCATATTTTTTATTCCATTGATGGCAAATGCCGTCCAATGGCGTGCATATACATTTTTTATGAATTCGAATATTGTGAAATAATGTTTTTCATTCAAATTCATATAGTAGATTAAAATTAACCTGAATACAAAACTCATAAAATGTGTAATACAATTTTCTGTAAATAATGCTCATTTAGCCAGACAATCTGAATTCGAACATCTAACTTCTTATATTTAAATCCACAATTCAACAAAACCGCGCGCAGTGTTTCCAAACATCGATCAATATATTCAGGAATATCCCGCAATTTAGCACGAATTAGTTCTAAAGTTGGTACTATATTGTCCTTGTAAAACCCGTAAACAAACCGTTGAATAACATTATACAGTATTTGATTTGGTCGCTTTCATTTTAAAAAATGATCTGTAACAGTGCCAGGTTTAATTACTTTATAAATCGTTGTAAGCGCAATTTTCGTTAATTCGTGAATTCTGGCGATAACCGCATTATCAGAAATTTCAGAATTTCCTTTATTCAAACACGCGTACATAATTGAAACAACGCGTTGACACTGAACATGTAAATCTTTGTTTTTAAATTTGGCGCTATCATCAGTATCATTTACTGCTAAGACATTTGTCTGAGGCGTCAAATTATTAGATTCCCAAGATACATCATCTTGAACTGTCATTTCAAATGGTCTCCAAAATGCCATTCTAATTAATTACTAATAAATTATATTTGTGAAACTTACCCTAACGTCTACGAACAAATAAATATTAAATGATTAACAATTCACTCACGCCACTTGATCAACTAACCTTACTAAACCAACAAATAGATATTATATTAATAATACTTTTCTACAACACAATTCACTTACGCCAGTGGAAGAACCAAACTCACTCAACCAACAAATAGATACTATATTAATAATATTTATCTACAACACAATTCACGCACACCCCTTGATGAAGTTACGTGAAGACGTTAAAAAAATTTTTTACACAGTCGACTGCATTAATAACTGACCGGTTTCTTCGTTATATTATGCCAAATACTGGAGTTGAATCATTCTATTCCCATTGCACTGTTGCTACGTTGTCACCTATTCAAAATTTTCTTAAATATACTAACTAAACATACATAAAGTGGTTTCAATTAATTTTTCTTTTTCCAGCAATTTCAAGCGACTTATTTTAATGCTTACTCATCAATTAATATAATGTATTTTTTCAAAAATATGTCCAAACTCTCTTTCTAACAACGTCACGAACTATAACAGTTTACTGGAGTAAGGAGAACATTTTTATAGTGATCCTAACAATTTTAGAGAATAATATCTGACAACATTGCTTTATTTTAGTGTCATTACACTGACTTTAGAACAACTATAACAAGGTGTTCCATAACTTGGTGCCAGATCAAAGTTATGATTTTTAAAATGAAGCACCCTATATTTCACAGTAAAACTGAAATTCGCTTAACTTCCTTATGTCAAAAATATAAGGTTGTTATCTGTTATACAGGGTATTTGAAAAGTTATAACCAATTGAATAGATGAGGCTTTTACTTGATGAAGATCCCTACTAAATGATGAAATAAAATTTTAACAAATTAAATTGTTTTATTTCATCATTTATAACCAATTCTCCGTCTAAATCGTAAGAAGTTTAACGCCCTGTATAATTGAATAGGAGTAAATTAATAGTAATCTATTGAATCCAAAGATTATTCATGATTATCAAAATTCATAAACACGAATGATTTTCATATGTTCATTGCATCAAATACATGGTGAGTCAAAACTAAAGTACATTATTTTTTAGGTAATTTTATAAGTATCACCTTGTATTTTATATCATTGTCGAAGAGTACTAAGACCATACTTCTATTTTTATCCAGCATTTCCCATACCTAAAAATATTAGTTTTTGAGATATTTTCATTTTTCTATGCAAAGTAGTGATTAGGTATGTAATAGTTTACATGTTATGTTATTAGGACCTACTTTATTTTAGTAAAACTAGTGTTGTTTCTCATTCTCATTTTTCCATAAGTGTAGTTTTTTATGAATCTTCAACTGCAAACTATTTCTGGTAAACAATTAAATACCTAATTACTACTTTGCATAGAAAAATTAAAATATCTCAAAAATTATATATACTCTAGGTATGAGAAATGCTGGATGAGAATAAAACTATAGTACCCTCCAACAATGATTTAAAGTACAGGGTGATCCATTTGAAATTACTTAGAAAATAATGTACTTTAGTTTTGACTCACTATGTATTTGATTCAAGAAATATTAGCAAAATCATTCGTTTTTATAATAGTGTAGCCAAGTCGCATATACGGGCCACTGAGTGCCATCACAAAGTGGTCACCACTTATAGTTTGTGTCGATGAGCTAGCTGCAGAGAAGCGCGATTCCATGGTGGGGTCATGTTGGAGGGTAATTGAAATTCGCCAGTGACATGCATAGGGAACTCTTATGAACCAGCTTGTCCCCATAGAGCTTTGCGCCTACACTAGCTAGATGCGCTAAAATCACCTTAAATTTGAACGTTGTGAGGTCTCGAAAGAATAAATCCTTAGTTTTTCGTCAATCATCTGATCCACTGATCAGAATTAAAGATTCAAGTTTGAATGCTAATCTACTTATAACCTATCATATTTTTATGGAAAATTGAGTATATCAACACTATTGTAAATTCAGTTTTTATATTTTAATTTATTTAAGAAAAAATAGTTACTCATATACATCTATTTTCTCATTATCTTAACATAAAACATGGACTTCAATTTGAATTTGTATTTTAAGTTATCTTTTAATACCCTTCAGAAACTATGGAAGTTGTATTTTTCAATTAAAATCAAAACCATAAGTTTTTAATGATAATTACGGGATATGGCAAGATCACAGTGGCTTTACGGCATACGAGAAGGCAATACGCAGGCGCATCGATTTCTCGCCCAATATTTATCAACACCAATGCCTAACCTAACCCATTATTATTCGAGTAAGTGTATTTTATTATTAAACTGATCCAACCAAACCAGACCAAATTGATGTATTCTTGTTGTGTGCCAACATGCAGAATTATTTTTTTGAAGGAATTGATTGGAACTTTATTTATTTAATGAAATGAACATGAAAAATAAACTCTAGGAAATGACCTAAGACAATGAAAATTATCAAAAAATATAAAATTATTCAAAATAATAGTAAAAATGACGTTTATTGAAACCCCTCAGTTTCAATGATTTTATTCAATGCTTTGACAAATTGCACGAGATAAGTGCTGTTTCGATATATTTTAATAAGCTAAACTTCGATAATTATATTATCAAAATGTATAATATCAGTTATCAGGTTATAAGCGACCTCAATAGCATAGGAATAAGGCAGTGGAAGGAGAAAACAAAGGATAGGAAGAAATGGAGGCAGATTGCTGAAAAAATATAAGGAAGAAAAAGAAGAAAAGGGGATTGATCCACCCCGAAAAAAGGATTTAGAGAGCTTTTTAAAGCGGCGCTACCCCCTCGGGGGTGTTAATCCAATATATATATATAATATCAGTGATATAGAAGAATTACCATCGACGCATCCACACATATCGGAGAGAGCTGAAAATGCTGTACTGAATATTTTTCCCCAAAAATCTAAGAAGGTGTACGAAAAACTATATCAACGGATTATCGACTGGAGAAATACAAATAATATTTCGACATTCTCCGAAAATGTTTTGATTGCTTCAACTTAGAATGAAATAAATGTAAATATTCCTTACACTTCCAGATCAGTGGGACCTGGAATAAACTTTTCAAACTGCACAATGAATAATCTCAATATTTTTAAAAAATACCCGAGGTAATAGGGGAGAGGCGTACAAAATGACATAGGCGGGTAAAATTGCACACCTAATTTTTTCCAAAACCACAGACATACTAGTTGTCACAATGGCCTGTAAAGTACCGCTTAGTAACAGGTCGCAACCTGTGGCAGCGCCAGTCGCGTCCGTTGGCACAAAGCATACCCCCTTAGAAGTGTAAGTTATAGTAAAATTAATACCTATTTAGAGGTACCAGCCGTTTTAGTAACTTAACGTATGCGGCTTCTTGAACCATCTGACATTAACATGAAATCAAAATTTGACGTAACTTCAAAAACGTGACATCTAATAAATTAGTTACGACATTCATTTTTGTTGGTAATTTTTTGTTTCAACCGATTTATTAATAATAAATAAGGATGGTCTTATTCTAAATGGGTATAAAATTTACTATAAATATGCATTGACAGTTCCATGTTTTTCGTTTAGCGAACTACGGTGAGAGGCGGTGCATGGGACAGTTGGCGTGGCGTCTGGTTTCAACGTCATACTTGTCAATTGTCATTATGTCATGTCGCTTGGCTTGGGTTTCCATCTTTCATTTTTTCGTCATTCGTCATTGTGTGTTGTTCTACAGTTTTGTTGAGTTTTGTTTGTGTTTGATTTTTGAATCGCCAAATCGTTTTATTTTAAACAGTAAAATTTGTTGTAGTGTTACTTTGCTATAATGGATGTGTGCGGTAGTGCTAGACCAGCCAAGAAAAAGTGTTGTATTGAAGGCTGCGAAATAAAAAACGGCAGCTTCTATCGTTTTCCTAATCCCAAAAAAAAAAACGAAAAACTGTTGCTAGTCTGGTTAGAAGCCATAGGTAATAAAAGACTTTTTGATATTCCCCGAGATAAACTCTTTAAAAGTAGTTTAGTGTGTGCAAGACATTTTGAGCCCAGTCATATATCACATGGTACCCGTAGAGGCTTAAAGTGGAATGCTGTTCCGAAGCTTTTTCTCAATCAAGGTATGTAACATTTATTTTTTTCAAATTAGTTCGAGGTTCAAACGGTACAACATACTTGCAACATTGAATATTACAATAGATAATATGTTTGAAGAAAATTACCTAAAATTGTATGTATTTTTTACCATTTCAGATACACATGGATATATAATGTACAACATGCCCTCTACTTCATATGAGCAGGACCATAGTTATACAAAACCAACTTCATATATTATTCCCGAAACAACTAAACAAATGGAAGAAGACTGTGAAAAAGTACACACATGTAAGTGATATTATTACAATATTTATACTATCAAGTTTTTTTTTGGTTTAATTGGGTTTCCCTCATATAGGAACAAATTGAAAAAATTGGGGTTATAAGTGTAGAAAATTGTTGTAATAGATAGGAAAAGAAAAGTTAGAAAACAGGTGTTGGTATTTGGTAGTAGAAAAAACTTTGACAACTTCAATTTTTCTTTTCCAGCTGCTACAAAAAAAAAGCATCCTGAGAAAAGTTAATGTCACAAGACAGAAGTATTTAATGCCAGAGGCAAAACACTTCTACAGAAAAGTGATTGAATCAGGCAAAAGGATAAACAGGCTTAGTGAAAGAGTCAACAGCTATAAAATAAGAATGAAACCTGCTGAAAAGTTGTCTTGTTCTACAAAATTTGAAAATTTGTTGAACCATGTAAATGTTTTGACATACAACGTTATATTGTCTCAAGTGCGAACCCAACAACAAAAACCGAAGGCTAGACGATTCACACTTGATGAAAAAATTATGGCTCTCACCCTGTTGAAAGCAAGTGGCAAAGGATAACGTCTGTTGTCCAAACTCTTTGCACTTCCATCAAAAGGCACGCTAACAAATTTGCTAAACAAGGTTCCTTTCAATGCAGGCATCTGTAATAATATGTTTGAGAGTCTCAGAAGGCCAGTGTCGAAGATGAAGCTGCTTGTCCGAACAGCAATTTTAGTATTCGATGAAATGGCCATTGCCAGTTTGGTACACTATAACCCAAAAGATGATATAGTTACTGGTGTTTATGATGAAGGAGATGGCAGAAGAAAGTCTGAACTTGCTGAACATGCTAATGTGTTCCTATTAAAGGGTGTATTCAGACAGTGGAAACAACCTGTATGTTATACCTTCAGTGGTGGACCACATAAAGCTGTAGTACTGAAAAAGCTTATAGTAGACATTATCAGAAAGTCACATGAAATTGGCATCAATATAATTGCTACTGTGTGTGATCAAGGTAGTACCAACCAGTATGCTATCAATCTTCTATTGAAGGAAACCAGTGAATGTCATAAAAGAAGAAACATAGAAAACAGGCTTTGTGGATTCCTGGTGGATAATCAGGAAATTGTTCCTCTGTATGACAACCCTTATTTATTTCTGGGTTTGAGAAATAATTTACTAAACAAATATTTATATTTTTCCGTAAATAATAAAAGACTGGTTGCCAAGTGGGGACACATAGAACAATTCTACCTCCTAGATTGTGATGATGAAAATCGAATTTGCAACAAACTGACAGATCAGCATATTATGAGGGGAAAAATTAACAAAATGAAAGTCAGTTGTTGCACCCAAGTATTTAGCTACCAAGTTGGAATGATTATGAAGAAAATTATTACTTGGAGTATGTCTAAAAACAAACTAACATATCTACTTATAAAATTATTGTATTTTTCATTTGCAGAGTCTCAAGTTGAATTGGATCCAGAAGCAGTGGAGCCAGCTAAGCTGATTTTATTTTTAGACAAGCTATTTGATAGCCTCAATTCCAGTCGAAAAACCGGCCCCCCTGGAAAACCTCTGAAAGCTAGTGTCACAGCCAACTCTGGGCACCTGACGTATTGGCACAACTCGATTAATATAATAAAGACAATGAAATATTATTGTCCTCAAACAGAAAAGTTTAAAGTTGTGCCAACACTAAAAAATCTTCTAGTTACCCTTCGAGGATTTATTTATTTATGCCAAAAAATTTTAAATGCAAATAAAAATAAATATGTTTCTTTGAGGGTATTTCAGCAAGATGCACTTGGAATTTTTTTTGGGTGTATCCGAAATTATTCAGGAAGGGAAAACATATGCCCAGTGCTTCTCATTTTATTGCTTCCTTTAAATCATTGGTGATAAACAATTTTATGTCGGCTCACTCACCTGGAGCTAATTGTGAAGAAGATGAGAGCACTGGTGCTTTAGTTAACCTTCAAGGTTTTCTCTTAGGGGACATTGAAGGTGTAAGTCCTTTATAGGTGGAAGAACCTGAAATACGCTCAAATATATTGTTATACAAACGAAATAAAATATCGAAATGTACAGCTACTTATATTGCTGGTTTCATTGCAAAAAAAAATGATTCGCACAGTTCAATGTTGGAATTGTAGGGACAATTGCCTGAAGAGACATTCAGATAGTGATACAGACTTCATAGATGCCAGACAATATGAAAAATCAAAACTGGTAAGACCTGGCAACTATTTCTATTTCTTGGTTGCACAGTCAATATCAAGATTATTTTACCTAATTCCTCGTCTGTGTCACTGTTTGAATATCTCTTCTGTTCTAGGTAATATTTTGAAAAAACAATTGAGTTTCAATGTTATAAATTGTCTAGAACATAAAGATTCCGGTGACAAACTCATTAAAATAATTGTCAGGTGTTGTCTCTATTTTTGGTGTAAAAGAATAAACCTGGTAACTAAGGGAAAAGATGAGAAATTCTCGAGACTTTTAAGAAAGAATCCAAGTCATGAGAGAATTGACCCTCTTAAATTGTCTGCCTACAAAAAATATCAGGCAAGAGTGAAAAGGTCCAGGGCTCAAAAAAGTATGAAGAAAACCTATAAATGATTGTCTCTAAATATGTAGTTTGAAATGGATAAGTGTTTTTTGTAAATATATTTTTGTGAAATAAATTAAATAATGAAGCAGTTTAGATTTTTTTTAGTGCAAACATCGATTAACTAACTGATCAGATAGTCACAGGTCATGTACGTTAATTACAACATACATTTACCTAATCGATGACGTAATGCAAATTCTATTTTATAATTATAATCGATTTGGATTGAAAAAATCAAGTAGAGATCAGATCAGTTTTCTGATTAATTTAAAAACTGCCTCTACTTGAGCTTTCACAATCCAAATCGATTAATATAATAAATATATATATTCGAAAATCCCTCGTATTATTAGTGTATGAACCATTTAACAGATGGCGCTGCTTTCCTTGACCATTCCCCACCTATCAAGTGTCATTTGTCAGTATCTTCAGCGCCTCTCACCGTAGTTCGCTAAACAAGAAACATGGAATCGTTAGTTTCTATTTGGCTTACACTTCTAAGGGGGTATGTTTTGTGTCCGTTGGGGCGTGTGGTGCGGACAAGTGTTGTTTGATTTTTGCAGTCAGAGAGTCCAGTCAGGGGATTTTTTGTTTTGTAAGTGTAAGTCTTTTTCACGTTAATTGGGTATTTTATTTACCGTTAATTTATTGTAATTTTACTAAATAACTTCGAGAATGTTTTGAAATCTCAAAATTCTAGTTACATTTTGAGTTGTTGTTTTTAATGTTGGAGGTGATGAAGTGGACAAAATGGCATACACGTTGTTCGGGTAAAATAGCATACTACGTCATTTGACCCACCTTTTTTCTTTTTTACAGATAATTTGAACATCATGCCTCGCAACTATTCTAGAAAAACAGACAGACAGGATTGGGTTAACACCTCCTTGGAAAAGGCTATTGAAGCTGTGAAGAATAATGAAATGGGCTGGCTATTGGCTTCTAAAGTGTTTAACGTCCCACAATCGACTCTTAGAAGATATGCACTTAAACAAAATAAAGTCTTAGCTCCAACTGCAAAAGGTATCTACTTAGTATTTTTTAAACTTTCGCATTTTGTTAGCATGATTAGAACGGATTTAATCAAGTACCTTATTGTTTTAGGTATGGGTAGGTACAGGAGTATCTTCACATAAGAAATGGAACGAGAGTTGGTAGATCATATTAAATTGCTAGAAACTAAATTGTTTTGATTCACAAGGATGGACGTTTTGGAATTGGCCTACCAGTATGCAGACGTTAATAATATTCCTCATAACTTCAACAATGAAAAAAAGATGGCAGGCAAAGAATAGTTGGTTGGCTGGATTTCGACGCAGACACCCAGACATATCGTTGAGGAAACCTGAAGCGACTTCGGCTGCAAGAGCCCAAGCCTTCAACAAGCCGAATGTAGCACTGTTTTTCAACTCTTACCAAGACATTATTCAGAGCAGCAACATTCCTCCACATAGGCTCTACAACGTCGATGTGTCAGCTTTATCAACGGTCCAGAAACCCCAAAAGGTCTTAGCTACTACTGGGCGTAAGCAGGTTGGGGCTTTGTCTAGTGCTGAAAAGAAATCTCATGTCACAGTTGTTTGTTGCATGAGTGCAAATGGCCATTTTAACCCGCCGTGTTCAACTTATCCTAGAAAAATCATGAAACAGGAGTGAATAGACGAAGCTCCAACCGGTGCTATGGGTATTGCGCAGGAATCAGGTTGGATGACAACAGCTGTATTCTACAAATTGTTGGTGCACTTTCAGTTGCATATAAAAGAGAGTCTTGATGACAAAGTGCTTTTGGTAGTTGATGGACATATTAGTCATAAAGGTATTGAAAGCTTAACATTCACAAAAGAGCATGGAATCATCATGGTGTTCTTGCCACCACGCACCGCATGCAACCATTGGACGTATCTTTCTTTGGTCCACTGAAGACTAATTTTAACCAAGAAGTGAGCATTTGGTTAAAGAGCCATCCAGGCAGTTGTTACTCATTTTCAAATAGATGCAATACTCAACAAAGCTTATGGCAAAGTAGCAACGGTTCAAACTGCCGTCAATGGGCTCCAAAAAACAGGACTCTGGCCTGTTGATCCAAACATATTTCCAGATTATTTGTTTGAGCCTGATGAGATGACAAACATCCCCATTCAAAAAGATCGGTTAGAGCCCGAAGAATATTCAACGCAGCAGAAAACCTATGCATACCCTCAGCAGGTCCATCTCAGGTAGAAGCAGGCAATTCGACATCACTGATAATTGCAAGCACATCAGCCGCTGACAACCCACGTCTAATCTCAGCAGCCCAATCTAGAGACACCCGATATCATCTAAATTGATACTTCAAGACATGAATATCAATGTTCCAGTTAGCGTGCTATCTCCAGTGCCGAAAGGAACATATGTGGCTGGACAAGGTAAAAGAAAACCACGCAAGAAACCATCAGTATTGTTGTTAACTTCAACGCCAAATATAGAAGAAGCAGAAGCAAAATCAGCTCCTCCATCTGTTCCAAAGAAAAATATGAGAAAGGCTACAAAAGCTTTGGATTTTAGTTCCGACAGTGAAAATGATGTATCTTCCTTACAAGCTTACACTGAAACCGGAGATGATGATGAAGACTGTCCTTGTATTTATTGCAATGACCTCTACTCCAAAAGAGGTCTGGCTAAGGTGCTTGAGCTGTAAAAAATGGACTCATGCATCATGTGCAGATGTTCCGAAAAAAAAACAAAGCGTTTTACGTGTGAACTCTGCATGTAATCGACTGATTTTTATGAAAAATTTCAAATGCCATTTTGTCCACACCACGTGTGTTATTTTACCCGCCTAAAGCGAACAAAACGGTTTTTGTTCAAGTTTTAAAAAGTGTTTAGTAATTCTATTGTTTATGTTCTGAGTTTTTGATCTCTATAATTCTAATAGGTAATGAACCAAAGAATACATAGTTACTTGAAATGTTCAATATTATCAATAAATAGAGATTTGATGACTGATTTTATAACCAGTATTTCATTTTGTACGCCTCCACCCTACCTGTAATTACAATTTTGTAGAATTTCTTATATAAATACGAGTAATTACTGTTATTGTGTTCAATACAAATATAAATATGATATTTAAAGTTCTTTATTATTTATTGGGTGTAGAAAAAATAGCGTATGCAACTCTCATGTAATGGTTATTAATACACGAGCATTAACCGGGATACGAAACGAACCGAAGGCGAGTTTCCTATGATTCATCATCATTACATGATTACATTAAATCATTACATGATCGTTGCATAATATACTATTATGTATCCATGTTTCTAATTATTTGTTTCTTGTTTAAAGACGTTTATGTTATGGCTGAAAAAAGTAAGCAGTCCCAAATTGTTGGAAAAGGACAAATTATAGAGTATGAGATATACATTTCTCTAATAATTGCCTTTTACATGGGCGTAGTGATTCAGATTCAAAAATTGGAAGCTTTCCCATCTTTATTCACCTGACCCTGCTTTAAAATGTAAGTTTCAATTTTTATTTTAGATCAAACATTTTCAGATAATGTAATTTATTTTCACATGTGTATGATAAAAATACTTTGTATGACCATCAAAAATTGTCTCAATGTAATGTACCTATTTGAATAGTAGTTTTGAATCACAACACATGAAATTACCGATTTTACCACTACAAGTACTTTATAAATATATTAGCTAATGAAAATAATAACCCAGAGAAAGAAAATGTACAAGAAAGTCGGTCAAATCTGCAGACAGACCTTTCCAATTTCACATCAAAATAGAAGCTACAAAAAGATATCATATTCATAAAAAAAGACTAGAGATATGAAAAATTTGCAGTGATTAAAAAATGTTTCATATATTTTATTAATTAATAACTAACTTATAATAGTATATTATTCAACAAGCATATAATGATGGTTATTATTCAATAGGGTTCGAATCCTAGTCGCGGTGATCATTTTTATTTACTATATTGTGACATTTGTATGTAAATAACCTTTAATATATATACGTGTCATGTGACCTGTTCATTAACCACAACTATTATTCACTGGTGAATAATGTACGTCATTATACTTGAAGAAGTAAAATGTGAACATTATCAAATAGTCGTGGACAAATAAACTTATGTAGTAAATAAATTCATAAATTCATAAACAATATTTTTGTGTCGCTTGTGAAATTAATGATGGTATGTTCCAGGAGAAAAATTTTAATTTTTAATGTGCGCTTCCCTCTTTTGCTATATTTCTGACCTCATTCGCCAGTGGGCGCGGTAATCAGAGAGCAAAACTTTAGTACTGAGTTGCCTATCTAGTCTGTTGAAAATCAACCCTACTAAACCTAACTGGCCATTATCTATGGCAGGTGTCATTATATACTTTGATGGGGAAGTACTCCTTTCAACGCATCTCGTGAAATGACGTTTGCGTAGGAAACGGAGAAGATTTTGGATTCACCCAATGACAACTGAGCGGTTAGCATTTGGGTAATTTTATAGTAATATGGATAAATTTGAAAAAAGACAATACTAAATTTTTCAACCATTTCCAAATATCAAAGAATACGTATAATAAAGTTTCAAGTTTTCTATATGGCTGAATGATAAAGTCAAGTTGTCAAATATCAACATGAAAATAAATAGATGTCAAAGATAATAGTTTAGTACTATTATAACGCCTTACAAAGTTTCTGAAAAATATTTTCCAAAGAACAGAGACCGATCACTAAGAAGCAACAACTACTTCTCGGGCTATATCACCCGACATATATTGAATTACACTCCAAAGTTTAACGGGGTTGGTATATCAGCAAGATATAACTGTAATTAAGTAAGTGATAATAAGTATTTCAGCCGAAGAAAGCCTTCAGTCTTCCGGACTGCTGTTCCACATTGCAGGGCGTCTTTCTATTTCGATTATGGATAAATCTTCATCAAATGCCGTATTGCTTGATACTGGGCCCTGACAATCAAAATAAAACATTTGTGACAATATTTTAGTCGCGGCAACGAAGCACTAAAAACGCCAAAGTTAGAAATCTTTCCGGGACAGCACGTAGAGAGTTGCGGTTTTTTGCATTCGGTGGCAAAAACGATGTAGAAAATTCCTACCTAGGTTCTACCCTGTAGAAACCCCTGGGTGCGTTGCTGCAGGCCAAAATGCAGCCCAAAAATGCACCTTTTGGGAGGCCTTTCCTCCAATTTTCTAACTTCGTAAAAAAGAGGCAGAACCGGCTCAATTTGGCTACTCGGGGGTTTTTGGGGTCGCTGATCACGATTATGATGTTAAAATCAACCTCCAGGACACCTGGGGGTCAGGAACGCCGATGAACGTCATCTCCGTGGGTTTCTCAGAAGTTCATGCGCGGAAGGGCAGAAACTCGGTATCTGGGGGTTTTTTGGGTCGCTGAACCCAGATATGGCATCGGCGAAGTCCCCACGGACACCTGGTTCAACCTGACCCGGCCCTGAACGTCGTCCCCGTGGGTTTCTTCAGAAATTCGTGCCCGGAAGGGCAGAAACCCGGTATCTGGGGTTTTTTTTGGGTCGCTGAACCCAGATATGGTATCGGCGAAGACACACGGGCACCTGGGGCGCCTGACCTGGCCCTGGACGTCATCCCCGTGGGTTTCTCAGAAGTTCATGCGCGGAAGGGCAGAAACTCGGTATCTGGGGGTTTTTTGGGTCGCTGAACCCAGATATGGTATCGGCGAAGTCCCAACGGACACCTGGTGCGACCTGACCCGGCCCTGAACGTCAGCCCCGTGGGTTTCTTCAGAAATTCGTGCCCGGAAGGGCAGAAACACGGTATCTGGGGGTTTTTCGGGTCGCCGAATCCGGCTATGGTATCGGCGAAGTCCCCACGGACACCTGGTGCAACCTGACCCGGCCCTGAACGTCGTCCCCGTGGGTTTCTTCAGAAATTCGTGCCCGGAAGGGCAGAAACCCGGTATCTGGGGGTTTTTTGGGTCGCTGAACCCAGATATGGAATCGGCGAAGACACACGGGCACCTGGTGCGCCTGACCTGGCCCTGGACGTCATCTTCCTGGCTTTTCCTTACAGAATGGAATCAGACAAACTGAAAATCATTACGGGGGTCTTTTGGATCGCTCCCTGTAAATAAAGATGGAGGAAAGGAAGAGAATGAATACCACTTCTGAAGAAACCCACGGGGATGACGTCCAGGGCCAGGTCAGGCGCACCAGGTGCCCGTGTGTCTTCGCCGATTCCATATCTGGGTTCAGCGACCCAAAAAACCCCCAGATACCGGGTTTCTGCCCTTCCGGGCACGAATTTCTGAAGAAACCCACGGGGACGACGTTCAGGGCCGGGTCAGGTTGCACCAGGTGTCCGTGGGGACTTCGCCGATACCATACCCGGATTCGGCGACCCGAAAAACCCCCAGATACCGTGTTTCTGCCCTTCCGGGCACGAATTTCTGAAGAAACCCACGGGGACGACGTTCAGGGCCGGGTCAGGTTAAACCAGGTGTCCGTGGGGACTTCGCCGATGCCATATCTGGGTTCAGCGACCCAAAAAACCCCCAGATACCGAGTTTCTGCCCTTCCGCGCATGAACTTCTGAGAAACCCACGGAGATGACGTTCATCGGCGTTCCTGACCCCCAGGTGTCCTGGAGGTCGATTTTAACATCATAATCGTGATCAGCGACCCCAAAAACCCCCGAGTAGCCAAATTGAGCCGGTTCTGCCTCTTTTTTACGAAGTTAGAAAATTGGAGGAAAGGCCTCCCAAAAGGTGCATTTTTGGGCTGCATTTTGGCCTGCAGCAACGCACCCAGGGGTTTCTACAGGGTAGAACCTAGGTAGGAATTTTCTACATCGTTTTTGCCACCGAATGCAAAAAACCGCAACTCTCTACGTGCTGTCCCGGAAAGATTCCTAGCTTTGTGCTTCGTTGCCTCGACTATTTGTAGAAGTTGCCGAGAAAAGTGTCCCGTATGGACGGTTGTAGCGTGTGAGTGCCGCCACTTCGTTCTCGGAACTTGCGTTCTCTTGCCGCAGTAGTACGATACAGATTGGCGCTATTCGGTGGCGCCACTGAGTCGTTGGTCTGGACGAACATCAAGAAACTACGAATTTTTCTCCAAAATTACGACTTCACAATCATTTGGAAAACTCTCTAGATCGTTTTGTTTTTCTCTGGATGTCATACTGCAGATCATCTTCTCTTCTCAATTTATGCTCCTAATCCTTAATACTTGGAATATCATATTCATCAAAAATAATGTGAACTTTTTTATTACAATCCAAAAGTGTGAAAATATACTTTGATATACTTTTGGAAGATTCTGGAACTACACTACACCCAGAAATTAACGCATCATCAACAATTTGTCACAATTTCAAATCTGGTCTTCTGTTGAAAAAACACATCGGTTTGAACAATTTTCTTTGTGGAATGTAGATTTATTTTCCAGCAATGAGACTATTACAAAAATGTATGTTCGAGAATATAAAGAGTGTTGGAGAAATTATGGCTTATCCCCATGAATTTAAAACGTGGGATGTACAGCAACGGGTGTCCATTAAAATCGAAATGCTATCCCATGTTTCCTGACTGAATTGTTTTTTGTATAATTTACGCCATAATCTCTGGTAATGTTCATTTCAGAACATGTTTTTATACAATTTAATTCAAGCACCACATACTACAGTGAATCTAGGACGATATGAAGAGTAAAAGAAATGTCGTCACCTGTCAAAAAGCAACTTGAATAAACGTTAGTATTGTATTGGTTTGTTAATTTCGTGGTTTGAAATATTTCTTTTTAATAAATGTGGAACGTGAAACACGGAATCTTAGTCTCAGTGAATGTGATCAAGCATTAATATTAGTAGGCGGTTTAATATTGGAAAAATATAGGGACACTGGAAGTAACGTTCGAAGACCGGGACAAGGAAGGCATCGAAAAATAACCCAAGTTAGAGGCAGATTTTATAGGTGTCTTGGTTTTAAGAGAACGTTTTATGACAACTCGGAGTTTTCAAGTTCAGCTTCAAGAAGCGAGTGGTTCAGTAGTAAATAAAGAAACTATTCGTGAACGACTTAGACAAAATAATCTCAGACTTATAATTGATGCTCGGGATCCAACTTTAACTCGAAATCACCGTAGGGCAAGGCTAAATTTTGCCAGGGGGCATTTGAACTGATTAGAGGGTGACTGAGAACATGTACTATTTATAGATGAGTCACGACTTTGTATGTACCGGGTAGCTAGATGAGAATGCAAAGCTCTGTATCTCGGAAACTATTCATCGTAGAGACTTGCGGTCAAAAATGTTGCGACTAAAGTGGCCAAAATAATATCCTGGAAATTATTTTCAGGTTACCAAGATGACCGACAGATGGCGTAACCGCCATCTAATACTTCTAAAGTGGTTTTTCAAAAGTAACACCACAAGTGCAACAAATTTTCTCGATAATTTTTTTAACTTCCACGAAAACTTCTTTATTTGTAAAAAAAGTCGAAGGATAAAGATGTGTAAGAGAAATTTTTTTCAATAAAATTTGAAGGACGAGTTGTATTTGGAAGGATTTTTTTTATCAATTTGTATTACCCTTCAGGTACTAGCGTTGCCATATGGCAACGCAAAATATCTAGTTTTCTAAAACCGCTTAAAATTGCATTTCCAAGTTTTGAAACGACATGGCGCCAGAAGTTAGTCTCAAAAACATTGTTTTAACACGTGGCTTGTTGCCTTGGGCTAGATTATTTTCTAAAACCGTTATAGGTGGATATAGTGCACTCCCAGGAAAGAAATTTTACTGGGACACAGGTGACGACATGAAAAATATGCCTTCTCTAATGCAGTGCGTCGTGATAGCTCCATACAAATAATGCGTTTTCTTCACTGTAACGACAATTCAAAAATCAGTACTGTGGATAAATTGTGGAGGCTTCGACCACTAACCGAGAAAATACAGCAAAATTTTACTAATAATTTTGTACCACAGCAGTACATTGATTACGATGAATCTATGATAAAATACTTTGGACACCACGGATGTAAACAATTGATCCGTGGTAAGCCTATCCGTTTTGGATATAAAGTATGGAGCATGTATACCAAGGAGGGTTATCTTATAAATTTTGAGATATATCAAGAAAAGAGTGTAGCTACAAATCTTGCACATGATCGTCACTTTGGAAAAGCCACTGCACCATTTGTAAGAATGTTGGAACTTAAAATGGATATGCATGTACAGGAACTTTTCGCGAAAATAGAATCCCAAAAAGTTGTCCCCTAATCTCAAAGGACCAGTTCAAAAAGAGCAAGCGTGGCACATCTGATTCCATTATCGCGAAAGACGTTGGCATCCTTTTTGTTAGATGGATGGATAACAGTGTTGTAACTGCTGGCTCCACTTTACATGGAGTTAACCCAATTGCAAATGATAAAAGATATTTCCAAGCCGATAAAAAAGTAATCTCTGTTCCTAGGCCCAACATAATTGGTCAGTATAATAACTACATGGGCGGGACGGACCAGATGGACCAGAATATTGGAAGATACAGAATTTCGATTACAGGAAAAAAATGGTGATGGTGTATATTTACCTGGCTCATAGACGCTTCTATCAACAATGCGTGGATTTTACACAGGAAAGCCACCAGTATGCAGAATGATCAGCTTTCTCTCCGTAGGGAGCTAGCGGAGACATATTTAAGAAGTTATGATGTACCTCCAAAAATAGGCGGGAGACCATCTACCTCAAAAAATAGTGCGTCTTGCAACAGGGTCAGCGATACTTTGCGCTATAATGACGTAAATCATTTGCAGACATATACTCCCGACAAAAAACGAGGCCTTTGTTGATGTTCCTTGATAGTTCGCTCCATGTGTATGAACTGTGAAGTTGGAATGTGTATTAACTGTAACGTTATATTTCACACATCCACTTGAATGGAAATTATCCGGTTAATTTTTAAGCACAAGCGGTATTTAGAGAGAATATTTCTCGAATAAAAATACAAATTACTGTATATCTCCACTATATTCAGATAGATAATGTAACGTATCTAACTAAAAAATCTCAATAAAAACAAATTATTTATTTATTGAAACAGTAACGTATAGTTATTAACGTTACAAGGCAGATATGTAGCAAATAACGGATTAAGTTGAATATTGTAAGCCGAGGCGCAGCCGAGGATTATAACAACCGAATCCGTTATTTGCGAATCGGCCGTGTGTCGTTCAAGACTTTTCGTAATCTCGCTTAAAGATCACATTTTGATTCCGAGGAAAGAACAAACCACATACCTCGTAATTCTACCGAAAAATCCCAATATCGTGTCAGCTTAACAATATTATAAACAACGTCAGTTTTTTATGTTTGCGAGTTCGCTTTAGCAACGACCATGGATGAAATTGAAGGATTTGAGGAACAAAATCAAATTTCTTCAGAAATATTGGGAGAATCATGTGCAGAAGTGATTTCTTATCGGCCGCCGGCCGTTAAAAAATCTTAACGGACGGAGGCTCTTAACATTAACTTCTCAATTGTCATCTGAATACCGTTAAATCAAAATAACAGTATGGGATTACGAAAATACATTTTTGTCAATTTCCCGTTCTGTTATATCTCCGACTCGATTCATAACCTCTGAGCAACTACTCTTTGACGTATCACGTTTATTATTTTAACGTTGTCTAACAATGGTTGTCATGACAACGTGCAATTATCGCTGGGTTGTCATGGCAACGTGGAATTTCCGCTGAATTTCCATTTAATAATTTAGCATCCGTTGCATTGATACAACATGTATGAGTAAAATATTCACTTACAATCTCCCTAGATAACGAATTATTACCGGAAATTTTCTCGAAGTGCGAATTTTTTGAAAAATTTTCTTAAAAAATTCGCAACTGAGGAAAATTTCCGGAATATTAATTCATGCTCGCGGGAGATTCGGTGAGAAAATTTTATACCAAAACTTTTTTAAAATAGAAATTAAATTGGTGACATACTCAGGTGACATATTATTATCCATATAACGGATATCATAGTGTTTATGACAGCTGACAAGCCAGAGGGAAATTTCCACTTATTAATTTCCCTCTACGCAGGGAAATTTCCGAAGAAATTTGGTTATTGTCATAGCAACATGTCAAAATGCAGGCATCTGATTGGCTAAAATTAACTGGTATAAAATTTTCGGAGTAATACCACAAGAGCTCAGATTTAGCCGGATATTTTTTCTGGTTGTTTTCGAATACTTAATTTCATTGGCAATTAAACGAGAGCTGTTCTGACAAAATCACGAGAGCGTATAGCTCGAGTAATGTTGTCAGAACAGATCGAGTTCAATTACCTATATGAAAGTAAGTATGATTCAATTCAATGAAAGAGCAATACGTAAAAGAATAATATTGAGAAAGAACAATTGTTAAAAACACAACTATCATCATCATATACAATTATATCATATCATATACAATTGATCTAGTTTTTTCATATTAAAGCCCCAGTCCATCAATATTCCTGCCACATTTCCCACTGACTGATCGGTTTCCAAATTGAAGTTGCGTTGTTTACAAAATTCACTAAATTAATTCCAAATGGAGGAATGAGCCCGATTTTCAATCTCCCTTACTATTTCTGACCATACATAATAGATAAATATGTAGGCATTTGAAAACTGAAAAACAGGTAATTTATTTAATAAACAAATTCTACAAACTTGATTATTTCTGGTGTCCTATGAGACCCTAATTACTTGTTATCAAAGGTATTGTAATTTTTGGTGACAACAGCTGTCAGGTTTTGCCGCGGGTAAACTCGAAAAACTGCTGAAAGCTGCTGTCATCCAGTTTTTTTCATCTAGAAACATCGATTGGTAACATCGCATCGATGGGTAACATCGCATTACTATTAGTCAAAATGATGAAAACGTCATATTCTGACGTATGAAGAAAATAATCAGTTATAATATAACAAGAGCTTCGAAAATAATCGATTATTTTACGAGTAACGAGAAGTAATCCGCGCAAAATCACGAGAGCGTAGCTCGAGTGGTTTTTAATAGATTACGTCGAGTTACGAGTGGAAAACAATCGATTATCTTCGTTTGCTCGAGTGGTATTCGTCACGATTATATGGATAAAGCGCGTAATTGGATAATACTAGAATTACCCAGATAATGTTAAAACTATCCAAACAGACTGGGTAAAACGCAAATGATTCAATGGTTTCTTGCATTATACAGTTAATTCCAGATGTAGCCAAGGAGGAATGGCTAAACCAGGTAGAGGACATTAATTAAAAGTTGTCTTGGTTAAAACAGATCATTGATTAATTTATCGAGAAGGGCAAGGAAAATCATTGAAGAAGCCATTTTTTCAACACTGTATAGCTTCTTCAATGATTTTCCTTGCCTTTCTCGATAAAAACTACAACTATAAAATCTCCTGGTGGTTAAAAACAATGAACAAAATAAACTAACTAACCGTTATCAACCGATTTATTCTCCAAAAGCAACATACGTTGTCCGAGTAGACTTTATCCTCTTTACTTGGATAGTTCTAACATTATCCGGGTAATTCTAGTATTATCCAATATACAGGTTTTAGCCGATAATATTTTTATTCCGTATTAATATTGAACGTACAAGTATGGTAAGTAATATGTGAAACATTGTTATCTGTCGATGAGCTTGAGCTAGCTATATTGGCAGTACACGGCCGCGTTATTTCTCTCATTTTTTCAACGTTGATAAGATGATGATAACTTTTTGCGAAACTTTGAAAGGTGGTTACTATCGCAACACACATTGTTGGACCCACCGAAAAACCGAAGTCACGTCGTCATGCGTATAATCGGTTATCTATACGCGGTAACTATGATCAATTCGTATTTTCTATTGGCTAATTCCATCATGAATTATATAATCGTAAGTAATATCATAAGGACATTCCAATTTTTCCGGAAAAAATCGAAAACACCTGTGGCTAAGTAATATATTAACAAGAAACATGAGTGCTGGTGGCAACAAAAATCCGAGTCGAAGACCAGGAATTTTGCACCTGCACGATTGCATTTTATTGAAAAAAAGTATTGTGTTTTTTTGATTTTTTCTCAGGAAAAATTAGATGCCCGAATGGTATTTGACAAGACTATTTCGTGAGTAACAGATTATTCTGCATACACATAGCTTACAAAACATACTACCTATTATACATGCAAACATAATAAATATGTAGGTATTTGAAAACTGAAAAACAGGTAATTTATTTAATCACAAAATACTACAAACCTGATTATTTATGGTACAATTAAAATATCAATTGCAATTTTACTTCTTATCAAAGGTATTGCAATTTTTGGTGACAACAGTTGTCAAGTTTTGCCGCGGGTGAGCTCGAAAAAACTGCTGACATGTGCTGTTATACAGTTTTTTCATCTAAAAACCATTTGTAATTTAAAATTGTGGGTTAGTGATTGGTGGAAATTGAGACGAGGGAAATAGTCACTAAAATACACCTAGTAAATATATGCTTTTTAAAGCTTAACTTTATTTGAGTAATTTTTGTTCGACACTCTTTGTCGTATACATTAAAATGAAGTGGTATGGGGTGTTTTATTTTTTTTAAATAAACAGCTGTAACGGATTTTAACAAACTTGGTCGCGTTGAAAAAAGTATTTGCTACTTTATGAAATCCAGCTAATGTAAAATTAAATGCAATAATATGACTTTTTTCCATAAAAATGTAGTAAAATGATACCTGGATAGGCTAGTGAAAACCGTATCTCGATATCTTATTCCTAGCATAAAAAAATATCGGAGAAATAATGGTTAGCTATCAAATAATTTTGAAAAGACACTATTACACCGGTATTTATTCGTCTTTTTCCAAGACTCAATGATGAAATTTCATTATTTTTCAATTTTTAAATAATAGTATTCGTACTTGGAAAAATAAAAAAAAACGTATCAATGCATATGCCATGGAAATGCCTGAAACCAGCTCGTCAACAAATATTAAAATTATACTCATACAGGCAGTATAATCGGCATTTGTTGCACACAGTAATGATAGGCGGATATGTGTATATCGACGTCCCAATAAAGGGTGTGCTCAGTGCAATTTTGCAAATTCCACATTGTTCGCAGGAGGATCAGTAATGATCTGGAATGTATTAATTTGAATGGATGCACACAACTTGTGATTTCAAGTGGAAACCTGCACAATATATCGGACAAGAATTTATGCTAATGCTATACCGCATTTTGCTATTTCAAAGTCCGGACTTGAATCCGATAGAGAACCTCCAGGACACAGGAAATTACAAGAAGAATGACGCAAGATAAACACTCTGGCTGACGTAAGACGAAATCTAATTCAAATCTGGTAGGAACCAGACCAAAATGAAATGCGGTCGCTTACTATAAGTGTACGTTGCCGTTGTAAAGTAGTAAAGCGTGTTATCAATAGATGTCAAAGGTAATAGTTTAATACAATTATAACGCCTTACAAAGTTTTGGAAAATACTTTTCAAAGATCAGACCGTTCACTAATAAGCAACAACTACTTCTCGGGCTATATGCCCTGACAGACAATGAATTATACTTCTAAGTTAAACGGGGTTGGTATATCTGCAAGATATAATCAACCATTCTGATTTGTAATTAGAAGGGACAAAATCACTTGTAGACCGGTTTCGGCGAATTTGCGCCTCAGTACAAGATAGATGCTATCCGTCCAGAAGTAATCCTGGACTGGAGACAACGTAGTTGGTGTGGTTTCAACATTGAAACCGTACTGATGAGGCGCAAATACGCCGAAACCGGTCTACGGTGGGTTATATCTTGCAGATATACCAGCCCCGTTTAACTAAGAAGACGTGTAATTCCATGTCTGTCGGGGCATTTAGTGTTGAAATAATTTCTATTTGTAATAGTATAGTTTAAAATATTGTAGGCTCTGTACTGTACTATTTATTTGAGGTATGGAGGGTAGAAGGATGGCGAACCACCTGTAAACAGCAAATTATAATTCGAAGATTCATCGAAATGGCGCTCGTGTGAATGTGAATGTGAATTCTGTTACTGAATTTTTTTTTGAAACGAAGTTAGTGTTAGGGTTTACCACTATAAGACTTCCACAGGTAAGTACAACTCACGTTATTTTCTTTTAATATTAAGAGAAACTAGTTAAAATTATGACGGGATTGTTCTCAGGGAGGAATTCGGTCACTATAAATAACTTGCATAATCTTGTATTATTCCTTTCAATAAAAGTTATATTTTCAAAATCTGGAAGAAGTTATACTGTACTCACTGTATTAATAAGGGGCCAAGTGAGTTAGGTACCTTGTGCATATATGCATGTGACCTTTCTACAGGGGAGTTTCCCTGCCAGAACACTTGGGGCTGGCAGTCATAACGATATCTAGCTTTCAACCCGATACAGGCAATTCAACCATAAGAGGTGGCAACCAATCAAGCTATCAAACCAAAGTAACGATCAATCCAGTATTTATTCAGTTTTCTGGCTAAACTTGGAAGAAAAGTTCCAACTATAATTTAAGGTATTTCTTAAGAAGATTTTTTATAAAGATTTTTATGAAGATTCTTAGGAAGGCTTTTATGAAAGGCCTAAAACAATAAGTTTTGTTAAAGTGTTTATCTCATACAAGAGATAGGATTACAGATAAGCATGGTAACTCACCTAGGTTGGCATGTGTCCTTTACTGTGGCTTCGCTATAAGTAATATATCCACTTGGTAAGTGATTCTGTACCTCAGACTGGAACTCTATTTAATATTTTCCAAAGATTTCAGATTTCAAACCCGCCAAAGACGTAGCACATTCTTCTCGAACAAAATTACTTTCTATTCACAAAAAAACCCTTTTTCCTATGACCTCTGACCTGATACCGGTCATTAACATTGAAGAGAGTTTCCCATGATTTTATTTAGTAAGGTCAAGGCTACTAACGAAATAAAAGAAGATATTTCTGACAGCTGATTGATTGCTGACATTTTTTTTTTGGTTCTGTTTACATTTTCTAAGTTTTAAATTGTAGAAACAAGTCAGAAGCTCAGAGGAACGATCTTTAAAATAGATGATGAGTGGACATGCAGGATCTATCATGTTAGCAGGACTACCAGAGAAGTTCATGCCCATGATTATGGCTATAGAGCATTCTGGCATAGCCATAACTACAGACAATATCAAGAACAAGTTGCTTGATATGGAAAGCGAAATAAAAAGTGTGGGCAGTGCATTTTTCATGAAGAAGACTACTAAGACAGAGAAGGAGATGAAAAAAATTCAATGTTTGTCGTGCAAGGAATTTGGGCATTACAAGTCAAAATGTCCAAAGTACCAGAAGTCAGGGAATCGGAGAGATCAGACAAAACCAGATAGTTTTTCTCAGTGGAGAGCACAGAAAAACAGATTGGTTCGTCGACAGCGGTGCTAGTGTTCACTTAGTTGCAGATGAGAATTTAAATGCCCAGAAAAAGTCAGTTCTAGACACGAGACAGATAAAGGTTGCGAATAACATGACAGTTCGTATAGCTGGAGGTGCTGACGTCAGAATAACAACAGTAGTTGAAGACGAGTTGCATCAGATAGTGGTACGGAATGCCCTCTATGTACTTACCAGTCACTACGACAAAGCTATTATCAGTAAGTCAACTTCATAATCAAAAATGGAAACAAAGTAATTTTTGAGAAACGATGTTGCAAGATTTACTACAAAAATGAAGAATTGGTAGCTATAACTAATTTAACCAATGGTGTTTACAAGCTGTACTTCAAGTCATAGTCAGAAAACTGCTTAATGGCAAGTAGAGTAAGTAGTGCAGAAACATGGCACAGAAGATGGGGGGTCTGAATAGTGCAGACCTAGAAATAATAAAAAGTGGTGCTGTAGATGGCAGAGTGTCCTGAGAAAATCAACACTGGCAAATACAACTGTGAAACGTGTTGTGGAGGAAAGCAACACAGATTACCATTTCCAAGAGAAGGCAAAAGAGCAGAAAATGTCTTAGATATAATCCATTGTGATGTGTGCGGATCGATGGAGAACAAATCAATTGGAGGTTCGAGATATTTATTGATTTTTGAGGATGACCAATCGAAGTATGCATTTGTTTACTTTTTAAAGACAAAAGACGAAGTTACCTAGTGTTTTTGAAGTTTCAAAAAACTTGTCGAGAACCAGCAAAACCGAAGAATAAAAATTTCAAGAAGCGACAACGGTAGAGAATTTGTCAATGGAGAAATAAAAATGTTTTAAAAGACAATGGAATTATTCATCAGAGAACAAATGCATACACTCTGCAACAAAATGGGATTTCTGAAAGACTCAATGGGACAATAGTAGAACGAGCAAAATGTCTACGATTTGATTCAAATTTAAAGAAGTGTTTTTGTGCCGAGGAGGTGCATACTGCAGTCTACCTTAGGAACAGGTCCCCAGCAACACAATTAAACAATAAGGCACCATTTGAGACTTGGTACAGACATAAACCGAGTGTCAGTCATCTGAGAATTTTTGAAAGCACAGTAATGGTACATGTACCCAAAGAAAAACGCTTGAAGTGGGACAATAAAGCTGAAAAGAGAATTCTGGTGGGTTATAGTGAAAATTTTGAAGGATACAGGGTTTATGATCTTAAAAGTCATTGTGTCAGTACAAGCAGATATGTCATAATTTTTGAAGATGTCAAAAATAATTTCACAGGTGAAAGGTGATAAGAAATATGATGTTTCAGAATAAGTCATAGTTTCAGTGGGGAGACTCAGAAATCACCTATTGAAGAGAATCTAATACCTGAAATTCCTGATAACGAATATGAGTCAAGTGACAGCTCAAGTGATTCAGATGGAATATTTGAAAGCTTAGGAAATTACAGCAATGACATTTATTTTTCCGAGGTCGATATCACCCATAATGAGGAAAATGAGCCCAGAAGATCGCAGATATAACCAAAACCAAAGCAGATGGATGATTATGGGATATATCTGTGTGCTGTGAGCACTGATGATCCAGTTACTGTGTCGGAGGCCATGTCTAGACCTGATGCAGAGAAATAGAGACAAGCTTTGTCCGAAGAAATGAGTTCAATTGAAGAAAACTGTGCGTGGGAGTTGGTACAACCGGAAAATGTGTCGCGTAACAGTTTGGTTGAGTGTAAATGGGTCTTTAAACGGAAATTTGGTACTGAAGATAATGTGCGGTATCGATCAAGGCTAGTCGCAAAGGGTTCTACTAAAAAGTTCGGTATTGATTTTCATTAAACGTTCAGTCCGATAGTGAGGCATTCAACGCTATGAATGTTAATTGGTTTATCAGTGAATCTAGGATTATATATCACTCATTTGGATGTAACTACAGTTTTTCTTAATGAAAAGTTGCATGAGCAAGTTTTTATGAGAAACCCAAAAGGGTTTGTTGTTCCTGGGCAAGAAAACATGGTTTTAAACTTACATAGAGCAATATGTGGGCTTAAACAGTCAAGTAGGGTATGGTATCAGAGGGTTGAAGTTGTTTTGTCAAATTTGGGCTATGAAAAATCAAAATACGAGCCATGACTGTTTCAGACAAGAAATAAGAGTGGTGGGGTAACTATTATTGCACTTTACGTGGATGATTTTCCATTTTTTCCAATGCAAATGAGGGAACACAATTTTAAAAAAATTAATTGAGCTCAGAATTCAGAATTAAAGATTTGGACAGACAAAACAATGTCTTGGAACAAAAATATCAATCAAGAAAGATAGTCATATCATTATGTTAGACCAGGAACAATACATAAATAATTTATTGTATAAATTTAAGATGTCAGAATGTAAAGCACACCAATGGAAACAGATTTAAGGTTAGAGAAAAATCCGAATCGCGTTTTTCCAGTGCCATATCAAGAATTAATTGGCAGTTTTATGTATTTATAAGTTATGACTAGACCTGATATCTCTTATGCAGTAAGCTATCTCAGTCAATTTAATAACTGTAATGATGAAACGCACTGGAAGGCCGCTAAGAGGATCTTGAGATATTTGCTGGGTACTAAAACTTTTTGCCTAAAATTCCCAAAAAGAAATTTTTTTTAAGTTGTTGGTTATGTTGACGCAGACTGGGAAAGTAACTCAGTTGATAGTAAATCTTATACAGGATTTTGTTTTACTTTGTCTGGGGGTCTCATTTCTTGGGGTAGTTCAAAACAAAAAACAGTAGCCTTATCTAGTACTGAGCCAGAGTATACGGGACTTGCAGAAAAGGGCGAAAGAAGCAATTTATTTAAGAAATTTGTTATCAGAAAACACAGGGAATAAATTAGGACGTATTAGATTATTTAATGATAATCAGGGAGCTCAAAAACTCGCCACAAATCCTGTTTTTCACAAGAGATCAAAACACATAGACGTTAGGCATCATTTTATTAGGGACGTTGTGGCAGATATCCTTATTAATTCAAAGTATTAAAATACAGCGGCTATGCCTGCTGATGTCTTTACCAAAAAGTTTGTCTATATTAAAGCATTTCAAGTTTATCAAGAGTTTAGGATTGGTTGAAATGTAACATTACTTTTCTAAGTGGGTTAAAATGGATATTTTGTCCTAGTGGGGGTGTTGAAATAATTTCTATTTGTAATAGGATAGTTCAAAATATTGTAGGCTTTGTATAGTTTGGCAAGTATATCTGAAGCTACGGGGCATCGGTAAGGGGGAAAGAAACATGGCTGATATCTCTCATAAACGTACCAATAGCGTACGGTACCTATTTTATAAAAGTATTAAAAATAATAATTATTATTATATAATAATTATATATAGAAACTGATATATGCTTTGCTTTAAAGGTAAGGTATTTTTCAAAACACGGTACCTATTTGTTAAAAATCGTACTTGAATTCAATATGGATACGAAATAATAAGATACCAAGTAAAACTGAAAATACGAGGGTAAATACTGACAATATAAACGCCACTGGATACTCAATGTCAGTCAATTGTCGAAGTGAGAGGGAAGAACACTCGCACGCGCTTGTCAATAGGAAGTCAGGTGGTTACCTAGCAACGGCGGTTCAATAAATATTCACCAATTGAGTTAGTGGGAGGGCGTGGTAATTATGATTTCCGCACGAAGTTGCCGGCTTGAAGGAAACCCATAACATATTTGGAAAAGTGTTCATCTTTTAATATTCAGAAATTGACAAAATAATGTTAATAGACAAAATCCAATGAAACAAGCACATTAAAGAACTAACGTTTAAACATTATTGATATATTGTTAATAATAAAAAGTCCATTTTCTAATTATTATCACTACATACTTAGCACTTTAGCTTTTTCATAGTTAAACGTGGCAATATCGAATGTTTTCGACCGCATTCCTTTCACAGCTTCAGTTATGTTTGCCAAACTATACTGTACTATTCATTTGAAGTCAGCGCCTTTAGTGTAGTTGTACTGTACTCACAATCTACATTGTGAGTGTACCTGCCAATTTACACATATGTCAGTTTTTTAGTTTTTATCATGTCAAATGTTGTTTAATGATACTTGATATAATTTCGCTAGTTATCACCAAATATAATAGTTCTTTGGCAGTATAGTAGTTTAAAATCTCTCCCCTTTCAACCTACAGTCAATTTTGAACATATAGCCCGAGAAGTAGTTATTGCTTTTTAGTGATTGGTCGGTTCTTTGAAAAGCACTTTTCAAAAACTTTGTAAGGCGTTATAATAGTATTGAACTATTACCTTTGACATCTATTAAATTTTTTATCGTTTATTTAAACGTTACCTGTCAATAAAGTCATGTTCTGATATAGATTTGTATTTCTTCTTCATTAACAAAGATAATAACGTGATTCATATAACAATGTATTCCGGAAAAATGGGAGAGTACTCCTATTTTAAGGGACACCCCCTGCTGTACCTGAGAAATCCCACAGGGCGTTTCAAGTTTCCGGCAAAAAAGATCTTTTTTTTTTTCACCTGTATAATACTTGTAATATTTCCTTGGCTATACATTATTGTAATAGTGTCTTTGCTGAAAAATAAATCCACATTAAAAAAAGCTGTTTGAATCGACGTGACGCTTCACGAGAAAATTAATTTTTAAATTGTGACCCATTCTTACTGGTGCGTTAATTTCTGGGATAATTCTGAATTTTTTTTGTCGGATCACATTATCATCGTGTGCTATGCTTTAATTACTTTAGAATTTTTTTTAATTAAATTGCTGTTTTTCATGTAAAATAGATAACGACGACGACAAGTTCGCAACATTGGACGGGTGAAACTGACCATCAGTTTTGTCTAATTGCTCTAGTGAAATACGAAATTTCAAAGTACAATATGTTCCATATTTCAACTGCTCACTGTATCCATAATGTAATATTCAACGCTTTGTTGCAAACAAAATATTGAAGTTTTTTATTGCGGCTTATTCAGTCAAAATTATTTATCATGTATCGTAACTGGCTACAATCGTTTAGTGATTAATATATTTATGAGTAAACGCTACAATGCAGTTACATTGTGTGATATTGAATTTTCAGCTTCAAAGAACTCGTATAACTAGTTTTTGTTTAAATTGTGGATATTGCTTATAAATTCCCAAATCAATAACGTTCCGCAGTTATTTAAATATACCGTGAGTGTATTCAACAGAAATTAAATTTAGTAGTTATAGAAATAATGAATTGAAATTGACTAATATTTAATTAAAATACAATTACTCTGGTTTAGAAAATGTGTTTTAACAACTGGCTATAACTTTGCAATGCATTTTACAGCGTGCCTGGATGCTCGATTAATCTTATCTCTACGGTAATTTTATGTTTTATTTCCTGATTATTGGTAGGTTTTGTTTTGTAAACGGTGTTTGTGAAAAGACCTATAGGAAATAGTTTGGAGGATTATGGCATTTAGATATAGGGAATATCACATGAAAAATATTCAGTAGGTTTTTTACAAGAATTTCAGAAATAAAAAATAAAAGGCAATTTATTTGAAGAGACAAAGATAAACGAAAGATCGGGCATTAACAAATTGAGATCGGCTTCATTACAAAATCCTCACAAGCCAAAATGAACGAAAGTGGTGCAAGATGATTCCGAGATAATTGAGGCATTCCAGACTTAAAACTCACACTGTCTTTGTGTTCCAACGAAAACTTGACCGAGAAACTCAGAAGCCAAGAGTTTCTACAAAATGTAAATTATTGGGAGGGGACGGATTTTTATACAAAATTCATACCCAAAATTCCAACTCCCCGCATTAACTCCCAGTTGAGTGACGCATCATTTGCAAGGTAATTTATTTATTCACACATCATTGTATTTTTTTTTCAATTATTAAATAACGTTGAAGATATTTTGGATTCTACTAATTTATTTGTTGAATATCAGTAATAACACAATAAACTTGAAATTTCGCCAAATTAACTATTTAAATGTTGGAAATTACCACCTTTGACCTCCATACAATCTATTTTCAAATGCTTTTCTTACATTTGCAAATACCTCAGGTGTCAGCATTATGACACAATTCTTTGTCGCAGCTCTGCGAGATCTGCAGGCGGAATAGCGTATATTTTTAATAAAGGAATCCAAAGGCGAGAGATACGGTGATCCGGTCGGAAAACGTTGGTTCAAAAATTCAATTAGGTACTCGTCCTAATGGAAAGTTAGTTGATCCTCTAAAAGATTATTATCATGTTGCAGTGTGTCAGTAATTAAATGGGTTCTTCTATTGAGATTTCCGTCAATAAATAATGGTACAATAATGTGATTACCTAAAGTGCCAAACCATACAATAGTCCGGTAAATTTAGACATTTGAAATAACAAAAACTCCCGGAAAGCTGAAATTTCGTAGAGGTCCTGGGTTAACCATGAGAAAGGAAGTTTTAAATATCCCCAATAATCCCACGTGCGCTACAAAATTTATTCAGGGTCAAAGTTCAATGTTCTACGTGGCCTCCTCCAACTTTTATCATTTTTCTAATTCTTTTAATAAAGGACTATCGAACTTGATTCTGTGCTTCCATAAAATAAGTCGCATTTTGTAATTTGCCCCAAAGTTTATCTCGAGAATTGATTCCATGAACAGAGGACTTCAAATGTCCCCAAATATAAAAATTAAACGGATTATCCTCAGGACTTCTTGGTGCCAATTTGAATCCACCCTCTCTCCTAATCTACCGTAGGGGAAATATAACACTCAAATGATTTCTAATAAATAATGGTGAGGTGCAGCTCTTTCCTGCATAAACTATATTTTCCCTATCTAGTGACAGATTTTATCCATAATATCACTAAGAGTATTTTGCAAAAAAACTGAATAGGAATCTCCATTCAAATTTGAAGCCAGTACATATGGCTCTAGTAGCTAGTCGCCTATGATGTCGCGCCAAATATTCAATTGACACGTATGCTGAGAATCTTTATCTCTAAGAGCATGCGGATTTTGTTTTTGTCCTTTTTTGTTATTAGATATACCCTGGTTTTTATTATAAAATGACCCAATTTAGCCCAAAGGAAATAATAGATTTGCTAAGGTTTGTAACCTTTTGCTTTACACGATAACCATACCTAACATTTACTGGTTTTTCGACATGCCCCACCAAGTACGAGGTTATAAATGGCAAAGTGTTTTTGGGCGCTCGGCTAGACCGCAGTGGAGATAGGGTGGATCGTCTTAAAAGTTTGACAATAATACGGGGGCGCCAGTTAAATTGTCCCGAAGCCCTATACAGGTAATCTATTAGCTACCAATTTAACAAAAAGCCAACATTTGAATGTTACTCCTGTACTTAACACTAGATTACAATGAAACGCTTAATTCTATCGATAAGTCCAAATATATCAATAAGAAACATAAGTCAGTACAAACGTATCGAGTATAATAAAAACGGTGGCGTAGACACAAGGCATGGAAAAATTAGTTCTATTTAGCAATGATCCAAGGGTTTCCTGCTAGTGAGGTGGAAATTATATTCTAAAATTACTAATTAATATAAAAATAAATCAGTGGTCAGCAAGACCACCTTGCCAACTACTACTCATTAACTATAATCCAATAATCGAATGTATTATTAGTGCTTTTCTGCAAATGCGGTTGCCTAAGGATGTAACTGTGAATAAAATTAAAGCCAGTAAGTTTAACAATCAATTTGACCGTTGCGATGAGCTCATGCGCATACCAATCTGGTATACCTCATTAATTGGAACTTGACACCTTAGTTTTCCTCTAGGTATATTTAAAATGCAAGATTGTCTGATCGATGCACGTTTTTTCCTAATACTAGATTGCAACTAGCCTTACTTAAAGTGAGTCTGTCATAATATAGTGTAAAGTCTTACACAATAACTGGTTTACCTTTAACCTGATTATTAATAACTTATATACACTGTGTCCGTAAAGTATGGAACAAATTCATTTTTAGCTAAACAGACCATTTTAAGAAATAATCCTGAAACACGTCGATTTTTGATTTTAATTTACCGTATTTTCAAATAATAATCTTATATACAGGGTGAATTACTTTCGAGTAATGACGTCACCGTTATTTTTTTTAAATGGAACACCCCCATTTTGTCTCAATTTTCGGATTACTCTAGCTGAGCTGATTCCAAAAATGTATCACATGTTGATTCCAATTGGTACAGGGTGGACAAAAATACAATAGTTTTGTGTGTGCTCATAAAGTAACGCGACTTAAGTTTCTTTATTGAAAAACTTTATTTTTAAAAAAACAATTTATTACTTTAAGCACAAGCAAAAACAAACTATTCGTGGATTCAAATATAATTTTAATGTTACGACAATGAATATAAGAATCAGGCTGATAAAATGTAATAAAAAACATATAAAGAAATATTGTGTAAATTGTCAAATAGCAAAATAAGCATTTCTCCTTTTACTCATATCCGGGTGTTGGGTTCAATTATTATAACATAGATAGTTATAAGGGTCAATGGCCATAACTCCTCCCTTCTAAGATTCTGGCATGTTTCATGGAGTGAAAAATGCCCTAGGACTTGCCTCCGGTTTCTCTTCTAATTTTACTTCTTCTGTCGGTACATCTTCTTTGGTGGGTGGATTACTTCTCTTGATTTTTCTTTTTACGATATGGCTAACTACTATCCAAAGAATACTAACTACTACTAAAATATAAATTACTATATTACTATAATTAATAGAAGTCTTTTGTAAATGTTTTAACACTATAGGTTGGATTTCACTTTGTTTATTAAGAAGTTTGTGAATTTTATCTAAGGGAACTGTTTCCAAAGAGATCTCTGGAACGTCTTCTTCTTTTTCATTATAGGTAACTCTCAATTCGGGAAGTAGTAACGGCTGGCCTCGTGAAGTCAGTTGTTGATTGATATACTGTTGTTTTTCTACCAGAAATTTACACTGATATGGAACAGCTATCAAAAAATTTCCCTTCAGAGTGGAAAAATCGGTACTTGTACATATTGTTTTAATTTTAGTTTGGTTAGCGAAAATGGCTATATAATGTGACTCATCAATTGCCTGGATTACATTTTTCGAAATTTTGATAGGAATACTTTGGCAGTTTTTTGGATTTGACTGAAGCTGAAGTAACTGGAAAATGCAATCTTCTTCTTCGGCTCCTACAGACAGACTTCCATCGGGACAATAATAGTTTGGCTTTAGGTCTAGGCAGGGCAACGAGTGAGATTGGTAATAATTTTCGTTCATGGTCAGAAAGGTGTTGCGAGGTATGATAGTTGTGTGGTTTGTTGTAGGGATAGAAAAAAGATGATAATATGAAAAGGTTTCAGGATAAACAATAGGAAAGTGAATAGCGAAAACGATTTTTGTATCAGAGTAGTAGGCTTCAATTTTTAAAATTTCATAATATCTATGCGTGTCATTGCTTATATTTGGAAAAATTATTTCATTTATAGAGTGATACTTTAAAACTGTATTAATTATAGAATCCATTTCATTTATATCTACTATACTATTGTGTAAAACTCCTAATCTAGCAAAAGTTACAGCATTTTCTATCTGACTTAAGAGATGAACAATAATATTTAAGTTTACATTTAATTGATCTAAAACATTTCGAGTTTGCATGTAATCGTTAAACTGAAATATAAATGTACTGAGTGAATTACGTATTGTCTGTATTCCAGAAAATATTATTTCTTGATTGCTCTGTATAAGTGATACTGTATCATTAAAATTTCCAATAATGTCAGTTGTAAGTGAAATTTGCTGATTAAGTTTTTGCACGATTTCTTTTTCATTATTTTGTAAGTCAAATATTGCTTGATCATAGTACGTTGCGTCATTTGCATCAAGATTACCTGAGATACTTTTAATTACTGAACCTAATCCATTAATGAGACCTCTTTTTACTCTAGATAATGGCATTAGAGAGTGGTATTTTTGTTCAGCCGATCTTACTTGATAAAGAAGGGCACGATCAAAATAATCGAGCTCTTGAAAATAAGGGTGGCTAAGCCCTGATTGAATCGCTAATGATACGTTATTATATGCATTTTTTAAAGTTTCAATTTCTTTACCTATAGGAGATAAATCGTAATAATGAAGAAAGGTGTGAACACTTGCTTTTAATTTTGCTGTGCCTAATTTATACGGAAGGATGCCAGGATTATTATTTAAGTTAGTGATCAGGATCTCTTGACCCTTTACTAGTGGAAGGAATAGGACTGGAAGGACTAGTAGCGCCCTGTAACAATTTTTTCTGATTAGCTTTTGGTCTTTTAAGATTTTGCTTATGTAAAAGTTTATTTTTATTTGTTTTTAATTTTATCCCCTTGTCAGAGAGGGTTGTTGTTTTATAAAATTTTGGGTTAAGTTTGTTCCTAATTTGTGTTGTATTCTTTTTATATATGTCAGTGCCAGGTTCGTACTGTAATGGGTCATGTCGGTTTTGATTGTGGTAGGTTATGGTCGCCTCTTTTTGGGAAGTCAATGTCTCATTTAATTTTTTGTAAATTTCCTTCGTAACTTGTCGATATTCTTGAACGTAGTTATTAATAAGGGTTTGATCAAGGTTTATATCAAATAATTCTTTTGAATCAAAATGTCCATTTAGTATATCGATTGGCTTTTGTTTCGTTACAGAGTGTATCGAATTATTATAGCCTAAAATAGCATAGGTCATGTCATTGAGAATATTTATTTTACCGTCATTTTTGGCTCTAATAATGCGCAAATGCTCGATAATAGTAGAGTGAAAACGTTCAATTGCACCTTTTGACTGTGTACTATTTGAGGTAACATAGTGGGTTTTTACTTTATGGATATCTAGGAATTCTTGCACAATTGAATTTTTGAGTTCAGTGCCATTGTCCATTACAACTAAAGTCGGGACACCGTGGTGAGACATAAATGTTAAAAACGCTCTTGTGATTTCTACCCCGTTTAATGCCGGCAATGGATATGCTTGGCCGTATTTTGAGAATGTATCGATTATTGTTAAAAATTTTTGTCCTTGGGCAGAAAGAGTGTCGCAAAATATGATTTCGAGTGGTTTTGAGGGTGTTGGACTTATCATTAACTTCTGCTTCGGTGGGTTTCTGTCATATTTGTTTGTTTGGCAAATATCACATTTATTAATAAAGTCTGTAATGTCATTTTTCATTTTAGGCCAAAAATATGTACGTTTTATTCTTGTTTCGGTTTCAAGTATTCCACGGTGGTTATTTTTATCCTCGTGAAATAGTCTAATAGTTTCGTGTTGTTCGTCCTTGTCGGTTATGTCTGTTAATATTTCATTACATTGTATTAGTTTATAAGCAGAATTTTTAAAAGTTGTCCGTAATATTTCTAATACCTGAGGGATGTAATCGTTACGTTGAAAATGCACACCATAAGTAAATTTTGGATTAATATAATTTTTGAAAACATTTATAACGTCCTTTTTAAAATCTTTAATTGAAATTTGCAAATGAAGCCGTTTTTTGTTAGAAAATACTTGTTCTATTTTTGGTTTTGTGGGAGAGTGTAAAACAAAATTAAATATTATTTGATGGTCAAAAGAGTTAAGACATTTTTCGGAAATTTTCATACCTAAAATAGGGTCCTCTTCACTTGTGTGAACGGTGTCGTTATCGTCATCGTTTGTTATTATTGGGGGTTCGCCTACGTTTACAATTATGGATTCGTTATCTTGGTCTTCGTCTTGTTGGTTTTTGAGAACAGAATCGTCAAAGTTTTCAGTGTAAAAGTCAATTAGCTCGTTTGTATGTATTTCAACCCGAGAAAGTGCGTCTACGTTAGAATTCGCAGAGCCTTTTTTATACTCAATTTCGTAATCAAATTCTTCGAGTTTAAGCCTCCACCTTACAAGTCGAGAATTTGGTTCTTTCAGATTCATTAACCACTTAAGAGGTTTCTGATCAGAATATATTTTGAATTTTCTCCCAAACAAATATGGCCTAAAGTATTTTGTAGCCCATACAATAGCTAAAAGTTCACGTTCTATAGTGCTATAATTTTGTTCAGACTCATTGAGAGTCCTGGAAGCATAAGCCACAGGCTTTTCTGTTCCAGATGATATTTGCGATAATACTGCCCCTAAGGCAAAACCGCTAGCGTCTGTTGTCAAAATAAAATCTTTAGAAAAGTCCGGATATTGCAAGATAGGTTCGTTAGTAAGTAAATTTTTACAAGTTTCAAAACATCTAATAAATTCAGCAGTATGTTCGATTTTCGCTCCTTTTTTTAAACAGGATGTCAAAGGTTTTGTCAGTCGGGCAAAGTCTTTTATAAATCGTCTATAATAACCAAGTAGACCTAAAAATGATTTTATATCTCTGGTTGTTTTAGGTATTGGGTAACGTTGTATTGCATAAATTTTATCTGGATTTGGTTTTATTCCGTTAGGTGTTACTAAGTGTCCAAGATAAGCAACTTCCTTTTTCAGGAATTCGCATTTGTCGATTTGAATTTTAAAATTTGTGTCTCTAAGTCTTTCAAATACTCTAATGTCTAAATTTGTAATATGTTCTTGTAGGGATGTCGAGAAAACTATTATGTCGTCTAAGTAAACTAAACATATTTCGTTTTGTAAACCCCTCATAATATTGTCTACAACACGTTGAAATGTCGCAGGACTATTTTTTAATCCCATCGGCATTCGAACATACTCATAATGTCCATTTTCGACATTAAAAGCAGTTTTTTGGATATCTTCGGGACTCATCTCAATTTGATGAAATCCACTAGCTAAATCTAAAATCGTAAAATAATTACATCTACCTAATTTGTCTAGTACATCCGCTATATTGAGTATTGGATAGCGGTCGTCAATAGTTTTTTCATTTAATTTTCGGTAGTCTACTACAATCCTCCATTTCTTTTTGCCAGAAGAATCGGCTTTTTTTGGCACTACCCAAATGTTAGATGACCAGGGCGAGTTGCTAGGTCGAATAATGTTCTGATCTAACATGGATTTTATTTGTTTTTGAACTTCGTCTTTATGGATGAAAGGATATCTGTATGATTTATTGTACACCGGTAATTCGTCTTTAGTTTTGATTGAATGTTTAATACAGTTAGTGAAAGTAAGTGGGTCTTTTTCTCTGTGAAATATTCTTGAATACTTTCTACATAGTTTTATAATTTGATCTCTTTCTTCAGAATTCAAATGATCTGTTCTTAAAAGTTCGGCAATGTCAGATTGGTCATGTGTTTCGTCTGGTTGGATGTCAATGTGAAATAAGTCAAAGCAATTATATTCAAAGGGTGCAGTTTGTAATGGCTTAGATAAAGAAAAAATAATTTCGTCATTTGTATTGTTACGAATTTCTACCAAAGCTCTACCATTATTTGCGTGTGATAAAGAAGATGGAATTTCACAGTTTTTTATTATTTGGTTGGAAATGAGGATGTCCCCTTCTGTTTGAGAAACAGGTACTTTTGCCAAAATACAAGTGAAAGGATCAATTTTTCTTTTGAAGATAGTGGAATTACTTTCTAGATAATGAATGGGTAAAGTAGTTTCGGGAGTAATTAACTGTGAGTTAACAAAATCTAAGTGTGCTTTTAATAATTTAATATTATCAAGTCCTATAAGACCATCAAAAATCTCATGAAAATTAAAAAGATGAAACTTAAAATTATCATTTTTATTAAATTCAGAAAATATTGGAATAATTGCACAATTTTGTTGACTTGATGTCTGAAATGCTGATGAAACAGTAAAAGGTTCTCTAAAAATTTTATTTTTAAAAAATTTTTCAGCCAGTTCCGGTTTCAGAAAAGATTTTGTTGCGCCGGTATCTATAAGTAGTTTAATAGGGGGATTGGAGATTTGAATGTAAGGTAATTCTTTTTTGTCCGTGGAAATATTAAGTTCTATTAAGTCATTTCGTATGCAATTTGAGTTTCCTGAAAATTTTCAGAATTGTCTTCATTTACATATTCAAAATTTTCGTCGTAATTTGTTTCGTCAAAGTTTGAATTATCATTTTCTATTTGTTCAGAAAAAGTTTCTGCGTTAAATAACTCTTCAGAATGGAAATTAGGTTTCTGGTTGAAATTTCGGAAATTATTGGTGTTTCGGAATTGAGGTGTTGTGTTTCTTGTTGAAACAGACATAGGTACGGGTCTAGGCTGAACATTATGTGGATTTGGTTTCCAAACATTTGGAGGTTTACCAAAAACTTGTGAATTTGTTGGATATCTAGGATTTGGTGATTTGGGTTACGTTGAATTTGTATTGGTCCTCTGGGAAATTGAGGTGAAAAATTATTTGTCATTTGAGACATTCTTGGTTGAAAATGTTGTTGGGGTGTTTGTTGAAAATTCTGTTGGGGTGTTTGTTGAAAGTTTCGTTGGGGTGTTTGTTGAAAATGTTGAAATTGGCGTGGGATATTGGGTTGGTTAGGATATTTCCGAACAGCATTATTAAAATTAACATTACCAAAATTTTGATTTTTCTGATAGTATTTAATATTATCCTCCTCTCTAATAAATTGAATCGCTTGTTCTAATGTATTGGGTCTCATGGCACGAATAATAGGCCCTAATGGTTCCTTTAAACCAGCTAAAAATGACTTAAGCGCCTGTTTAATGAAAAAATTTCTTTTTGACTCACGTTCTGCATTTTCATAGTGTAAATCTATGTAATTACAAATTGAATTGAGCAAACTTAAAATTCTTTCCTGAAATACGTAAGGAGACTCACCATTACGTTGTCTTATATTAACTAAATCTTGATTCAAACAATTCTCGTCTCTATGATCACCAAAATTTAAAATTAAAGCATTTTTTATATCATTCCAAGTTTTAGCGCCAGTTATAGCGACTATTTCCTCGGCTTTACCTTCTAATTTATTTAATATGCCATTAAGAAGTAATGTATTTTGAAATCTACCGATGTTTTCACTATCTAAATAGTGACGTAAAATTGATTCAGAAGCATTTATGAAACGTTGCAATTTATTAATGTTCCCATCAAAATTTGGGATAATTGACAAATTTTTAATGTCTAAAACTGGAGGTGCCATTATAGTTAAATGGTTAAAATTATTAATTAAATCTAACTCTTCACAATTGTCGATTTCGCTTAAGGATTCGTCGTTAGAAGAGGAGTCTGACATAAAAAAAATTCTTACCACTTACCACATATATGTGCTCTTTTTATTGCTAGACCTTTTCTATTATCCGTCCTTGGCTTCCTTGATGGATTCCTTGGGAACTGGAACTTGAAGTTGATTCTGGTTTTCGTCCAAAGAGTTGAAACTCACGGTTTTTCTACGATAGATTTCCTGACGAAAATCCTACTGACTGCGCCACTTAAGTTTCTTTATTGAAAAACTTTATTTTAAAAAAAACAATTTATTACTTTAAGCACAAGCAAAAACAAACTATTCGTGGATTCAAATATAATTTTAATGCTACGACAATGAATATAAAAATCAGACTGATAAAATGTAATAAAAAACATATAAAGAAATATTGTGTAAATTGTCAAATAGCAAAATAAGCATTTCTCCTTTTACTCATATCCGGGTGTTGGGTTCAATTATTATAACATAGATAGTTATAAGGGTCAATGGCCATAACTCGCGTAACATTCTTTATTAGTTAAATTAACAATATTATCAAAAATACTTACTGTCTAGCGGCAATTGGTTTAAATGTAACACCCTGTAGTTTGTTACATTTTTAGATTAATAAAAATGAGCTGTTTCCAAACATGTTTGGTACTTGTGGTCTAGCAGACAGAATATGAAAGAAATTATTTCATATCAATTTAAAAAAAACATAGTCGTCTAATTTTTTGTGAAATGTCATTATTTGTTTAGTAATTTATTGATGTTCAGTGACAGTTAAGTACTACAATATTTTTGGTATTCGTGAATGTTTCAATTATTGCTTAGATTTAATTAGAAGTAGAAATGGAGTTAAGTGTAAAACAAAAAATTGAAATACTTATGATGATTGGGTATGGAGACAGATCGCGAACTCAGATGGAAGTGTGCAATTTGTTTAATGGTAAATATCCAGAAAGACCTATAACGCGTTCAACAGTCAGTAAGATTGGAAAGAAATTTCGAGAAACTGGTACGGTTGAAAATGTACGCAAATCAGGTCGTCCCTCTGCAAATGCTGATACAGCATTAGAAGTTTTACTTAGTTTTGAAGAAGATGCACACACTTCTGTGCGTAAAGTTAGTCGCGATATCGGTGTTAGCAAAACAACGGTACACAAACTATTAAAGCTTGAAAAATGGCATCCTTATAAAATCAAACTTGTGCAGGTATTAAACGAAGATGATCCCGATAGAAGAATCCAATTTTGAGAAAAAATGATGGATAAATGTCACCGAGACCCTCTCTTAATACAAAACATTATTTTTTCTGATGAGGCCACTTTCACGTTAAATGGCGAGGTTAACCGTCAGAATTGTAGATACTGGGCAAAAGAAAACCTCCAATGGATGCGTGAGCATCATAGACAATACCCGCAAAAGGTAAATGTATGGGCTGGAATTGTAAGAAATCGAAACATCGGACCCTACTTTATCGAAGGTAATTTAAACGGGGCAACGTACCTTGAGTTTTTAAGGGGGTATTCGTACCTACTTTACGTAATTTGTTTCCCAGCAGACGTAATCCTGGAGGTTTTGATGAAAGTTTATGGTTTCAACAGGATGGTCCACCTCCACATTATGCTGTAGATGTTAGAAGGTACCTAGATGAAATTTTTCCGAACAGGTGGATTGGTAGACGTGGACCTATTGAATGGCCAGCGAGGTCACCAGATTTCAATCCTTTGGATTATTTTATGTGGGGCCATCTGAAGAATGTTGTGTATCAAACGAAACCAGCAAATATTCAAGAATTAAAAGAGAGAATTCGGACAGCAATAAACAATATTTCTCAAGACACAATAAACAAGGTTCAACAAGAATTTGTACACCGTTTGGGTTACTGTCAAATACAGCAAGGGCTGCAGTTCGAACATTTATAAAGTCATGTATTTCATAAATATTTTCGATAATATTGTTAATTTAACTAATAAAGAATGTTACGCGTTACTTTATGAGCACACACAAAACTATTGTATTTTTGTTCACCCTGTACCAATTGGAATCAACATGTGATACATTTTTGGAATCAGCTCAGCTAGAGTAATCCGAAAATTGAAACAAAATGGGGGTGTTCCATTTAAAAAAAATGACGGTGACGTCATTACTCGAAAGTAATTCACCCTGTATATAAGATTATTATTTTAAAATACGGTAAATTAAAATCAAAAATCGACGTGTTTCAGGATTATTTCTTAAAATGGTCTGTTTAGCTAAAAATGAATTTGTTCCATACTTTACGGACACAGTGTATAAAAAGTTCCTTAGATAGTATAGCAACACTCCATAATCTTAAGTCCTATAAAATCTGTGTTTTCTTCTCTTCGGTAGTTTTGTTTAACGTCTACGAATCACAGCAATTCACGTGTCATCCCCATCCGCTCCATACAACGGCCAGCAAGATAACGTAACCCGGAATAGAAAAACCCTAAAATACATAACACAGCGTTTACACTATGACAAAACAATTGATATAACGCTCGAATATGTATCGAATGCAAATTAAATCGGGATGAAATATAAAAAAACTAATTGATTCCTCTCGAATAATAACGTGTCCTTATGTTTTAGTCCAGAAGAATATAGTTAATTAAATAAATGAATTTGAATTCTCAAGATCATGCTTAAGCAAAAAATTATACTTAAAAACAACAGCCAACATTTTAATTATTCTAAGTAACCATATGACAAGAAAATAATATAATTTATTTAGTCGATAAGGCCACAAAAATAGTTCGTTATAGAGTAAATAAAGTATTTGTACGAATCCAAATAATTTAATCTGGTTAAGACATTCCGTAAATGTTTATTCTATTAAATTGGAAAAGAAAAATTAAAACCCACAAAAAAAATAAGCCACTGAAAATGTTGTTTTTCCTAACTCTCACACTAGCTGATAATATTTTGGTCAGAAAAAGAAATAATCCTATTCATGGAGTATAGAGTTGAGAATCAACTTTTCAGAAGTAACGTCAGCGCAAAATCACAAAACTAGTTTAAATTCTTACCCCATAATTTCCGGAGGTTTTCAGTCTAATAGGTTGTGATAGCAAGTATGATATAAGGACCTATTGACTAAGGCCGTGCTGCGAAGACTTATCACCAGTATAATCCGGATTTATGGCCAGACAATTTTCAATAGCTAGAAATATACGCCCTGCGTTGATATTTAATATTCATATATCTGGAGAGTATCAACTTTTACGAAGCTAATGATTAGCAAAAAAATATTACAGATAACTTATTTTAGAAAAATTACTTTTTACATATTCAATTACATGTTGGAAAACAAAATGAAAACCCTGCTACTTTAAAATTAACTATAGATGGATATATTTTTATAATAAAAATACCAGCTACCTAGCAATAAATTAAGAAACCACTAGCAACCCATGCACGTGGAGTGTCGTGATATCCTTCATTAGAAGAAAAATTACGGAAATACAACATATAGTCCAGAAATAACTATAACAGCTTACTCCTCCTTGAGTCCGTAATCTAAGTAGACTTCCAAGAATGAATCCCTCTGCAGGATGACTTAAATCAATCAATTTCCTTTATGGAAGTTGACACTCTTTTCTTTCCACACCGCGCACTTTTTTAACAAAGTCCCAAAATGGTTCTTAGAGGACGGTTATTCGCGCAACTTCGAAATCCGTTTCGACGCAGAACCAACCCATCCAAATATACTAATTACCATCGATACCTGTTTAACCAACCAAAATCGCTGATAAAAATATTTATGCAATTTAACAATTGTTTCACATTAGAACCTATACTTATACCACAATATGTACAAAATAATAGCGTTAAACTCGACTATAGAGGTGTCAGTATCCTAAAGTTATTTTGGGACCGTTAAAAGTTTTGTAATTTGGTTGCCTTTTGTCTGGATATAACAATTCGTACCATCTGGTTGCAGAGCGACCGCAAATATTTTCTTGTACGTATACACAAATCATATCCCGTATTTCTTCACTTGTAAAACAAGTTTGACGAGGCACTTGAATCCAAAAATAATATGGTAGCTTCAGAAAAATGCAACAATAGACTACAATCTCAAAGCAAAAAATAATTCACTGGCAAGAAATTGCATTTACCAGCAGTAATTATCTGTTCAAAGCACACTCTTTATAAATAAAGCAATATTTGAAATCCCCTCCTGAGACTGAACTGTTAAATGCCGTTTTTCTCGAAAGGAGATGAAATTATCGTGTTTGAGAAGGAAAGAAATACCCTTAGAAATAATGTTCACGTCATATTTTTCAATTAAAATCCCTGAAAATATGAGTCAAATGTCAAATGTCAAAGTTACCGGTGGATATTATTATCAGGAATCATTCACCTAATGCCCGTTGTAAGAAAATATGAAAAAATTTATAAAATTATATTCTTTGTCTAAAGTTATGCCTCTGTGCCGATTTAAATAACAATAGTTGAATATACAATGAAATTATTAGCAAAAAATGAAAAAAAGTCAAATTTACCGCTCTGCATTTCTCCACAGCAATATTTCATTGAGACATATTCGGTCCTATCGCCATATTTTGGCTTAAATAATTCGCCTTTAGAGATATGTCTCAATGAATTACCCCGTATAGATATGAATCGTGATATCAATAATATCTAATTCCACCCAGGAAAAGTATCCTCGTCGTAGTAGTTGGAGTTTTTGGTGATAAGTTTTTCTTTTGACTTTCGAAGCAATTCTTAAGGAAAACAAGACAGTGGGGTTTCTCAAATCCCGCTGTCTATCTAATCTTATCGGTGTTACCTTCTCCCAGGAAATAAATTTCTATTTATATAAAGAAACCAGAGGGATGTCGAAACCACCCCCGAGGATTTTGTGAGTGGAGTTGATTTAATTAAGTGATATTGACCAAAATATCCCGAAAAGAACGTAGTTTTAATCACCTTTATTACACAATATTAGCTATTTTTTCAATGAATCCACCCTACGATACTTCATAACACTTTTAGATATATGTTATTATGTGAAGACCAAATTGAGATATTATGGATATAGAATAATAGATTCAAACTATTAACGCCTTACAATGTTTTGAAAATATTTTCAAAACAATAACCGTTCACTTAGAAGAAACAACTGCTCCTCCCGACAGACATTGAATTACACTTTTGAGTTAAACGAGGTTAAGGGTATGATCTACATATCTACAAGATTCAACCAACCATTCTGGTTTGCAGTTTGAAGGGACAATAACACTTTTAGACCGGATTCGGTGTATTTGCGCCTCATCAGTACAAGGTAAATATTCTCCTCCGAGAGCTCTGTGAGCTTAATCTTGGGTAACATGCTTTACTCAATAAGACAATTTACAGGAAACTAATAATATATTGATGGTACAAACAGATGTTTGTGTCAATTAGAATTTTGTTTTGCTGTTGGAGGTAAAGATGTGGCTGTTATCACAAATTTGACATTTCCTTTACTGGAGGATATATACTGATTGTGATTTGAGTATCATCTTTAATCCGGGATTAAGCTCACAGAGCTCTCGGACGGAGAATATCTACCTCGTATTGACGGGGTGCAAATACGCCGAAACCGGTCTACAAGTGATATTGTCCCTTCTAATTGCAAACCAAAATGGTAGGTTAAATCTTGTAGATCATACCGACCCCGTTTAACTTAGAAGTGTAATTCAATGACTGTCGTTACATATATCCCGAGACGTACCTAGTTGTTACTTCTAAGCGAACGGTCATTATTTTGAAAATAATTTCAAAACTTTGTAAGGAGTTAATACTATAAATCTATTATTAACACGCTTTACTAAATACGATAGTTTACAGGTAACTGTAATAATCTATCGATACGTTATACCCGATTTCACCAACCATTTATAAGAGTTGAGGAATACCTAAATCGGATCTAGGAATTCCCAAATGCAATTTTCGTTTCACCACGCGGTAAGTAATAGGACGTACCTAATTTAGGACAGCTTGCTCGGTCTGTCTAAACAATTTAGGGAATACTTACCTTGACATTGTTCGGATTTCATCTTGATTGGTAGCAAGTCGAGTTTGCAGCATTTTTATTGTTAGTTATTATTTTGGAAATATGCAAGCTGTACGTTTTGTAGAACGTCTCGCAAGGATCGATGGTTCATTAGAGTCTGAAAATGAAGGACCTCATCAACGAGTAATTCATTCACCTACCAATGATTTTAAGACATTGGACGGAACATATTTCCTTGGAGACTTTATAAGAAGATGGACTCCATGTATTCAAATTGCAGAACATAGGAGAGGGCTGCAGTTTAAATCCAATACCAAAAACATCTGATTGCAGAACATTGGCAGACACTTTTTTTTTATTTGTTGTATATGTTAGCTTCAATTTATGTTCTCTCTTTATTCATAATTCCATTTTCTATTTCCAATTAAATACCAACTGAATTCATATTTGTCTATATAAACAGTATAAGTACCTATCAGTAGTTTTTCCAAATTAATTCCACAGCTTATTCCTTATCAACCATCCCTGGTTTTCCTCCAAATCACTGTCAAACTTTTTTCTCCAGTTCTTCTACTTGTATTATGTAGACCAGAATGTTGTAATCAGCCAAAGTATTTTGTGTGCAATTGTGCTTTTTCTAGACTCCTCACAAGTTATGTATATATTACCGTCAAAGTACAAAATTGAGGCATTCTATATAAAACCATACTCTATAGAATGACTAACGATTTCAGGCACTGTATTGAATATTTTTTATTTAAATGTTTTTATATACTCTACCTACACATTCCACGGAATACCTAGGAATTTTATAGAATGTCTATGTAATATTAGGAAAGGTGTGAAATAAAAATATAAAGGTATTATTTAAATTTCACTTTAATTTACAAAACTGTTTAATTGCCAACAGTAACGTAACAAACATCTCATAAGAATTTCTTGGAACCTATTGAAACCGATTTTTCTATTCATTTTTGCAAGGTAAACTTAAGTGACATTTACTCGAACAAAGTTTATTTTTCTTAATGCACAGGCATCTCATTGTTCCACAGTTCTTTTTGCAACTACATCTGACAAATCCTTGACTGGTTACAATAGACTGCAATGTTGCAATTGAACGTAATAATGGGTTCGTTCCAACTAACAATTCTGATATCGTACGTAACCAGTAATTGAATTGTTCAATTCGCATGCGTAAAAGAAATTAGTAAAGTTATCGGTAATCTTTTACCAAACGGTTGGAACGTATTTTGAACTACTATAGTAGACCAGTTGCATTTTTGTTATCAACGCATTTCTTATAGTTCCGTTCAAGAACTTTCCATCTATTTTTCACGTTTTTGTTTCGGAAATATAAGTATTAAGGATCTCTGACATATCTTTTGCTATGTTTCCAAAGCTCCTTTAAGTTCCTTACCTTCATTGAACCGACCATTTCTCTATATCTCTTGTACAAATCGATTCATATTTTTGGATAATTTGCAGTCCAAAAAAAAGGAGAATTTTCACTCTCACCGTCGACTGCAGTCTTGCTTGAAGTGTTTGAAGCATTGCAAGAAATTCTTCCAGTCCTACTTGTACAAAAAAGAATATTCATTAAAATTGATGAAAAATATAGGTATTACCTTCTGGCGTTTCGGATTCCATTCTTTCCTTCTTTTTTTATCAACAATCAACAACTACACGAAGAAATAGACGTAGTTAAGAAGCAGTCCCCGGTGAAAACGGTGTTTTTAAGACAGTTCTAAAAATAAAAACTCACTTCCATAACCTATTTAAACTTTCCATAAAAAACAAATTTGAAATTTGACAGTTTAAAACAAAAATGTTACCATTGCGCATGTTTGCTAATTTTAGAACTTTCGGTACTCGCTATCCAGCCAGAATCGCTTAAACGGTAATTTTACTCGTCTGAAAACGAGATGGAACAGAGAACTGTTAGTAATAGAGAGTTCTGAACCAGTAATTTCATGTGGTTGGAACGATTTTTTCATCTGCGCATGTGTATTAGTAATGTTACTGTAAATTACTGCTGGTTGGAACGAACCTATAATTTCGTTATCAGGAATATCTTCAATCACCAAGAATATTTTCTGACAAACCGTAAACAAGGACCTGCTATAGAGTGATTTAACCTCTCCTTCCTTAGTACAGAGCTGGTATAGTACATCATCTGTCTCATTCATAATAATGTTGTTGTACCCACAGATACTGGAGGAAATGTTTTGTCACTATGTTTCAACATTTCTGCTTGTTGTTTTAGGTTTTCTTTTGCTGAATGACGATTTTCTGTTGCCAGTTTATTTTTTGAACATAAAGGACATAATATCTGAGACCCATGCCCCTCATCACTTGTTGAATTTTCTGATAGAGCAGAAATGGAATGAATAATTTGTTTACACGCTTTGCACCTCTGACTTGCAGTAGTTTCTTTAAAACATACACAATATAAAATATTTGATGGCCTGTTATTCATATCTTCGGTACCTATTGGTCCGTTACTAGGCTGGTCAGGCGACTCTAACATTGTAGAGGTTCTGTTCTGAGAAAGCTCTCTCCAAACCTTCTTCTTTTCAAGATTTTGCGCAAGTTCTTGTGGTGCTATTCCTTCTATCATTTGGCATCTAAAAACAGCTTCGTGAGGCGTTCGTAAGCTCTATTTTTTGTCAGCTGTACGAATCTTAACCCGTCTCTCCAATGTCCGGTATTGTTATCTTGCATCCATGTACTCAACATGTTTTCGATATCCCCGGTTTGCTCTCTCTACACTCCCTTGGTTTTAAGAATGCCTTGGCTTGCCATACACAATAGTCAATGAAGGTCAATACTGCTTCAAATTATGAATAATCTGGTTCGCAAATTCCCGCCCATTGTCAGATTGTAGTAACGCGGGGGCACCACTTAACGTAACGTTATTTAAGAAAACATGGAACTTCTGCCACCCGTTTCGATTTAAGTCCTCTCAATACAACGAATTTGGTTAAATGATCCTGGTAAACTAACATAAATTTATGGTCTCCATCTGGGCGCGACTAAAAGTCAATCAAATCCACTTGAAAACCGGAATTAAACTCGGAAGAAATAATAGGCTATGCAACAATACATTTTCTAACACCCTTTTGTTTTTGTTGACATGTTTCACAAAGTTGAATATACAGCTCTCTATCATAACGGGCTACGTTTTTATAACGGCATAATAGTTCTTAAATCATGTGATAACTTTCTTCATGACCAATGGTAATATGAGCTTCGTGTTAAACATCAAATAGTTCGCTATCGAAAACATGGTAAAGTATGTTGCTTTTAGGTTTTCTAACATGAAATATTATATTGATATTCTGATCAATTATTAAAGTATCATGACTTTTCAGCAACCAATAATCGCAAACAATATGCGCACGACGCAAAATATGACAAATTGTTAAAGGATTAACCCCTAAGCAATCGTCAATATGCCTATCAACCAAGCAAATCTATGGATCTAGCGCTGGATGATCAAACACAGGCGTATTTCAAAGTTAATAGAAGAGAAAGAGATAGCGATGGCCACTTTCTTACATCGCATTTAATAATGTTACCACGAATTCATTGGTTAATGCAATGAATAGACGGGGGCTTCACTCTGAGGCAAGCCACCATGAAGGCAAGGACGGGTGGAGGATGTCCACAAGGAGGAGTGCTATCACCTCTACTATGGGCAACCTCAGTAGACGACCTCCTTTCATAACTGTCTACAGCATATTTTTACTGTCCTGGATATGCATACGACATCGCTATTGTAGTCAGAGGCAAGTTTGCTGGGGTGATATCGGAAAGAATGTAAACAGCCTTAAATATAGTTGATAATTGGTGCATACAAGAGAGACTGACAGTCAATGCTCAGAAAACACAAATTATCAATTGGCGGCTCATTTTAAAAATGTTTATTTGCTTTTATTTTAAATGATATTGTGTTAACATTTTGAAAGATAATAATACGATTTTTACAAGCATGACATTGACACACTGTCATATAGGGCAGGAGCGACTATATAGTTTGTAGTTAAGATTTGACTTAAAGTTCGCAACATAACCCCCCGCCTTGAAGTAATACGCTTCAAAAAACAAATCAAAAAAATTATTTATTTATAACACACACGCACTTTCTATGGAAGGAAGTGGCAGAGGACATATCTTCGCAAATCCCCGTTTAATGACGCCTGAAGCAGTTTTTATTGAGACTACTCTTGAAATATTGTCATTTAGATATTATTCGTCCAAGTCGCCAAAGGAGTGGTGAGAGGTTATCTCTCTTTATTAATACCATGGAGCCTTCTTGGAGATTTCCTAGATTTTTTTGCCATTTTACTCTGAGCTGAAGTTCGGCTAAATATTCCTTGCTCCATCTTGTCCAAAAATGTTGCTTCAACAGTTGTACCCTTTGGTACCTTGACAATACATTGTCTTGAATGTGTGTAACATCAGGATCTGGCAAATCCATAAGCGATTTTTCGACGATGAAATGAGCTTAAGTCAAGGAAGTTAAATCTTCAGGATCGGATGATAGGGGATTAAGAGGTCGGGAGTTCAGTACACATTCAATTAGGACAAGCAAGGTGTACATTTCTTCAAAAGTTAAGCTAGCATTCCCCGCGATCCTTTTTAAATGGTGTTTTGTAGACTTCACCCCAGCCTTCCATAAGCCACCGAAGTGAGGAGAGTGGGGTGGAATGAAACGCCATTCTGTATTTTCTGAGATAGAGGCCTGGTTTAATTTATCTTTATTGTTTAATAAAAACGCACCTGAGTCTCTCAGTTCGTTTGTAGCGCCTACAAAACATGATCCGTTGTCGGAATATATGCGCTTAGATAAGCCGCGACGGCCAACAAATCTTCGTAGAGTGAGAATAAATGAATCAGTGGTCATATCCGTAACTAGTACGAGGTGGATGGTCTTGGAAGTGAAGCATACAAATAAACAAACATAACATTTTATTAATTTTCCACCTCGACCCCTTTTGTCTTTAATGTATAACGGACCTGCATAGTCCACTCCTACAACTTCAAAAACTCCTCCTGGAGCTAATTTTTTTTATAGGTAGGTTACCCATTATAGGGGTTAACGTAGAGGCATTGACCGACTTAGCCAGGTTACGGCCCTGTAATGGCCAATACCTTTCTCTGATTGACGATAATAGAAGCTGGGGACCAGCATGCAATAATCGAATGTGTTCATTCTCAAATATAAGTTTCGTTAGTTTATTCTTTGAACACAAAACGACGGGATCTTTCGTGTCAAACGAAACATTAGAGTTTTTTAAAAGCCCCCTACTCGTATAATACGGCGTTCGTCAATAAATGGGTTTAAACGTTTTAGCCTACCTTTAGCTACCGATGATTTCCCTTTTAATGAATTATATTCATTAGCGAATGAAACAGCTTGACTTAGCTTTACTAATACAACTGTGGCATTTTTAATTTCCTTTAAGGTTAGGACCGGTTTGACGCAAATTCTTCTGAGAAGCCTTTATCATTCACTTATTTTTAAACCTTAATATATATGCGGACTGATGAAAAAGCTTAGAAAAACTAGAATACTTATTCAAGAATATTTCAGCGTCAGTAGAAATTAATCCTCTTACAGGTGTAGTTGACCTGCGCCCGGGAAGATTTGTATTTTCTAACTTGTTTATTGGCCATTTATTTTCATCTTCACCTAGCCAATCTGGCCCAGACCACCATAGCGATGAATTTAAAATCTCCAATGGGTAAACACCCCTGGATAACAAATCGGAAGGATTTTGATCTGAAGGTACATGGCGCCATTCAAAATTACTTGTAAGGGTTTGAATTTGTCCCACTCTATTTCCGACAAATATTTTTAATTGACTAGGTGGTGTTTTTAACCACCCTAGTACAATGGCCGAGTCTGTCCAAAACACACATTTTTTAAATTGTGAGTAAAATGATTTTAGAACTTTGTTAGCTAAAACAGCTAACACTAAAGCACCGCAGAGCTCTAATTTCGGAATGGTAAGTGTCTTTAACGGCGCTACCTTGCTTTTCGCTCATATTAACCTGGTAATTACTTCCTCGTTCGCGTTAGTACTTCTTAAATATATACTGCCCCCGTAAGCGCCTTGGCTCGCGTCGCAAAATCCGTGCAACTCAAGTCTAAGTGGATTTTCACATAATACTCGGCGGGGTATTGTTAAGTCGTTCATTGCAATTAATTGTTCCTGGAATTCAAGCCAGACCATTTCAATCTGTGGTGGAATATATCGTCCCAAGACAATTTCTGAAGCCACAATTTTTGCAACAGAATTTTAACTATTATAATGCATGCGCTTAACAATCCCAGAGGATCGAAGATCTGGGTAATACGGCCTAAAATTGATCGTCTCATAATCTTACCTTCAGGGTTAGCATGAACATTATATTTTAATACATCAGGGTCACATGACCAAATTAACCCGAGAGTTTTTGTCTAATCCGATTCTCCGAAATCTAGGACCTCTAAATCATCGGGTGATTCTTCAATGTGTTTAAAAATACTGGGCTCATTGGAGGTCCATTTTCTAAGCTCGAAACAGCCGCCCTTCGGTATCTTAGCAATTGTCTCACAAATGTGTGATGCGCCCTCAATAGTTTTATGACCGGTAAGGAGATCATCGACGTATATATCGAGACGTATTATTTCAGCTATATCTGAAAAATATTCTCCACACTCTTCCGCGAGTTGAAATAGAATAGCTAAAAAAGGTGCCACCGCCTGCCCGTAAGTGACTGTCGCAAGATTGTATTTTTTAATTGGATCGTGTGAAGATTCTCGCCATAAAATTCATTGAAGGTTGTGATGCTTCTTATCCACGAGCACCTGTCGATACATTTTACTTATGTCTGATGAAATTATATATTTACGCTTTCGAAATCTTAATAATAAAGGCATCATATCGCTTTGTAGGGAAGCTCCGACCATTTGTAGGTTATTAAGCGAAATTACCGACGTTGATAGTGCGGAGGCATCAAAAACCACGCGAAGTTTCGTTGAAAGGCTTGATTCCCGAGTTACCCCATGATGTGGGGTGTAATAACACGATGTTCGTTTGAATCGGGTACCTCATACATGTTTCCTAATAATTGGTACTCGAGCAAAAATTCTATATAACTTTGTTTAAATGTTTCATTTTTATTGAATTTTCGCTCTTAAGCCCTTAGTCTTTTTTCTGCTTGCTCGTATGAGTTTCCTAGGATATCAGGAGACTTGCTTAATGGCAGCAAAACAATAACTTTTCCGTCTTCAGCGCGTTTATGAGTATTTTTGAAATGTGATTCGCACATAATTTCTTCTTGAGACATTGGAAGTTTATTATTGCATTCTTCAATTTCCCAAAAGCGGGCTAATTGATTTTGAATATGTAAGTTGCTACTTAAATTACAATTAACTTTTCCAGACTTGGAACCTTCGTTAGGCACTGGCCCTGAAATTATCCAGCCTAAATGGATTTTCTGCAATAAAGGCATATTAATGCCCAATTTTATGTGAGTTGGGCACAGCAACTCATAAAATAAATCGGCGCCCATCAATAAATGCCGCCAGAGTAATATTATTTAGAATTTTTAATATTGAACTTTCAATTTTAACACTTGGAACATAATCCGTTATTTGAGATAAAATTAAACAACTTAATTTGGACGAAAATTTATCATGCATGGAACGAATAACTATGTCGCATTTATGGCAAATATTCGTTAGTTGTTGGCCTAGACCGGAAACGCTTAGGTTTATTTTTTCAAGTCGTAATTTATTGCCTAAATCGGCTGTAATAAAACTTGACTGTTAACCACAGTCTAAAATGGCTCGAACAGTATGAACCACATTATTAACACCGATTACTTTAACATAAGCGGTAGACAAAAGTATTGAATTCATTGGTTCTGAAATAGCGGATAAGCATTTCTGATTTGGAGCATTGTTCGACGTTGTGGCCCGTGCCTCGTCTGGGGGTAAGTTTTTAACCACATCAACATGAACTAAATGGCTATGTCGCCTTTTGCATTTTGTACATGAATAATTATTTCTACAATATTTATTCATATGGGAAGTACGATATATGCCTTGAAGCAGTTTACACATAATTTTAAATTTTTTATTTTTTCTAGACGTTCTGACGGCAACATGTTTAAGTACGCTTCACAATTATTAATAGAGTGGTCACCGTTTTACATTTTACAATTATTTATGTTGTTTGACAAAAAACCATTCATCTGTGGTGGCGTAGCGGTAATTTTGTGATTATTATGATTACCAAACCTTTTATTACCTGAAACTGCGCTTGTACTTGAATGATCATTTGAATTTTGTTTATCGCAATTTCTTTCGCATTTCTCGACAAACTGCGCACGGCTGCATAAAAAGGTGCGTAAGCTACTCCAAGTAGGAGCCTCCTTTTTCTACTTAGTATCTTTTCCGCTATAGTGTGCCTCCCACTCTCGATATGTAACATTGTCTAATTTTGACGCAACTAAATGTACAATTAAAGATTCTCTTTGTTCATCAGCGGTTTGTATTTTATCCAAAGCTGCTAAATCGCGTGTAACCGAATTTACCAATTTCTTTAATTCAGAAAATGATTCCTTTTTTAGGCTATCTAATGAAAATAAAGAATTTATATGATTATGAATGAGTAAAGCCGTATTATTAAATTGGTTGCATAATGCATCCCATGCAGGTTCGTAATTTTCCGTTGATATTTTGTAAGCACGGCTTCAATGTATAATGATTGTTTTAAATGATGAAATTTGTCAATATTACTTAATTCTGTATCAGCGTGTATTAGGCTTATAAATGTGTCGCGAAAGTCCAACCATGTTTCGTAGCCACCGCTGAACCTTGGAACTAAGATCGTTGGTAATTTGACTGACCTACGCGGTCTAAAAACTTTGCCAGAATGTACTGAGTTTTGCCCATCTAAAATGACTGAATAATCAATTATTGTATGTTCTTTTTTATGAAATTTTGAGAGAACGCTATTTGCTTCACCAAGGAGATTATAAAATGTATTTTCGTTCAATACACTGCGCATTTACTCGAGTTTCTTCAAACAATAATTCGATTGAAATTTGAATCTCGTCGAATTCTTGCATACTTTTTTCATATCTAACAAGCCTGGCCTCAATATCCAGGAAATCATTCGAAATGTTATCGTTATCAATAGGAAACAAATTGAAGTATTTTTCAAAATTAGTAATTTTTGCCTTTATGGCACCTCGTTTTCTGATTAAATTATTTAATTCAGTTGTTTCCGATTCAGGCACATTGTTTTCCTATTATAGCCAAAATATACCAGTAAGAAATGTTCACCGGCGTATCCAAACAAATGTAATAATAGAATGCAAAATGGAATGAACTGACCGGCTATGGCGTTGATCTTAGCTTATGGCACACACAATAAATTGATGATTTTATTTTATTTTACTGTTTCAAATCCGGCCCGACCAAATGGTGGTTTATTTTAAAAATGGACTGTAATCTCGGTTTATTTGCTTTTATTTTAAATAATATTTTGTTAACATTTCAGTTACCATGTTCATCGATAGTCAAGCTGCACTGAAAGCACTCGATTCCATATAGATCAATTCTAAGCTAGTATGAGATTGCATAGGTGCCTTAAACGCAATTGCAAAGTCATGGTAGCCTGGGTACCAGGGCACGAGGGTCATAAGGGCAACGAATTGATGGATGATACGGCCAGACAAGGCTCATCAATGCCATTTATTGGACCGGAACCCTTCTGCGGCGCCGCAAAGTTGTCAATAAATATGGCCACAAGGAATTGGTTGGCACAGAAATCTCTAGAGTGATAGGTAACCTCACCAGGACAGATACAGGCGAAACAGTTCATTAGAGGAAATTCGCCAAATTTTATGGCAGACCTAATGAGCAAAGATAGGAAAACTGTCAAAGCCGTAGTGGGTGTGTTGACGGGGCACTGTGAGCTAAACAGGCACGCAGAGCTAATGGGGTTGACAGACGAAGCTATGTGCAGATTCTGTCACCTAGAGGAGGACACTGCAGAGCACATCCTATGCCAGTGCGATTGCCTGGCGAATGTGCGGTTTCTAGTACAAAGCGATGAGAAGCCCCCTGCAAGAAACTACATGACAGATCGAGTCTCGGGGCTGATTGGTTACTTAAAAAGAGTCGGGCTGGAGAATGTAATCTAGATTCAGAGGACCACAATAGATCTGAAAAGGTCGCAGTGGAATAGGCCGATTAGCCCACTCATCAAATCTAATCTAACGCAAAATATGATAAACAATAACAATACTAATCAATACTAAACAAGAACAAACAAATCATGTTGTACCACAAGGATGGTTGCCCAATTTAGGCATAATATTCCGTACATTGCGGATTACTAAGTCGGTATTCTATAAAATGCCTAGGAGAGGGATATAATTTGTTTCATACAATGACTGATAGTTTTAGGAAATCTATATAATACCTATGAATTCTATACAATGTCAGATTTGAAACTTTGCCGGTAACATATAATATAATTTGAATAGATATCGAAGAATAAACATATTATTCAAACGCATTACAACCAAGTTTTGAAAAATACATTTCAATAACAGTTACCGTTCAACTAAGAAGCAACAACTACTTCCCGGGCTATATGCCCCGACAGATCTACAAGATTCAACCAACCGTTCTGGTTTGTAATTTGAAGGGACAACATAAATTGCAGACCGGATTCGGCGTATTTGCGCCTCATCTCATCATCTGTACAAGTTTTATGTTCTCTTCCGAGAGCTAATCCTGGACTGAATCTGACACTAAAATCACAATCAATACATGCCTTCCAGTAACGGAAATGTTAAAGTTGTGATGATAGCGACATCTTCACCTCCAACCACAAACCAAAATTCGAAAATTTTACAACAAGCCGATAGCTTGAAACAATCAAGTATTATTACAGTTTCCTGTATATCTTGTACTGATGAGGCGCAAATACGCCGAAACCGGTCTGCAAGTTATGTTGTCCCTTCTAATTACAAACCAGAATGGTTGGTTAAATCTTGTAGATCATACCGACCCCGTCCGACTTAGAATTGTAATTCAATGTCTGTCGGGACATATAGCCCGGGAAGCAGTTGTTGCTCCTTGGTTGAACGGTAACTGTTTTTGAAAAATATTTTTCAAAAGTTTGTTGTAAAGCGTTTGAATAATATATTCATTCTTCGATATCTATTTTTAACAACGCACACTCTGCCGATTTTTAATATTTCTACTTCTTACTATTTATTATTCACTATCATAAGTAATGTATACAATTTCACTACTGTCATTTAAAAAAACTAGGTAACTCTTTTTAGATGTTATTGGATTTGCAGTGGCGACGCCGCGGTGAAAAAACAAACTGCTTAGATATACGATTTTTGGGACAGGATTTGTCAATTTGAGTTCGATCTCCTTATTCAGCCTCCATGCACACTTCTTTCGGCGTTATTGTTTATACACGTTTTTCTGGTCCCTCATGGTTAAAAAGTTATACTTGATGAAAATTTTCGTCTAATACCTTCTTTCAAAGTGCATTTTCATCAAATGAATATTAAAATAATTGATCCAAAGGAAAATTAAGTTTTGTGTACACTAAAAAGATTCCAAATCAATGAACAACATTATTGCTTATATTCAAAGTATTTATAATGCAAATTTATCTCCAACTGACGGCAACTCGAAAGCAGGGAGCCAACAAGATATTCAAGCCGTTCTGCCAGGCTGTTAGAGCCGCCATTTCTTTCTGCCTATTAGCATATACGCTTGGAATAATTTCCACAACACAATAAAAAATGGAGTTTAACTAAATAATGAAAAGTTCATTGCTCTCACGACATGTAGTAGGTGATCTACCACCCTCTTAAAACATGCCTGTCGTTCTACTCTAGTGCCCCTAGTATTATTTAATTAAATGTAGGTCATTCACGAAATAACGTGATATAAAAGTAGAAGTAAGCAGAAATATATATAGTTTTGATTAGGATGTCATATTACATCTAATATATAAAATTCTCGTGTCACGGTGTTTGTAGTTAAACTCCTCCGAAATGGCTCGACCGATTCTCATGAAATTTTGTGTGCATATCTGGTGGGTCTGCGAATCGGACAACATCTATTTTTCATCCCCCTAAATGTTAAGGGTGGTGTACCCCTTAATTTTTTATTCATTTTATAGAAATCATTTTTTGTTTTTATTTTTTTTTGATACAGCATTCAAAAATACATACAACCCTAAATTTTCACCCCTCTACGATCAACCCCTATTTTTTATTTGTTAATTATAAACTTTAATTTTTTTGGCAAGATTTTTATTTTTATTTTGTCATGACTTAGAATGAAAAATTCCCAGACGTCTATTCTCGAGTGTAAGAGAGATGACCGTGAGCACAAGAGATCCCTCACATCACGTTCACATGTTGTTCTCTTGAAACGGTAAACCCGTATTCTCGACGTGGTGGGAGTAGGTGGAAACAAGCGTTCGCGTGAAGCGCTGTTGCCAAATTGTGGCGGGCAACACAGCAAATGAAACACATTTATTTCAATTTCCGCGCGGTAGCTCCCACCATGATGCAGATGCAACTAACCTAACTTTCTCCGGCTTTGAGTGTAAGGAGCAGTGTTTTTCGGGTTGTGTCTGTTTTAGTTTACTTTTATATAAAAAATGACGGAATTATTAAAAAATCGTGCATCAGCTTGTAATTCAGAACAAAGGCAGTGGCTGCTCGCCTTTGTGGAAAAAAATCCGCTCGTGGTTAGCGGAAATTTTGCTTTTATCAGTAAAAAGGATGCCCAGGCCACATGGAAGCAAGCCGCGGTGGACTTGAACAGCATTCCCGGTGGTGCCAAAAAAGACTGGGCGCAATGGCGTAAGGTAATTTACAATTAAAGTATTGTCTTAGATGCAGGTGACATTAACTTTTCATTGATTTTTGCAGACATGGCAAGACATGAAAAAAAATGCAAAAGCCAAATCTTCTGCTGTAAAACGTCATGCTGCAGGTACTGGAGGAGGAGAAGCTTGTCCGGTGAAGTTGAGCAAACAAGATGAGGACATCGTCTGTTTATTACAACCGACTTTTTTAAGCGGCAGTAAGATCCCCGAAGCAGAGCCACACTATTTCTTCGACGAGGTAAGCTTGATTATCTCTGACATCTAATGAACGATATGATAAATATAATATATTTTCATAGATTGATCTGGCAAATCCTTGCGAAGAAGTTACAGTCTGTTTTGAAGTTTCTGATCAGTCCGCAACCCGTGTAGTAGGCGGGGCTCTTGAAGAAAAGGCTACCACTGTGCTTCCAATGCCAACACCAACACCAACATCCGAAGCGGTTACAGCCATGATGTCCCTGAAAGTTGATATAATCCCTCACTTCATGCGGGGAAAACGTATACAGCTCCAGCCACAACGCCTCCGTTGTCTGGTGCATCCGCCCCAATCGTAACGACCCCTAAGATTGCTGAGACTTTAAGGACTACGAAAACCAAGAGACTGGAAAAATCACTCGAGCTTAACAAAGACTTGGTAGAATCAAATACGATTAAGGTGCAAATAGATGAAAAATACTATGAACGACGCATACAGCTCATAGAAAATGATATGAAGGCTCGCAGATTATATGAGCAAGAAAAACTGAACCTACTCAGACAAAATTTAGAGATAAGCAGTCAAATTTTGTTGGCTTTATCCAAAATTGTAAAAAATAATGGCTAGGATTATAGTCTATTTTTTTGTACAAGAGAGCAATAAAACCTAATTTCTAATGCAAAACTTATAAATATACATGTAGATATCTGAATTCTTAATTTATTTAGTTAGTTTTATTGTTGCGATTTTCTTTTAACGTTTTATTGGAAGTTTTACTTAACATTGCGTTTAGATTTTTGATGAGAATCACCTTATGACCTTTTTGGTTTGGTTTCCGGGGAGATGGAGATTGTTGTGACGTATAACTGAAAGAAGACTTTTTACTGTAAATTGGTAGAATTTTGGAAATAAAAACTGTTTGGTTAACCTCTGGGAGTATTATTTAATATTTTACCTAGACAAATGAAAATAAACCTAGATACATATAGTTTTGCATTAGAAATTAGGTTTTATTACTGTCTCTTACATAAAAATAGACTATAGTAATGAAGTTTGCTCACCTAGATATGTGATATGTACTAGTTGAATACAAATAATAAATAAAATCAGTTACCATCAAATGTGTGTGTGTTTTTTTTTTCAGCAACTACTTGGTGAGCATCGGTTTTTGGTTTTTTTTAGAAAACATTACCATCAAGTTTATCTTAACATTGCCCAACTGAGGGTAGGAAAAATAACTAACATTTGCTTTCAGTTTCATAAATCTATTCATCACATAAAAAATACAAGGGTTGCATCAGTTGAAGTGGTTTTGGATTATCGAACGTTGTAAAGCTCTACCAGCCGCTAGATCTGGATTAACGTTTCTTAAGTTGACATAATTATCAGCTTCATGAAAAGCAACAATAGGTTCGTACATCCCAAAGTCTGCATCCACCACTTCCACATCATAGTCAGGTCCAGGAATATTATGATCTATGCACATATTGTGCAGCACCGTGCATGCATTTATAATTTTTCCAGCAACATCAGGAGCATAATGTAACACACGATGTCTGAGCAAGCATCGAAAACGATTTTTGAGCACTCCATTACAGCACTCTATTTTGCTTCGGACACTTTTAAGGGCAGTATTGTATCTATCCTCTGGAGTACCAGCTTGAACCTCCCTTAAAGGCGTTTGCAGCCATGGACGTAATGAATATCCTTAAATAAATACATAGTTTGTAATGCCAAAGAAAAAACTCGGACCTGTATTACCTGAATCGCCCAAAAAAAAGAAGATACTATTATTATTTCTTCTGTAAATATCTTCCATTACTCGAGATATATTTGACTTCCTCCAAACGTGAGCATCATGGCTGCTTCCTGGAAATCTAGCATTAACACTGATGATGCGTAAGTTTTCATCGCAGACCTAGAAAGAAAAGGAATAAATTATCTATTTTTTACAAAAATAGGGACTTCATTCTCACCAACTGCACATTTATAGAATGATAGTTTTTTCTATTAACATAAATGTGCTCGGGAAATTCATCATCTTGTCTTTTTGGAGAAACGATAGCAACATGTGTCCCATCGACACATCCCACTACTCCTGGAAAAGCATACTTTTCATAAAATCTGTAAAAAAAATTTGTTAATTTAAACATTATGTTGGAAAGTCTATCATACCTTCTCGTCAGAGCTTGCAGTTCTCGAATATTATGTGGAAATCGCACATAACTATTGAAAATTTCAGGCCGATTCAAGGCTTGACATACCTCTCGAATGCATCTGCTTGTGCTTGCCTGGCTGATACCAATGTAGCTGTTGGTACTAATTATTTCTTGGTAACTACCCATACCAAAAAATTTGAGCGCAGTTAACACCTGTATACAGTTAAATATACAAACTAATAGTTTGGTTACCTACTTATTATGTAATACTTATATACCTACCTTTACTTCGGCATTCACGGCAGACTGTCTGCTCGGTGGGCCTAAGTGTGGCTCTAATAAGTCGATCAGCTCTCGAGCTAGAGCTTTGTCTGCCCTAAAAAAGCGGATAAATCTCCTATCGGGCATTTGAAAGGCGTTCTCTCTTCTTAGAATCTTTCTTGGAGGCTGATCATTTTGCTCCTCAGCTTCCCTCAAATCATTATTTAGCACTATCGCCGCTAATAATTCTCCTTGGCCCATTTTGCAAATGTAACCACTAGTGAAACACTTGGAAATAACTATTTTAGTCCTAAATAGCTAACGCGCAAAGTATGATATTTGAATTTGAAACGTCAAACGTAGTCATCGTGCAGTCTCGCACCTGCGCGCTGAAGCGAGGATTTCAACTCTCTTGATAAATTGCAGTAGAAACGAGTTCTCACGAAATAGAAGGGAGACATCGCCCGCACAAATTCGAGAATACAGCGAAGCTGATTTGCGAGAGAACTCCGCCCTCTTCTCTCACAAATTCCTATTCATATAACTCGAGAATAGACGTCCAGGTGTCTACCGTTTTCACCTCTCATCCAGCAAACATCACGGAGTTGGGATGAGAACGAAGCCGGTCTCCTGTCTTACTCACTATACAATTTTCGGCCATTTTTTTTTTTGGTTTTATTTGTGTATCGATCGTAGCAGTGACTGTTATACGTATTATTCTATAAATAAAGCATACTTTCTAGCTTAGAACCAGGAGACGGACATAGGATACTAAACTTTTTATACCGTTCCATAACACGGGAAAAATTTTCAAAAAAATTCTACTTTGGACAAAAAATGGCGGTGCAACTGACATGGAATAACAAAACGCAACTGACAGCTAAATTTTATGTTGTCTGTGGTTAAGTATGGTTGAAAATTTGACAATAAGAAATTTGGAAGTTGACCGGTTGATGTGTTTGTTTCGAGTTTCTATTAGCTTATTGTGCCGATATTATCATTAACAATACCGCGACCAAGAACATCGAATCTTTCCCGACAAAGCCGTAATGCAACTAGAATTCGAAAGATTGCGAATGAAAGGAATGAGGAAGAACAAGAAATTGCACGTGAAGAGCGCCGCGTTAGTATGGCTCGACTTCATGCTTCTCAATCACGAGAGCAAAGCGAGACAGCCCGTGAAAAGGCTCGGTTGGAAATGCGAAATCGTCGACCAAACCTCAGAGATCAACAAATAAGACGCACAAAAAGAAATGTATCAAGTATCGGGTCTACTAGATGTTAAGACAGGACAACGTCTGTCAGGTCTTCTAGTATTATTATATAATTTACAATATTTTTAAACTATAATTGATTTCTTACTTTTTAGTATCACACGGTGTAATACGAACTATATGGAAGGTTATTCATATTCATAAACAAATGTCACAATATATCAAATAAAAAAAATGATCACCTAAAATTCATGATTTTCGCAGCCAAACCTCTATACCACTCGACTACGGAGACTTAATAATGTATCCACAAAGATGTTGTATATAGACCATATGATGTATGTCAAAACTAAAAAAGTGACGTTTTATTACATAAATAAAGTACGTTGCGTAAAGGAAAGTAACGCTCCACTTTTAGATAACACTTGATTTTACTCCTCAGAAAATTTTCATACCGCGGGCTAAATATGAAAATCGTTTCTTAAGGAGGTAAACTCCAATGAAGAGTTTTTCACATATTTCTACCACACGCTATCCAGGCTAATACTCACGGATGGCACTTAGGCCCCCAAAACATTCTCTCATAAAATAGGATTTAGCTGAATCACTGGAAAATGTCACTTGCTCTCTTACTATAACAAAATATATATTTTTTAAATATAAATTAGAGGTTGTCCAAAGATAAAATGCTAAGCTATTATTTAGTTGCTGGCCGCTTGATGTTATCAGTTAATGCAAATTTACACAACAATGAAAGCTGTGAATGATGGAGGGTTTTGGCTCGTCCCAGACTCATTAAAAAAGGTTCAATAAAACTGAAAAGTCAGACCCCAAAATAATTACAATTTAGTTAACAAGTATTTGCAACTAGTTTCGGTCAACCATCACCATCGTCAGGTAATGAAAGGAAACAAAGTGATAAATACATTATCGGAAGATCTCGCAATATTCAAATACAATTTGGTTAAGCAAATTAAAAAAAAAGATAACTGAGAATATTCCGTGTTCCAGATCTTTTTTAAAAGGCTTTTTATATACGAGATATCGAATTTATTCCATACTCTACGGACAGGCTGTATGTACCAGGCAAATAAGAGTGGCCGTCGGCCATATCTTAGGAACGGATTGTAGTACAGCATAGGAAAAAAAATTATATTGAAAATGGTCTCGAGAAAGGTAGTTATTTTCAGACTTGTAGTTCCACCGCCAAAGGGAGTAATTGAATTTAAAAAATTTCAAAAGACAAATTCTGCTAAATCTACATGTCTAAGGAGCATGACAAAAACCATCCGGAAAACTCTGCGTATAATTTGATATTACAAGTCTTAGTCCATCTACTCAAATAAGAGGTGGTTGAGAATGGGAACTTTGTTAGGAAGAACGCCCAAAACTCCAGTTGTATTCAACCTATCTTCGCAAAGTTGGTCTTGTTTTGAAGAGCTTCTTCCCACCAATGTAAGTGTTATATAGACAGCACACGTCAATAAGTAACGTTCACGTTATCTTCATTTTTTTAAATCTAGTTCTTCATGGAGAACATTGAATGGAAGAAAACAGTACTAACAATGGAACATGAAAGTAGACCAAAATAGCAGCAAATTGACGAAATCTGCATGTCAATATATTTTTCCTAACCCTAAGATATTTTAAGAAACGTGTGAATAGAGGAAACTTTTTGGTCCCAATCCGGCTAAGCGCGGAGTTCGTGACTATTGAGTTTCCGTATATCGTGATAATTGCCTGCTACATATCCCCTAATATGAAATTGGATAAATTCAAGCAGATAGTCGACGAAATCATGGGACAGGTGATAACGGCCAGTAAAAAGTATTGGTTGCAGGCAACATAAGTGCCAAACCTCGCCTGTGAAAACGACGGATCGCATACCTTCGAAATGGGAAATAGCCGTAGTCACATAGACGTGGTGGTATGTACGAACGACATAGCCCCCACAATTACAAATGTGAATACTTATCACAGTCTGATAATGTTAAATTATCCGGTTTAGGTTCCTTTCAATTAGGGTTGACGTTCTTTAAATAAAACACATCTTTCTTCGACCAATGTTTTATTTAAACTCTTCGACCAAAAACCCATAAGCAACCATTGCCAATCTACACATCCTTTCAATACAACTCGTGTCTGCTTATCCAGCAATTGTTACTTATATCGAATAACAATTTATAACCAAACTGCTTGGTCGATATATTTCATAATTATAATTAAGTACATTGATACTAATGTTAATAACCTATAATTTAAACAATAAGCATAAATTCTAACCTAAATAATCAACTACCCATTACAACAGACTGTTCACATATAAGATATAGGAAAATCGAAACAAAAAGCAAAAAATACGTAGACCTAGTAAATCGAATTTTCGAAAAGTATCCAAGCCACAAATACCCAAGACCTGGTAAGACATATGAAGACATTTTCCACAGAACAGGTGTAAAAAGCATTGCTTTTGCTGACGACCTGGTGGTCCAAATCGAGGAAAATGGTCCCTGTAGACTGATGGATATTGGAAATAGCGCCATCAGTATAGTAAAAAAACTGGATAACAGAAAACGATTGCAAAGGAAAAAACGGAGGCCATAATAATCAAAGGACCGAGAGACCGAAATCTGGTGACGTTCAAAATAGACAATTCTGTTATCGAGTCATTTAAAAAATTAAAATACTTGGGAGTCTATCTAGACGAGAGATTGAGGCTTACAGCACACGTTAGAGAAACGTGCATTAAAGTAGAAGCTAGAGCAACAGCGCTTACTTAACTTCTGCCAATCATTGGCGGCCCATCCACAACAAAACGCCACGTCCTGGCTGGTGCTGTGAACTCCATACTCCTATACGGAGCCCCGATCTGGCATGGCGTTCTTAGATTTAAATCTGAAAAAACAGTCCACTACGCGTCTAATGTAGAGAGGTTTTTTGTTTCTACAGAACGGTCTCCACTTTTGCTCTACATGTCATTGCTGGGGCCATACCCAATCACTTGATGATTGAAGAAAGAGCGAGAATACATAAACACATAAATCTGACCAAAAAGTCAAAAACAGAAGAACGGACGATAACTATGCAGAAATTGCAGGAAGAGCGGCGTAATGAAAATAGAAACGCACAGTGGACCAAGCGTCTGATACCTGACGTGAAAGACTGGGCAGAGTGCAGGTTTAAAAGAACTGGTTACTTTTTTACACGATTCCTGACGGGACATGGAAGCTTCAACAACTAAACAAAAAAAATTGGAAAATCCCAAACAGACATGTGCTCGCACTGCAACAAACAAGCATGCAGTATTCAACTGTCGTCGTATGATATGAACCGGGGACTACTAAACGATGCACTCGAGAAGAAACTGAACGTCTTCAATGTAATACCCCAAATGTTAAAAAGTAAACGGTCTTTTGATCATATCTACAATTTCATGAGTAAAGTAATAAAGGCCCACGAAAAAATTAACAGGTAATAACGAGGTCATCCACGTGTGTTTCGAATATATGCCAAAAAGACGGTACCGACGAAATGTGTGAGAAGAAGAGGTAGGTTAACTGGGACGCTATCATGCTCGGGGTGCTGGTGGCAGTCAATGAAACGGCTGTCTACCCTCATGCTGATTATGGATAGAACCCCAAACAATCTGGAACTCCTTTCCAGAAGTCTTGTTGAAGATTCCCCCCCCCCCCCCAAAAAAAGTTTGCCCCAGGGGAAATGAACAAATTTAGTCTTATTAAAACTGACTCATATTGGCCTATCTGCCGTGATTATAAATGTCGCCATACTGATATTACCGTCCCCGCTGGACGGCGTTATCTGAAAGAAAATTTTTATCAAATTTTTCGATTGACGTACGTGAGATATGCCCATCCGGTACTCATGAAAAAGGCATGTGTAGTACTTGCACCGGCACAGTATGTGATGAAAATTATGGCGCAATATGAAACAAGCCCCTCTACTCTAAACGAGCTTGAGATATTATTGTAGCCCGACAACTACAATAACAGAAATGCATTGTAATATATATTCATTTTGTGCCATGGTGATGATCATTATCTGGCACTATGTTACTTTTAATTGATTATTTATTACAGTTTTCTGTAAATTGTCGTATTTAGATATCGAATAATAGATTTATACTATTATTCGATATCTATCACTGTTAATTTTCCATCAGGATAAATCTGTTTTATAAGGAAGTCAATTTTGGAGAGATTGAACCAAATAGAAGCTCATAGAAAAAGTCTTCTGGTAGTGCGTCGAATGATAAAAAAAACACGTTAAATGAACAAATAATGTTATTTAAACGTGTATTAGTGCAGTAACATTTATAGCTACACCTTGTATAAAATGCTGAAACTTTTTTTCACAAAATACTGACAAAGCTGTCTTGAAAGCTTTTACAATTATTAAACACCTACTAACCTGAATCCAACGGCGCTTGGAGAAGTTGTTCACCACTGCGATCCGATAATGGACTCGGATTTGGAGTTCCCGCAACCTCCACTATGGTTACAGAAAGCTGTGAACGGCCACCTAAAAAAGAAACAAAACAAGTTAGCCGATTGGAAATTTAAATGCATTGAATTTTTCTAGTCGATTGGAAATTTAAATGCATTGAATTTTTGCAATTAAATGTTCGTTTTATGATAAAACACGTAGAGAAAATATTATCATAAAAAATTTTCTGAATAAAATAGCGGGTGTTCCAATTTCATTCCTTAAAAAAACTGCTTTTAGCTATATTCAATCAAATAGTTGTTTTATTTTCTTATACAGAACGATTTTTCAATGTACAGGGTGATCCAGATATTTTTGTCTTTTGTGAGCCCAATGCGGTCTATTTTTATTTTGTATTCTTGGTAGCCCTATAAAATATGTTCAAATCGAGAATATTAACAAGGAAAACAAAGATCAGACTATACAAAACAATCAAATAACGTACCCTATTCTACGGAAGTGAAGCTTGGATATTAAATAAAAAAAATAAAAGTGAACTGGAGAGGTCGAAACGAAAGATTTTGAGAAAAATTTACGGAGGAATTGGAGAGGCGGGGCAGTGGAAAAGAAGAACAAACAAAGAAATGTATAAGGAACCATTCAGTACAAGTACACAACTTAAGCACAACGGCTTCAATGGTTAGGCAATGTGGGTAGGATGGATTACCAAAAGGTGCGTGAAGAAAATTTAAGGAGGTAAGAAAAAAACGGGACCACCTAGGCAGAAATGGATGGATACTGTTGAAGAAGGCTTGAAACAGATTGGAATAATGGACTGGAATAGGAGTGCTGAAGATCTAATAAAATGGAAAAATATAACAAAAAAAAGTTGACGGTCACGGGACGCCCGGCAGATGTAAAACATAAAATAATAATAATGATAATAATAATTATTATTATTGCCAAGATTTTTGCCGCAATTAAGTTAATGAAAATTGTTTGTATTTCATCAAATTAAAACTGGTTGTAATACAATTTTTTAGTAAATACATTTTTTATTTTTGTTCAATTTAAGGGGAGAGCGGATGATAACTAAAATATGAGACGTATATACTTGTGATTTTAAAGCATTTCAAAACATTGAAAAACTCCGTCAATAACAGTGCCACTGTTAATTGTTGAAACATTTCGATCAGTGTTCATTTCGAGCTTGAGTTCATCATTTAAAAAAATACGGAATCTTCTTCAGTCCAAACTTCCATAGTTCCAAATTTTTTAAAGTCGATGTTGGAAGTCGTCTTAGTCCTTGGGGTAGGACAATTTCTCAAGGAAATTTTTTTTATTTCTGTGGGTTCTGCAAATGTCCACAAACGTCCAAAAACGGATTGGGTTGAAATTTGTAGCGGTGGTTTTTTTGGGCGTCATTCCGTTTGACGTGACGTCAAACCAGCCGATTTTACTGCCAAGGAGCGCCAATAGATGTCTTACATCAAAAAGTAGAAGTTATGAGCCTGTAAGGCCTAAAACGCTATTTTATATATACACAATGTTCCAGGAGCATGTACCAAAAACTTGCGAGACCATAGATAAAAATAATGATAGACGGTATGCGCCATAATATACAATATTGAATACGCGCACCTGTTATGCGCATGTCTGCTCCTTGACGTATGACATTAGCAGCGTTATGTGTTTTTAGTAGTGCAAAGAACGTTGTTATGTGGTGTTATAGTTGAGAATGGATCTCACGACTGAGGAAAAAAGTGTTTATTGTATGTATGTATGTAAATTAGTTCCTGAGGAAAGTCTCAGAGACTAGTAGCTCCTTTAGTCCTATTTCCCGGAGGAATTTTAGGATATCTGCAGGCTTTAACTTAGGTAAATGTCCCTCTTCTATCCAGTAATCTCCAAGGTGTTGTGCCCTAGGATTCTGAATTGCTGTGCAGTTCGTAAGTATGTGGATGGAGGTTTCTCCTTCCATACCACAGAATCTACATTCTGCTTCCTCCACTATTTTGAGCTTTTTCAGGTGCCCATTCAGGCGAGAATGACCCGTAAGGATGCCTGTTGAAACTCTTAGTGCAGTTTTACTTTGACTTATGCATTCATTTGATCTCAACAGGTTGTAGACACCCAGAAGAATATTTGATTGACTAAGTCCTACTAGATCTTTCCAATGGTCAGATCTTCTCTTTTCTTCGGCTTTGCCTATTTCTTCCAATATTGCATTGGAGCTGATACCGCAAAAGGGTTCTGGCCCCCAAAAGGGTGTTCCAGTCCCCCTTTTTGCTAGTTCATCTGCTATTTCATTTCCTTCTATCCCTGTGTGTCCTGGAATCCACAGCAAGGTGACTATATTGTTCTCGCCTAGTTCATTTAGTTTGCCTAGGCATTCCCACACCATTTTGGAACTGATAACACAAGAGCTCAGTACTTTAATTGACTTGACTGGACTTGACTATCCGACATTATGATAATCCTTTGCCTTCTATATCCTTTATCAATATTGAACTGGGCACACTTTCTTATGGCGTGAATTTCCGCTTGAAAGATACTCGGGGTTTTTCCCAAGCTCTCAGAGTGTTTGGTTCCTGGCCCGTACACTCCTATCCTAGTTCTTTCTATTGCTTTTGAGCCATCTGTGTACCATTGAATGGCATTCTTTCCAAGTCTGGTAATGGTATTTGGATCCCATTCCTTCTTGTTGCTTAATTCCGTAACGAATTTCTTTGAAAAGTTATACTTTTTCATCATACCATCTTGTGGCATGTCCCAGGTTTTCTGATTTCTAAGAAGTAAGGAGGTGGTTTTTTTTAATGATTCCCTCTCTACTTAGTCTGTATCTTGTTCTTTCTGCAACACTTTCCACCACCATATGTAGTTGTGTGAGGTTGAGAATAACTTCCATGGCTGCCATTGGGCATGTTCTCATTGCTCCTGTAATGCACATACAGGCTAGTCTTTGAATTTTTGAGAGGTTTTCTCTCGTTGTCAATAGGCTAGTTCTACTACTATACGCAATGGCTCCATAAGTGATAATTGGTCTCACTATGGCAGGGTACATTCAGCTCAGGATTTTTGGGTTGCATCCCCAATTTCTCCCTGCCAGATTCCTGCACACCATTAGAGCCATTTTTACTTTGTATATAATCTCCTTTTCGTGTTTATTCCACAGGAGTTTACTGTCTAGAGTCAAACCTAGATACTTGACTTCTTATCTCCATTCAACCTCGCTCCCATCAAGTTTAATGGTTTTGAGGTTGAGCTTTCTTTTTTTAGTGAAGGCTATTAAGATGGTTTTGGTGGGGTTGATGAACACCAGCTATTTGTATAGTTCAGACCCTTTTGTACGATGTCACAAAGGGTATTTTCGAATTTTCCCCTGGCTGTTATGATAATATCATCAGCATGATATTCCGAGGTCAGTCAAACCACACAGGAGTTCGTGTTTATTGCTGAACATTATTCTCGTTCGTACGGAAATAGCATATAAGGGGGACCGACTTTGAAGTTAGTGACGGAAAAGATCGCGAACAATTTCATAAAGAGGCACCAACCAACGCAGTTATGCTTTTCTATTGTTGAGAAATTTCGTCGATCAGAGAGTGTATTGTGCCAACGGTAGGAAAGGTCTGGTAGGCCAGTAACTGTGAGAACAAATGTGAACCATGGACGTGTCGTCAATCAGGTTTTGCAATCACCGAACCGAACGTCATTGATGTTGAATATCAGCAATACTTTCATTCGACGTTTGTTCAAAGACGTAGGTAATTTCCGTACCGAATTCAAGCTGGACAACGATTGACAAACCAAGATATGAACGCTAAGGTTGTGTATTGTGGACGATTTTTAGCTATGTTGTACGAGGATCCAGATTTCTTGAATAAACTGTGGTTCCCAGATGAAAGTCATATTCACTTGGAGGGTTACATTGATAAGCAAACAACTCGCTTCCTTGGTTTCGATAAGCCAGACGTTATTATCCAAAAACTGCTGTATAGTGACCGTGTGACAATATGGTGTACACGGTGTGATTGGTCCGTATTTCATTGAGGATAATGATGGTGGTAACACCATTTGTCCAGGATCTCAGGAGATTTTGTCGTGCCAAGAACCTTCGGATGCAAAACCAGGGGTTTCAACAGAACGGGGCTACCAGTCACACTGCTTGACAAACAATAGCAAATTTGAAGGGTGCATCATTTCTCTCGGTTCAAATTTCAACTACCCATCACATTCCCCCGATCTTACACCTCCGGATGCCTACGTAAGGGGTATGTTAAAGGAGAAAGTCTTCAGCAGTACAGACCCACCCAGAAATGTTAATGATTTACGTGAGAAGATCGTCTCGCTTTTGAGGAATATGCGTCAACCTGTGTTCTCGAATATGGTTGGTAATCTACGTGACCGTTATGAACAGTACCTACAGCGCAATAGCGCACATTTTATAGACATAATAATGTATAAGTAATACCTCATATACTTAAATATTTCCAGTATTGTATATTTTGGCGCATACTGAGCTTTATATAAAATGTGTGACTTATTTCCATCGTTAATGAACTATAGGTCACTAAAGTTGGAAATTGTTTTTTATTTATAATTAGTGTGTCGGAGACGAACAACTGAGTTGGTAGGACGTATTCTAGAGAGTCAAGCGAATAACCGAATTCTGATAAAGTAATCGGACGAAGGGTTAAACATTATTTTATCCGAAGCCGCTAAAGCGAGGAAGCAGACAAAATCAGCGTTTTTCATCACAAATAGCGTTTTTCAACGTAATTTCTTTTTTACAAATTTAATTTTAAATTTTTTTGATTTGTTAATATAGATATTTGAATGTTTGAGGACCTAAGGAGGACAGGAACAACAGCGATATTGGAACGAAGCAGTCAACAAGATTAGGAAACCGAAGATTACAATAGTGAATTACGACAAGATACGCAGTGAGTTGACAGACGCAGTCACTAAAAACAACAAACTGATCGAAAGAAGAACGAATTCAAGAAACATGCATTGCTAGCTGAATAACCCCGAGAAGAAGCAGAAGAATTGAAAACAGCCACAAAGAAAATGTCATGACTAATAGCAATGGAAAACATGGCAAAGGCAATGCAGAAAATGTAAGAGCAGACTATAGACAGAAACAGGTGAGATAGCGTCCGAAGAATCCCCCGCAAAGACGACAATGAGAAGACGGACTTCAGGGTGGTGGTGTCAATAAAGAAGATCCAGAGGAAGGACTCAAAAGAGGAAAAAATGGACGAAGCCGTCAAAGAAACCAAGAAGGCATTAAGCAGGCCACCACCATTCATCCTCCAACAACTTCAACAATGTAATCATCAAATTTCGTACTAGTACTCCTTTGGTGGGTGGCAGATAGTACATCTCAACAATTTCAATGTATTTTCGTATGCTTAAGCCCATTATCAAGTATAATGGAAAAATATCCAAGAGGTTTTGAAGTAACGGGCAACAAACATTTTTAGATCTTGACATAAAACACCCTGTATCTCATAATAGAGAAATACACACACTTCCAAAAGTTAAAGATATTGAAAATTTGTTCAGAAATTCAAACTATGAAAAATTCCCTGTAGGGTGATTCAAAAAAGTTATCTGAATAAAAAAAAAATGTGATCTTTGTATCGCCAAATTAAGAGAAGATTTGATGACTTTTTTTATACTGGGTTATTCATTGGGAAATGCGCATACTGTAAGGGTAGATGGGGCAAACAGGAAATTCCAAATAACCTTTATTTTTTATGGGTATATCCTTCTTTAACTTATGAACCATCTCTAGCATATTTGTTATATTTGGAACGTATTTTTTTAGTCCACAGTGGTATCGAATGAATGTATTTGGTGTTTCCGCATAGATTTATTTTATTTGACTTATTAACTTGAGGCAAATTTATAAGTTTCGATGATGAGGTGGCACAAAATTTAAAAAAATTATAATTTTGTCCCAAATGGTACTTTTCAAGCCTCAATCCTTAAAATCATCAACTGTCATATTTTCTCCATTTCTGGATTCCAAACGAGAGAAGAGGTCCGTATTTAGGACAAACTATTATTATCAATGAATAACTTTCAAACACTGTGATGCCTTTTAGCCTAATATAATAATATAACAATAAATATTTAAAATAAGAATTAAATTCCCTGAGCTTATTTCAATAAATCTTTAGAACGTTTTAATATTATATAAATAAAGAGTAAGAAGGTCGACAGGTACGAAGTCAAGTTCAGAGCGTGAAATAAACACAAACAGTGTTATTTATATTTACTTTTGGTGAACTTGACTGGTCGTATAAGTATAAATTCATATATTCATTATGAGAGCATTCAATATATTCCAGTAGTAAGAAATCAGTAAGATGACTTAATCATCAGTAATAAATAATCATTAATTATAAGTATGCTATACGGCTAGGTACTTTTACATTTAGTTAGTAATCTTAAGTAGTGTAATGTATCATAGTATAGTATTGTAATAAATAGAACATATCCCAGTGCTAGAAGTAGTCGTTTTATTCCCTTAAGATTACCCTCCAAGTGACCAGCAACACCACCGATTCAGAGGCCTTTCCACACCTTTAAACCACTAAAGTTTACCTGACGACCCAACCTTTACAACACCCTGTATGAATAAAAAAATTATCATATCGTTGATTCATATTTATGAAAAAAATTATAAAAATGCCCATTTGCAGAACTTCATTTTAAACGAATATAAAGCTGTCACAAATCTACAATTTAAACATAAAAGGAAATCAAGAATCTAGAATGTATTTTTCCGCGTCTAACTAATTTTTGAGCTAGAGCATGATTATTTTTTGACTCTCTGATGCTGTTGCAGTTCACTGCAAGTAGTATTTGTATCTTGTGTCTTTTTATGGAAGCCGGCAACGCCGCATATTACTTGAAAAAAATGTCAGTGTCAGTATAATAAATGATTCGAAACCGAATACATCACTTTGTATTTTTACATAATAACCTCAAGTTTAAATTAAAATTACAACGGTCCTTCGAAGCTAAAATAATTAAATTAAAGATATATAACACTCTCGGTTGATTTGAAATCTTTCAATTCGAATAACAGATGCATTAATAATAATAAAAAAAGCAGTCTGTGCGTACTATTTAATTTACTGAATGATACACTTTTGTTTCAATATTACAAAGTGCTGTCCGCTTTCCAATAAGATTGGGATCCAGAAATTAAGAGAATAAGAAATAGTTGATGCTTTTATGGATTAAAGCTGGAAAAGTACCGTTTGGGGAAAGAAATTTATTTATTTTTTAAATTTTGTACCACCTTATTATCAAAACATATAGATTTGCCTAAAGTTAATAAGTAAATATGTTGTATGCGGAAGCACCAAATATATTTAGTCTTAACTACTTTTTTCTGTTCTTTCCAAATATGTACAGTATCCGCCAAAATAAACAGTACCGAAAATAAAAATAAAAATTAATTTTTAATTTCTGTAATGTAAGTGTTCAAAATGTTCACCATTTCGACGCAAACAAGCTTCATATCGATTTTGTAAGTAAATAAACATATTTATAAAAAGTGGTTGATGTAACTGCCGAAAAATATTTTGTATTCTTTCCCGTAGTTCGGCAATATTCGCCGGCGGATTTTCTTTGTCCTTCATTATGCCCCAAATGTATGCGTCAGGTGGCGTCAGATCAGGTGAATGAGAAGGATATTCGAAGTCTGTTCCCCGAGAAATTAATCTATTTTCCGTATGAACGAAAATAATGCTCTACCAAAAACACTTTTTCTTCCGTTGTTAGAACCATTTTTAAATCAAATTTAACTGCAGCGTACTATTAATATATCAACTAATGACAATTAAGTCAAATATGACAAATCCATATTACATAAACAACTCCAGAGCACTCTCTGTTTCGGTACTGTTTATTTTGGCGGATACCGTAATTAACATATCGATTTACAGGGTGTTTTTACTAATCAAAACTCACTCATTATTGTTTTAAAGCCAAGCCTGGAATGCTGTTTATCATATTAATCGACCATTGTGAACGAAAAACATACGTACCAAATAATACAAAAATGTGAGAGGAAAAATGGAGCCATAAAATATGGGTTATTTAGAATAATCACCGAAAACATCGAAATAAATTTTACCAAATGTAGTAATTTTCATGTTCAAAAAATAATCGTATCAGCCCTGATTTTCCACGAGAATCACCGTAAATGTCTGAGAGCGTTATGTGTATATTAAAGTGCGTCAAATTTGAGAAATAAGTCTGATATCACTATTATTAACAGACAAGTCTTGTTTCATTCAAATGCCAATATGACCATTGGGATGTTAGAGGCCGGCATGAGGCAAGCTGTTATTGCAAATGTGTTAAGTGAATCGCAGAGTATTTTCAGTTGTTTGCACAAACACTGGAATAGGTAAGTCAAATAAAACACTAAACACTGGATCCGTATCTGCACGGCGGCGAAAAGGTAGACCTAAAAAAATCAATCAATCAATTTATAAGATTAATAGCACTCAGATCTCGCCCACTTCCCGCAACTCATTTCAGCAGAATTTCATCTAGCCATTAGCATACGCGTGGATAGAAATAGTCCAAGGCTTAAATATTTTGAACCCTTGCTCTCGTACTTCATGACGTCACCTGTCTCTTACTATTAACCACTGCAGACAGAGGTTGGCGTGGTGTAATGATAGATCGCATTGGGCTGCAGAATGGAATAGAGTTATTTACACTGATGAATCAAGGGTATGTTTGCTTAATGACACACAAAAAGTACGGGTATGGAGGACAACTGGAAATCGAGTACAGCCTGGTTTAGTACAGGAAGTTCATTCCTGTAGCGGTGGTGATGTGATTTGGACTAGGATCTTCCTGGAAAGACGTGCCGAATTATAAATTTGTGAAAGATCAATAAATTAGCAGATATACCGTTACAATGATAAAAATGATATCGTAGGAAACATCAGATTACACCTTCATCCGAGCTTCATGTTTTGCACGACAACTAACGGACATTTTGCCATATCTATGTGATCAACTACAACAAAAAGGAATAGAAAATTGCATTCTTAGAATGTCCAGGCAAAGTGTAAAAGATTTTCGTGGATCCCACACAGAGTATTAAATTGATAAGGCTGCAATCAATGAGTTGAATAAATAAATAGAATAAAAAAAATTAAAGAGCTGTTTGTTATCAAATTAGTGCTGGTTTGTTATTTAAAATCACAGATCCAATAAAATCTATGCATACTTTGACAAGCATAGCTTCTTCATTAATAAACCTCCTCATTGTTGGATCTTCACAAGATGGCGTTATAATGATAAGAAAGAAGGAGATCAAATATTTTCTTTTAATTTGGTGACATGTAGGGCACATTGATTTTGTTGAATATATAATCCAACACATGCAAAGCTACCATTACTTAGTGTAGTTTATTTAAGTTGACAACTGTATGTCAATTCTTGTACGTTTCCGTTTTATGTAATTTTTGTAGTTGAAGTAGTCCTGAGTTGAAGTCGAACACGTTGAACAATTCTATGCCATGTTTTATTTAACATTTCTACCAAATAAAGTATAGGTTTATTCAAGAGTTGTTTCTTTTGGATAATGTAATGTAATAGATTTCATTTAAATTTAGATTTTCTTAACCACCCTGTGGGAGAATACCATATTTTTACCGATTGAGGTTTCCTGAAAGGTTTAGTTTATGTCACATCCCGACTGATTTTGGTCATTGGTTTGATCATTCACATCAATTTTTTAAATTAAATACTTGTACTCTTCAATTTCCTATATGTTCCGTTCCTTAATCAAATAATGAATTTTGGTACTATTATTTGAAACCATACAGCTGTCCATTTTATAGCCCTTACTATCATTACTGTGCAATAGAATGATGACAAGTTTAGTATCGGTAAATTTGTTTTCAGTAGTAATAACCCAAGGAAATTGATAATTGTTCGAAAAAAGTTTATAACAAATTTCGAAGCAACAAGCTTGAGAAAGTTGTTAAAAAATATTTGAGCATTTATCAATGTTCGAGGGTTATTCGAATAGAAAATTTTTGGCTAATTATAGAGAACAATACAGAGTATATATAATTCCATTATTGTTCTCGTCAGTATTAAGACCAAATCGTGACATTTTCAAATATTAAATATTTGAAACGTCAAAATCGAAATAAATCAAAATGTATCCATGGCAATGTACCTAATAGAATGAAAACAGCCCATGGTCTGTTTTCAGTATAATGTTGTTCTGATTGGTTGTGTTCAATCAAATGACCTCAAATTAACAGATTCCATTGGATATCTACAAGAGCAGAAAATTTTTCATTCAAAAATGTTATTATATTCCGGTTATAACTCCGATCATTAATTAGACTGGATGAATAACAACACACTTTGTTTGTAACCAACATCTCAATCAATTATTTCATCCCAAACAAGGAGAAGAGCAATACGCACAGCAAAGGTCACAACCTCCAACAACAGTGCCGTGCTGTGTGAGCAAATGGACTGAATAATCATATTACAATCTTGAATGTATTCATTACTCGAGGAATAAATTTCAGTTGCCATTGATAGTGCTTCAGCTCTTAGACGTTTTTTCATCTAGCCCAACCGTTATATCAATTAAAATGGAATAGGTAGATTATAGTTGATTATTTCCTTCCTATTAATTTTGACCAATCGCTATCAAGAATTGGTATGTCAAATATAAATTTTAAGTGGAAAAATTACTTAACAACTGTCAACTTAGCTGTCAGCAGTTTTTCCGGAAAAAAAATCGACAAAATTTCATGCGAGTTTGACAAGTTGCCTTGTAAAAACAAACTTGATGGTTTCTATGCTGTGTTGCTATGTACCGTTACCAACAACAAAGATCACAAACAACGCTTACGAATTCATTAATTTTTCAACTGAAACTCAAAATGAATCGGTTTGGAAATGTTTCCGAAAGTAAAATTAATGCGGCTGTTGGAAATATTGTTCCACTGAATACTCAGAAAACTCACACTTCGATCTGGAAGCAATTTATGGAATTTTGTCAAGCAAAAAATTACCAATTACTCCAGACAACGCAACAGGCGAGCCGAATTTAATCCTCAAGGACTGGGCATGGAACATGCGTAAAGCTTATGGGGAAGACTACAAAGAACTGTGTGTAAAAGTATCGTTGCCAAAAAACTGCAGGAAAAATATTTTCAAGAATTTAATATCGTGTTCGACCCATTCCACGACATTATCTTTAAGCCAGGTAGAGACGCTCGAAATGCGAAAAGGAGAAGTCTCCAGAAAGATGAAGAAAAAAGGAAAACAAGTTCAGCTTCTTTAAATATGGACGACTACTACAAGATGGTGTCCTTATGGGATGAGACAACCCCAACCGGGTTGCAGCGTAAATTTTACTTTATTGCAGCAGTTCAGCTTGCTTGGAGGGGCGGAGAAGCGGCTCGTTGCTTAACAGAACATTTTAAAGAAGAAATTGATAATTATGGAATCAAAACAGGTGAGATATTGCTTTTTAATTTTGCAACAAAATCAGTAAATGTTTATTGTAACTTGGCAGAAAAAACGATTATATCAAAACAAAATATGTGCGCATACTTTTTATCTTGGCGTAAAATCTGTTTTCGCGATTTTTTAATGTCTTTTTGCAATACCTTGTATAAATCAAGTTTTGCCATTTTTTTAGTATCCAAAATTTGCTAGCTAAACTATTTTTAAAAAAAAATCAAAAAATCAAAAACGGTATATAACCACTAAAATTCCTTTTGCTTTTCCAAAAAAATTAAAAGCTACATACATCTACTTTAAAATCACACTACAAAATATATTTTGACATTTAAGTCAAATTATGCATCCCTTGTTTCAGGAAGGATCGAGTATAACACAGTCTTCAGCAAAACTTCACAAGGTGGTGCAAAAAATCTGTGCGATAGCAAGTGGCTTGTTCCTAATTCAAAAAACCCTGAGTTTTGTCCGGTACGTTTGTACAAATCCCTGTTAAACAAACGAACGTCTAAAATAACAACAAATAGTTTGTTTTTGACACCAAATTTGGCATGGTAATCCAATCGTAGCACTGGATGGTTTAAAAACATTCCTGTTGGAAGAAATGAACTGTCAAAATGGACAAAAGACGCAGTTAAAATATCTAACCATTCTATGCGATAAACTGCTGTTACTAATCTGTCAAAGGCCGGTGTAGGCGAGCTGCAACTCATCAAAATCACAGGGCATTTTATGGCTGCGTCTATCCAGCCGTATCTACAAATGGACCGTCAACATCATCCAAAATAATGTACCATCTACAAGCTTCGAAGCTCCCTTGAAAAGACAGAAAATAGACACTTCTTCGAGCCAACACCATCAATCGTTTGACACTCCTCACAGCAACATAGAGAATAGTGCTACTACAAACATAATTAAAAACAATTTAACCGATATGGCGAACAATACTCCTGTTACCTACAATAATTGTAATTTTTATATTAATTGTAATTTAAAATGAGTTTGAAGTAATTACCTTTCCTAGCTTGAAAGTTATATTGTTCTTATTAATTATTGTTCTTATTATTTCAATAAAAAAAAATGTTGTATTAAAATAAAATGTTTGTTTAACTCCGGGAATAATCTTACCAAATATCCCTCGTGCATCTAATTTTTCCTGTGGAAAAATTGGCACACTCGTTTCTAAGTAATCTGTTTTAACAAATACCATTCGAGAAAGTGAAAAAATCCTCGTCTTCGATTCGGATTTTTAAAACCACTCTCGCTCATGCTATTTGTTAAAACAAATTACTTAGAAACGAGTGTGCCAATTTTTCCACAGGAAAAATTAGATGCACGAGGGATATTACCCCCGAATATTCACTTAAATTAACACCAACAATGCAGCAATACCATTCACTACTTATTGTATTCTTATTAGAATGGGTAAATGATATTTATATATCAAATGATACGACACTGGTAGTTTCAGAACTGTAGAACTGTTCAGAACTTTTTGCTTATCTGTGAAACGATGTATTGTAAAACACCACTACTTATATTTTTTTTGCATTCTACGCAACGCGTTCACATTCAAATATTTTCACGATAGCCGCCACAGTCGAACACAACAGCCATAAAAGATTTGGTTAATTTGAAAAAAATGATCTGTCAACAAACGTAAACATTCAATGTAAGCGCTGTTGTCACATTTACTGAAAAATGCTGAATTACACAAACAAATCAAAGATTAGATAAATCGCTATATATACATTTATCTCTATTATACAGGGTGAGTCATGACCAACTTTACATACTTCTACCAAATGTAGAGTCCCTCAGGGAGGATATAATGTGGCTACTAAAAAGTGTCAACTCCTCTTCTTTATTAATTTACAGGTTGATTTGTGAAATTGACCATAAATTTTAATTGGCTATAGTCCCACATAGGAAATAGACGTCTATAGATGATGGTCCATCTTGTGAAATGGTCTAATAAATATCTAATAGAGATCTACGAAAAAAAAATCAGTTTAATACCGATAACCACCCTAGAAAATGTCTAACTTTGTAGATACTTCTATAAAAACCGCATGTGAAATCAATTAATCGGTATTTTCCTTGTAAAATAACAGATCTAATTGAAGTATATAATTTAAAATAATTAGACGTCTGTTAAACAGATCTAATATACATCTAAAAAACGTATCAAAGATTTTGGTTTTATCTGGGTTTCATAGTAATCAAGTTGTATTCCAATCAAAATAAATCTCTTCACCCTGTATGCAAAAATTAGAATTTTACGGTCAACATAACTGCGAAAATAAAAAATTAATTTTTGACCTACACGAGATTAATCTAATAGAGACCTATGAAAAAATAATAATTTGGTAACAGTACCTAAGATTATCCGAATAGCGACCTTTTAGGTAACACACCTTTAAACATTGAATGGTTTCTCGTAAATTAATTAATTAAAGTATATATAAACCAAAAATGATTGAACGTCTATTATACTCATGTTAGACGTAATATCGAGCAATAGAGACGTTGTTGCTCGCTATAATTATGTGAAATGGTCTAATAGACGTCTAATATAGAGGCCTACAAAAAATAAATTCATGGCATCATCAGTTAACAAAATGTGTATTGTTGCAAATGATTCTTCAAAAACCAAGGCAAATTAAATAGTAAACTGAAAGCTAAATTAAATGGTATTATTGTCTCTTAAACTAACAAATATATTATTCAAGTATATAATTTACAATTGTTACATATCTCTAATTATCTCTATTATAGGGATTTAATATACCTACATCTTATAGACATATCAAAGATTAATTTTTGATCTACACAATATATACTGATCTAATAGACATCTATTTGAGATCTGCGAAAAAAAATTAGTTTACTATAGAAACATGCGCAACTAATGGACATCTAAAAAACGTATTAGAAAATATATCTATGTCTGATATGTGTGACTCAATCAATTTAAAAATTAGAATTTTATAGGTACATATTTATTTATCTCTAGCGAACTGCAAAAATTCAAGAGTACCTATAATTCTTATTATACACAACATACTAATGGACAAGTGTAAAGTCGTCGGAAAAATCAATTTATTGATGATATAGGAATTTTCCAATGTTAATTAAATGTACCTATATCTAATACATACCTACCTACATAGGTAATTAGATATATTGTGTACTCTACACACATCTAATGGATATATAAAAGACGTACCTATAATCTATAATCAAAACATTTGCATTTTCATGTGAGTTACGGAGTAGTCATATTTTATTAGTAAATTAAATCTCTTGTCGCCAGAGTTGAAGAATCGAAAATAAATTGCTATAGTCTAAAACATCTAAAACAGGTCTATGAAAATTAACTAAATATATGTTAATAGCATAGATAACACGTTCATAGTGAATGATATTTAAATTTAAGTACTCCCCCTGATTTCTCTCTGAGGTTATCTATGGTTTAACCCACAGACATACATGTATGTCTGTGGTTTAACCCAGTTCGCGCTTCAAGTTTTGCTCCCTAGAGGGGACGTTGCCAAAATTATATAATAAGTTTAAGAAAGTAGTGCTTTTTTAATAGTGAGTTATCATCTTTTAATTATACTGTTTGTTATGTGTCCCAATACTCCCATTAAATTTTAACCATTTAATAGGTACAATAATTCCGATAAGACAACAAATACACCATTGCTTTTAGTATTACCATAGTGTCCTACTAAAAATAACTCTGTCTATACTGCGTATGTTACTCATATGTGGCAGCGCCGCTTTGACGGCAAACCAAAAATCTAACATAATTTTACCGATGATATGTGATGTGATTTTACATTTTACGGTTCTCTCTGATTTTACCTCCATTTTACCAACGCCTTTTTCTATGTTATTTCTCATGCAGATTTATAAGTATGTTGGACCGGTTAGGTGGATAGTTTAGATTTAAGTTCGGATTGTTTAACTATCATTAAAATTGTGAGGAACACCAAAGTTAGGTGGATGTGCTTAGTGTAGATTTTGGTTAGGATTGTTTTATTATAATTAAAATTGTGCCGAACACCAAATAGCTATATTTTTTAATTTAATTTTGTTCATAGTTGGATGCATGCTATTTTACAATTAAATGTGTTAAGTATCTCCCTGTAGCAGTCTTGATACAACGGCAAATAAGTATAGAAAATCATGTGTTAACATTGAAACGGCATTTTTCGTACTATTTGAGTTTTTTAACGCAATTTCTTTTTGCAAATCTTTTTTCTGTTTGGTGATGTTACTTTCACAAATGACCCATCTACTACACGGAATGGGGATAAACCTATAGTAGATGAAAAAATTAGTGACATCGCTAAAAAATGGCTGAATTTAGTAAGCTTTTAGACTTGCTTTCTTAGATTAACTTTTTAAGCAACTGCCTTCTATATATCCTTATGGATAATTGTGTTTTTTACTGTTTCGTTACATTTTTTTATGACAGGCAAATAATTTTCATTTCAGAATTATGAGCATTTGTCATCGATTGGCAGAAAGAACTTCAGAATAAAAAAGGAACAAATAACAGTAACAGACATAATGTTTTCAATCAGCAACTTCTGAATGATGTTCCAATATATACCACTGATAATATGACTGAATGGGATTGGAAACTAGCTAACAAGGATTTTTCTGAAAAAGTGGTATGTTTTATTTTTTATACTTGAGTGTCTGCTTTTCAATGCAATTTTGTTTTTTTATTGTCTTTTGTAGACCTTATCTCTTGCTCAATTGGGAGGTGAAGATTATGCCAGTTGCACCAGAGACATTTTGACCAAAGTCATGTCAAACTCATTTGCCGAAATGTATAGTTATTTTGGCTCCAGAAGCAAAAAGATTCCCTTTCATAACCTAAATTTCAAGGATGTTTTATTTTGAAAGTTTAAAGTGAACCTAAACTTGAAATGTTTGTGCTTTAACCCACTGTTTGCATTTTAAAATATTTTTTTTAATTTTTTTAGCTGACTTCAAATGGAAAATTATTTGGCTTGGTAACTGATGGACAGCTGGCAGCTGTGGTGAAGGGTTGGCTGAGATTGGCTTCTGGGAGAGCTGGCGGAAGTGCGACTGTTATAAGGTTAGTAATTTGGAGCAGCCAAAAAAGTAAAAACCGTTTATTGAAATTAATAGTTCAAGGCTTTGTGTCCAACTTTCTGAATGTTTTGAATTCAATGTTTTCCGTTTACTATACTTTGTATTTTTTTTTAGTAAAAGGCGACTGAGAAATATAGATAGAAGACATTTCGGGTCTTGCTGACGAGTTTAGGACATTTGATGAGTAAGTAAAGCATACAGTCGCCTCGCTTCGCAAGTTCACAAACGTTGGCGAGAATTTCCTCGAATCGAAATATGTCGTTTGGCTGTAAACGAAGCAAAACAGTAGTATTCAAATATTCTTATTGGATTTTAAATTAAAAAAAAGGAGATAAAAGTTTATAAATTGCACATACAAGTTCTTGCCAATGTTCAAACAAAGTATAATTTTTAAATCTAGAAAACTTTCGCCAACGTTCGCAAATCTGCCTGTAAGTCTATCGTAAAAAGTTTAATAATATTGAACAACAATTATGGGAATTGAAACCCTGGTAATTTTATTACTCACCTCGAAGTGAGCTACTAGGACAAATAATTGTTTCAGGATATTGTGGTCTAAACCTTGAACATTTCAAATCTCGTTAGGCGTTACCTTAATTAGTATAATCTTTTTTAGTATAAGCGAGAAGAATATCACTGACTCGCCTTCAGAGGCAGATGATGAGCGAGTATTTATAAAGCGCACCTTGACTTTGAATTATCATTGATTTAATTTTTTTTAGATCTTCAAGCAAGTCATCACAGTGATCATCAATAGAAATTTAGAACTGTTGAAATGGAAAAATAAAAATTAGCTTAGAATTTCTGTATTTGATTGATGACAATAAGATTCGTTAAATGTAAATTTTAACTTTTAAACAATTGTTTAGATATTGAAGGTATTTTTCGCATAGCTCAAAATTTTCTATGGTATGTTGACAAATGAAAGTTTTTTTTTCCAAACATCTTCGTAGTTGGGTAAGATACAAACTTAATTTTAAACTTTTAACATCCTGTAATTTGAAAAATTAGGGTTTTCTTCATCTAATGTGAATTGAAATACCAAGAGTGGATGTTAATAAGATGTCTAAAAGACGTAGTGAAATATCAACGTTACGATACGGTCGATACGTCTATTTGACGTTGTAAGTATTGATGTATAATAGACGACAATAATAGTTCATTTAATGGACGTCTTGAAGTAGACATATAAAAGACATAGCAAAAAACAGACACTAAGACCTCTAACAGGCGTCTATAGAAGACATCTTTCAGACATCCAGTCATTAATTTGTAGATGTATATTCGACAAATAAAATACATCTATTTCCTATATGGGGTGTTTAGACGGCTCATTCGATTTTTCTAATTTTTTTTCATGATACAGTATACTACCAACAATCATTCGACTAGTAGTAGCTGGACTTAGAAATTCCAGGACCGGCTTTGGAAACATTAATTTAGGGACTCGTATCAAATATTGCACTGTGTATATAATTTTTTTTATAAGTGATTAGCGATAAGCCATAAGTGATTTTCAAACTAAATAAATAGCCAATGAAAACGACATATGCGACAAACTTTTATCCAATTTTAAGCGAACGATCAAATCTTACCAAAAATAGAACAACCATAATGACGTATCATTTAAACAAATGGTATAAATTTCAAGTATTTTAACCAAAATGATAAACTGTATCGAATAAAAATAACGACAAACACTAAACAACAAAAACAGTAACTAATAACAATAACGAATAACAATTTTAAAATAATAACTAAAATTATGTAGTTAAAATAAACGCATAAATAAGAATTGAAAAAATACAATAATGGTGACAAAATAAAAATAATTAGAAGTAAATTCTCGAAATGGAACCCTGCAGCCACTACACATTTTTGTTGCCGAATTGAATTACGGATACTCGTTTCTAATAGTATTACAAAAAAGTATAATTATCAACTATCAATTAATTGTCGGATATTAATATTCTCTGTGTAAACTAGTTGCTTCAATCGTCTCCAAATATGATAATCAACGGGATTGAAATCAGGGGATCTTGAAGGCTATGAAATAGGACCTGCACGTTCTATCCACCTGTTGCCATAAACATTATTTAGATGTTGTCTCACTGCCATTAAAAAATGAGGCGATACCCCATCATGGTGAAAATACATCCATCGGATAAGAACGTTCGCGTTGGCAAGCAAATTCGGCAAAATATTCTGTAGAAAGTCCAAATAGACCTGTCCTCTTAAAGGACCATCAAAAAGGTGAGGACCTACTAATTGGTCATTTATGACACCAATTCAGACGAAAACCTTAATTAGAAACGACATTCTCGAATAGCATGGGAATTTTCTTCTGCCCACACATGTGAATTACGGGAATTATTTATCAGGTCTCTTGTAAATTGGGCTTCATCTGTAAATAGTGTCTTGTACAGCGTTGGTCGATAATTATTAATCCATCTACAAAATTCCAACCTAAGGATTTCATCTCCAGGATGTAGTCGCTGAACTATTTGAATATGATATGGGTATACATTATTTTTTTTTGAGACTACTCACTTTTGATTGAGTAGCATTGAGTTCTCGACTCACTTGTTTAGTGTAGGGTTCATAGTAACAGCGTCAATAATGTCATCCTCCTGCGATTCATCTACATGTCGTTCAGTTTTTCCACTGGGAGAAGTGCCATTTTCTCGCAAATAATTAAAAACTGACCCAAATGTTGGATGACTGGGAGTTCGACGATCAGGAAATCTCCTGTGATATTATCTAGCAGCAGCTCTACCATTCCCATTACAGAACCCATAAACAAAAATTATGTCGGCATATTCTGTGGTCGAAATCTGATGTGGCATTTTGAATGAAAGTGACAAAAGCTCTACCAAAGCTAACACAAGTATGACAGAAGAAATATGTATTCTTGTACACATAAATAACGATTAATAATGACAATAATGACAATGGGTATAAAATATCTAGAAACGTCAAACGGTCAACGCCAATTTTGATTTTAAAACTTTTTAGAGTTGTTCGTTATCTTTATTTGGTACAGTTGATACAATGTATTATCTGACATAAAATTTTAATCAAAATAATTCCCCGGTGCGATTTTTGTCTAATAATTCAAAATTGAAAAACAATTGATTTTGCCCTTAGAGATAATACAAAGGGACAGTAAAGATGTAGTTAAAATTATACATATTAGATTATGTTGTAGGTGCTCATTTTAGTTCAAATACTTCAAAATTTATATCATTTGTTTAAATCAATACCTTATTATATAATATATGATTGGTTGCGGGATTTGATCATTCGCTAAAATTTGAATAAAAGTGCGTCAACATTGTCGCATATGTCGTTTTCATTGGCTATTTATGTAGTTTGAATCTTTACATACATTTTTCCAAAGCCGGTCCCGGATTTTCTAAGTTCAGCTAATACCAGTCGAATGCTTGATAGTAGTGTACTGTATCATGGAAAAATAACAAAAATCAAATAAGCCGTGTAAACAATATAGCCAATTAAAATGTATGGTCAATTTCACAAATCACCCTGTAAATTAATAAAGAAGAGGGGTTGACACTTTTTTTGTAGCCACATGATATCCTCCCAGAGGGAGGACATATGGTAGAAGTATGTAAAGTTCCTCATGACTCACCCGTTTAAGTAATAAATGACATATAGGCTGAGAAACCACAAACAAATTTCATTCAAGTCATTGGATGATTACTACTTCCAAATAATACGACATGGCAACATGTGGATGATGATAGATGACATTTTACAATGGTCGCGTTCATCCCAACGTAGCGCTACCGGAGCGATAATCAATATACTGCTGAACGCGTGAGTTGTCAATCGATTGATGTGAGCGCCGTGGTAGCAGTCTCCATTTTTTCCATCAGAATTTAAATACGCTACGCTCTCGATCTATGATGCATTAACTGCCATTTATGAAAAATATCATGTTATAGTTCATATAATAGCCTTCTTGGTGGGCGTCATCGTTTGTGACGTATACCCGGGTTTTGGATATGTCGATATTTTATTTGTTATTTTGACATATAGGTAACCTTTAACTTGATACATAAAATCATCAGGATCGTATTCAGCCAAATTCGAAAAGGCTGAACGATGTTTTTTTGGCCCGATTGGTATGTCGCGTTTGCGCGTAATCTAAACATCTACCAATCAAATTTTTGTAAGTCAAAGATTAGGGTTAACGTTTGTAATACGTTTAAACGGTTCATTATTGTGATATTTTGATTAGGATTATTCATAGACCTGCCTTTTTTCCATTTCTTCCAACGTAATGTGTTAGAAGGACATCAACAATCAATGACGCACACCAAGAAGACTATTATATGAACTTTAATAAACATACATATGAAATGAAATAACATATTTTTGTTTGAAGATATTTGTACCTTGAAAATGAATGAACACCACTAGGAACCATTGAACTAAATCGAAATTGAAGATCAATGAATAATTATTGAAGTAGTATATCACATAAAATTAGGTTATACTGTTATATCAAGATTAGCACGTTCAGCAGAATTGAGAAACGATGGATTACTCTAAAAATCGCTACCCGATCAAGTTTGATGGCACGTCATACTTTTCTGGTATGTTCATTGTTCGAAGGGTTATATCATTTAGAAATATTCTGTTATTGTCATGTGACCAGAAAAGATGGAAAAAACGGAAGTCATTTCATCATAAATATCAGTTTAAACTGTTTAAAGCTGCCGAATCTCATACTTGTCATGTGAACAGTTTTGTAGATATTGGACTGTCAAAACGACACCCTATATAAAGAGAAATCATAGACATATTACTTACTGAACTTTTGGTGATATTAAATTCAGCCTAGCAAGCTTCTTTTAATATGTAACCTTTCGACCCTTCCAATCATGTATTATACATGATAGCAATGTTGACATAGTTGTTCACAACGTTTAATTATCTAATTCTAATTATTAACTACACGCGGTCGTTGAGTGATAACCTCTCTGTACAATGATTTTTATCGAAACATTGTACTCACGCTATAAAATATGGCATGTACTATATTTGTAGCTGGAATAGAAAAAATATCTTAGGTAAAACATCTTTCTTTTGCGAAAATTTAAAGAAAGAATAAAATATGGATAATATATTGAGGTGATTACCTTTGTAAATATCATATATCGGTAGAAAACCATAAATTTCAAACATAAGCATTACTAACAAAAAAAGTGAATTTAGCAGCATACGCTGATGGTAATCAAGGTAGGTTGAAACAAACCTATTTTGTTTTGCAGGCTGTTGCTTTAGTGTACTGAAAAAATCACTGTAATTACTTTTAGTTTGTTCACTTTGGTTTGCCGCTAAATTTTGTTTACTTAATTAAAGCAGAGTTGGTATTAAAAAGTAGGGAATGGACAGTTTATACTGAATATTGAAGTTCCACGAATTTAGCAAATTTTGCAAGTACAGTTCGAGTGTGGAATAAGGTAGAATGTACATTTCAAGTGTTCCCATTTGGGGTGACGGGGGTTCGTCATTCATTGATATAACAGCAAGTGATGAATGGCTGGGGTAAAGAGTGAGTAGTTAGAGGATGCTGGAGGATGAGGAAAGCTTGAGCTTACATGTGGAGACGGATATAAGGAAAGGGAGGAAGGATTTATCGGGAGAGTGGGAATGGAGGTGGACGAAGACCGAGGCAGAGAGTGGGAGGAAGAAAGTAAGAGAGGAGATAGAAAGGGGACTTGGACATGATGTAGATGAATTGTACAATGTGATACAGGGCTGTAAAAGAGAGGGGAAAGAGGGGCAATAGGCGTGAGCGGAGGGCTAATTACTGGTGGGGATGAGGAAATAGAGGAGCTGTGGAGTGTAGTGGTACGGCCCATGGCCGAGTAGACAGAACCAAGACATTGTGGAAAGGGGACGGTAGAAGCTAGGCATGGGGAGTGCGCGGCGGCAGTCAGCTACCGACCGTAATAGGTGGCTGATGTTTATTTAATAAGTTATGTTAAAACTCCGATAGTATTATAACTGTTTTGTATTTCTTTGGTTGTCTGTATCTAAAAAATAAAATATTGTGTTCAACTTCTTGTTCACACCCTCGAACCCTACGTCCGAACGAGATTGTCCAGTGCATTTTGGCCCCCAACTAGCGGCGTGTGAAACAAAGAAAGGTTTAGTTCACAAACGAGGCAGATACATCGCTGTTGCTAAGAAGGAAAAACTAGCGCAGGCTTTAACAAGAGCTGTTCACGCCAGCGAAGTGATCAGATAGGACGAGGATAGGAATTCCATTGGTGAGGTCGTTTCATATATTTTTCTTTTAAATGAATCAAGAATAAGTTAAAGATTAAAGTTTCTTCCCACGATCGTATTCTTGAAAGAAAATACTTATAAACTATAGTGTTAGACCCTATCTCTGGGGGGTAGACATAATTGACTATTTTTGGCATTATAATAAAACTGTATTGTGTTTTTTTTGCCACGTAATACTTATTAATGTTACGAACCTATGAAAAATTGAGAACCGAAGTATTTCATATTTTATAGTTACATTCTGATGATATTTTATTCTGTTTTATGTATATATAATATATAAGTATCTGTAAATTTTTATATAAAAATGGGCTCAAGAGGCAAAAGTAGGAAAAATCGAAACAGTTCCGATTCTCCGGTAGAACCAGAAATTGATAGTTCGGTGAAACAACTGTCCCTTGAAATGGACAATTTGCGAGAATTAATTGAAGATCTTGCCGTAAATATTCAAGAAATTAAGGTAAAAACAGAGGATAAAGAAGGGGCAACGGCGCCGGCTATTCAAAATGCTCCAAATCAAATATCTAGTTGTTCAGTACCGAGTGTAAGTCAAAATAATCGTACATACATTGCTAATTTCAAAGAGTTAGGTGGTAATCTCTTAACATATTACCCAAATTGTAAATTACACCCAGCAGCATTTCTCAACAAATTAAAAATATTATTTGACGAAGCAGGTGTCCCCGACCAGTCTAAAAATAGATTAGCAGTGACGTGCTTGCGAGGAAGTGCAGCGGAATGGGCTAGTATGAAGGAAGGCTCTTTTGTTGATTTTAACGGGTTTGAAAATGCGTTTTTATATAGATTTTGGGGGGTAGAAAAACAACGCGAACTTTATCTGGAAATTTGCTATGGTTCTTATAGTACAGGAAGTCGTGCCGAATACTTTTTAAATTTATTTAACCAAGCAGGCTTTTTGTCAGAAAAAATCCCGACCGAAAAATTGATCGAAATGATTTCTAGACATTTTACCCCTGAAATTCAGAGAGGCATTATAACAAACGGATTTGATAATTTCGAAAGTGTCGAATCTTACTTACAAAAGATTGACAACACATATGAATTGGAGCCAAACCAAAGTCATGGAAGGAATTGGCGACGTCACAACCCTCCCAGAAATAACAACAATAATAGAGACCAAGCGGCCGTTACCGAGGATAATCAGGAGGCTTCAAATTCACGAGTTTACACTATTACTAAATTTAATCAGGATCCAGTCGAACTACTATCGGATTGCGAGGATGAACCAGCTGAAAGTGAATTAATTTCACCTTTTATAAATATAAAAATCGGGGGATTTCCGGTTGAAACGTTGATTGATTCAGGTTCTGATGTATGCGCAATGTCAGAAACTTTTTATGAATACCTTAAGCAATCTATTGAGCTACCTCTGCTGCCGGTAACTAATACTTCCGTTTCAGTAGCTATAGGCGGTAAGTCACAAAAGATTGAATTTCAAGTGTTAGTTCCTATTTTTTTGGGGGGTAAAACTAATGATGTCATATTTTTAGTAGTTCCCAAATTAAATGCGAACATGTTAATCGGGGCTAATTGGCTTTCGGCAAATAAAGCTGTGCTTGATTTTAACCGATCGGTCCTAACCTTAGTTTTAAATAATCACGTAATATGTATTAATTTGTCGTACAAAATTAATGAAAAAAATGTAAGCATCAACGTCTGCAAGTATGAAAAATATAAAGCCGAGGGGGAGAATTTGATTCCGCCGGCAAGCCAAGGAAGCGCGCCTATGTCTCGCTATGAGGGTAGTGATTTTATCGCGAAAGCACAACAGGCAAATACTGACGGCGAGACACGTGTCGAACTAACGGAAATTCTTAAACAATATCGAGATGTTTTTTCTGATAATCCTGGCTGCGTTAAAAATTATATTCAAGATATAGAATTAAATGATTACAGTGCATTTAATTGTCCAATGTATCCGGTACCTTTTATTCATAGGGAGGAGGTATCCAAGCAAATTAAGGAAATGTTTGACTGGGGAATAATTAAAAAGGAAAAAACCGAGTATGTGTCACCGTTAGTTTGTGTTCGAAAAAAGGATAAAAGTATTCGGGTGTGTCTAGACGCACGTTTTATTAACAAACGGTTGAAAAAGGATTTTTTAAATCCTCCTAATCCATCGGAGTTGCTTTTTAATTTCAAAAAGGGGCAAATTTTCAGCACTATTGATTTAACCGCGGCTTATTGGCAAGTGCCAATTAACAATAATCACACTAAATATTTGGGTTTTATTTTCGAAGGAGAGTCGTATACTTTTCGGAGACTTCCTTTTGGGTTGTCTGTGTCAATGGCTAGTCTCATGAGAGCCCTAAACAAGGTGCTTGGTAAGGATTGTGCCCATTTCGCGTTAGTATACGTCGACGATCTTATTATTTTTTCAAATTCAATCAACGAACACCTTAAACATTTGATAACCATTTTTGAAAAATTACTCTCGGCCGGATTAACTATTAAATTGAAAAAAATCGAATTTTATTTGCAAGGAGATATGTTTTTTGGGGCACATCCTGACTGAAGACGGTATGAAACTAGACCCGAAACGTGTCGAGAGTATAATGAATTTTCCCGTACCTGCGCGGTTTTTTGGGCCTCGTGAATTATGAACAACGGTTTTGCAAAAACTATGCGGATTTGAGTGTACCTCTTTTGAAATTATTGAAAAAGAGACAATTGTGGAGCTGGAGTCAGATCGAAAATAATGCTTTTAAAGCTATTAAGGAAGCGTATGTGGCCGTCACAATGGTGTCACATCCGGATTTTGACAGAACCTTTTATATACAGTGCGACAGTTCCAATGTTGCAGTCGGTGGAACTCTATTTCAATTAAATGACGACAACGAGAGAAACGTCATTGCATATACGAGCGCTACTCTTAGTGGAAGTCAATTATCCTATACCACAACGGAAAAGGAGGCGTATGCTGTTATTCATTGTTTACGCCAGTGGCGCACGTTAATACTAGGAAGGGATCTAGTTGTTATCAGTGATCACAAATCATTGAATTTTTTACTTACGTGTAAGTTACGATCAGCAAGGTTAACTCGCTGGATCATGTTCATCCAGGAGTTTGATTTTACGATTCAGCATTGCAGTGGCGCGAATAACGTTATCGCGGATGTTTTATCGCGATTTGCCAGTTGCCATACAGAACCGGTGCAACCGAATAATTCAGACATTCGCTTATTTTTCTGTAAGCTGTCACTGGATTTTGCGAAATTGGAGGAAAATTTTGAAACTCTAAGGGAGGATCAATTGAAGGAAAAATGGATAAGGGATAGGGTTGAACTGCTAGAAGGTGAAACAAGTGGCACTAAGCTGCTCTCAGGTAGGGAAAGGGTGCGAGTTCAATGGTTCTCTATTCACGGGGGGTTACTATTTAAAAAAGGGGACAGTAAATGTCCTGGGTACAAGGCATGCGTACCAAAGGCTCAAATTAAAGAGCTGGTTCTATCCCATCACAGTGCTATGGGACACTTTGGAAAAACGAAAACTTATTATTATATGAGACAAACTTTTTACTGGCCAAAAATGGCTCGTCACGTCAGACAACTGGTAGCGGCCTGCGACCTTTGCCAGAAATCGAAAACGTCTCCTAAAAGTCGGGGTCTCGCCAGTCCTATAATTGTAACGAAGGTTGGGGAACTAGTGTGTTTGGATCTAGTAGGCCCGCTCCCAGAAGGTAGGGGGGGCGTTACATTCGTGTTGGTTATTGTGGACGCTTTCTCTAAGTATGTAAAGTTATATGCGCTACGGAAGGCGACTAGTAGAGCTATTTTAAACCGAATTCTCAAGGGGTACCTGTTGGACGTGCAAAAATCACAATGTATTTTATCGGATAATGCCTCACAATTTACTAGTCGGGTATGGCTTCAAGAATTATCAGCCGCGGGTATAAAGGTGAAATTAATTTCGGTGTACTATCCTGCAGGTAATATGACAGAGCGCTATAACAAGGAGGTGGTTCGAATGCTCAGAGCATATTGTCACGAGAGACATACAAAGTGGCCCAATATGTTGGAATTTGTAGAAACTAGTATCAATAATGCTATAAATTTAAGCACCGGTTTTACTCCTAACTTCTTGCAAACTGGTATAAGGGACGAATTTCCTATACATAAAATTGTGAACTATCCGGTTTTTGACTCAGACGGTACCGATTCGCGAAAAAAAATATTGGAGGTAGCCTTAAACAATCTTCGTACAAAGGCGCAAAAACGAGCCGAACGAGCGAATAAGGGAGTAAAAACAACGGACTTTAAGATGGGAGATGCTGTTTTGGTCAAAACACATTATCAGTCTTCCGCTATTCAAAAAACTATTAAAAAACTGTTTTTAATTTACGAAGGTCCTTTTTATATATTAAAAATAGCCGGACCGAATTCCTTTATTGTAGGAAATCTCGATGGAACCGGGAGTTCCAAACAAAATATTATAAATCTAAAGCCGTATAAACCCATGCCGGTTGATTTAGAAACAGACATCTCCAGTTAGGAGCTGTTCTGAGGCTGTACATTTATTTTATTTTTTGAGTTTTTTCAGCTGAAATATTATTGCTAATTTATTTTATATCACCTTGAGTTTTAATAGATATCGCGAGAATGATCGGTTCTTGAAGATTGTTCCTACTTCTGTTTTTGTCCATTGGTATCTGTCATTTAAGTACTTAAATATTTAATGTACACATATTTAAGTGGGGGGTTGTGTAGTGGTACGGCCCATGGCCGAGTAGACAGTACCAAGACATTGTGGAAAGGGGACGGTAGAAGCTAGGCATGGGGAGTGCGCGGCGGCAGTCAGCTACCGACCGTAATAGGTGGCTGATGTTTATTTAATAAGTTATGTTAAAACTCCGATAGTATTATAACTGTTTTGTATTTCTTTGGTTGTCTGTATCTAAAAAATAAAATATTGTGTTCAACTTCTTGTTCACACCCTCGAACCCAACGTCCGAACGAGATTGTCCAGTGCAGGAGGGAGTGTAAGAAAGAACGAAGACGGATGCTGAGTGGAAGAGGAAGGAGAGAGGGAAAGGGGGGATACAAAGAGAAGAAGAAGGAACTGGAGCGTAGGGCGGAGAGGTAAAATAGATGGAAGTGGGAAAATTTACTGGAAGAACTGGAAAATAATCCATGGGGAAAGGCATATGAGATAGCGGTGAAGAGGATGGGTGGAAATAGGAATGAGGTGCTAGAGGAAGATTGGGAGAAGGAGACTATAGGCAAATTGTTCACAGGGGGAGGAGGAGTTGGAGGTAGGATTCGAGAAGTCCAGGATACCTGGGGGTAGGAAAACTGAGGGGGATAAGGCCGGTAGAGAAGTGGGAAGTAAGGAAAGCCCCAGGGATAGATGGCCTGAGGGGTGATATGATGAAGAGGCTGTTGGATGACAATGGGGAGTACTTCTGCGAGCTATTCAACAGTGCGCTAAGATAGGAAGAGCGGGCGGGGGACTACAGGCCGATCAGCCTGCTGTGTGGTATGGGTAAATTGATGGAGGGGATAATAATGGATAGGATTGAGGAGGAAGTTGGTAGGAATGAGGGTTTAAGGGTAAACCAGAACGGGTTTGCAAAGGGAAAATCATGCATCTCGGCGCTGGGCAGGGTAATGGGCTTGGTGGAAAGGGCTAGGAAGGGCAGCTGGAGGAACAAGAAATTGGCCCTACTCGTGTTCTTCGATGTCGGGAACTCGTTCAACAGTGTCAGCAAACGGGCAGTGTTGAGCGCGTTGCTGAAGCTTGGAGTGGGGGAGGGTTTGGTTAACCTAGTGGAGGTCTACCTGACGGGACGTGTGATAGTAGACACTAGAGGGAAGAGGTATGAGACGGAGGCAGGAGTGCCCCAGGGCTCGGTTCGTCATGAGGGATGTTAGATCACGGTGTATGCGGACGAAGTGTGTCTAGTATGTACGGCAAAGGGAGAGGCGGAGATAATGTGTAGGAAGATTGTGGAGAAGATAGAGCGGTGCGGACTAGAAGTGGCTGAAGATGAGACGGCGGGGTTGCTAGTGAAGGAACGGAGCGGGACGAGGAAAGTGCATGGAGGTGTTGGTGAAGGGAAGGAGAATTCGTATGGAGGTGTCTGTGAAATACCTAGGGGTGTGGTTGGATAGTCAATTATCCTTCAGAAGACACATGTTAAAGGCGGTAGAGAAGGGGAAAGTGAGGGCAGCATGGCTGGGGAGATTGATGTGTAATGTGAAGGGGCCGGGAGAGTGGAAGAGGAGGATCATTGGTAGGACACAGTAGAGCAGAGTATGCTGTACGGTGCGGAGGTGTGGGGTGAAAGAGCGGGAGTGAATGCGAGGGTAAGGCCACTCCTGCGGGTGCAGAGAAGGATATTGCTGAGGGAGGTGCAGGGGTACAGTTCAGTGAGTGGACTGGCAGCAGCGATGCTGGCAAGGACCTACCCATTGGACGTGATGGCTAAAGCCAGAAATGGCTGGAGGGGTGCGATCAGAGAGGAAGTACAGGAATGAATGGAGGAGGAAATGGAGAGAAGGTGGGAGGAGTATGAGGGCGCGCTAAGAGGAGCGATTGGGAATAAGAGAGATTGGATGGACCGGAAATTCGGGGAGGTAAACTACTTCTTGACACAGGTGTTCACTGGACATGGGTCGAGAGTAGGGTACCTCCACAAGATTGGTATGTGCTGAGAATAATCTTGTATTGAGAACTCTTTAAAAACAAACTTAAATCTAAAAAGAAAGTAGGTAGGTAGGTATTAAGTTTCAAAAACCAGCACAAAATTCATGCAACTTCGGTACTTTATTAAAACTTTTTCCAAAAAAATACAGTAATAATAAGACGTTCGATAGTTTTAACAGTTAATTCCAGACTGAAACTAAAAATGCATGGTTTGAACAAAGTATTAAAAATGCAAAGTAAACAGTCTAAAGTTCAATTACACCAACGGCTTTTGACATTATAAAACCTCCCTCCTTAGAAAGAAGCCTCTTAACGATCTCTTCTTTGTAGACGTCTTCTGTTTCTTGCCTAGAAGATTTATTCTTTTTGGTATTAAGTCTCCTGATGATAACATATCCAGTTATAGAGATAGCTAAGACGTATAAAACAATGGTCCATAAGCTTGGATTAAATAATTCTACTTTCTTGAATTGTAGGTGCCACTTGATATTGAGGAATTTCTTTTACTTAAATCAAGATTTCTTAATCTAATCGTTATTCTTGGAATGTTGTTTTTTTCTAAAACTATGTGCGGCTTATTGATAACAAAATATTCCCCAAAAGTTTTTTCTTGAAGTTCTAGTTCTTACCGGTGAAATTCTATTTTACAGTTTCCTGTTTCTAGCAGAAAAATTACATCGATAGACTTTAGGTCTGCTCCAACTGCAATCAGAAACTGCCAGAAATGATCAGAGAATAGTCGACTATTGCATTCAGTGATAGGAATTAAGCGAAAGTAAACCCGTTGTTTGCTATAACTCGCCCAGTGTAAGTTGGCACTTGAGATATGCGCGAACAAAAAGTAACATACACTGCTTGAATAAAGATAGATATATTGAGCGGACTACTCTCGTACAACCCTCGCACATTGCTTCAACATAGTCGTAGGTACATGCCGGCTGCTGAGAAATAGTCATAATAATATTCAACTCTTTGTTATAATCATTGGTATATTACCTGAATTGTGGGTTCTTAAAAAAACACTCAACAATACAAATATTTATTTATCTTAGTAGGAGATTACAAAGATAGGATCTTATGTTTCCGGACGGACTTTATTTTTGAATAAGATATTAACGCTTACAATAAATTACTGAATAAAATGAAAATTAAAAATCCCTAGGAAATGAAAACAAAATATTATTCACTAAGCTAATTAGTTAAGTTCCTTCGATTTTTTTTTTCAAAATTTTAAATTCTTCAGCATGACTGTCTTCAGAAAAATCAAAATCAGAGTGACCATCCTCACTAGAATCATCTCCTATGTCGATGATAAACTCATCTATGACTTGATCTAATAGAGGTTCCTTTTCCATGTATTCCTTTCCAAATTTTTGTGCAGGTCACACCTTGATTTCCACATTCCCACTGAAAAATTCATGAAGAATTCGTCGCAATAGCCATAAACTTTTTCAAAATTGAAACCTACTTTTTTTCAGCAGCATAGTGTTTCATTTCACTCCAAACTAATTCGATAGGATTTAATTCGGGGTGATATGGAGGCAATCGTAGAACATCAAACCTATGCGACAATATTAATTCATCGATACAATAACGTTTGTATTTGGATTTATAAGTTTTGATAATTTCATATAATTGTGGTTATAGCAAATTCTCATCAAATGAAATATTTCTTAGATTGGACACTAGTTCACGGCATTGACCACTTAGAGGTTCATTTTTTAATTTATTTTTCAACTCCATCCTAATAATTATAACTAATTTATAAGCTAAAACCACACCTTCTGTAAACTAACTACTAATAATAATCACCGTAACTAAAAACTACTTTAATACTTCTACGCCACTGGAATTACTGCGATATTAACCGTTTGCGGTCAAAACAGAGACTGGGGTCCTCAATTTCAGTGACTCTCGAGCGATCGGATGTTCTACCGCGCATCTCAGAAGTCCAAAGTCCAAGTGCCAACTTACACTGGGCGAGTTATGTAACCAGTTATTCTCTGATCGTTTCTGACGGTTTCTGATTGCGGTTGGAACGGACCTTTTTTCTCGACTTGCTCTGGGCAGTAAATGCTTAGTACTTCTTCTTTTGGAGAAACTTAAAAATTTATTGATTTCAGTAGTAACCACTTATATGTAACTTTCTGAAATTTCTAGTTTCAAGTACTGGAATATTTTGCCTGGTGTACCTACACATATCATTCAAAAGCTGTACAGTTTTTTCTACAGACTTTAAAATATACTTTGAGTTGGGTAATTATTGTTACAATCCCTGACTCATTTATGGTGGGTATGGGAATTAGCTGATAAAGTGTTTTTCATAATTAATGAGAATTGAGAAAAAATATTGGATGACGTTTTTATTTACGTTACAATAATTCCACTTTCAGAACTGATCCAAATTTTAAAATATGTCCGTATATTAATTCAAAAGGTGATTGCTCTTTGTAGTGACTTGAAATTTTCTTGAGTTCTTCAGTAATTTTTCTTGAGTTCTTCAGTAATTTTTGCGATTGTATGATGCTTGGATGCAGCGTCTTCAATTTACAGAAGGTGAGTGAATTTTCGATAACTTGTATAACATCTAATATTGAATTATAAATTATAAATCCTCAATAACACTTGAATATTCTTGACATGATATTAAATTGGCCCAACACGTCTTCTCATTAAGTTACTTAACTTGCCTAACCTTGCTTCAACTTTTTTTGAACGACAGAAGAATTGTGATGTGTTACAAAAATTTTAATGACAATTTATGATACATTTTTGATCTTGATCAGTTATATATTTTGATACTTATACTTTTTATGGAGTTATTATGCAACATTTTAATTACTACGTATGACTTGTTGAAAATATAGTACGGTTTTGTTAATTTCAATTGACATCTATCGGCAATAAGTATTTGTTGTTTTTATGTCTACAGTCTTTCACGTACATACAGTTTCCATATCTATATCTCGTTGCCAGGCATTTATGTTCACTCGGATTTTAGATTATTTGCTTTTTATAACTAACGAAGAGTTACTTATTTACTTAATTACAGTTACCTGTAAATAATTGTCATATTAGTAAAGCGTGATCTATAGACGTCTATTATTATTATAACTATTATTTTTTGAAGAGTCACTTACTTCAGAAACCATTTCATTCTCTTGGAGTTTCGCTATCGTTCTCCTAAAAAACGGTACAATTGAGTTTTAGTTGACTATTATTATTATTATTTTCGCTTCCGTTCTCTTCCTTACTTTAGACAACCGCGTCATTTACTTGGAACTTCGCTATCGTTCTCCCAAAAAACGGATCGATGACCAATGGCTACTGTGGACGCCAACTGGCATCCTCACCGAATGTCGATCGGGCGCTGTTGTTTCTGCCCCCTTCCTGTGCTCTCGGCGTATGAACCTGAATTCATTTTTGTCTGATCACGTGATAAGAATCTACCGTCTTTCTTTTTATAATGTCGCCACAAACTATTCCTACCCACACATACCATTATTTCGACCTCGATTTACCTTTCAGAATCACTCCATTTATCTTCAATTCTCTTTTACCGTAAACCATTCAAAGTAAGTATATATGTATTTCTTTCTCTTCCTTAACATACCTTTTGCGTTGCCGTATTGTGATACTTGTGAACTACCTACCGTTATCGTATATTTTAGAACCGTTCCTAATGGAACACTATAAGTGTTGTCGCCCTCTCAAATTTGCTAAGTTAAGTACTATCTCACCTTTGGTGACGTCATTATGACAAATCTTTACTCTTTGCCAGGTGAAAATTAGGCCGATTTATGAAGTAACTAGAATTCCGCCGGAATTGTATTCTGAATCAATTTTAAGCTGACATCACTCACCGTGTTTATTTTTGTGTCTTCCCCGGTGACATTGGTTTGGTATTTCCTGGAATTTTTCGCTCTGCGTATCTGAGATCCCAGCATTTTATCAAACCACTCCCTATCGTACCTTATCTATCGTTTTATATACACCGAGAAATTATCGCACCCTACCGTTACCTTCCGTTCTCAGTGTATGCTTTGCCATATACGATAACATAACTACACGATAATCACAAGATGACAAAACTACCTTACCTTTACCTTTGACAACTGCCTTAACTTTACCTTTGACAACTGCCTTACCTTTACCTTTGACAATTGCCTTACCTTACATAGATTTTGCAATTATACTTCACCCCTCCTTTTATCTTATTAAGCCCTTTCCGCTATCGACTCTCTTCGAGGAAAGACCTCCATTTTTCATCGCTTTTATACCTTTCCTATCTAATTAATTTTGCTGTGGTAAGTTCAAAATCAAAATTTATAATTAATAAGCTTCTTCTAAAGTACTGTCTGATATAATTTTTGTATGCATTCCTCATTTTTTTACAGAGACAGACGAAATTAAATTTAACACGTGGTCATAAACTGTTCTTTTATACTAATATGGTAGTTTTAAACTAAATATTCTTTTATAATGCACTGTTTTACTTTTGTGCAAACATTTGCAAGCTTCTTCTGTTGCGGAATAACTTTTTTAACCATAAAATAACATTTTTATAACAGAACGAATCTGTTAACCTATAAAATATTCTTTCGTACCGCCAGTGCCGGTTTCATATATTTCTTAAGCACGATATTTTTTCATATAACTACATGACTTTTTGCTATAATTAGTTTCTTTCAGATCATCAGTATATTTTTTAATTCAGCCGATAATTGCTTTTTTACTGGTTTAATATGGGACATTTATGTTGGAAAGCTTTCAGTAAATTGAACATTTTTCACTTTCAAACAACTGCCTTCCTTTTTTTAACCTGAAAAGCTGACCAACATAATGTGCCCATTACATTCAAGTTCCTATATATCCCTGATCCACCTGTACTTCACAGCCCCTAAGCTAGGATACAACCCCAAGACCTAGACTAGGATACAAGCCATAGACCAGGATACAGCCCTAAACTAAAATACGGCTCTAGACCAGAACACAGCTGCTAGGATACCGTTCTAATCAAGACATCTCTATCTTCCTATCTTCTTCAAGATCTAGTCTCCATATTCTCAAGACTTCGTAGAGGCAAGACCTACCTACCTTCTTCAACCATCACCTTTTACGGAAACAACCACTTCATAAGCTAAGTACCTATAAAAGTACAAATTCTCTTCACATTTGTTCCATTTCCTGTGGTAGAAGAATAAATGAAAATTTGTTTTAAAATCTGTTTTTTTTATTTTTTTTCTAAATCCTTAACTATAAAAGTTGAGGGACACATCGTCCGGGGTAGAATATTCTGTTTTTTAAGTAATTTTTTTTTTATTTGATTTCTGGTTAACTTTCAATTGAATTCTACAAGGCGTTTTCACCTGTTCCGCCTTAGTTTTTTAAATTCACTAGTATTTTTTTATCGACGTCAAAAAGGTAGTGGCAATTTTTACAACCTTTCTGTTATCCTTGTGCGACATAAACTTGGGGTCGAATCACCCTTGAGAGGAGTCTCTAGCCGGAGCCCTTCAAGCGGAGGCGTTTACAGTTACAAATTGGCACCCACTTACCGTTACAAATTGGCGCCCTGTAAGGTTACAAGATACACGATGTTCAAATAGCCAATTATTGCCATTTATTAATAGACTACGGTCAGAGATTGAGCAAGCTACTTTACTCAATCTGTTTTTGACAGCCATTCAATGCTCGCGAATTTCAATGGCAGTGTGCTGAATCTGAAGAATATGCTAAATAGGGTGGAAGTTCGTTGCCCAATCAATGGATTTTTGCAACTGGTGACTGCAGACGTACGCACGCATGCATTATCGTGATGGACCATCGCTTTTACAACGTCTGGATAGTCCATAAGGACCAAACAAACAGAAACAAACATCATTCCAGTGTGGTCAACCAACTAAAACATAAATATAACATACAACTCTAGTAATAATAGAATAATGTAGGCTTTTATTATCTGATTTATAATTAATAATGTTTCTTGGGTTGAAAGATCATGGTTTATTAGGGTTGGACCCAGATGCTGCGGATGCAACTACGGCATCCATTGTCAATGGAAGCGGGAGGAAGATCTGACTGCTCTTACCGCCAAAATTGAATTCTGATTTTCAAATGACACTGATGTAATTTTGGCTCCTAGATTTTTTGGAATTGGTCTTATCTTACCTGAATTTGAGACACCATGCAAAATTTTGTTAACATTTAAACCCTCTTCTTTTTTATTGAAGTTGTTTTTGTGTTCATGTATTTCAATGGCTTCATGATGTAATGTCATTTATATGATGGTTATTTGAGGATATTTCTGCTACTGCTGATTTGTCGGTTTGTCCTAAACAGAAGTTCCTCTTGTGTTCGGAGAGACGAGTATTCATGCTCCGTTTTATGGTACCAATGTACACTTTTCCACAGGAACAAGATATTCCATAGACAGCAGCTCAGCCATTAAAGCACTGAGTTCTTGTGTAATCAGTTCCAAAATGGTATGGGAATGCCTAGACGAGAATAATATTGTGGATTCCAGGACACACTGAAAAATAAGGAAATAAAATAAAAGATGAACTAGCAAAGAGGGGGACTGAAACACCCTTTTGGGGGGCCGGAACCCTCTTGCAGTATCAGCACCAATGAAATATTGGAAGAAATAGGCAAAGCCGAAAAAAAAGGAAACTGGCCATTGGAAAGACCTAGTAGGGCTTAGAGAATTAAATATACTTCTGGGTGACTACAACCTGTTGAGAACAAATGACTGCCTGAGTCAGGGTAAAACTGCACTAAAACTTTTTAACAGGTGTCTGAAAAAGCTCAAAATAGTGGAGGAAGAAAAATATAGATTAAGTGGTTTGTAAGAAGAAATCTCCATCCACATACTTGCGGATTGCACAGTAATTCAGAATCATAGGGCACAACACCTAGGAGACTACTGGATAGAAGTGGGACTCTTATCTTAACTAAAGCCGACAGATATCCTAAAATTTCTGCGGGAAACGGGTCTAAAGAAGCTACTAGTCTCTGAGACTTTCCTTAGGAACTAAGTAGACGTAAGGAGGCACAATAGATCTTTTGTATTTCAGTGATTGTCACCCCAATATACATATATACGTAGACAACAGCTCTAAATAATGGATTTCTTGGATCTTTGGCTGATCTCAGATGTTCCTGAATTTTTTGTATGGGTTTGTAGACAGTTTCAGTATCATATATTTTCAGAACCTTCACGATGCGATCAATTATACCTTCTATATACGGTAGATTAGATAAGTGGTGGCTACTGATGGGTTATCTTCTTTTTCTCTAGCTAGTCTAGGATGTAGAATACGCTCAATATCTCTTTTAGGATAACCATTTGCCTATAGAGATTGGTTGATGTGTTTTATCTCTTCCTCTAAATATTCTGTGAATCTCTACCAACAAGACTTCTTATAACGCTCCTTTTTTTGCTTGGGTGGTGATTAGAACATTTATGAAGGTATTTGTCTATATGTGTTGCCTATCATATAGTCTATGGCCTAGTTTTGAAATATCTTGTCTGATAACCAATACATCAAAAAATTGGCTTACTTCTTCTTCCATAGTAAATTGTAGTTTTAGGTTAATGCTATTGAGGTGTTGGAGGAAAATATCTAGTTCTCTTTTACCATAACTCCAGATAACACTGGTGTCGTTAATATATCATTTCTATTGGCTTGGAGATTTGGAGGCAGTCTGAAGAGCTCTTTGTTGGAATTTCTCCAAATAAAAATTGGCAATAACCGGACTCTATGGACTACCCTTCGCTACTCCGACTTATTTTTTCATACATTTTAATATTCCATCGAAAATATGTCGAAGTAAGAGCGAAAAGAAATAAAGGGATATCTTCGGTAAATAATTCATCGATATGTGATAATGCATCTTCTAAAGGGACATTAGTGAACAGCGACAAAAATATCATTTATGGTAAGAGAAGTGCTCTTCGTTTTTTCTATAAAATTTGTTAAGTCCCTCATGTATGAATCAGAAAGTCTTATATATGGTAGTGGGATATCTGAGAGTTATTTTGCAATATGCTGAGTGGGTGAGTCAATTGCGCTAACAATAGGTATTTGGTTCATGGATTCTAGATAAACCGTAAGATTGATTTTCTGCTAAAAAAAAACGGTCCCTTATGCCCGATTACATCAACAACTTCCTGAAGTTAGGTAATACCTAATCGGATTTTGGAATTCCTAGATGCAATTTACGTTTCATTACGCGTTAAGAAATATTTGAGAGTGATAATATTTTTATAACAGATTTTTGGGAAGTTTTTGATAATTTGTTGAAAACCCCCGTTGTAAATACTGATTCTACAATAATAATGGGAGATTTCAACCTTTTATATAGGTCAGATATTGGTTTGATCAAAAAGTTTGAAGGAACAATAAGTGACAATAAATGTGAACAAATAATTGAGAAACCCACAAGAGTTACTAAAAATTCATCTTCGCTAATAGATTGGATGGTTACATATGATTATACCAAGAGATTTGCGTATTTTGTCAGATCACGATATTAGTTGCAATAAACTGTATTGGGTTAAATATGAAAAGAGAGATCAGTTTATATATAAAATACAGCTTAATGTAGAGAGTATAAAAAAAGTAATAGCAGATTTATACAGTAAATTTTGAGAGATAACATCAACTGATGCTAATTTGCTCTACAAAAACTATAACAATAATGTGAAGGAGTCTCTCCAGGTTTTTGCCCAATGACAAGAATAAAAATGTTAAAAACCCCTTGTAAAGCAAGTAAGCAAGTAAGAAATTGTCATACATTGCGGGCGGAACCAATTTATTGATAAATTGAGATATTATGGGGTAACATCATCAACATTAAGACTACTTGAAGACTATTCAACAAATCGTCATCACGTAACGAAAATTAATAACATTTGCTCCAGTAAAGTGGAAAGTTGCACCGGTGCACCGCAGGGTAGTGTGTTAGGACCATAACTATTTATTATTTTTGGATGTCGAAGATAATAGTTTAATACTATTATAACGCCCGACAAAGTTTAAAAAAAATATTTTTCAAAGAACGGAGACCGTTCACTAGAGAGAAACAACTACTTCTCGGGCTATATGCCCCGACAGACATTGAATTACACTTCTAAGCTAAACGGGGTTGATATATCTACGAAATATAACCAACCATTCTGGTTTGTGATTAGAAGGGACAACATTATTTGTAGTCCGGTCTCGCCGTATTTGCGCCTCACCAATACAAGGTTGATTTGATCCATCCAGAAGCTCTGAGAGCATAATCCTGGACTGGAGACAACGTTGAAACCACATCAATACATTAACCCCACTAAAGAAAATGCTTAGAATGCGATAACAGCGACATCCCCACATCTAACACCAAACCAAAATTCTCTATTGACAAAAAACCATCTCGGTTTTGTAGTTATTTACTTAATTACTGTTCCTTGTAAAAATTGTAAAATTTTAGTAAAGCCTGTTATCAATGGAAGTCGAAGATAATAGTTTAATACTATTATAACGCCTTACAAAGTTTTTGAAATCTTTTTTTCAAAGAACAGAGTCCGTTCACTAAGAAGGAACAACTACTTCTCGGGCTATGTAGTCTTTGTAAGCATCGGTTATTACAACATAATTTTTTTAAATCAAAATATTCCGAAAACGGTTCACAGTATCGAGTTTAACCGGAAGTACCTTTATGGTGTAAAATTGAATGATGTTTGAGTTCACTCGAAATTTTGATCAATACATCTAACCTTGAGAAAGTTATGTTTAATACTACTTGGTAAGAACCGTGTAACTAGCGCCCTTCACGAGAGTCAGATATAAAAACAAATTCATGGGATGTATTAGCTTCTAAAACATATTCGAAGGAAATTTCATTACAATGTTGCTAGTAGTTTCGGCAAAATCGTAAAATATGTGTATACATTTTTTTTTCTTCAACTCCCTTTATTTTGAATACGGCTGGCGTTACGAAAATTTTTTACAAAGAAAACTCCAATTATTTTTCAGTTTTCTACCTATCTTTGATCCTAAATCCTATACTAAACAATTTATCTACAAAATGGTCCATTTTGAAGTTCATGGTTAGCGTTTGCAACAATTCGTTATCACTTATAAATAGGGGATTATTGACTAATTACTATACTCGATAGTCGAAATTCTGTAAAGTGAGTCAGAGCTATCTAATCAACACTTTGGTTAAAGCGCAGTTGCCATATGTATTCTAGAGAGAAATGCTGTATTTTATAAATACACTTCAAATCCATTGTGTCAATATTTCAGGTACAAAAGATGCAATGTAATTAAGTCAATACCAATTTAATATATTTATTTCAAATTTCAAGCAGACTAATAATAATTAGTTTACTTGAAATGTGAAATAAAGTGTTTATGTATATTTCTTGAACGCAAAGTTTGTTGTGAAAAACTCGCCGATTTGACAATGTTGGAGAGTCGCTTCAATGTTCCGGCTTTGAGAACGAGATAGATAGATCGAGCTACGCGAATGAGACAGTGATAGTAAACAGTTATGTGAGGTGTTTATTCTCTTCATGAACGTAACATCAGTATTTGTGTTGTGGTTTTGTGTGATAAATCGGTTATTATTGGTATTTATTGTAATATTTATATCGGTATATTTAGTGACAATAATGGCGGAGTGTAGCGGTGTTGGCGATAAAAAACGGCGTCGTAACAATTTAATTCGGGAAGAAAAAGTCCTCATATTAAATGTGTACGAAGGACTGCGTGCCTTGGACAAACAGTTGGGTGTTAGTGACGCTGTGATTAAGTGCAGTTATTTAACTAAAGTTTCTGAGAGTACTATATACAATATTCTAAAGAAATCGCGGGACGGATCTTTGACAAGAGAACGAGGTGAAAACTGTAAACCGGAAAGTAGGGGAAGAAAGAAAATTGTTTTGGACGACCAAACACGGAATGCTATACGTAGGGAAATACATTCTTTTTATTTTAGGAATAAAATCCCCTCGGTAGCTAAATTGAGCAAGGTAATAGAAGCTGATGATACTTTACCAAACATCAGTGATAAAGTTTTGAGACGAACTTTAAAATTAATGAATTTTCGTTACCAAACAAGAAGTAGAAACAGTGCCTTAATTGAACGAAATGACATTGTGGAATGGAGGAGAAATTATTTAAAACAGATACGACAGTTTCGTAACGAAGGACGGCACATATATTATCTTGACGAAACATGGTTAAATGAAGGCCACACTGTGTCAAAAGTGTGGCAAGACATGAATATACGAAGCAATCGACAAGCCTTTATGGAGGGTTTCTCTTCCGGTTTAAAAGCTCCCTCTGGGAAAGGACGTCGACTGATTATCACTCACATTGGCAGCGAGGAAGGATTTGTAGAAGGTGGATTACTAAGTTTTCAGTCCAAAAAAACTGTCGATTACCATGAAGAGATGGATGGTAACCGGTTTGAAACATGGTTTAGATCAATTTTAACAAAGGTAACTCCTGGTTCAGTGATAGTTATGGATAATGCTTCATACCACTCTCGTCGACTGGAGCAAATACCTACTTCAGCTAGCCGCAAGAGGGTTATAATTGATTGGTTAGAGAGTAAAAGCATTCCGCACAACGAGGCAATGCTAAAAGTTGAATTATTATCTCTCGTACGGAAACATAAAAGCAGTTATATTAAGTACGTTGTCGATGAAATGGCGAAAGATTTCAACGTCTCAGTTGTTAGACTTCCTCCCTACCACTGTGAGTTAAACCCCATCGAGCTGGTTTGGGCCCAAGTGAAAAATTATGTTGCGAGAAAAAACAGTACATTCAAAATGGCTGACGTTGAGAAACTGTTTGACGAGGCGCTGCATACCGTTACTGCTGAGAGTTGGCGTAAATGTATTCAACACGTATTAAAAGAAGAAATAAAGTTTTGGGATTTAGACATACGTGTAGAAGTAATGACGGAACCACTCATTATCGATATAGGAGGAGAAAGCGATGATTCTGAGGAGTCGTCAGGGAGTGATACCGCTTCCAGTTAGTCAGACATTTTACAAGTGACCTCGCAACATACCTATACTTATCGGTAATTTATTTTGGTCTTGACAAACAACTTTCTTTTACGTAATGATAATGCCGGTTAGCAAATAACGAAAATGTTACCTCAATTTTAGTTTTAGTAGTAGTAAGTTGGAATTGACTTTTAAACATTTTTTTATTTTGTTTTAACTTACTTATGAACAACTTGTGATAAGTTATTATTTCAAATGTTAAAAATTGAAATTCCAGATATTTCAGTATTCGCACCCTTAAACTATGATACGCTCATGGAGTTCACTTTAAATCGGTAGATAACCGATGACGTCACTTTACAGAATTTCGACTATCGACTATAGGTATATACGAAATGAACTGTACAGATTTCAAACTTCGTGTGAACACGATATGGTAATAGGAAATAGCACTCGAATGTTGTTTTATTTAAGACAGTGGCAAGTAGCAATCTTCGTATTTCATTGGGGACTTGACTTATTAATTTTTGAATTGTTCAATTATAATCCTATTGAATGTATTTGATATACAAAATTCTTCTAGTTAGATAGGGTTGAAGTATATAGGTCCAGATTGAGTAAAAAAATTCACAGGGTTGTATTTTGGACTGATTATCATTGATTTTGATCTACATTAATTACCCCACCTCCGCCCTAAATGGATGAGGGTAACTTTGAAAAATAATTGTGAAAATCAATTTCCTAATTTGGTATCACATTCTATGTAGTTTTTTACGTATATACCTAAAATTTAATCTAGATGATTTTTTTTAGAAAGTTATACCGAAAAAATGTTATCAAAAAATTAATTATTCAATGAATATAACAATAGTAATTATGCGCCAAGGTAAGAATGAGTTATTATTGTCGATCGCTTCTCGGTCTTTAATGGATCCGAGACATTAATACACTTTTCTACCGTGGCTCATATAGCATTTTTTTCACTACTGGTTTTTTATTTTTTTTATATTAGTTTTTAAAACTAATGGAAATCGAATATGAATTTCAAAATGTTTTTAAAAATCAAATCATTCATGCTTCTGTCAAATGTTAAACACAAACGTCAGTTTATAATATTTTCATATTATGAGGGCCGTTCGGCAATGCTACTCCATTGACTCAGTACACTCCTCCCTTCTTAAACCGTTCGGTTATTACAGAACGAGTAAAAGGAGCAGTCTTCAAATCGTTCGTTTACTGTGGAGTGGTGTGAAAAGAGTTTGTACCACCTCGGCGAGGTGGGGTTTTAGGAGTGAATATGCGCATTTCGATTACCAGCCAAAAAATAAAATTCTTACGCATTTTAGGTTACAATTGCAAAGTAATAGTTATTCATATTTTATAAAAATACTAAAATATAACCACAAAAATATTACACCGAATGACATTTATTTGAGTTTGACGTTTGATAGATGTCCCTCGTTTGACAGTTTGAGAGTTCGGTAACAAATGATCCTTTTACTCTACGATAAATCTGCTTCTGCTCCACTCCTATCATTCTCCATTTCGGAGTTAATTGCCGAACGGCCCTTTTTTGTATTTGCATGAGTTAACCTCACATTCTGTCAAATGGATTGAGATTTAGTTCTAATCAAGAAGGCTCTGTATTTTTCTACCTTGGTTAATAACTTTACTACCTCAACAAAAGTCAATAAAGTTAGGTTTAGAGGCTAGTAGTGAAAAATATCCATTATACGTCTTTACGGATGGGGAAATAGTAATTATGCGCCAAGGTAGAAAAGTGAGTTATTATTGTCGAGGTCCATTAAAGACCGAGAAGCGAAGCTTCGAGGTCTTTAATGGATCCGAGACATTAATACACTTTTCTACCGTGGCTCATATAGCATTTTTTCACTACTGGTATTTTATTTTTTTTAATATTAGTTTTCAAAACTAATAAAAATCGAATATGAATTTCAAAATTTTCTTAAAAATCAAATAATTCATGCTTCTGTCAAATGTAAAACAAAAAACGTCAGTTTATAATATTTTCATATTGAGGGCCGTTCGGCAATGCTACTCCATTGACTCAGTACACTCCTCCCTTCTTTAAACCGTTCGGTTATTACAGAACGAGTAAAAGGAGCAGTCTTTAAATCGTTCTTTTACTGTGGAGTGGTGTGAAAAGAGTTTGTACCACCTCGGCGAGGTGGGGTTTTAGGAGTGAATATGCGCATTTCGATTACCAGCCAAAAAATAAAATTCATACGCATTTTATGTTACATAGTTTACAATTGCGAAGTAATAATTATTCATATTTTATAAAAATACTGAAATATAACCACAAAAATATTACACCGAATGACATTTGTTTGAGTTTGACGTTTGATAGATGTCCCTCGTTTGACAGTTTGAGAGTTCGGTAACATATGATCCTTTTACTCTACGAGAAATCTGCTTCTGCTCCACTCCTATCATTCTCCATTTCGGAGTTAATTGCCGAACGGCCCTTTTTTGTATTTTCATGAGTTAACCTCACATTCTGTCAAATGGATTGAGATTTAGTTCTAATCAAGTAGGCTCTGTATTTTTCTACCTTGGTTAATAATGAACAACTTTGCTACCTCAACAAAAGTCAATAAAGTTAGGTTTAGAGGCTAGTAGTGAAAAAAATTCATTATTCAACATGTATATAATATGTTGTACAGTATTAACTTTGAAATTTTTCATATGAAAAACACGTCAACGGGTAAGGTGGGGGATGACTTTGGCCTCAAATTTCACATTATTTTCTTCGTTTTATACCTAAAAACTCGTTTTGATAACTTTTTTTAAAGAAAGTTAAAAAAATATCAAAAAATTAATATTAATAATAATAAAAATTGATTACACGCTTACCTCATATTATAACATTGGGGAAGGGGGAGCTTGGGATATATTGGGGTTGGAATGATTTTCAGTACGTCATCAAGTTCTTCATTCTTTTTAAGGTATGTTTACCAGTTAACTATTGCTATAGATAAGCCAAATACGTCTTTCCCTTGTTTACTTAGAGAATTTTCATATTTTTCCTCTTATTATTGCAAATTTGTACAGAATTTATTGTTGAAATCAGAATTTCTTGCTCAAGGAAAAAAAATTTTGATTAAAATGTTGATAATATCATCTACAATCAACGCAAGTACATAATGTATAAGTATGTGAATTTATTTTGAATGAAGCAAAATTATCGAAATCTTATTCAAGAAAAGTGAGACCTTGAAAAAATGTTATATTTTGTAGAACTTTTTAGATGTTGTGTATTTCCATTCTCTAACCTACAGAATGAGCGGAGAACAACAATAATGATGTAATACATTCTTGCACATTTGGCGTATCTTTGGCAATAATGAAGAAAAAAATATGAAAATTGGAGAACAAAACCTTTGAAGTGATGTAGAACTGTATGACGTACTTGAAATCACCCAAACCCCAATATTTCCCAAACTCACCCCCTTCACAATCTTATAGTGTGGGGTGAGAGTGTAATTTTTTTTGTTCCAATACCTACTCGCCATTTCGACTCACAATATTTTTTTCATTTTTAAATGTAACGCATAAAGGGTTCAAACCCATCCTCCAATTTCGACAAATTTTGTCTTTTCTCAAGAAAAATCACTAGTCGAGCAAGTTTCTCCAGGACCATTGCGTAAAAAAACATTTCGTAAAAAAGATATTGCATATCACCAATTCACTCTAATGAAAGTGATATTGATAATAGTGATACGGATCCTAACTATGAAAATGAAATGGCCAGCAAAAAAAGAAAGTTTACCTTTTTAACTGAAGCCACAATGACATCCTCAGCATCTGACTCGTCTGAAAATGAAATTGAGCAGAAAAAAAGCAGAAAGCGTTTAAAAGACCAAAATAAATAGAAACAAAACAGAGCTAAATTTTTAAGAAATAGACAGGCCTATGTGTCAATATCAAGTTTTAGGAAAGCGTGTGCAGCCAGAGAAGTAAAACCTCCGTGTGCAGAGAAATGCCGGCTTAAATGTTACCAAAGAATAGAAAACCAAAAAAAGGATTGAAATATTTAATTCTTTTTGGAAGCTTTCTGACATATCTAAGCCACGTGCCTTCATAAATTCATGTATGAAGAAGGTTTCCCCAAGATATAAATATACCAACGCAGAAAGGCCAACAAAAAGCAACAAGGTGTTTTATTTAATGGTTGATAACTTGCAGATAAGAGTATGTAAAGTTTTTTTTAAGAATACTCTTAATATAACTGATCGCATGATTCGCACTGAAGTAGATAAGATGGACCAGAATGGATTTTTAGAAAATTATTTACGTGGCAAGCACGATAGTCACAGTCGTGTTGACCCCCAACTTCTTAAAGACATAAGAGATCATATAAATTATATCCCGAGAATAGAATCTCATTATGTAATGGCAAACACATCCAAAGAATTTATAGACGGAGGGAAGACTATAACAGACTTAGGGATTTTCAAGAACAGCAAACAGAAAAGAAAAAACCATTTGGAAAATACATTTTATTCTTTAAACATGTAGAGTTACTATTTATTTAGAATCTAAGTTAGGTAGGCACAGCTAAATTTTCTATTTAAGTTTTAAACTTTTAAATTAATCTTGCATTTGATGTTAAGGTTTTATGTTCATTTTGTACTTTAAATATGTAGAATTACTATTTATTTCGTAAGTTAGGTACTTGTTTGAAGTTAAAATATTTTATGTAATTTGTTTCTGTTAATTCTACCCAATAAATATTATTAAAATTGAGTTTTTATTTTTATATTTTTCTAAACAAACAACCAATTGAATACTAAATCGACATTTTTCAGAATGTACCAGCAGAAAGGATAAAAATTTAAATTTAAAAAGACATTATTTAGTTTTAGGTTGCTTAATTTTTTTCATTTTAAAAATAAAATGACACAATTTCTGACCACCCGTCGTTTTGTCCCACTTATAGACTATCTAGCTAAGCTTCAATAATTATTGCTTAACGGTTATTCACATTAACTAATAAGACACTGAAATAATCATTCAAACTGCGCCTAAAAAGTCTTAAATGCGAAAAGCGAATAAAATCAATCTACTTTTTACTATTCTCGAAAATTACGTTTTTGGTTTTGTGTCACTTTATTATTGAGTGTGCGATATTTAAAGTACAAAATGAACATAAAACCTTAACATCAAACGCAAGATTAAATTAAAAGTTTAAAACTTAAATAGAAAATTTAGCTGTGCCTACCTAACTTAGATTCTAAATAAATAGTAGCTCTACATGTTCAAAGAATAAAATGTATTTTCCAAATGGTTTTTTCTTTTCTGTTTGCTGTTCTTGAAAATCCCTAAGTCTGTTATAGTCTTTCCTCCGTCTATAAATTCTTTGGATGTGTTTGCCATTACATAATGAGATTCTATTCTCGGGATATAATTTATATGATCTCTTATGCCTTTAAGAAGTTGGGGGTCAACACGACTGTGACTATCGTGCTTGCCACGTAAATCATTTTCTAAAAATCCATTCTGGTCCATCTTATCTACTTCAGTGCGAATCATGCGATCAGTTATATTAAGAGTATTCTTAAAAAAAACTCTACATACTCTTATCTGCAAGTTATCAACCATTAAATAAAACGCCTTGTTGCTTTTTGTTGGCTTTTCTGCGTTGATATATTTATATCTTGGGGAAACCTTCTTCATACATGAATTTATGAAGGCACGTTGCTTAGATATGTCAGAAAGCTTCCAAAAAGAATTAAATATTTCAATCCTTTTTTTGGTTTTCTATTCTTTGGTAACATTTAAGCCGGCATTTCTCTGCACACGGAGGTTTTACTTCTCTGGCTGCACACGCTTTCCTAAAACTTGATATTGACACATAGGCCTGTCTATTTCTTAAAAATTTAGCTCTGTTTTGTTTCTATTTATTTTGGTCTTTTAAACGCTTTCTGCTTTTTTTCTGCTCAATTTCATTTTCAGACGAGTCAGATGCTGAGGATGTCATTGTGACTTCAGTTAAAAAGGTAAACTTTCTTTTTTTGCTGGCCATTTCATTTTCATAGTTAGGATCCGTATCACTATCATCAATATCACTTTCATTAGAGTGAATTGGTGATATGCAATATCTTTTTTACGAAATGTTTTTTTACGCAATGGTCCTGGAGAAACTTGCTCGACTAGTGATTTTTCTTGAGAAAAGACAAAATTTGTCGAAATTGGAGGATGGGTTTGAACCCTTTATGCGTTACATTTAAAAATGAAAAAAATATTGTGAGTCGAAATGGCGAGTAGGTATTGGAACAAAAAAAATTACACTCTCACCCCACACTATAAGATTGTGAAGGGGGTGAGTTTGGGAAATATTGGGGTTTGGGTGATTTCAAGTACGTCATCCAGTTCTACATCACTTCAAAGGTTTTGTTCACCAATTTTCATATTTTTTTCTTCATTATTGCCAAAGATACGCCAAATGTGCAAGAATGTATTACATCATTATTGTTGTTCTCCGCTCATTCTGTAGGTTAGAGAATGGAAATACACAGCATCTAAAAAGTTCTACAAAATATAACATTTTTTCAAGGTCTCACTTTTCTTGAATATGATTTCGATAATTTTGCTTCATTCAAAATAAATTCACATACTTATACATTATGTACTTGCGTTGATTGTAGATGATATTATCAACATTTTAATCAAAATTTTTTTCCTTGAGCAAGAAATTCTGATTTCAACAATAAATTCTGTACAAATTTGCAGTAATAAGAGGAAAAATATGAAAATTCTCTAAGTAAACAAAGGAAAGACGTATTTGGCTTATCTATAGCAATAGTTAACTGGTAAAGATACCTTAAAAATAATGAAGAACTTGATGACGTACTGAAAATCATTCCAACCCCAATATATCCCAAGCTCCCCCTTCCCCAATGTTATAATATGAGGTAAGCGTGTAATCAATTTTTATTATTATTAATATTAATTTTTTGATATTTTTTTAACTTTCTTTAAAAAAAGTTATCAAAACGAGTTTTTAGGTATAAAACGAAGAAGATAATGTGAAATTTGAGGCCAAAGTCATCCCCCACCTTACCCGTTGACGTGTTTTTCATATGAAAAATTTCAAAGTTAATACTGTACAACATATTATATACATGTTGAATAATGAATTTTTTTCACTACTAGCCTCTAAACCTAACTTTATTGACTTTTGTTGAGGTAGCAAAGTTGTTCATTATTAACCAAGGTAGAAAAATACAGAGCCTACTTGATTAGAACTAAATCTCAATCCATTTGACAGAATGTGAGGTTAACTCATGAAAATACAAAAAAGGGCCGTTCGGCAATTAACTCCGAAATGGAGAATGATAGGAGTGGAGCAGAAGCAGATTTCTCGTAGAGTAAAAGGATCATATGTTACCGAACTCTCAAACTGTCAAACGAGGGACATCTATCAAACGTCAAACTCAAACAAATGTCATTCGGTGTAATATTTTTGTGGTTATATTTCAGTATTTTTATAAAATATGAATAATTATTACTTCGCAATTGTAAACTATGTAACATAAAATGCGTATGAATTTTATTTTTTGGCTGGTAATCGAAATGCGCATATTCACTCCTAAAACCCCACCTCGCCGAGGTGGTACAAACTCTTTTCACACCACTCCACAGTAAACGAACGATTTAAAGACTGCTCCTTTTACTCGTTCTGTAATAACCGAACGGTTTAAAGAAGGGAGGAGTGTACTGAGTCAATGGAGTAGCATTGCCGAACGGCCCTCAATATGAAAATATTATAAACTGACGTTTTTTGTTTTACATTTGACAGAAGCATGAATTATTTGATTTTTAAGAAAATTTTGAAATTCATATTCGATTTTTATTAGTTTTGAAAACTAATATTAAAAAAAATAAAATACCAGTAGTGAAAAAATGCTATATGAGCCACGGTAGAAAAGTGTATTAATGTCTCGGATCCATCAAAGACCTCGAAGCTTCGCTTCTCGGTCTTTAATGGACCTCGACAATAATAACTCACTTTTCTACCTTGGCGCATAATTACTATTTCCCCATCCGTAAAGACGTATAATGGATATTTTTCACTACTAGCCTCTAAACCTAACTTTATTGACTTTTGTTGAGGTAGTAAAGTTATTAACCAAGGTAGAAAAATACAGAGCCTTCTTGATTAGAACTAAATCTCAATCCATTTGACAGAATGTGAGGTTAACTCATGCAAATACAAAAAAGGGCCGTTCGGCAATTAACTCCGAAATGGAGAATGATAGGAGTGGAGCAGAAGCAGATTTATCGTAGAGTAAAAGGATCATTTGTTACCGAACTCTCAAACTGTCAAACGAGGGACATCTATCAAACGTCAAACTCAAATAAATGTCATTCGGTGTAATATTTTTGTGGTTATATTTTAGTATTTTTATAAAATAATAATAACTATTACTTTGCAATTGTAAACTAAGTAACCTAAAATGCGTAAGAATTTTATTTTTTGGCTGGTAATCGAAATGTGCATATTCACTCCTAAAACCCCACCTCGCCGAGGTGGTACAAACTGTTTTCACACCACTCCACAGTAAACGAACGATTTGAAGACTGCTCCTTTTACTCGTTCTGTAATAACCGAACGGTTTGAAGAAGGGAGGAGTGTACTGAGTCAATGGTGTAGCATTGCCGAACGGCCCTCATAATATGAAAATATTATAAACTGACGTTTGTGTTTAACATTTGACAGAAGCATGAATGATTTGATTTTCAAAAACATTTTGAAATTCATATTCGATTTCCATTAGTTTTAAAAACTAATATAAAAAAAATAAAAAAACAGTAAACAGCTAAATTTTCTATTTAAGTTTTAAACTTTTAATTTAATCTTGCGTTTGATGTTAAGGTTTTATGTTCATTTTGTACTTTAAATATCGCACACTCAATAATAAAGTGACACAAAACCAAAAACGTAATTTTCGAGAATAGTAAAAAGTAGATTGATTTTATTCGCTTTTCGCACTTAAGACTTTTTAGGCGCAGTTTGAATGATTATTTCAGTGTCTTATTAGTTAATGTGAATAACCATTAAGCAATAATTATTGAAGCTTAGCTAGATAGTCTATAAGTGGGACAAAACGACGGGTGGTCAGAAATTGTGTCATTTTATTTTTAAAATGAAAAAAATTAAGCAACCTTAAACTAAATAATGTCTTTTTAAATTTAAATTTTTATCCTTTCTGCTGGTACATTCTGAAAAATGTCGATTTAGTATTCAATTGGTTGTTTGTTTAGAAAAATATAAAAATAAAAACTCAATTTTAATAATATTTATTGGGTAGAATTAACAGAAACAAATTACATAAAATATTTTAACTTCAAACAAGTACCTAACTTACGAAATAAATAGTAATTCTACATATTTAAAGTACAAAATGAACATAAAACCTTAACCAAATGCAAGATTAATTTAAAAGTTTAAAACTTAAATAGAAAATTTAGCTGTGCCTACCTAACTTAGATTCTAAATAAATAGTAACTCTAGTCTGTTATAGTCTTTCCTCCGTCTATAAATTCTTTGGATGTGTTTGCCATTACATAATGAGATTCTATTCTCGGGATATAATTTATATGATCTCTTATGTCTTTAAGAAGTTGGGGGTCAACACGACTGTGACTATCGTGCTTGCCACGTAAATCATTTTCTAAAAATCCATTCTGGTCCATCTTATCTACTTCAGTGCGAATCATGCGATCAGTTATATTAAGAGTATTCTTAAAAAAAACTTTACATACTCTTATCTGCAAATTATCAACCATTAAATAAAACGCCTTGTTGCTTTTTGTTGGCCTTTCTGCGTTGGTATATTTATATCTTGGGGAAACCTTCTTCATACATGAATTTATGAAGGCACGTTGCTTAGATATGTCAGAAAGCTTCCAAAAAGAATTAAATATTTCAATCCTTTTTTTGGTTTTCTATTCTTTGGTAACATTTAAGCCGGCATTTCTCTGCACACGGAGGTTTTACTTCTCTGGCTGCACACGCTTTCCTAAAACTTGATATTGACACATAGGCCTGTCTATTTCTAAAAAATTCTGCTCTGTTTTGTTTCTATTTATTTTGGTCTTTTAAACGCTTTCTGCTTTTTTTCTGCTCAATTTCATTTTCAGACGAGTCAGATGCTGAGGATGTCACTGTGGCTTCAGTTAAAAAGGTAAACTTTCTTTTTTTGCTGGCCATTTCATTTTCATAGTTAGGATCCGTATCACTATCATCAATATCACTTTCATTAGAGTGAATTGGTGATATGCAATATCTTTTTTACGAAATGTTTTTTTACGCAATGGTCCTGGAGAAACTTGCTCGACTAGACACCACCACTTCCTTAAACACTGTTAGTGGGGAAAGGAGGGACGTCAAATGAGAATTCTACGGCGTTGGACAAACTATCTCTATATTATTAAACAATGCCTTAAGTAAACAGTTCATTCCTGAAAGATTGTAGCTTTAAATTATTTTTTCGTATTTAAATAAAATTATATATATTTATACTGTTAGTGGGGAAAGGAGGGACGTCAAATGAGAATTCTACGGCGTTGGACCAACTATCTCTATATTATTAAACAATGCCTTAAGTAAACAGTTGATTCCTGAAAGATTGTAGCTTTAAATAATTTTTTTGTATTTAAATAAAATTATATATATATATAAAAAGTTTGACCTAACTAGTATCGGCAACGAACTATTTCCTATATATATACAGGGTGGGGCAATCTTCTGACATCGGAGGATTACATGGTTGTGGTACGAGATAAAACTTTAAAGTTTTGTGTGAGCTAATACAGTTACTGAGGGCACATTTTGAAAATACTTTCGATTCTACAGGGTGTTCCAAAACCACGTAGCAGCACAAACTTACATTTTTTTAAATGAAACGTACTATATTTTGTTCAAGAATCGAAAAGATCTCACCGAGAGCGTTACAAAAATATAGCATTCTAATATATTATATGGATGTTTTAAAAAGATATGGCCAATTATTGGCAAAAAAGACCTCCTCTTTAACACTCTGTTAAACAGTAAATCAAAATAAATCAACAGGTCTGTGTATTCAATTGTCATTCACATATCATTGGCTGTGCTCAGTATGAATTACTTTTTTTATCTGTGGCTTCTTTAATACAGGGTGAAACAAAACGCAAATCAAACAATATCTCAAAATTTTTAAATGAATCACCCTATAAGTCTTTTTACAGTTTGTTAGTACAATTAATAATCTTTCAAACGATATAGTACATTTAGGGTATAAGTTAATGGAAAACCGTAAATATTTTATGATAATGGTCAAAAACAAGTATTTTACGTACACAAATTAAATGGTATTAAATTTTTGCATGCAACGTCTTGTATATTTCAACATTTCTGAGGCATAAATTTTAATCGTAATTTTGGATGCATCTACAATATCTAATCACTGAAATAAAATGTTTGTTAATACCGTAGGTACCTAGAATTACCAAAATTTTTATGTTTATGCATGTTTCACTTTCAAGAATTGTTATTATAGGCTTGTTTGAGAAACGGCGGAACATAATCAAGCCATATTTTTGATTATATCAAGTGGGCTACTGTCAAAATAGTATCTACTAATAAATGTCAAAGAAATATTGCTGTATTCTTCGTTTGTGTTGTTAGGTTTAAATAAGAAATAACTATAATGAATTTTCCGCAGGAAGACATGATCAATATGATTTACGTGTTAGGAGAATGTTAAAAAATTGTTTACTCGCTTCAAGAGTATATCGTGAAAGATATCCCAATCGAAGACATCCAAATGAAAAAGCTTTCTTAAGACTTAAGGAGAGATTCGACACATCAGGTAATGTTTCCTATCATCCTCATGCTCTTCCAAAACGTGTTTTCAATGAGGACAACGAATTTTTAGTAATGACAAATTTGGTTGAGAATTCTAATACAAGTACTGGAAAACTTAGAACTGAATTAGACATTAGTAGACGAACAATCGGAAGAATAATAAAAAAGAATAAATTTCACCCGTACAAAATACAGATGCACCAAGAGCTTTTAGAGAGAGATTTTCCAAAAAGAATAAATATTTGCGAGTGGTTCAGTGGATTAATTAATGGATATCCAGATTTCTTAAGAAATGTTTTATTTAGTGACGAGGCCACGTTTCACAGAAATGGTTTCGTCAACCGCCATAATTTTCATTTTTATTCGGAAAGTAATCCACATTTGTTTCGTACAACGACCCAAACTAAATGGTCCATAAATGTATGGGGAGGAATCGTAGGAGATACAGGGCCATACTTTTTTGAAGGTAGCCTCACTGGAAGAAGGTATTACAATTTTCTAAAAAAACATTTGGGAGAATTATTGGAGGAAGTTAATTTAAACACAAGAGTTAACTTGTGGTTCCAACAAGATGGAGCATCTGTACATTACGTTCGTTGTGTACGTCGGTGGTTAAACAGACATTTTACCGACAGGTGGATAGGACGTGGTGGACCAATTTCGTGGCCTCCTCGATCTCCAGATCTCACACTGATGGATTTCTTTTTATGGGGATACATCGAGCAACTTGTGTATTAAACATAACCTACTGCCAGAGAAGACATGACAGAAAGGATTCGTAACGCATTTTCCACAATAACTCCAGCTATGTTAGAAAGAGTAAGATCCTCGTTTTTGAAAAGAATTGAGAAGTTTATAGAAGTAAATGGTCGCCATTTTGAACACTTAGCATAAACTATACTTTTTATGAAATGTCAATGTTTATTTATGTAAATGTAAGTGTTTTTATAATGTTGGTTTCCATAATTTTTAGTTTTTTAAAAATAGAAAAAGTTGGAAAATAAATACAATCTTGCATCTTACATAACTAAGATATACTGTTTGTGATGACTTAATTATTTCGTAAAGACTGCAAACTGCTTTTATATTTATTAGTACTATAATGACATTAGCCTACTCACAGTAAAGAAAAATATTGCTTCCAACATAATTCCGATTAAGTCTTTCCTTCCTCTAATGGTAAGAGTAAAAGTGAAAGATATTTTAGATGCATCCAACACTACGATTAAAATTTATGCCTTAGACGTTGCATGTAAAAATTTAATACCATTTAATTTGTGTATGTAAAATACTTGTTTTGGACCATTATCATAATATATTTACGGTTTTCCATTAACTTATACCCTAAATGTACTATATCGTTTGAAAGAATATTAATTGTACTAACAAATTGTAAAAAGACTTATAGGGTGATTCATTTGAAAATTTTGAGATATTGCTTGATTTGCGTTTTGTTTCACCCTGTATTAAAGAAGCCACAGATAAAAAAGTAATTAATACTGAGTACAGCCAATGATATGTGAATGACAATTGAATACACAGACCTGTTGATTTATTTTGATTTACTGTTTAGCAGAGTGTTAAAGAGGAGGTCTTTTTTTCCAATAATTGGCCATATCTTTTTAAAACACCCATATAATATATTGGAATGCTGTATTTTTGTAACGCTCTCGGTGAGATCTTTTCGATTCTTGAACAAAATATAGTACGTTTCATTTAAAAAAATGTAAGTTTGTGCTGCTACGTGGTTTTGGAACACCCTGTAGAATCGAAATTTATTTTCAAAATGTTCCCTCAGTAACTGTATTAGCTCACACAAAACCTTAAAGTTTTATCTCGTACCACAACGATGTAATCCTCCGATGTCAGAAGATTGCCCCACCCTGTATATATATAGTTAGGTCAAACTTTTATTGTGGGGGATGCGGCAATGTGAAAAAGTGAACTCTTTTCAGTTTGTTCTAAGCTTTCGGTAATTTATTAAAACCATTGTCAAAGAACTACAAAAGATAGGTACATTTATAGATATTTTAAAATAAAAATAAATAAGTTTAAAAGTAAAAAACATCAATTACTTACAACTAAGTGAGGTTATTCACAATATATATAAATCTGTATAAAATGGAGAAAAAACATGTTATATAATTCCCTTTTTCAAAGAAATTAAAAATAAAACTTTCAAAATTGACATTACGACATCGATGTTAATTTTAGTAGTCATAGAAATGTCTTTAAGTATGTTTAGTATATTAGCAAGTGAAATAATAGTTGGTAAGTTAATTAAAAGTAACAGAATTCTCATTTTCAATATTTGAATTTTTTGTTTGTTTGTCAAAAGATAATAAATAGCTATAAATTGCACTAAGTTTTTGAATATCTGTTCTTTTATTTAAGCAATTATCTTCTTGAGATATGAATGCCATTTCCAGGAAACTCCTTTTAGAGTAGTTGTTTTCTTTATGTAAAATTTCAAAGTTTTTATAATCTATTGTATGATTTGTAGAGAAAACATGTTCAGCTAATGCTGATCTTTCTGGATATAATCTTGCATCACTCTTATGTAGAGCTATACGTTTAGTTATTTTTTGTGATGTTTCACCTACATATACATATTTACATGTAGAGCAAGTCAATCTATATATTACATTAGAAAGATCAGTAAGAGGATCAATTTCTTTCAACTTACTATAAACACAATTAAGTGAGAGAACATTTTTATTCGCAAGTTTTATATTAGTTACTTCTTTTAATATTTTGGAAATTTTAGGTGTAAGCTCTCTAAAGTAAGGTAGGAGAATTCTGTTACTTTTAATTAACTTACCAACTATTATTTCACTTGCTAATATACTAAACATACTTGAAGACATTTCTATGACTACTAAAAATTAACATCGATGTCGTAATGTCAATTTTGAAAGTTTTATTTTTTATTTAATTTCTTTGAAAAAGGAAATTATATAACATGTTTTTTCTCCATTTTATACAGATTTATAGATATTGTGAATAACCTCACTTAGTTGTGAGTAATTGATGTTTTTTACTTTTAAACTTATTTATTTTTATTTCAAAATATCTATAAATGTACCTATCTTTTGTAGTTCTTTGACAATGGTTTTAATAAATTACCGAAAGCTTAGAACAAACTAAGAAGAGTTCACTCTTTCACATTGCCGCATCCCCCACAATAAAAGTTTGACATATATATATATAATTTTATTTAAATACAAAAAAATTATTTAAAGCTACAATCTTTCAGGAATAAACTGTTTACTTAAGGCATTGTTTAATATATATATATATATATATATATATATATATATATATATATATATATATATATATATATATATATATATAGGAGACGATTTATTTGGGGATGTGGCAATAAAATACCAGAGAGTACTCTTTTTAAAATATATTCCAAGCTTTCGAATATAACATATTAAACTGGAGTTTAATATGTAATGAACGTTTATGTCAATTATAAAATTTAATTTTTATCTATTTTTACAATTATACCGACATCCTCGTTTAAATAATTCCTTGAGAATGAATATGTTATATTCGAAAGCTTGGAATATATTTTAAAAAGAGTACTCTCTGGTATTTTATTGCCACATCCCCAAATAAATCGTCTCCGTTACTGAGTTGGCAAATATTTCTAGTAATTTATATATATATAAATAGGAAATAGTTTGTTGCCGATACTAGTTAGGTCTAACTATTATTGTGGGGGATGCGGCACAATAATAGTTAGACATATATATATATATATATATATATATATATATATATATATAAGGACAGGAATATTGGAGAAGCGGCAAAATTGTAAAATGAGTACTCTTTACACTATTTTCCAAGCTTTCGGAATATCTTTATTTCCATTTTCAAGGATTGCATTCGAGATTGTATTGAAAGTTATTTTTAATGGTAAATACATCTGATAATAATTTTGATTTGAATTTAAAAAAAAATAAATGTCAAAATGATGTCAAACAAAATCGTTTGCTTATAGAATAAGAAATAGTATACAATTATAACTAACCTAGTATGTCCAGAAACTCTCCTGCCAAACGGAATCTACAGTTACTAGAGGTGATGTTGAGTCGATTTAGCTCAAATTACCTTAATCCGAAAATGCTTCCTAAGGGAGCTACAGCCCTTTGAAGAAGACGTCCTCATATGAGTTTTCTTCAAATTATTCAAAAATACCGTTACTTAAAATATTCAAACTTGGTATAATCAATAAACAGTTACAAACCAGTCGTTCGCTGTAAATAAATTTTTTTCAGATCCATCACAAGCGTGTCAGTCGGGGGGACCAACAGGTATTTTTATTTAAAAAATTTTATTTTCAAGTTTTTTATGTATCTGACACCGAATTTGGAAAATTCAAGTTAAAATGTTCTCTTCTTTCAAATCGATATCATGAACCGTTTTCGAGAAAAATAAATTTAAACTTTTTGTGTTTCTTACATAAAATCATGTTGGATTATGAAATTGTATCTGTAATATCAAGTTGGCTTTGAAAAATCAACAAATTGTACAGATACTGGGAACAAAAGTCGTAAGTATTAAGTTGCTTACATTGTTTTGGAAATTTTAAATTAATTTTATTTCGTGAGGGTATGAAACAACAATCAGCATTAAAAAAAAACAAAAGTTAGAGATAATTACCAACAGAAATAAGGGAATTAATTTTACAACAGGACGACCGTTTGTCTCAATACACAAATTTATTCTTTTCTCTAAAGATCGTCTAATTTTTGCAAAAATTCCTGCATTATTTCTAATTTCATTACAAGCGTTTTGAATTCTTTGCCACAACTGATTACGGGTTTCTATTGGAACAGCATAGACTAATGATTTTAAATAAAACCAAATACAAAAATCACAGGGGTTTAAATCTGGAGATCTTGGGGGCCAATTAACTGGACCACCTCTTCCAATCCATTTATCGTGATAGTTATTTTCGAGATATTGACGAACCTCTCTACTGAAATGAGCTGGGCAGCCGTCGAGCATGAACCATAAATTATTTCGAATCATCAGGGGAACCTCATCTATTAAATCAGGTAAAACATTTTGTAGGAAATTAAGATATTCTTGTCCTGTTAAAAGGCTAGGAAGCTCTACGGGTCCCAGAAGCTGATTACCGATTACACCTATCCAAACATTTATACTAAATCTTTGCTGGTGCTTTTTCTCTACTGTTGCATGAGGATTATCACCAATGTAGGCATAATGATGTGCATTATGTAAATTAAAAACTCCGTCTCTGGTAAACGTAGATTCATCGCAAAATAAAATATTGGAAAAGAAATTAGGATCCTGATTTTTTTGTTCCGCAACCAGTTTGAAAAATCTATGCGGGCAGGGAAATCACCATGTACCATGGCATGAACTTTTTGAAAATGGAAAGGATGAAGGTTTTTTTTATGAATAATATTCCATATGTAAGACTTGGAAATGCCAGGATACATAGCAGCGAGTCTTCTGGTGCTAACCTCAGGATTATTTTCGATTTCAACCAAAATATCGTCTTCGTATTCCATTGTCACATCAGGTCGTCTACCAGTTTTAGTATTTTTAGGTACTACTGAGCCACTTTCTCTTAATCTTTGGTGTACGGCTACAAATGTTGCGCGAGCAGGATGCCTTCTGTTTGGAAATTTTTCCGCATATCTTCGCTCTGCTGCACATTGTACTTCCCCATAAACTAAATGCATATCAGCATATTCTTCATTCGAAAAATAAACCATTTTGATCAAATTAACTATTATTTTTTACTTTTCACACACAATAACAATAATAACTGTTTAGAATCAAAATAATTTGACACATTGTCAGATTTTGTTGATTTTTCAAAGCCAACTTGATATTACAGATACAATTTCATAATCCAACATGATTTTATGTAAGAAACACAAAAAGTTTAAATTTATTTTTCTCGAAAACGGTTCATGATATCGATTTGAAAGAAGAGAACATTTTAACTTGAATTTTCCAAATTCGGTGTCAGATACATAAAAAACTTGAAAATAAAATTTTTTAAATAAAAATACCTGTTGGTCCCCCCGACTGACACGCTTGTGATGGATCTGAAAAAAATTTATTTACAGCGAACGACTGGTTTGTAACTGTTTATTGATTATACCAAGTTTGAATATTTTAAGTAACGGTATTTATGAATAATTTGAAGAAAACTCATATGAGGACGTCCTCCCTTAGGAAGCATTTTCGGATTAAGGTAATTTGAGCTAAATCGACTCAACATCACCTCTAGTAACTTTAGTTTCCGATTGGCAGGAGAGTTTCTGGACACTCTGTATATCTAAAAATATCAAGATAGGCTAGGTTCATCTTCTTTTTTTTTAAATTTGTTTGATGTTATTTTAACCTCAAATGTTTGAAATAGACGAATTTGAAATTTGATGACACTCATGCTCCCTATCAATAGCCAAAAGGTAGTAATAAATATCACTCAAATTTTTATGATCACTCTTTCTATTGATGATATTTTGTTCTTGAGATATGTGAGCCATTTCCAAGAAAAGTCTTTTTTTGGTATTTGATTGTATATCTAAAATACTGACAAAATCAAAATCTATAATAAGGTCTTTATCAATTATATGTTTGGTCAAAGCACATCTATCGGGATATAATCTGGAATCACTTTTATGGAGAGAAATTCGGTTTTTTAATTTTTGGCTAGTGTGACCAATATATTTATCCTCGCAATTTCTACAAGGGATACAGTATACTACATTTGAAAGATTAAGAATATCAGTTTTATCTTTAACTCTTGTATACATTGATTTGATCGTTAAACATGTTTAATTTGCAATTTTTATGTTAGTAAGTGGTTTGAAAGTTCTAATTAATTTTGGTGTAATTTCTCTAATGTATGGCAAAGAAATATAGTAATAGGGAATTTCAGCATGTTCTGAAATAATGTCCAAATTTGGAGAGTTGTTATAAAATAGGTTTTTTATGAACTTGTTTGGATAACCATTATCTAAAAATAATTGATGAAGGATTTTTAAGTTTTTTTCATGAAATACAGGATCTGAAATATTAGTTATTCTATTTTTCATTTGCTTGATCAAATTAATTTTCATAGAATACTTATGATATGACCAAAAGTTCATGAATCTTCCAGAACTCATTGGTTTCCTATAACAATCAATAGATAAAGTGTTATTAGAATTTCTTATCATTCTAGTATCTAAAAAAGGTATACTTTGTAATTCGTCTTTCTTCTCTATTGTAAACTGAATGAGTTGATCATAGTTGTTAAATATGGAAAGAACGTCATCTACTTTAAAAGCTAGAATAATATCGTCAACATACTTTTTTATGAAGATTAAATTGAAAGGTAATATTTGTATAACTGAGTCTAACAAATTATCCATAACGTAACATGCTATAATTGGCGAGATTGTTGCTCCCATTGGAGTACCAAAAGTTTGTTTATATATTTGATTATTAAAAGTGAAATAGGTATTTTCAAATAGAAATGTTATGATATCTTGGAAATATTTCTTATTTATTTGACATTGTTGACTAATTTTTTCCCAATTTTTATCGATTGCCTTCAGAGCTGAATCTAGATATACATTACTAAACAAAGATACGACATCTAAACTACAAATAACATGGTTGTTTGGTAATTTAAATTTATTGAATTGTTTATATACTTCAAAAGAGTCTTTGATATAGTATTTTGTATTAAGATCATAAGCTTCTGTTGAAATTTCTCTAATATAAGAGCCTAAAAAATTAGTAGGAGTACAATGCAATCTTTGAAAATGGAAATAGAAATATTCCGAAAGCTTGGAAAATAGTGTAAAGAGTACTCATTTTACAATTTTGCCGCTTCCCCAATATTCCTGTCCTTGTACGTTATTATTCGGCAAATATCTACTATAACTATATATATATATATATATATATATATATATATATATATAGGAAATAGTTCGTTGCCGATACTAGTTAGGTCTAACTATTATTGTGGGGGATGCGGCAATGTGAATAAGTGAACTCTTTTTAGTTTGTTCTGAGCTTTCGGTAATTTATTATCACCATTATCAAAGAACTACAAAAGATACATTTATAGATATTTCAACAGGTATAAATAAATTCAGTTTAAAAGTAAAACATTAATTACTTACAACTAAGCGAGGTTAATCACAATATCTATATATAATATGTATAATATGGAGAAAAAACATGGTATAAGATATAATTTTCTTCTTCAAGAAATTAAATTAAAAATAAAACTATCAAAATTGACATTACGACATCGATGTTAATTTTTAGTAGTCATAGAAATGTCTTTAAATATGTTTAGTATATTAGCAAGTGAAATAATAGTTGGTAAGTTAATATAAAGGAACAGAATTCTCATCTTCAATATTTGAATTTTTTGTTTTTTTGTCAAAAGATAATAAATAGCTATAAATTGTACTAAGTTTTTGAATATCAGTTCTTTTATTTAAGCAATTATCTTCTTGAGATATGAATGCCATTTCCAAGAAAATCCTTTTAGAGTAGTTGTTTTCTTTATGTAAAATTTCAAAGTTTTTATAATCTATTATATGATTTGTAGAAAAAACATGTTCAGCTAATGCTGATCTTTCTGGATATAATCTTGCATCGCTCTTATGTAGAGCTATACGTTTAGTTATTTTTTGTGATGTTTCACCTACATATGCAGATTTACATGTAGAGCAAGTCAATCTATATATTACATTAGAAAGATCAGTAAGAGGATCAATTTCTTTCAACTTACTATAAACACAATTAAGTGAGAGAACATTTTTATTTGCAAGTTTTATATTAGTTACTTCTTTTAATATTTTGGAAATTCTAGGTGTAAGCTCTCTAAAGTAAGGTAAAGATGCAAAAAATATGTTAGTTGTAGTTGTATTCGTTACATTTTCTGAGTTCGTAATAACTAAATTTGGTTCAATTGCAGTATGTATGGGATGAGGGGTGTTAAACAGAATTTTTCTTACTAATGTTTTAGGATAACCATTATTAATAAATAGGTTAGATAATATATGTAAGTTTTTATCATGCATCGTACTATCTGAGATAATAAGTACCCTATTTTTCATTTGTTTTATCAAATTTATTTTTGTTGAAAATTTATGGTATGAAAAATAGTTGATATATCTACCTGAACTACAAGGTTTTCGATACCAATCAACTGTAATAGTATCATTTTTCCTTATAAGTCTGGTATCTAAGAAAGGAACGGATTGTTCTGTATCTTCAGTTTCAATTGTAAACTGAATGTGAGGGTCATAACTATTAAATGTTTCTAATATCTCATTGATGTTTATGATAGGTAGTGCTACGATAATATCGTCTACATATTTTTTTATAAAATGAAGATTGAAAGAAAGTACTGGAACAACAATGTCTAACAAGTCATCCATAACGTATGCAGCTAATATGGGAGATATATTTGCTCCCATTGGGGTACCAAAAGTTTGTTTATAAAAGTTTTTATTAAATGTGAAAAAAGTATTATTAAACAAATAAGTGATAATTTCTAAAAAAGTATTTTTGTTTATATTACAATGTAAACAAATACAATCCCAATGTTTATCAATAGATCTTAAGCAGGTTTCTAAGTATACATTACTAAATAAAGATACTACATCTAGACTTGCTAGAACATAATTTGGAGGAAGTTTCATATTATTGAATGTTACTGAAATTTGAAAAGAATCTTTTACAAAATATTCATTATTGCAATCATATGCATTAGTAAGTATATTAGTTATAAATGCAGATAAATGTTCTGTAGGAATTCCCATAGAAGCTACAATGGGTCTTACTGATAAATTTGGTTTATGTATTTTAGGTAAACCGTAATATTTAGCTATAGTACCATTATAAGTGGTTAATTGTTTTTTCGTATTTTTATCGATCTGATGTGAATCAAATAACTTTTTAATAAGTTTATTACAAGATGTTTGTAATGATGCAGTAGGATTAGAATTTATTCTTTTATATGAATTATTATTTTCAATTAGATCTAATGATAATCTTGTATATTCTTCTTTATACATTATTACGGTAGTATTACCTTTATCCGACCTTGTTACTACTATTTCGGGATGTTCTTTTAAAAAATTTTTTGTTTTGAATAATAAATAGCGAAAGAAAGAGGGTTGTGTTTTCTCTAACGTTGAATGTACATAATTAGTTATTACATTAGTTATTCTTGCTGTAGTGACAGAGCGAGTATTAGTATTTTCAATAGTATTTATTGTATTTTCAACATCTGCTAAAAATATACACTGTGTCCGTAAAGTATGGAACAAATTCATTTTTAGCTAAACAGACCATTTTAAGAAATAATCCTGAAACTCGTCGATTTTTGATTTTAATTTACCGTATTTTAAAATAATAATCTAATATACAGGGTGAATTACTTTCGAGTAATGACGTCACCGTCATTTTTTTTAAATGGAACACCTCCATTTTTTCTCAATTTTCGGATTACTCTAGCTGAGCTGATTCCAAAAATGTATCACATGTTGACTCCAATTGGTACAGGGTGGACCAAAATACAATAGTTTTGTGTGTGCTCATAAAGTAACGCGTAACATTCTTTATTAGTTAAATTAACAATATTATCAAAAATAGTTATTGTCTAGCGGCAATTGGTTTAAATGTAACACCCTGTAGTTTGTTACATTTTTAGATTAATAAAAATGAGCTGTTTCCAAACATGTTTGGTACTTGTGGTCTAGCAGACAGAATATGAAAGAAATTATTTCTTATCAATTTAAAAAAAAACATAGTCGTCTAGTTTTTTGTGAAATGTCATTATTTGTTTAGTAATTTATTGATGTTCAGTGACAGTTTACTAATACAATAGTTTTGGTATTCGTGAATGTTTTAATTATTGCTTAGATTTAATTTGAAGTAGAAATGGAGTTAAGTGTAAAACAAAATATTGAAATACTTATGATGATTGGGTATGGAGACAGATCGCGAACTCAGATGGAAGTGTGCAATTTGTTTAATGGTAAATATCCAGAAAGACCTATAACGCGTTCAACAGTCAGTAAGATTAAAAAGAAATTTCGAGAAACTGGTACGGTTGAAAATGAACGCAAATCAGGTCGTCCCTCTGCAAATGCTGATACAGCATTAGAAGTTTTACTTAGTTTTGAAGAAGATGCGCACACTTCTGTGCGTAAAGTTAGTCGCGATATCGGTGTTAGCAAAACAACGGTACACAAACTATTAAAGCTTGAAAAATGGCATCCTTATAAAATCAAACTTGTGCAGGAATTAAACGAAGATGATCCCGATAGAAGAATCCAATTTTGCGGAAAAATTATGGATAAATGTCACCGAGACCCTCTCTTGATACAAAACATTATTTTTTCTGATTAGGCCACTTTCACGTTAAATGGCGAGGTTAACCGTCAGAATTGTAGATACTGGGCAAAATAAAACCCCCACTGGATGCATGAGCATCATACACAATACCCGCAAAAGGCAAATGTATGGGCTGGAATTGTAAGAAATCGAATCATCGGACCCTACTTCATCAGAGATAATTTAAATGGGGCAACGCAGCTTGAGTTTTTAGGGGTATCTCGTACCTACTTTACGTAATCTGTTTCCCAGCAGACTTAATCCTGGAGGCTTTGATCAAAGTTTATGGTTTCAACAGGATGATGCATAAGCTGTAGATGTTAGAAGGTACCTAGATGAAATTTTTCCGAACAGGTGGATTGGTAGACGTGGACCTATTGAATGGCCAGCGAGGTCACCAGATTTCAATCCTTTGGATTATTTTATGTGGGGCCATCTGAAGAATGTTGTGTATCAAACGAAACCAGCAAATATTCAAGAATTAAAAGAGAGAATTCGGACAGCAATAAACAATATTTCTCAAGACACAATAAACAAGGTTCAACAAGAATTTGTACACCGTTTGGGTTACTGTCAAATACAGCAAGGGCTGCAGTTCGAACATTTATAAAGTCATGTATTTCATCATATTCTGTCCGTTAAACAATAAGTATTTTTGATAATATTGTTAATTTAACTAATAAAGAATGTTACGCGTTACTTTATGAGCACACACAAAACTATTGTATTTTTGTCCACCCTGTACCAATTGGAATCAACATGTGATACATTTTTGAAATCAGCTCAGCTAGAGTAATCCGAATATTGAGACAAAATGGGGGTGTTCCATTTAAAAAAAATGACGGTGACGTCATTACTCGAAAGTAATTCACCCTGTATATCAAATTATTATTTTAAAATACGGTAAACTAAAATCAAAAATCGACGTGTTTCAGGATTATTTCTTAAAATGGTCTGTTTAGCTAAAAATGAATTTGTTCCATACTTTACGGACACATATATACACTGTGTTCATTTGACCCACCCCACCCTTAACATTTAAAAAATGGTACATATTAGAAAAAATGCCGAAACACGTCAACTTTTAACTTGAGGGGGACACTTTTTGGCGCTAATGTCATAAACGTCAGATTCACCGCCTCTCTACTGGAGACACCCCTTACATTTTTTCAAATGGCATTAGGTATCAAGTTATACCTCATTTAAAAGGTCTGGTAGATCTCTATCTAATCTTTTTGTTTTGCCTTTGATACCAGCCTTCCATTGTTATTTAATCGTTTCTTAAAATTGGCTCTTTTTCAACTTTTCGTATTGTGTTATGATGGAAAGACTCTTTGAAGAATAAAAAATTCACAAATAGTAAAAAGACAACTGTCAACAAGAAAAAACTGCTATTTAATCATGTGTCAAAGTGACCACCGTTAACATTCAGGCAATAAAAGTTGAAAAAGAGTCAATTTTAAACAACGATTAAATAATAATGGAAGGCTGGTATCAAAGGCAAAACAAAATGATTGAATAAAGATTTACCAGACCTTTTAAATGAGGTGCGACTTGATACCTAATGCCATTTGAAAAAATGTAAGGGATGTCTCCAGTAGGGAGGGGGTGAATCTGACGTTTATGACATTAGCGCCAAAAAGTGTCCCCCTCAAGTTAAAAGTTGACGTGTTTCGGCATTTTTTTCTAATGTCCCATTTTTTAAATATTAAGGGTGGGTCCTTTTCAAATGAACACAGTATATATATATATATATATATATATATGTATATATATTGTTATGGTATGAAAATACCCTAAATAAAATATTAACTAATCATCAGGTATAACTAAAGCAATACGACCAACTCTGTTATTTGTTTACTTAATTTAAATAAATTCATCACAGTAAAAGAAATATAATAAGTTTTGGCAAACACTATATACTAAATTTTAGTAATCAATTTTGAAAAACCCCGTATAATCAAATAATTTAAGTTATAAATTGACAGATAAAAACAGGAGCACCAATTTCAAACAAATTGTGTAAAATACCAACTTAAAACTTAAGGGTATAAAAATAGAAATATAAAAATTTTGACCACTGCAATTATAAAATTAACAACATAGAAATTAAACAAATACCATATAGAAACTATAACATAATTTCATTTGAATAAAGCTACAATATTTTCAAAGATTGTAAATATCAATTTAGTAACAAACTCTTAAAATGAATCTGATTGATTGAAAAATAAAAAAATAAATTTGTTTAGAAAACAATAAAAAAATCAACAACTAGCAAAAATTTCTCAAAAGAAGAAAGACTGAAGAATTTTTTTTGAAATTTATAAAGAAAAATCTTTATGATTATTAATATAAAATACAAAGTGCCGGTAAGCAAGCAACTATATTTGAACCATTACATCTAATTCACCACGAACTAATATATCTGGCATTGTATTGTTTGATATAACAAAAAATCCACTATAGAGGAAATTGGACATAGAATAGATTATATCCACAACGAACGGACTGTGTAAAATCCACATTTAAAAAAAGGAATGTACAAGTTTTGATCTACACTGGACCGTCTGTAGTTTTCTGCAGGCCTTTTCCACATTTCCAACACCATTGAAACCTTCGAATTTGAAGATAGAATAGATATAACCCAATAGACATTCAGGTACTGTTCATATTAATTTTAAAGTTATTTTTCATGATATAGTATAAATTGTTGCTTATTAATTTGTTTTCTTAGTTATAATTAGATAAAAAAATACTTACAGAGCATTTGATAAAATCAATTCGTTAAATTAATCCTTTCACGATCCAAAGGAACAAACAGAATAAAACTTCTTCTTTTTTATGGAGTAAAATATCCTATGATAAGTAAGCTCATATCCACGTAATTGAATTTAGTTCTGTGAGTATATTTTTTTAATAGTGCGCCTGTATGAATGAATGAAATTTGGGTAGGCAAATTGAATGTAAATAAGTTAAATGTTTTTGAATATTTTATTATAAAAACATAATATAAAATAGTTGTTTGTTTGAATAAGATACAATTTATTCAAGTTTAATGTGGCTGTTTGTTTACATTTCTGTGACACCATTGAAATAAAATACTAGAATGCCAACTTTCAACACGAAGGCCAAAGAACAGAGTCGGTCTTCAAATTTTGTAATTTGACCTCACAATTAAAATATACCCTGAGATTAGATAAATATAATAATATAAATTTCTTAATATTAAATAAAAATAAGAGTCTCATAAAAAAAAATTGATAATCATTAATGGCGCCCAATTAAATCTGAATAAAAATTTTCAAAAATAATAAATAGAAAAAGGTAAGTATTAAACTCTTTAATAATAAATAAATTATATATCAATATTGCTTTCTATATTTTGAACACATACAATTTTTTTTTAAATATTTTTCAAACCATATCAATATATATGTTCGGGATGTGAGCCTTTTCACTGTCCTGTACTTAATGCCTTTTCCTTCGATAGATCGCTGGTGTTTTGGATGATAAATAATGTTCCACACAGTCACAAAAAAATAGAATATTTATTCAACACAGTATTTAAATGGTAAAAAAAAAGAAACAGAAATTTGACTTTATGAATAGAGTACAAATTAATATTGGTTTTATGATGTTACTACCAATTGTAGCCTAAATAGTATGCATGCTTGTTGCATGGAGTCTCAATTAAAACTGAGGGTGAGAAGGTGAGCCGGTACCGCGGAAAATGGGCACCAAACTCGCGTCCAGCGAGCATGCGTGTACAGTTGCTCGCAGGGTGGTCAAAATAAAATTGCACATAGGCGGGTATACAAATAATTAAATTAGGTAAATAATAGAAAACAGTTTAGAGGTCTAAACATGCCGCCCCCCTTGAAGGGATTGCCTTCAAAATAAATTAATCATGTAGATACAAAACATAAACATATGAGAATGAAATTGAACAATTGTTGAACAAACATTAAGAACTAACTAAAAAACTAAGAGATACACAAGAATAGCCTAAAACTAATAAATTGGTAACATACATATTTTGGTTACCGGTCGCTTTAAAATGCCACTATTTGTTCGAATATTCACAACGCGAACTATACCGTCTGTATCAGGAAATACCTCGCTTATGCGACCCATTTTCCAAAATAGAGGAGCTAAATTGTCGTCTTTTATCACTACTAGAGAACCGACACTTAAATTAGGATAATGTTTATTCCATTTGGAGCGAGTTTGCAAAGTATTAAGATACTGATTGGACCATCGCTGCCAGAAGTGTTGTGTTTGCTGTTGAAGTAGCTGATAATTATTCAATTTTCCTTCAGGCAAATTAGTTAAATTGGTTTGAGGTAGAGAAGTTAATACCTCACCGATTAAAAAATGAGATGGAGTCAATGCACACAAATCGTTAGGGTCATTTGATAATGGAGTCAACGGTCTTGAATTGAGAATGGCTTCGATCTGAGTAAAAATCGTAGACAGAGCTTCATATGTCAGATGAGCATTCCCAACTATTCTTTTTATGTGAAATTTGGCAGATTTAACACATGCCTCCCATAGACCACCGAAGTTAGGGCCAGATGGAGGAGAAAATGCCAATTAATTTGGCTAGTATTTAAATATTCAGAAAAGTTATTATCATTTTGCAGCTGACGAATTATTTCCTTCAATTCATGAAAGGCACCAACAAAATTTGTGCCATTATCACAAAAGATATCGGCACAGATGCCTCGGCGAGAAACAAACCTTTTAAGACAATTCAAAAATGAGTCGGTAGATAGGTCTGATGCTAACTCTAAATGAGCAGCCTTGGTTGAGAAACAAACAAAAACACACAAATAACATTTTACCATGGTTCTGTTTCTAGTTTTGCCGTCCTTGACTAAAAACGGACCAGCAAAATCAATACCAACAACGGAAAATGGACGTTGGGGTTGAACTCGCGATTTGGGTAAGTCACCCATTTGATAGGAGTGCGTTACAGGCCTTGCCTTAAAGCAGGTTATACAAGTGCGAATTAAACGCTGGGTGACATGACGACCATTTATGGGCCAGAATTTCAAACGTACTGCGGAAAGAGTCGTTTGTGCACCAGCGTGCAAGTGACGGATATGTTCGTACTGAATTATGAGGTTGGTGAAATGTGATTGACTTGGTAAGAGAATTGGGTGCTTCTGATTAAAAGAACAATTACTGAACTTCAAGCGACCACCAACTCGAATTACTCCATCGTCATCAAGAAATGGATTTAAATTAACAATGCGATTACTATGAGGTAGAGTTTTAGAAGCCTTGAGATATTTAATTTCGTCAGAAAAATGCTTGGCCTGAACCAATTTGCATAACACAATGGTAGAGTCTTCGATTTCTCTAAAGGAGAGTGACCCAGTTTTTCTGTTGTTTAACAATTTGGTACGAGAATTGTGTATGAATCTCAAACACAAGGCTATGATTCGCTGTAACTTGCTATATGAAGAATATCTCTCGATTATGGGGATGTTGGAAATAATCATGGTCATAAGAGTGACTTGGCTTGTTTTTTGTTCAGGAGGATCAGGCAAATTCCCTGGCATTTGAGGCCAGAGATTGTCCTCATCTAATAGAAAAGAAGGACCATGCCACCAAAGATGGCAATTTTTTAGTTTTATAGGATCTGAGCTTCTGGAGACGATATCGGCAGGATTGTGTTCTGAGGGAACGTGATGCCATTGAATACATTCAGTAGATTGCTGAATTTCAGAAACCCGATTCGCCACAAATGTGTTCAATTGTCTTGGTTGTAGACGAACCCAAGACAGAACAATAGTGGAATCTGTCCAGTAATGGACATGATTGAAGATAAGTTTCAAGGAACTAAGAGTTTTTTTTGTTAACCGAACCAATAGTAAAGCTGCTGAGAGCTCTAAACGAGGCAATGACAATGATTTCAAGGGTGCAACTCTGGATTTTGCACAAACAAGAGATACATAAGTTTTACCTGAAGCATCAATGGAACGAATATAACAGCAAGCACCATATGCTCTTTCAGATGCGTCACTGAATCCATGAAACTCCAGATATGAAGGATTTTCAATAAGGACGTGTCTGGGTATATTTATATCATTTAACATGTGGAATTGATCACAAAGAGTGATCCAAACGTTGTGAATCTCTTGTGGAACGCTTTCGTCCCAATCTAGATTCAATTGCCATAATTTTTGTATTATTAATTTTGCCTTTATTATACAAGGACTAATTAAACCCAAGGGGTCAAAGATTGAAGCCATACTAGCCAATATGGATCGTTTAGTAACCGATTTTTGTTGTGGAACGTTAACTGTGTATTGCTGCTTGTTGTAGGCATCTTATTGCAAGAAAACTTGCGCTTGCAGTACCGTACGTTACAGTGTTCAATTGAAAATGCTGCAGTTTTTCAGATGAACTGGCACGCCATAGAATTTTAAGCATAGGCCTTTGGTTTTCTTGTATCATAACACAGCGATACATTTTGGCGATGTCCGCCGTGAACGCAATTTTATGTTTCCTGAAATGGATGATTATATCGATCAAATCATCTTGGATCTTTGGTCCTACCTTTAAAGTGCCGTTCAATGAGAGACCACTTGTAGTTTTGGCAGAGCCATCAAACACGACTCGCAGACGTGTGGTTGCACTTGATTCCTTAAGAACGCCATGATGTGGCAAATAAAAATCTTTACCTTCAAAACTACTATCATACGGTGATGGTAGTTCGGTCATATGACCCAAATCTTCATATTCCTTCATGAAGGTATTGTATAATAAACGCATTTCTGGGTGCTTGTCGAGCTTCCTTTCGAGTGCATGGATACGCTTCAAGGAACTGTCGAATGAATTACCCAATTCAAGTAGGTTTTCCTTAAATGGTAAGCTTACGACGAATCTACCTGATTCATCGCGAGTGGTTGTTTTGTTGAAATGTTCTTCGCATTCATTCTCCTCAGGAGAATTGAGCGACCTTGGAGTAATCTCCTCCACGGACCAAAACCTTTCTAATTGTTGACTTAGCGTGTCGACGGTTACATTGCAAATAGACGTATTAATTTGTTGTAATGGAAGTGATCCTGACACTATCCATCCCAGTTTTGTTTTTTGCAAAATAGTTGTTTCATTGGCTAAAACAAATTGTCCAACGCAGAGTAAACTCCAAAAGATACCTGCTCCTATAAGCAGTTCTATTGGACCATTTTGATTGAAGCTGCTGTCAGCCAATTTAACGTTGGGTGGTATTTGTAATTGTTCTTTGTTGAACGTAACGTCAGGTAGATTTTTTGTAATTTTGTCAGTGATTAAACAGGAGACATTGTCCAATGAAAATGAATTAAAAATAGATTTGATTTGTACCGCAGTCATTTTAAATATTTTCGTTGTGTTATTTCCGAAGCCTTGAACGGAATGTGATATGTTGGATGAGGGAGTATTAAGTTTGTTGAATAAACTCGTGCTTATGAAGTTCGACTGAGAACAATTGTCGAGTAAAGCTCGACATGTGTGAGGGTTACCACAACTGTCGGAAATTAAAATGTTTGCAGTTGCTAATACAACGTAAGGTTGCAATTCATGTGCATGAATGACAGAAAGAGTATTTGAATTATTTTGATTTGGAGTGAGACTATTATCCTCTTAATACGAATCTGTAGATCCGATTGGCGGATGCGCTGACGATAAGGTTGAATGTCTTGATTGATCAGATTCTTCTGTGTTGACAGAACTAGTTAGATGAAGTAGTGAATTATGCCTAGAACCACACTTTTTGCAAGAAAATTTGCTTTTACAATCTTTGGAAAAATGTCCTTGGCGTAAACAGTTTGTGCAGGCAAGTATTTTTACTGATTTTGCTCAAACGCTCCAGAGGAGCTAACGATAGAAAATTGGAACAAGAAAAAATAAGATGATTTTTCTTACACAATATGCATGTTTGCGTGGAAGTGACAGAAAATGAACTGGAGTTCGACCTTGGTGAGGGTCGTTGTGAAATAGTATTTGCTGAAGACATGCTTTCTAAAATTTGGCACTTGTTATTCAAAAATGAAGTTAAGTTCTCCATAGTAGGAAGTTCGTTGCTCAACTTTAGTGAGAAATCTTCCCATTCCTTTCGCGATACCGAATCTAGCCGACTGGTTATGTGAAAAATAATAATAGCGTCCCAAGACTTAACTGGAAGACCTAAAGACTCTAATGCCCTCAAATGTTGCAGTGATTTATCAATTAGATTTCTCAGTTGAACATGTGATTCCTTAGCTACAGATTGAAGTTCAAATATTGACCTTAAATGGGATTGAATGATAACTCTTTTGTTTTCGTAGCGTTGGCATAAAAGGTGCCAAGCCTTTTTATAATTTACATCAGATACTTCTAATGAACTAAGAACCTTCACCGCATCTCCCTTGAGACAAGACTTTAAATACCAGAATTTTTCAATGTTATTTATGTGTTTGTTTTTATGAATTAAGGAATTGTAGGTGTCTGCAAATTGCAGCCATTCATCATACGATCCTGAAAATTCAGGTAATTTGATTTTTGGCAAATTTGTGTTTTTGTTTGAGTCAGTGTTACTTGATAAATGTTGCTGATCAGATGGCTTATGAAAATGTTTGTCGATTAGAGATTTAGCTAAACCTGTGGAATCAAAAAATTCCTCTTCAAAATCAATACGAGATTGTGAATGATCAATCATTGTATCTGTTAATTCTAATTCTGCTTGCACATTTGCAAATTCGTTCCACAAAATTTGAACCTTCTCCAACCTGACTTGCAATTGATAAATTTGTTTCTCGTCGATAAATGCATCGACAAATTTTGTAAACCGTGCGAGAGCTTCGAATAATTTGTCTCTGATATGGTATAAGTTTCTTTTGTTATCAGTAATAAATGAAGTTTTTTCTGGTGCTGCTTCATCGTTAGAAGCCATTTTTATCACCAAGAAAACGAATTAAAAAAAACAAAAGAATTAAATGATTTGAATTAAATTTGAAAATGTTTTCAATGCAAGGAAAAAGTTAAAAAATACAAATAATTTTTTAAAATGTTGGGAAACTCAATAGTATACCCTGTATACGACCTACGCCGATCAAGCTGGAATTCAGTTAATAAGTAAAGTTGTACAATGAAATAGTTTTGTCAATAATTTTTACTGTGTAGCTTTGTAAATGCCACAAAACGTGTAACTGAAAATGTACCCTATATTTTGCACAACGTGCAATGGAATGATAATGTTTTTTGTCTACCAATTTTTACAGTGTAGTAAATATTACAAAAAGTGTAATAATTGAAGTACCCAACGTATATTATGCACACGGTGCAGTGAAAATGTGATAGAATGTAAATGATTTTTGTCAAGACACCGCCTTGACAACTAAATTACACAAAGTGTAGTAGCAGAAATTGATTGTGAAATAAAGTTACAAATAACTTATTATTAATTGAATATGTTCAAACTGCATAAAATAAATAATTTCATAAATCCAATGTAAGTTTACAGCGTTCCTTCAACCAGCAGACAAACAAATTGGCAGCAACTGTAACAATTTAACATAAAAAAACCAAAACACTTTTTTATAAAACGCTTCGAGCTTCAGGTGTGCCCGTCGCCGTCCAGCTGGCGCCTGGAAACAGTGGAAACAACAAATTTGACCTCGTGATTCAGCTTTGGACTGCCGGCAATTGTTTCGTCAGATGAACGTTGAAAGTTGTGCTTTAAATTTAGCACATATAATAAGTAAATTGTACTTACAGGTGGATGAATTCTATTGAAACTGAAATAGTTATTTTACCCAAATAACTTCACTAATGTTGAACAAATCGAAACGACCATGTGTACTTGTAGCTATGTATTTTGATTTAATCGGCTCGTGGGACCATGTGCGGGATGTGAGCCTTTTCACTGTCCTGTACTTAATGCCTTTTCCTTCGATAGATCGCTGGTGTTTTGGATGATAAATAATGTTCCACACAGTCTCAAAAAAATAGAATATTTATTCAACACAGTATTTAAATGGTAAAAAAAAAAGAAACAGAAATTTGACTTTATGAATAGAGTACAAATTAATATTGGTTTTATGATGTTACTACCAATTGTAGCCTAAATAGTATACATGCTTGTTGCATGGAGTCTCAATTAAAACTGAGGAAGAGAAGGTGAGCCGGTACCGCGGAAAATGGGCACCAAACTCGCGTCCAGCGAGCATGCGTGTACAGTTGCTCGCAGGGTGGTCAAAATAAAATTGCACATAGGCGGGTATACAAATAATTAAATTAGGTAAATAATAGAAAACAGTTTAGAGGTCTAAACAATATATATATATATATATATATATATATATATATATATATATATATATATATATATATATATATATATATATATATATGTTTGTAATTAGCTAGGAGCTAAATAATGATTAGTTAACTTACTTATGAAAGAAAGTGCACCCGGCTGGCCTTATGTACGCTGAAACACTCGGAAACATTCATCATTTGTATAAGGTAAATAATGGTATTTTGAAGTCTGGAATCTACAGTTTACACATTGTATATTCTCAATGGATTTGCCTGAAGGATAAATAAGACGTCGAGGTATAGGCCAAGCAATAGGTAAATATTTTTGACAAAAATCCCAGTAGAAAACGAATGGTTCTATCATATGAAAGACATTACGTAGTATACTTTTGATATGTTTTGGACACGCAAATGTTTTTCAGTAATTTGTTATAAACATTTTAGACGAAAAAAACCTTCCTTTCTTAGTTTTTTTCATATAACGTAGAAAGTACTGAAGTAATCTCAATGATATGTATATATAAATCGTAGGTAATTAAAATACGAACAAAATGAGGGGTCGAGCGAGTTAATTGAATAATTAGGAACCGAGAAAATTGGAAAAAACCGGAAAATTAGTCATTTTTTGAAAATTCATATTTTCATCATTTTTCAATTGTAAGAGCTGAAACTTGGTACAAAGGAAGTTCTTTATATGCACTTTATATGTGCGATGACGAGGCGCCAGGCGACGCTTACTTTTATCGCAATTGCAACTGTAATTTTTTTATGCGATAATTTGCGAAGTGACTGGATGCGTTATCGATTGTCCAATTTTAAATTTTAAAGCGGTTTTTAAAAATACAGATATAGAGCCATAAAACTTATATTTTCGATTTGTGATCAAATGCTGCGAAGTAGGTCAAAAACGCTCGGAAATGCGGCCGAAAATGATCCACTGCCGGAAAGTAACGGAGTAGAAGGGTAGCGGGGATCGAGGAGAGGCATACTATATAGATATACGATGAATGCAGGTTTTCTATGGTTTTTCCCTGCATTTTAATTTCTGCAATTATCCGGAACAGCGATACATTGCGGAAATTAACCAAATGGCCAACCTTTGGGTGCACAGCCACAGCTGTCCCTACTTGCAATTTTCTTTCAATTACACCCCGAAGAAGACTCAATTCTATAACAGGGTAGAATAAAAATTTTTTTTTTAAATTCTTAAAATTTTCAAAAATTTTTCTTGAAAATCCAAATTAGGATTTAATTAATTTTCAATAGTAAAATCATGTTCGAACAAAAAAAAACACTGGCGATGCAACGGCTACTCAGTTTAGAGAGCACCTCAGGTGTAGATTCTGAGACCAAACTAGTACAAATTCAGAGAGTAGTCTTACCGGTTCTCGGGTAATCCTACTTGAAATTTAGATAAAGGTAAATTATGAAAGTTAAGAAAGGTAAGTGGGTGCCACCCTGAATAATACTAGCTTATTTGTTATTCACATCAGCATTATAACGACAAATCCTGTGAGATTGGAAGGGAAAATAAACTTTATGAACAACGTTTTTAAATTTACAAGTTGTATATTGACTTTGGAAACAATTTTAAAACGGAAAAAAATTAAATGACTAGTTCATAGAGGTTGTTCTTGGTTGAAGAAGCTATCGTTAAAATATGTTGGTGTTACTTCCCATGGTTCCAGTCCTGGTAATATTCCAGATATAGGTATAGTGATAGAGATGGAGTCAGTCCTGGTTACAGATGGAGTCAGTCCTGGTTTCAGATGGAGTCAGTCCTGGTTTCGGATGGAGTCAGTCCTGGTTTCAGATCCAGGCTTGTCCCAGGTAAAATTTCGGGTCCAGGTAAAGTTCTGGTCCAGGTAAAGTGCTAAGGAACAATAGCATAGTATCAGGAACAAATTTATCCAGCCTGACAAAATCCAGGATGTCTGAACGAATTTACTAATCTAGTATTACAATTCTGTGTTACAAGAAATTATTAAAAACGTGGTTCATACAAACATCCTGTATTTTACGTTACGATAATAAAATAAGCGAAAGCATAAAGAAAGCATAAAGAAATAACGGAAAATTTAATTTTATTAAATAGCTGAAAACATTAATTATAAATTACCAAAGGAAAGAAATACTGAACGAATATTTTAAATAAATTCAATCGGTAAAGCTAACAAACAAACAAAAAATATACCAAAAAACGTGATAAGAGACACGATGCAGGTATCTGGTTCTGGAACGTCACCTATGTAATTATAGTAAGATGATGGAAATAAATTATACAGATAAGCGAATGAAGTTAAGACACACACTTACCATTCGATGTTGAATGCACTTTGTTACGAAAAGAAAAATGGTGGCTTTAACCACGAGTTAAGTTTAATACTTATCTCTTCATGTTTGTTCAAGGAAAGAATGAAGTCCTTTATTCCGTTGACTTAAATAGTCTCATTGATCTCTGAATTAAATCAAATTCTACGTCCTAGCTTGCTATTCAGTCCGCAAGTCTTGACAACAAAAAGAACCAATACTTCGATACACTCGACAACGCATCCAGATACGTTGAAAATTATCGTATGAAAAAATTTAAAATGCAATTGCGATAAAAGTAACCGTCGCCTGGCATCTGATCTTCGCACATATAAAGTGCATATGAAGAACTTCCTTTGTATCAAGTTTCAGCTCTAACAATTGAAAAATGGCAAAAATATGAATCTTCAAAAAAAATTTATAATTTTTCGGTTTTTCCAAATTTTCTCGGTTCCCAATTATCCGATTAACTCGCTCGTTCCCCATTTTCTTCGTATTTCAATTGCCTACGATTTATCCATACATACCATTGAGATTGCTTTTGTACTTTTTACGTTATATGAAAAAAACCAAAAAAGGGTGGTTTTTTTCGTTTTAAATGTTTATAACAAATTACTGAAAAACATTTGCGTGTCCAAAATATATCAAAATTATACCACGTGATGTCCTTCATATGATGGCATCATACGTTTTCTACTAGGATTTTTGTCAAAAATTACTATAGGTACTTGCATGCTCTATTGCTTGGCCTAGTAAAATAATTTATAGGACGCTGACAATTCACCGTAATAATTTAATACATTGGCTGCTAGAATAGACAGTTATATCCGTTGATTGTTAGATATTCGATTTTTCCTCGGTCACTAATCCACCCATTTCTGTAGGTGTGGTGGAAGTAATCGAAAGTAACAGAGCGTAGCACCATCTTATTGAATCATTAAGTACGTCAATATTCCACTCTCTTGCGTGCTATACTATTTTATTAATTGGATTCATCATGTAGTGACAAAATATTCATAACTCATCAAGTAAAAGCTCATAAATATACAACCCAAATTTCAGCTGTGACTTTGTAATAAGGAATTTGCCGGAAAATGTTTATCTCATGCTTCCGAGTATTTATACAAGGCGTTTGAAAAACGTGGATTTGGTTTCATATATCTCCTTATGCATATATAGAGGAATGGAACTTGCATTCTAAAGAGCTTGCCAAATTAAGAAATTGTGACATTTATGACTATATCATATTCTTTTAGGAACTTATAATTTGATATATTTCTAAACAAAACTACGTACGCTTGAATGAAATAATAAATAATAAATCTTACCAGTATTTAAAAGTTTCTGTTGTTCATCTAAAGCCATTCCAAACTTATCCGGTAAAGATTTGCCCAAGTGAGGCATGATAATAAATTCTTAAAAAAGAACCATTTTCACCTGTAACAAAAAAAGATTATTCTTTATTTTATTTTTGGGAAATTGAACCTCAATCAGCATTATATATTTTTATTCCAACGTTTTGGTAGCGTTCTAGCTACCGTTATTGAGAAAAATTAAATTAAAAAAAAATGTTTGTCCCCATCTGACACTTCAACAACTAGACAATCAATGATAATCTTTGAAGTTTATGACTGAAAGAAAAACGAACGACTAGACTAGACCGCTAATCAGACGCATAATTTTTTTATTCGTCCGAAAATGGGGGCAATAGAGGAGTTCAGTTTAAGGTCAGTGTGACCAACAAAAAGTGGTTTTTACAAGAATGACAGTTAATGTCTACCATTCAAAACATAAGATTTTTGCAGGTCTTTTATCATTATGAACATCTATATTGGTTTATTAAACAATTAATACACCCCTGAAGCGTAAATCTTAAAATTTGAAATGACATCTTAGCTGAATTCTCAACGCATCGGTGACCAATAATTCTAGGAACTTTTGACAAGTCACCATTTCATTTCTATCATTATGTCACTAGTTATGTCAGATGTCAGTGTTATTTGTTTCTGTTGATATTCGTTTAATCGTTTATGTTTATTTTCCATACTTTTGTAGTAGTTCTAGTCAATTGCATCACTTTATTCTTCTGATTGTTTTTTCCACTGACATCTGACATAACTAGTGACATAATGACAGAAGAGAATTGGTGATTTGCCGAAAGTTCCTGGCCACCCATGCATTGAGAATTCAGCTGAATCTTCATTTGAAATTTTTAGATTTACGCTTCGGGGGTGTATTCATTGTTTCAATGAAGCAATATATATGTTCGAAATGATAAAAAACCTGCAAAAATCTTATGTTTTGAATGGTAGACATTAACTGTCATTCTTGTCATAAAAACCTCTTTTTGTTGGTCACACTGACCTTAGACTGAACTCCTCCATTAAAATTAATGCACCAATATTTTATTAGTAATTTTCTTTCGTACTGAAAGAAGTGATCTATGTTACTAAAATCAGGTAGATCAGTTTAAGCGATCGTTCTTTCGTTTTCAATCAGTTCCCCCTCTCCACCTAAAAAGGGATCATAAGTAATGATTCTAAACGCGGAATTTATTATATCAGTTAGATCACATTGGTAAAGTTAACCTTAAAATTTTAAGCTTGAAGTTCATAACCCGTAGCTACTACTGATGGGTCCTGAGGACCCATCGTATTTTTCAAATTCGTGTATTTCTTAAACTAGACAACATTGTATATTCTCAACCTCAGTACTCTTGCGCAATACCATGGGCCTTGTTCAGCGGGCATAGTTTCGTACTTCAGTATTGTTCTTCTAGGAGAAGTGCGGAGTTAATGATTAATTGGGTCCTGAGGACCCATCAGTAGTAAATACGCGAAAATTTAATAATTGTTTATTTGTTTCCTAGTAGCTACTTTTTTGTTCTTTTTTGCAAGGTAAGTTTTTATTATTTATCAGTAGGTATTAGTATCTACAAGGTATCAATTGATACATGATAATATGGTTTTTTATTCGGTATCAAGAAGAACCAACCGTTGGCCATTGACCATTTTTTTTGCTGTTCTGAATATTGCAGGTGTAAATGCTCGAGTACTGTACCAATTTGCATATCACAAGGTCAACAGGTAAAACGATATTTATTTCTCACGACTTTGGCTAAACAGATAATAGATGAACATCTGCGACTTAGAATGTCCAATAAAAAGGTACACTTAAAAATACGAATCCTCATTGCTGAACTATTGGGAGTCGCGATTCCTATTTCTAAGCAACCTCAAGTACCTCCTGAAAAAAGTAAGAGGAAACGGTGTGCCATTTGCCCCACCAACAAGGACAGGTAAACTGCGATCCAGTGTGACACATGTAAATTGCCTATTTGCAATCAATGTTGAAAAAATTGTGCCCTAAGTGTTTTGAAAAATAATTTTTTGTTTTTTTTTATTTATATACTCTAACATACCCAATAATATTAAGTTTTTGAATAAAAGTTTGTTTTAAATGATTTTCCTGTAATTATATTATTATGGGTCCTGAGGACCCATCAGTAGTACATATGTAACAAAAATGTGTCGGTAGTAGCTACGGGTTGTACATTTACGTTTTTACCGGTTTTTACAGAGATAACCCTCTTTGGTGGAAATCCTAATAATTAAAAACGTAAATTGCACCTGAAAATGGCAAACCAAAGTTTATTACATGTTCAATTATACGATCCGGAATCAAAATATTTGTACAGTGTACAAATGAATGAAAGTGATGCCAAACGTTGTGATTCGTTAGAGAATACGTACCAAATTTCATTCATAATTTTCAGATATTACGTTTGCCCATAAAGTACTAGAGGACGCAAAAAGTGAAAAGTTCATTTTACTGAATGATTGTACTGCAAGTACATCTCTTGACGGAGAACAGGAGGGTACTGTCTCATGGAGTCCCATTGAAGGGGAAGAATATGAAAATTATTCTTCATCTTGGTCCTACAATGAAACCAAACTTCAATGCTGTCAAGAAACGAAAATTTGTCTGGCAAAACATTTCCGATGAACTTTTGGGCAACAAATTCCAAAAAACTGCTTTACAGTGTGAAGTGAAGTGGAGAAACTTGGTCAGGACTTATAGGAATATTAAAGATATGAAGAAATGTACAGATATAGTTTGGCAAGTCTATCTAAAGCTACGCCGCATCGGTAAGGGGGGAGGAAACATGGCCGATATCTATCATAAACGTACTCATAGCGTATGGAACCTATTTTATAAAAGTATTAAAAATAATAATTATTATTATGTAATAATTCTATAAAGAAACTGATTTATGCTTTGCTTTAAAGGTAAGGTATTTTTCAAAACAAATAATGATAAAAATCGTACTTGAATTCAATATGGATACGATATAATAAGATACCAAGTAAAACTGAAAATACGAAGCTAAATATACTGACAATATAAACGCCACTGGATAATCAATGTCAATCAATTGTCGAAGTGAGAGGGATGAACACACGCACGCGCTTGCCAATGGGAAGTCAGGTGGTTACTTAGCAACGGAGGTTTGATAAATATTCACCAATTGACTTAGTCGAAGGGCGTGGTAATCATGATTTTCGCACGACGTTGCCGGCTTGAAAAATACCCATAACATATTTAGAAAAGTGTTCATCTTTTAATATTCAAAAATTGAAAAAATAATGTTAATAGACAAAATCCAATGAAGCAAGCACATTAAAGAACTAACGTTTTATCATTATTGATATATTGTTAATAATAAAAAGTCCATTTTCTAATTATTGTCACTACAAACTTAGCACTTTAGCTTTTTCATAGTTAAACGTGGCAATATCGAATGTTTTCGACCGCATTCCTTTCACAGCTTCAGTTATGTTTGCCAAACTAAAGAGAAGGTGATAAGTTCAAATTTTTTGAGAAAATCGATGAAATAATGAGAGATAAGCCATCAACTTCATGTACCCATACATTCAGCAGTCTATCGTCAAATGCGGTATCAAATATTAACAGTCAGTCTGATAATATTGAAAATTGTTCATCCCCAAGTGAAAATGTTCTATCTCAAAGGAATTGTGACAGTAATGATACGTGTAAAATCTCCATCCCAGGATATTAAATGCGGTAAAAAAATTAAAAAAAGAAAAACAACTGACGAGAAGAACTTTTAGATATCAAGATCAGTTACTTCAAAAAAAAAAAAAGAAGAGAGGTTTGAAACAAGGGAAAAAAGGAAAGAACAACATTTAAAGATAAAAGAGCAATTGGTTGAAAAGGAACAAAAACGCATAAATTTACTAGGAAAATATTTGGGCAGTTCCTCTTATAAATAAATACTAATATGGGATTTAATAGTTAATTAATCTATGATTAATAATTATGTTCCTAAAAAGAAATATGTTATTTTTTGTTTGTTGATTAAAAATAAATGTTCTTATGTATTGTGGAGAGAAAAATTCATTCATTTTTTATCCTATTGCATAATATGTTTTTCAAAGAATGTTAATTTATATCAAAATACATTTAATTTTTTGGAAGCATTTTTAATAAATTTATTTCGAAGTACATATTTATGTAACTATATATCTTAAAAATAAAGAAAAGTTGAGAGATTTTATTGAAAGCTAAATGATCTCCATGAATATATTAGTTATGATTTTTATGTTCGAATGAAAAGAAATCCTACTGTTGAAAAATTAAAATATTCTTCAGGAAGCATAGCAATGATTGAATTCATTTGAATACATCTAAGTAGTTGTATAAATGAACATTTTTTCTAACTTTCAGAAAAACGATTTTAATATGTTTAACTGTGACAGTACTAAAAATAAAATATCCTAAATTTAATTGTATAAATTTCTGAATAGTTCATCTCTTCTTGTTAATCCTTGAATCTCTCCAAGACATCTTCCTCGTCCATCTGTTGACATTTATAACCTGTAATTGTATGGTTTTCCAGATCCTCAATGTGGTCATCCCAACTTATACATAAATTATGGAGCACAACAGCAGCAACCACCGCATTTACAATAAATGTAATGTCCTTATTTGAAAATGTGGTCAAACGTCTAAATCTCCCTTTTAAAAGGCCAAATGCATGTTCTACCACAATTCTTTTCATTGATAAGCGTACTTTAAAGTTTTTTTGATTATTTGACAAATTTCCATTGTCTTTAAATGGAGGGACTAGCCAGGAAACAGATGCTGGATAAGCAGAATCCGCTAAGAAATAATAAGGCTTTAATCTGTTTCCTTGTTGAAGATAACTAAAAATGGGTGATTTTTTCAGAACCCTAGCATCATGGAGACTTCCTGGTTCGCCAACATAAATGTCAATAAACCTTTTTTTGTTATCAACGATATCTTGCAAAATTATGCTATGGAATCCTTTCCTATTATAATAGTCTTCTTGATTTTCTTTTGGCCTGTTAATTTGAATATGGCTTCCATCTATAGCTCCAAGGGTATTAGGAAAACCATCATCAACTTCAAAAGCATTGGGAATCGGAATAAAATTAGGTCTTTCTCGACGACTCGCCAGGATTACCGCCTACTGAAGAGCTTCGAAAGTCGGTGGACTACTGCACGGCAGTCTAACATCCTTTGTGCTAAAAACACTGGAGAGGTTGGTTGATAGGTATATGAGGGAAAAGGTTGGGCTTAGGTATCCTTTGCACAACAACCAGCATGCGTTCCGGTGTGGTAAGTCAACGGAAAGTGCCTTACACCAACTGGTAACACAGGTGGAAAAGGCGCTGGAAAGTGGCTTGATCGCCCTGGACGAATTTTTGGACATACAGGGGGCTTTCGACAGCACTCCTGTAGAATCAATGAGTAGAGCTGCAGTAGACCATGGAATAGAGCCAATGGTAATTCATTGGCTTAGGGCCATGCTACGCAACCGCACAGTAGAGGCTGCATGGAAAGAACAGGGACCTAATACAAAGGGTCGTGAATAGGGTACAGGGCCGGTGCAACGACCAGGGAATTGCAGTTAATCCTGCCAAAGCTGAGGTAATTGCTTTCACAAAGAAGAAAGGTATAAGACCTGATAGTCTGCACCTTGGTGGAGTGCCACTTCCAGTGGTTGAACAAGTGAAATATCTGGGAGTGATCCTGGATAAGTCGCTGACATGGAAGGCTCACCTTGATAGTCGCCTGGGCAAGGTGACTAACACGTACTGGGCCTTTAGGAGAGCCATTGGTCCGAAATGCGGACTAACCTCCAAGACGATCTTGTGGTTCTATGAAGTGATCATGCTGCCGATGCTCACATACGCGGTTCTGGTCTGGTGGCCAAGGGTAACCCTGGCCACGGCTATGTCGCAACTGGCACGCCTCCAAAGGGTGGTCGATTTGGGGGCAACTGGCTGCATAAAAAGTACACTAACTGCTGTGTTGGAGTTGATTCTTGGACTTCGGCCTCTTCACCATGTGATCGAGGCTGAGGCTGGGAGGGCACTCCTAAGCTTGAAAAGTTTGGGATATGTGCGAAACGGGGAAGGGTGCAGGCACGTCTGGGAGATGCCCCTGTTCTGGCTCGAGCGGCTGATGTCTGCCTGCGCAGTTCTCCTTCGTAACCACCCATGGGGTGAAGATCCGAAATAGTGAATTCTGGGTAAGAGAGGGAAATTCACAGCCTCATGGCATCCTCTGGAACACAGATAGCTCATGCTCCAGCGAAGGAGCGGGGGCTGGAATTTACTCCAGGAACCCAAGGATACAAGTCTGTGTTCCATTGGGTAAGGGTGTGTCTGCATATCAGGCTGAGGTATACGCTATCTTGGAATGTGCGCAGATAAACCTAGACAGAGGTTATACGGACCGACGCATAACCATAAACACCGACAGTCAGGCGGCAATCAAGGCCCTGAGTGGACATACCATCAACTCAGGGCTTGCTGCTGTATGTCGTGAACGCCTTGCTGACCTAGCAAGGCGGAACACAGTGTGGCTAGAATGGATTCCGGCCCACTCTGGTATTGAAGGCAATGAAGGGGCGGACGCGCTGGCTGTGGAAGGGGCGGCTACCCATTTTAACGGCCCAGGCCCGACCTTGGGCGTCACAAAACGAACAATCCGTAAGGAGACGAGGAACTGGTTGAGAAACCAGCATCTCGCTCACTGGAGAGCTCCACAGGATCTCAGGCAGTCCAAGCTCCAGTTGAGGGGATGGACTGATGGACATGCTAGAGCTGCTCTAGAACTACCAAGGAGAAGGTTAAAAAAGGCAGGACTCCTAACAGGGCACTGCTGTCTGAGGAAACACTTCTGTAACCTAGGTTTAGAGGAAAGTCCCCTATGTAGGGGTTGCGACATGGCTGACGAAACGTCGGACCATGTTCTCCTCGTATGTCCACATTGGGCTGTGCTACGCAGGCGAATCTTCGGAGTCCCTGTTAAGGCCCCTGGGGACATAAGCAGGCATCCACTGAAGAGGATTGAGTCCTTCATCGAGAGACTCGGCTTCATGGATGCATAAGTAGCAGGAATGGCACAATGGGCCCGCCAGTGGCCTCAGTGCCGGAACCTTGGCTTCAGCTTTTCTTGGCCAAGGTTCGCCCGACTAAATTAGTAGTAGTAGTAGTATGTCTTCCTGGCAATTTTATAAAATCTTCAGCCATATTTTTTAAAATATTGATTACTGTAGAGACAGTGTGATGACAGACACTTCGAGTAATATTGAATATATCTGCAGCTTCTCTAAATGTATTGGTATTAGCTAGATAATGTAAAGTTATATGAACTGCTTTTGCTTTTCCAGTTTCCTCCACTATGGGATTTTCCCAAGTCAATCAAATCACATAGTCTATTCACAGAGGATCTACTCAGTGGGAAGTTGCTTGATAATCTGGATCCGAATATAAGAACACTGTTTTTTCAAAATAGTTCTCAACCCTAGCATGTCTTTCACGGAATTTGAATTCTTCCTCACTAAACGAATCTTCTTCAGTACTCGAACTACTACTACTACTACTACTACTAGAGCTTAAAAATTGAATGGGGTTTACAAGGGAATTTAATATTAATTTTCTTTCCATCTCGTTAGTTGTACACAGCGTTAGTCAATAAATAAATTTAAAAAAAAACCTCCAAATGACAAAACGCCATGTTACTTGCGTACATAACCTCACGAAAACGTCTTTGAGGCTATGATGAAAATGGGCGCATTCTTTTGGGCATTCAGTGAATATGATGTGTTCTGATTGCAAAATCACTTCCACTTCAATCACATAAGTTCCATCAGTTGAATCAGTACGAAAGAACATAGTTATTAACCTTTTCCAAGTACGTCATCGTGACGAATTTCTGTCACCGGACAACCTTCACACTAAATTATAATATGACCTCAAACCGACTAATACAACACGATAAAACTCATAACAATTGCTTTTTTACACATTTAAATTATTATAGTATCCAACCAACTAATACACACTAGTAATGGTTGGTAATCTCATCTGGAAAGAGTCAGGCGAAACAGCTAATTAGAGGACATTCGCCAACGTTGATTTTTTATGGTTTTCGAGTATGGTACTTTTGCATCCAATTTTCATTAAACCAACATCGGGTGTTGTGTCAGTTAAACTTCTGTTCCAATTAAACAGAATTTAGCTCTAATTTTAGTCCTTGCAATACAACATTGCTCCTTCTTTTTTCGTGTTCCATGCGCTCTAATCTCCCATCGATATCCAATATAGGTTTCTTCGTTTTTTGGATCTTTACCTCAAGTTTCTTATTTTCAGTTCTTAATTCATTGATTTCATCTGCATACACCTTTTGTTCTTCTCTCGTTTTCTTAATCTCTGTATCCATATCGGTTATCTTTTCCCCCATTGACTGCATCATCTTCATTAAGGCCTCTATGTTATCTTCTAATTTTCTCTGATTCTTAATTGGTGATCTCTCGGTTATTTTACTTTTCTTAAAAGTATCATCTGTAAGATCTTCTTCATCCTCTCTATCGCTTTTTCTTTTTCTACTTTCATCGTCGCTAAACATTTTGCTAATAATTTATCTTAAGTACGATCCTGTTCTTTTAAATTGTATTCAAATAATATATTCGCTTAGATTGTTCCTCAATTTGACTATTATCTACTCTTATCTACAATAATTTATAAAATACCACCTCAAATTAAAATTTATCTCTGTTAACACCGCGAAAAAAGCTGTTGGCCGGTCAACCAATAAATAACCAGTAATAGTAAGTATGTACTGTACGTATCGTACTTGTATGTATTACGGGTCATTTTTTCTCGTTCTACTACTAACTACTCTGCCGCAGCAGCTTATGTTGACGTAAGTCGAGCTCGGTCTCATCGTACAATTGTACGGCACGCACTGTACGGCACAATTTGGTGTACTGTACGGAGTGTGCTAGTACAACCAATCGTACGGGTTTTGCCCATCACTACACTATAACCACTTGACAGATTTAAGTGCTCGTAATACCCCTTAAATTAGAAGTTGATTACGGAGCCGAAATCAATCACAACTTTCTCACTAATTACAAGGGCCAGAATCCCATGCGGTGGTGGAGGTTCTAAATAATTTGTTTTTAATTCTCTCAATTTATCAAAATATATTTGACCCAAAAAAGTAATTTTTAGAAAATAATAAAATTCGAAATTATGTTACCACGATTTCTGACCGTTTAGATTTCCATCATAAAAGTGAACAGCTACAGCCTGGTTGTCTCTGATCGCACAAAAGACATTAAACTCCCATCGCTCTTGAAAACCACCTACTCTTGTTGAGTGTCAATTTTATTCGCTTCAGTAATGCGAATTGTGCCTATTAAACATTCCGTTTTTCGTAAATTTTGATTCATCGCACGATATAATATTCCTCAAATATTCATTACCTTTTTGACATTTTACCAAAATCAATTCTGCAAATTCTATTCTTTTATTATAGTCTGTTTGCTTTAAACTTTGAACTGGGTTGAAAGAGTAGGGATGAAACCCTTGCGTGGCCTACGCCCACGCAATAATAATGCTGAATTAATTAATATTTTTGAATACATGTTAATATCTTAAAAACGCTTGAGATTTGGTAGAGTGAAGTAAACATAAACTGCTCTTACTCTTCGCCTTAGAATTAAGTACACGAATAAAAATATGGTTGTTTCATTTAAAAAAAATGCAGATATTCAACATTTGTGAAGTTGCCTTTTCGTCACTTTTTTACGAACCCTGTATATAAAAAAGGATTTTTTGACATGTCACCAATTACCTTGATCGACCTACTAATCAACCCGACAATATGTTTTTTATTTGGTAATGGGGATGTTCACACAGAATTTTCAATATGAAGGTCAATTTTTTAATAAAAAAATTAATATCTCGATAAGTATAAATTTTAGATATGGAAATGTTAATAATATACAGGGTGTTACATTAAAATAACAAAGTCTTCGTTCACTTTCGGTATAACCGGAAGTGACATGTATGTCAAAATATTTTCCATAAATTCGCCACAACTTGTTCTCCATCTATACCAATTTTTATAGAAATCATGAAGTTGCCTCCAATATATAGATAATGTAAGGTCGTCGTGAAACAGCCTGTAGGTATACCGATACAGAATAAAGAAACGTTTGAATAGCATTTTAATTGCGACAAAGCCAGTTATCATTTATCATCTGGTATATTCCATTAAGTAACTGACATTTTTCCATGTTTCCACGGCTGACCTAAATATCCATTTGATAAGCAATCCATTTAAAAAGCGGCCTGATCGTAACATGTACAAAGGAAATGACGTTTCACGGTAAATTTCTACAATGTGTCGTCGTCAGCAGCGTCTGGAGGAAATCGAGAAAATGTTGTCGGTTTTACAGGAAGAAATGAGTACGAACGAGACAACTACTCAAATTTAGTAACAGATGAAAACCTTTTCAGAACGTATCGTTGTTTTTTGGTTCGTTGTTTTTCAGCAGCATAAAATGTTCATTTCAAACGACTCTTGACAAATGAGGTATTGAGTAACTCATCACAGCTGCGATGTTTACGCCTAATAATGTATTTAGATAATATTGCGTTTGAGGTTTTGATATTACGAAAAACTTTCATTATTTTTACTCGACTACGGCGAATCAAAAAGGCGGGGGTTTTGATTTTGTCCGGTATGTATTTATGTTAATATGTTTCCTTATCTTCAAATGATATTTGTTGCAAATCGAATCTTGAAGATATAAAGTCATTAACTAAAAAAATGGTATAATGTTGCCGGTTGCTGGTAACAAATTAAAGGACTTGTTCAGCATAGTTCAGAAATATACGAGTATATACAGGGAGATTGATTAGTGTAATAAAGCTAAGTAGGTCCGATATCATAAAAGATACCAAAAAAAGTAATTCATAAGAATTGTAGATAGCTTTAAGCTCCATTTTTCAAAATAAGTTACAATAAGTTCCATAACTCGGTGTCAGATCAAAATATTTTTCTTTAAAACTGAAATTCGCTCTACTCTCCGATTACAACAATATGAGGTTGTTATCTATTATACAGTGTTTTTAAATACTTATAACTAAATTTCTGCCAAAATCGTAACAGTTCAACGCCCTGTATAATTAAATAGGAGAGAAAGAAAAATAATCTATTGATGCCAAAGCTTTCTAATGATTTTCGAAATTTATAAACAATTTTGATGCTCATTAAAAAGCTTTTGCTTCAATATATTTTACAGGGTGTTATATTTGACAGACCCGATAATTGGAATAGTATATTCTGTAACAAGGTTAGAATGAAAATTCGATGCGAGTGGAAAGTTCCGAGCGCGAGCCGAAGGCGAGCGTGAGGAACCACGAGCATCTCGAATTTTCATTCTAACAGAGTAGCAGACTATACTTTCTCCACGATCAAAGATTTTAAATATATATTTTAAAATAGAAATGACCAAAAGATAATTTATATTACAGAACTCAATCACAATTATTATATTAGGTAAACACTCAATAAAGCAAGAAACATTCTACTTTGTATTGCTTGTTATATTTGTATAGTTCTCGAAATAAAAAACTGGTGCATTATTGGAGGTATTTTCAACAATTGCATGGTTATAGTTATAGGTTAGGATAGGTTACGTGACAGCAATAATTTTGACATTTACTCAAGTTTTGACACTACGATGACAATCAACTGCATCAATGCTAATGTTATTATTGCTAACCAGTGTGAGAATATTATTTTTCACTACTAGCCTCTAAACCTAATTTTATTGACTTTTGTTGAGGTAGTAAAGTTGTTCATTATTAACCAAGGTAGAAAAATACAGAGCCTGCTTGATTAGAACTAAATCTCAATCCATTTGACAGAATATGAGGTTAACTCATGCAAATACAAAAAAGGGCCGTTCGGTAATTAACTCCGAAATGGAGAATGATAGGAGTGGAGCAGAAGCAGATTTCTCGTATAGTAAAAGGATCATTTGTTACCGAACTCTCAAACTGTCAAACGACGGACATCTATCAAACGTCAAACTCAAACAAATGTCATTCGGTGTAATATTTTTGTGGTTATAATTTAGTATTTTTATAAAATATGAATAATTACTACTCCGCAATTATAAACTATGTAACCTAAAATGCGTATGAATTTTATTTTTGGCTGGTGATCGAAATGGGCATATTCACGCCTAAAACCTCACCTCGCCGAGGTGGTACAAACTCTTCTCACACCACTCCACAGTAAAAGAACGATTTAAAGACTGCTCCTTTTACTCGTTCTGTAATATCCGAACGGTTTAAAGAAGGGAGCAGTGTACTGAGTCAATAGAGTAGCATTGCCGAACGGCCCTCATAATATGAAAATATTATAAATTGACGTTTGTGTTTTACATTTGACAGAAGCATGAATGATTTGATTTTTAAGAAAATTTTGAAATTCATATTCGATTTTTATTAGTTTTAAAAACTAATATTAAAAAAAATTAAAGACCAGTAGTGAAAAAAATGCTATATGAGCCACGGTAGAAAAGTGTATTAATGTCTCGGATCCATTAAAGACCGAGAAGCTTCGCTTCTCGGTCTTTAATGGACCTCGACAATAATAACTCACTTTTCTACCTTGGCGCATAATTACTATTCTATCACTAGAGAGAGAATGTAAATACATTTAAATTGCATGGGGGCAGAGGTGTTGCAAAATATTTCTTCAATCTCAAGAGAGAGAATTCCAGCATTCTGTAATCAAATTTGATTTCAGAATTGTCAAATTCTGTGATGATCGTGGAGAAATATTTTTTCAAAACTAAATTTAAAAAATGTTTAGTTGCTCTGCTCATAGCTCCAGTATGATTTGAATGAAAATTAATCCAGACTATTGGAAAAAGTTTGAAACAAGGAAATATTTTTATTTGAAATTATTATGTACCAGGTGTTTGATTAAGCAAGGTAAGCGGCTGTTTCAAAGAAAGTATACACCGTACAACTACAAAAAAATTATTCTTACGTTTTGATCTAGTATAATCAACGGTATCCAGATACCGTGGTCTGAACAGTTAACATGCTTTTGCATTTTTCTTCAAAAGCTAAAATGAAACGGTACTAAACTTACAGATGATTTCAGTAGAGACTGGCAAAAAAATGGTGAAAACCACATCTCAATATTCTTTTTTTGCCAAGATATTTACAAAGGTAAGTTGTCTGTCTCATTATCAATTAATAACATAATGCACGTTAACCTAGTAGGCTTCCAAATTAAAGTCTCTAAAGTCGGGATATTAAATAAGAAGAATTGCTACGACAGAAAGTTGGAATAATAAAACAAGTATTCATGTAAAATATCGCAGTAGGCTTTGAAGAACAGACTGATCATTTTAAATAGTACCAATATTGCAATTTTGTAAATCGTATGAGTTACAAAATAGGTTAAATGAGAATAAAGTTGCATTTTAGGGGACTATACCTCATTTTTTAACTAAGAAGAGCGATTTGAATTTAACCTTTCCTTAGTGGCGTACGGTCTGACACACCGACGCTACAGTTGCGTAGTCATTATAAAATCACGGGAAATAGTGGGGTAAACAGCGTTCAAATACTTTTCAAGGCCTTCACGGAGCACGCTTGGCTTTAGTATTGCCGCCGTGCCTATTGTGAGTTGGTTAGAATTTTGCTATTCGGTCTGATACTGGAACCTCGACGCCACTATTTACGTTAGTGTTTTTTTTTATTCGGTAAGCTCTTCGTTATTTCTAGGATTTCTATCACTAATACCAGCTATTTCAGCAATGGACTTTGAGAAGGAGGAACACAGACTGCTAAAATTAATGGAAGAAGTTCCATCCGACATCGAATTTGACGACAACGAATCCGATGGTGAAGAAGATATTGTAAAAACAAGGGAGGAGGATAGCGAAAGGGAGCAATGTTAGGAAGCAATGATGAGGAAGTTGAAAACAAAGAGCCCTACATTTTTGGAAAAGATAAATTTACTAAATGGGGGAAACATGCACCACAAAATAAAAACGTTAGGGCCAGATCGGTGAATATAGTGAAGTATTTGCCAGGAGTAAAAAGGAACTTTATGAATCTGAAAGGTGCTATTTCTATTTGGCAGCTTTTTTTTGGGAAGATATTCTGAATATAATAGAAGAAAATACCAACTTTATGATTGAAAAAAGAAGCATAACTACAGTAGGGAATGGAACTGCAATCCAACAAATGCTCCTAAACTAAATGCATTTTTCGGTTCGTTGGAGAGGAGAGTCGCGAAAAATGACAAAAGACTGACAAACTTGCGCCGATAAGAAATTTATTTGATAGTTTCGTGTCAAACTGTAAGAGGCCCTACTCGTTATGGGAATATACGACAATTGACGAAACGTTGGAAGCTTTTAGAGGAAATTGTCGTTTTCGTCAATACATTCCATCGAAGCCCAACAAATACGTCATAAAAATATTTGCCCTAGTAGACGCTAAGGCATTTTATACCAATAATCCTGGTAAACAACCTCCAGGGCCATTCGAGGTAGATACTAGACCATTTAGTTTAGTACAGCGCTTATGTGAACCCATCTCAGGTACAGGACGGAATTTAACAACCGACAACTGGTTTACCAGTATAGAGTTAGCCGATGAACTCCGTATCAATCATAGACTAAGTTTGTTAGGCACAAGTTCTAGTATGTTTCTTTTTCAAGAACATACAACCCTAGTGTCTTATATCCGGAAGCCTGTAAAAACGGTTGTGATTATTTCCACTATGCATCACGATGATGCTATTGATCCAGAGACTGGAAAACCAGAAATGATAATAGATTATAATAAGACAAAAGGTGGAGTGGATACAGTGGATAAGCTTTGTTCTACTTACAACTGCGCGAGAGCTTCAAGGCGATGGCCCATAGTTATTTTTCACACCCTAATGAATATAGCTGGTATAAATTCATTTATAATACATACAGCAAATAATATTGATGAAAATGTTCAGCGCAAAGATTTTTTACTCGAATTTGGGTTCAGTTTGCTGACAGACTACATGAAAGTAAGAGCAACATCCGACTATATTCCAAGAAGTCTGAAAATAAGAATTTCGGAAGTTTGAGGATTGCGACAGCAAGAGCAAGGTTCACCTTATAGAGTAGCTATAACTCGCCGTTGTTCCGTATGCGATTAAAGAAAAAATCGCAAAACCCGTTTTAGCTGTCAAAGGTGCCGAACAGTTTTGTGCTTGGACCACGCTGGAATAATATGTAGCAGGTGTTATAATGACATGGATATTTAATACATTGGTTTAAAGTTTGTTTGTTGTTGAGAATATTTGTGTATTTTTTTCCAAAATAAATATTATTTTCCTACAATTGGCCTCATTCTCCCGATAAATCCTTGAAAGCAAACATTTTTACTATATTTGATCGTGAATATCTGAAGGCCACTAAGGAAAGGTTAAGTTAGCATTTTTGATGCCTAGTCATTGTTTAGATTGCCGCCCGTTTCACATAGCTCTTTGATACAACTGACAACGACTTTTGTCAGTTTTGTGTTCATTTATATATATAAAAGTATTCATTATTATTATCATTATATTATCATCTTTATTACCCTTTTTGTCCGTTTTTTCTTTCTTGTTTAATTTTTAACAAAGTATTATATTCCAACCAAGTTAATCGCTATTTCCATTATTTATTCAGTTTATTAAACAAAAATCTATAGTCCACGCTCCAGCTTGTTTTTTTTTGTTAATAATATGTGTTTCCAAGTAGAATCTTATTTGTGCAAATATTTTTACATCACATTTCAATCAGTTCGAAAGGTCTGAACATGGCCCTTTTGGATCACACACCCAATCTCATAGCTTTTAGTGATGTGATTTAGATTTAATAAAATGCTCCTCCTAGTTTAACCCTTATGATACCACATCGAGTACCCGGGTACTCTTTCAATTTTAAATTTACATTTTTTTTTCTGTTAGAGCTATTCATTTGTGCTTTTAGGACATCTCTGGAAAAGTAGTTTAATACATAGAGTCATTTTTTTGTATGTCGTCATGTTGATTGTTATTTTTATATTTCAATTTTTATATACCACATCTGTAGTCTACCATACAAGTACCAGGGTACTCACTACTATCCTGAAGGTAAATGAGTGGATTTCTATATATATTTTTATTTGAAAATCGTGTAACACGACGCGAAATTTATTTTTAAAAATAACACTAAATAAAAATTGAAAACTTGCTATAAAAAACAATACTTTTTTTTAAAATTATTGACAATTATTGCAAACTGTAGGTGCTGGGTTAGTGTGCTGGTCACACACAGGATTCTTGCATTTGCTGCAACTTTTACGTGTTTTTATTCGCCTTTCATTTCCAGAAATTTGGCAATAGCCAGTAACTTTCAGGCGCCCCGTTTTATCACGCTCTTGAACGAGTGTTACTGCCACGTTTTGTACTGGAACCAATTTTGCTCCAAGAACAGTTTCCATAGCTACTTGCACAAAATAAAAACGCGTTGTTAAAGGCTCCTGACTTCTTTTTATTACCGAAGGTAGACAAAGATCACGCCCCAAATTTTTCAAAAAAAAGTCGACGATGATCCGTTTTATGAACAACCTGAGGATTATGTTCTGTAAAAATTATGTAGGCTGCCAAAGCAGATATGTCCAAAATGTTATGAAAAAAGCTAATGGCCAACGGTTTGTCCTTCTTTTGGTGGTGTATTTTGAAACCATTTGATCCATTTGATCTACACCTGCTTTCGTCGAATTATAGTGAAGAATCATTTCCGGCTTTTTTGCTCACGTGTTGCTGCTGACAGTTGCAGTTCTATGCATTGTCGAAAGCAAGATCACTGCTTCATTTTTCTTGGGCACATACGAACACAGAGTTCCTTTTTCTGAAAAGCCAATTAGTGTTGAATACACTTCTCGAGATTTTGAAGCTTGCATTTCAGATAGAATAAAAGCCTTATTTTTTCTGAGTGTGCCCACTATTGTCAGACGTTTGGATTTTAGATCTTCAGCCAGAGACAGGGATGTGAAAAAATTATGTGTTGTTATATTTCTTCCACTACCCTTGTAAAGGTTACACAGACTGATAACAACCTTTTCGCCAATATTTACTTGACGTTGTTCTCCCTCCTTCTTCCTATCAAAATAAGAGAAAGCTGTATTTTATAACATACAAATCAATAGTAATAGTTATACCTGTATAAATATTACCCTGTAAAGGATAACCAGTTTTATAATCAGCTAACCAGAATACCTTTATCACGTACTTTGCGGGTTTTGATGGAATGTATTGCGTGAATTTAGTTCTACCTCGGTACGGAAAAAGTTGTTCATCCACTGTCATATTTTCATATGGTTTGAAGTGACGACGCAAATTGTTATTTAGCATTAGCCACAAATCTCTTATAGGAGCTGCTTTGTCACTTGCCTGACGTTCTTTGCGGGTGTGATAATTATCAAATCGGACAAATCTCAATACTGAGACTCGCTTTGTATATGGGCAAGGCAACGCATCGCTTTTCCATAACTCAGTCACATGTTCCGAATTAGAATGATGGACTCCAGCAATAATTAGAATTCCGAAAAAGGCATTTATTTCCTCCAATGTCAGGTCTGACCAAGATATTTTCTTCTCTGGGTAGTTCTGGTTGTGTTTTGAAATAATATCCTTAGCTTTTCGATTGGTTTCTCTCATAATCAAAAATTCCATTTCGTCTGTAAATATTAGATGAAATATATCTAAAGCAGTTAACAATTTTGAGCTGGAATATGGACCACCTATAAATAAACATTTAGGCTATTTATTATGTGTATAGGCAATATCCAATAACATTTTTTCCTAATTCGCGAATTATATTGAAACTAGGTGTTTGTGACGTTGGGAAAGCAGATGTTATCCATACTGTTCCATCACGAGATACAAAGTTTTAATCATTGTAATTTTGATGTGAGGGACTGCCATTATCATCTACATCATCTTCTGATTCGCTTATGTCACTTTCTAAGTTGACTTCAACTGCATTTTCTATTTCTGCAATATCCATCAAATCTTCGACGTCAGACTCTTCAGCATGAGGTGGTAGCCAGTCAGTATCGTCATTATTGTTTACGAAAACATTCTGCTCATCGTCTGACGAATCTTCAAATAAAGCCACTTTTTGTTCTTCGGTCAAACTACAGTAAAATAGATAAAAATATTGTTCACAAATTTTACGAAGCAAGTTCGCTCAAAAATCTATCTGCATATAAAAAAACTTACCGATCTAACTGGATATTTCCTCTAAAATCTAATGGTAACGACTTTCGTACTGGACTAAAATAATAAATAAAAAATGTAACATTTATTACTAATAAAGCATTATATATAATAGTCATTACAGTACTGAAGAACTTGTCCCAGCATCTGATTCAATTGAAATATTTGCCATTTTTAACATACACTACAAAACACTATTCTTATGTACTTAAGAAATGCAACTGAATTTTCAGCAAGTCGAGACCAGTAGCAGGGTTGTTTTTCACAAGTTGTGTGTAACTAATCACCCAAGTAATGCGTGCCCGCGCGCAAAAGTTCAGAGTACCCGGGTAGTCTCTGCGGTAGACATTAGGTGTAAATATGTGTGGGATCATAAGGGTTAAAAAGAAGGTTTTGGTGTAATGGTACCAAAATCTGTCTGAAATGTAAGTTATTTTTAGAGTTATACGAGGAAAACAAAAAATTTCAATATATATCATCCCCATCATTGTTAACAAACTGAGTGTTACATGTCTATCGACCTGTTTCGATTTTACAGAATAAATCCTTTTAATTAGCGCTCGTCGTCACCAGCCACTTCCAATTAAAGTTCTGTGATCCCAAACTCTTCAACCCTGACCGTAAGACAATTGACGCCTGCCAACGGACGTTTCCATTTTTTCCCAACGCCACGTGAAACCCCTTTCCGTTATCGACCACCTACGGGGAAAGATCATCTTTCGCTATCTTTCATCTCTTAAGTACCTATCTTATGAATTTTGCTGTGGTAAGTTCAAAATCATAATTTATAATTAATAAGCTTCTTCTAAAGTACTGTCTGATATAATTTTCGTATGCATTCTTTATTTTTTTACAGAGATAGACGAAATTAAATTCAACACGTGGTCATAAACAGTTCTTTTATACTAATATGGTAGTTTTAAGCCAAATATTCTTTTATAATTCACTGTTTTACTTTTATACAAACATTTTCAAGCTTTTTCAGTTCCGAAATAACTCTTTTAATTATAAAATAACACTTAACATCTGTTAACCTATAAAATATTCTTTCGTAACGCCAGTGCCGGTTTCATATATTTCCTATGCTATCATTAGTTTCTTTCGGATCATTAGTATATTTTTTTATTTAGCCGATAATTGCTATTTTTACTGTTTTAAGATGGGACATATAATGTTGGAAAGCTTTCAGTAAATTACATCAATTTTTTTGACTTTCAAATAACTGCCTTCCTTTTCTATAACCTGAAAAGCTGACCAACATAATGTGCCATTACATTCAAGTTCCTATAAATCCCTGATCCACCTGTACTTCTAGGTAAGCACAACCCCAAGGATATAACCCGAGAAAATAACCCAAGGATATAACCCTAGGATATAACCCAAGGATATCACCCAAGGATATAACCCCGAGGATATAACCCCAAGGATATAACCCGAGGATATAACCCCGAGAATATAGCCAAGGATAGAACCCCAGGTTACAGCCCTAGATCAAAATACCGCCCTAGAATAGAACACATCAGTTCAGATCAAGACCTGACTTCTTCTCCAGGAAACCACTTCATCTAAGCTAAGTACCTATAAAAGTACAAATTCCGTTATTCATTTCCTGTGGCAGAATAAATTAAAAATGTGTTTTCAATTCTTTTTTTTTTATTAGAAATCCTCAACTATAAGAGTCGCCCGGGGTCACTTTAATTAATAACTTACATTTAAATTTTACAAGGCGTTTCTACCTTTTCCGCCTTAGTTTTTAGTACTTTTTATCGTTAAAAAGGTAGTGGCGCCCTCAATTTTTACAACCCTTCTGTTATCCTTGTGTGACATAAACTTGGGGTCGAATCACCCTTGAGAGGAGTCTCTAGCCGGAGCCCTTCGAGCTGGCGCCCTGTGAGGTACAGCCATTTACCGTTACATGAGCCACAATTTAATCCCTTGTTATGCTTGTACTTTGTTTGAGAACTGCGATATTGCCGATATATTTGGTCCAAGTATCTTAACAGCTGATTTTCTTTTATCATTGATTAGTCAATCTCATCTTCAGCAACAGCGTTGAACTTTCATCCACCATGCCTTTCAAGCACCAGCGTCTAACGGTTAAGTTACTTACGATCTGCGTATTGCATGGCTAGTATATTAGTCAGGATTTTGTAAGTGATGTCGATTATTCTCTTGAGTTGTCAGAAAATGTGTTGATACCAATTACTAGTTCTCCATTTTTATATCCAAGGAAAACTCGATTGTTTTGTACATGATTTGAACGCATTTGGGAGTTTTTCCGGACTATTGTAAGCAGATTAATTCCAGCTACATCACCTTCGCTTATTGTAAAAGTTTTCTCAATGTTTGTGACGCAGTGACTAGCATCGGGGTATATATATAGTAACTGATTTCTTGGTCCATCTTCTGCTATCTGTAATGAAATTAGTAGACATTTGAATAGATTTTAATGAACGAGATTAAACATGACAACTAAAAATAGACATGGCAAAAATATCCATAGTAACCATTCAAGACTTGGTGAAAGTAAACTAACTATACATATAATACATTCTCCTCGCTTGATTTAATGAATGTAATCCTCCAGGTATGCAGGTGTTCTTCTTGCTCTAGTAGGTCGACTGTTATCGTAATCCTGCACGGGAAGTATAGTATCCGCTTCAGACATTTGATGGTCAACTAAAGACTAGGAGGTGTTACAGCATCGTCAACACTAGGATCTTGAATGACAGTGGACCTTTTTGTTCTTTCTCAGCAATTGTTTGTAGATCTTGAGCGGCCAGGGCGCCAGGAGAGAATCTTCTGAAACTTGTGTAGAGTATTATGATCGTGAAGAGGGACTAGATGTCGGTGGTGATACGGTGGTTTCTTTTCCATCAGATAAACGTACATGAGCATATTGAGAATTCACATGAACAAGATATACTTCATCAACTATGGGCATTGACAGCTAGTACATAAGCGCTGCAGTGCTGCAGAGCTCCCAAAAAATCTTCTAATTAGCTAAAATATATCCTTCTATCAAATATAAAATTTATAATAAATTTTGTAAGGCATTCGCATTGTCATAATGATAAAAAAACAAGCCACTAGAAACTGAAGCCACATCTGAAATAACAAACAAGCGTAAATAAAGTCCACCAGTGGAATAACGAACCTATTTCGCGCGATCGTTGATATTTTATATAGCTGGACAATACCAACGTGCTCTGCGAGCACTTTAAAACACCCGCGCTGCACACTTCTCCCCCCTTGACTGTCTGAAAGTAAGCCGTGATCTTCCCTCTCGAAATCGCTGCATGTGGTCCAGCGCAACAAGGCATACGGTACGGTACGAATTAAAACGCACGGCGGAGAAAGGAACACCTTAAAATTCTTACCACTTGTCGCCACTGACTACGGGATCTTTCTTGCTTGTCCGATTACAATTTCTCATTAAAAAGGGAGCAGTACTTGGCCAAATCGAAAAAGAGGTTCCGTTCACTGAGCCTTTCGGATGGATGAATATTATTTCAAAAAAGCAATGAAATTTGTAAACTCACTGATTGTGTTTATATATTTATTTGACACTTTGTATTTTATTTTTGATAGTAGTTGTCAATATTTGTCATTTTTTAATTTCGAGACAAATTGTCAAAGTAAATGGAAAAATATGAGTTTTTTAAAAGATATCATCAACTTTTTGTATATTTTCAACTTCGAAACTAACTCCGGACCTCGAGGCGTATCAATTCACTGGTTAGGTGCTTTATACGCTACACTGATATCAACATTTTTAATGGCATATATTTTTGTTCGTAATATATCGTAATAAAAAATAGTGACTCCACATCGTCGAAGGTTGGAATACTTCTGCTTTGTATGGAAGATAAGCAAGAATAACTTTTTTCAATAGTGTTTTTTCAATATTTATTTTCTTCGCTCCGCACCACTTTTGGAAGCAAGTATAACCTATACGCTTCTTTTTATTTACTTGTCAGCAAATTTTCTACAACGGCTTTTGCATTATTTCAACGTCTGGAGGTTATTTTTGTCGCTTATTTTTAACGACAAACTTAACAGATTGATAAACGTGAATATTTTGACAAACATGTTTTGACATTTGTGCCCGATTGCAACTCCTAAGCTCAACGAGTAAGCCTGGTTTGAAAAATTAAGCTCGATGCACCGTTATCTAGGTGAAGGTTATATGCACGAAATCTTAACCACAGCTTTGTTCATTTAAGTGAAGATATACGGTATTGTATGTCAGCGTGGCTTTACTAAGTAAAACATGGTGCAATGAGAGATTGAAATTATCAGTAAGCTGCTCTTTGTTAAGCCTTACATCTAAGCTGAACTGGTGAAATCGGGCATTGAGCTTTTTATCATTCTTGCAATCGTTATCTCCCGCTACACTGACAACACATTTTGTTTACAACCAACATCTACATCGATTCTCTTATTTTAAAACAAGGATAGCAATACAAATTGCAAAGGTCACAGATTCCAATAACAGTGCCGTGCTGTGTGAGAATTAAAATTAGCAGCCTTCATTAGTATGATACACAGACTTTTAACAGTCCCATTAAACACTGATAATTTCAACAAACAACTAAATATCATTAAACAAATAGCAGTTAATAATAATTACGATCCAAACCTAATTGACAATATCATAAATAAAAAGATAAAGAAACGCACTTTAGAACAAGTATATCCTTCAGATAAAAATAAAAATAATCAATTTAAAAGCTTAACATAACACCATCCTTAAAAATCAAATCATTTTTAGAATCTTTAAACATGAATATTTGCTTTAAAACCGACTACAATCTATCTAAATTCATTAAAAATAACAAATCTAAATCCTCAAAATTAAACAAATCAGGTGTTTATGAATTAAAATGTGGTAACGACAACTGTGACAAAATTTATATCGGTAGAACTTTTAGGAACTTAAAAACTAGAATTTCAGAGCACAAACGCAGCTATGACAACAACAAATTAGATTCCAACTATTCAAATCATCTATTAACAAACCAACACACTTTCGACTCAAATTTCGAAATTTTGCAGGAAGAACCCAAATTCTTTAAATTAAATCTTTTAGAAGCCCTCGAGATTAACAAAAACAAATATACAGGTAATCTGCTCAACGACCAAATAGATATTAATCATTCCCCCTTATTAAACCTTTTTACCTAGAAGATGTGATGGTTGTGGATAAATTTTCCAGGTACTCTTTTCCAATACCTTTGTAACATTCTCAGAATTCCGTATTTAGACACATTTTGTACTTATCCCTATTTAAATATATTATAATACTTTTATTAATATCTTAGAATTACGTATTTAGGCACTTTTTGTACTTATCCCCATTCAAATATATTATAATACTTTTGTCAATATCTTAGAATTCCGTATTAAGGCACTATATAAATTAAAAGTTTTTCATTGTATCTTCATTAAGTTGAAAAAGCTACTGTGTAGCGAAACGCGTCACTAATTTTAATTTGAACGTCAGTTCAAAATTAAAATGAAGATTTAAACAAATTAAATTGTTTTATTTCATCATCAAGAGATATATTGAGGTGGAACCACAAAAAATTGAAGTCATTGGATGATTATTACATTCAAATAATACGACATGGCAACATCTGTGGAATCAAGCAAAATAAATAAATAAGCTTTAACATTGTTTATGTTGGCATAAGCGCATAAGATAATATACTTTGTTCAACCATCCTTTGCCGTTACGTCATACATTGTCCAACTTGATCTCGTCATGACGTCATTAACTAATGTCGACATAAATTTTATTTGTTACTTTTGACAGTTCAGTTGTCATATTTTGATTTGTTCAGTATTTTTGGTCATTTTCGCATTTTTCAATTAATTTTTCATTGTCAAAATGCCTTCCCGGTATAATGAGAAAGAGCAAAGATTAATTTTGAAGTTGATTAATTACTTTTCAAGAGGAGGAGAAGCTGGAATGCCGCTTTTACCGTAAAATGCTGTCTACAACAAGTATTTACCTATATTATGCAAAATATAAGTGTTTATTGATTTGATTTTATTAAATTTTATAGCGTGTTGCTGATGCTCTAGATATATCTATTAGAACCGTTCAAAAACTAGTTATTAGTGGAATGGAAACAGATAAAGACTACAAAGACTACAAAGTTCATGCCGGACATGTTTCTGCTCGAGGATCATCGATTTATATCATACATCAACATGCAATAAGAACACGAGTGTATGCGATGTATTCTGCAGGTAGGTACATACTTAGTTTTTCTTTTGCAATTTTTAAACTTATTTTTTTTTAACAGGCAAACACGTCACAATTAGGTCCCTCCATAAAAAACTTAAAGATATTGACTGATTTGAGATATCCTTGAGCTCCTTGGCTGGTGATTTGGCAAAACTGAAATTTTAGTGGAGGAAATGCTCAATATAAAATCTAAAATATCTTATGGAGCAATCTGCAGTTATGTATGTAAGTATGTATGTAAATTGGGGTGACATTCACTGAGACCTAAAAGATCTATTGTGCCCCCTTACTTCTACTTAGTTCCCGAGGAAAGTCCCAGAGACTAGTAGCTCCTTTAGTCCTATTTCCCGGAGGAATTTAGGATATCTGCAGGCTCTTCTATCCAGTAATCTCCAAGGTGTTGTGCCCCAGGATTCTGAATTGCTGTGCAGTTCGCAAGTATGTGGATGGAGGTTTCTTCCATACCACAGAATCTACATTCTTCTTCCTCCACTATTTTGAGCTTTTTCAGGTGCCCATTTAGGCGACAATGTCCCGTAAGGATGCCTGTTAAAACTCTTAGTGCAGTTTTACTTTGACTTAAGCATTCATTTGATCTCAGCAGGTTGTAATCACCCAGAAGAATCTTTGATTGCCTAGGTCCTACTAGATCTTTCCAATGGTCAGATCTTCTCTTTTCTTCGGCTTTGCCTATTTCTTCCAATATTACATTGGGGCTGATACCGCAAAAAGGTTCCGGCCCCCAAAAGGGTGTTCCAGTTCCCCTCTTTGCTAGTTCATCTGCTATTTCATTTCCTTCTATCCCTGTGTGTCCTGGAATCCACAGTAAGGTGACTATATTATTCTCGCCTAGTTCATTTAGTTTGCCTAGGCATTCCCACACCATTTTGGAACTGATAACACAAGAGCTCAGTGCTTTAATGGCTGCTTGACTATCCGACATTATGATAATCCTTTGCCTTCTATATCCTTTATCAATATTGAACTGGGCACACTTTCTTATGGCGAGAATTTCCGCTTGAAAGATACTTGGGGTTTTTCCCAAGCTTTCAGAGTGTTTGGTTCCTGGCCCGTACACTCCTATCCCAGTTCCTTCTATAGCTTTTGAGCCGTCTGTGTACCATTGAATGGCATTCTTTGCAAGTCTGGTTATGGTATTTGGATCCCATTCCTTCTTGTTGCTTAATTCCGTAACGAATTTCTTTTGAAAAGTTATACTTTTTCATCATACCATCTTGTGGCATGTCCCAGGTTTTCTGATTTCTAAGAAGTAAGGAGGTGTTTTTTTTTAATGATTCCCTTTCCACTTAGTCTGTATCTTGTTCTTTCTGCAACACTTTCCACCACCATATGTAGTGGTGTGAGGTTGAGAATAACTTCCATGGCTACCGTTGGGCAGGTTCTCATTGTTCCTGTAATGCACATACAGGCTAGTCTTTGAGTTTTTGAGAGGTTTTCTCTCGTTGTCAATAGGCTAGTTCTACTACTCCACGCAATGGCTCCATAAGTGATAATTGGTCTCACTATGGCAGAGTACATCCAGCTCAGGATTTTTGGGTTGCACCCATCATTTCTCCCTGCCAGATTCCTGCACACCATTAGAGCCATTTTTGCTTTGTATATAATCTCCTTTTCGTGTTTATTCCACAGAAGTTTACTGTCTAGAGTCAAACCTAGATACTTGACTCTAGACTAGACTAGACTCTGCAGTTAAGCAAAAGAGAATAAAATTTTTGCAGGAGTATACAAAAAGTCAAAATGATCATTTTTCATTGAAACCAGTCATCTTAGATGAAACCTGGATTTTCAATTAGGGAGCATTTAGAAAAAGCTGGCAAAAGTCTTTAAAAACTGTGAGAAAAAAACTGGAGAGGGTGTTCGTTATATTGTCCTACATGCAGGCTCCGAGGATGGTTTTGTGGAAAATGCTAGTCTTGTTTACAAGACGGGTAGTAAATCGGGCGATTATCATGATTCAATGAATTGCATACATTTTGAAAAATGGTTTACTGAACAATTATTACCAAACTTGATAATCATGGACAATGCATCGTATCATTGCGGTCTTGTCAAGAAAATACCAAATCAAATATGGAAGAAGCAATCATTGGTGGAGTGGCTAGGGGAAAAGCAAATTCACTATCCACAATTTGCTATGAAAGATCAACTGTGGGATGTAATAAAAAGGCACTTACCAGAAAAAAGATATAGGTGTGATATTTTCGGAGCATATTTTTAAAATATTTCATATATTTGCATATTTTCATAGTTCTTTATTTTATTCAGAATGGATGAACTAGCCCTACAGCATGGACATGGGGTTTTACGTCTTCCACTCTATCACTGCCAGTATAATGTCATAGAGATGGTATGGTCAGAGTGCAAAAGATACTATGATTCCAAAATAACCTCGGTTCACCCTGTTACAGCCACTGCTGTATTAAATATTTGGAATTAAGCCCTTACACAGGTAGGATTTTGTTTAATTAATGTTATTTAAAAAACCGTTTGTTGATTTAAATTGAACCAGTCGAAATTTAATAAGATAGCTTACCCTGTATAAATATCATAAAACCTCAGGCTATAGAAGGGTACGGGTTCAATGTGGACTGTATAGTTTGATACGTTACTTTATTAATTATATTTCAATCAACAAACTTGCAAAAATAAAATGATAAAATGGCGGAAAAACTCATCTGACATATATGTATTGTCAAAAACTCACTACACACTTTGTTTTTTAATAAGGGTACGTTCCGGTCTTGGGACACACAAGGGTGCGTTCACATTGTTCTGGTTATCAGAACATCCTGCCCCCCGGTTGAAAGTCCTACTTTTAACTAACACAAAAAATCAACAGATAGGTATACAAATTAAATAGTTAACAATTAATACAAAATACAAAATTACAGTTTACAATCAATCTTGATCGTTACAATAAGGCAATGGGCATAACTTTGTTATCGATCGAGTAAACACTCCGTGCCTTGTCCTTATCTTAACGACTCTAACCCTATTGTCTTGACCAGGAATAACTTCGATAACCCGTGCCAGAGGCCATTCTAATGGACGAGTTTCATCTTTTAATAAAACCATGTCATTTACCTTTAGGTTTTTAAAAGGTTTAAACCATTTTTGTTTGGCTTGCAACAAGTTTAAATACTCTTTGGACCATCGTTTCCAGAATAACTGATGGACCTGAGTGCATCGTTTGAATCTAGAGAGTCGATTTTCAGGGATTTCGGTGAAGTCCCTTTCGGAAAATGCTGTTAGACTTTCACCTATTAAAAAATGTCCAGGAGTCAGGCAAGTCAAATCGTTGGAATCAGAAGAAATTGACTGTAAAGGACGGGAATTCAAAATCGCCTCTATTTGTGACAAAATAGTAGATAACTCCTCAAAGGTAAAATGTGAATTGCCAACAATTCTATACAGATGATATTTTGTACTTTTTATGGATGCCTCCCATAATCCGCCAAAATGAGGGCTTCTGGGAGGAATAAAACTCCAAGAAATTCCCTTAGTTGTTAAAAATGTCTCAATTTCGTTTGAAGTTGATTTTTTATTGAAAAAATCGTGCAGTTCCTTCAATTGGTTGCTTGAACCCAAAAAATTTGTCGCATTATCGCTATAGATAACCAATGGATTTCCGCGACGGGATATAAATCTTTTTAAAGTTAGTATAAAGGCTTCAGTAGATAAACTGGAAACGTGTTCAATGTGTACTGCCTTTGTAACCATGCACACAAAGACAGAAATGTATGCCTTTATTAAAGTTGCTCTTCTTAAAATTGAAGATTTCACAAAAAAAGGACCACCAAAGTCAACTCCGACCTTTGTAAAGGGCCTGGATGGAGTTACTCGATCTCTAGGAAGATCCGACATGATCTGTTGACTTGATCGGCCTTTAAAACGATAACAAGTTGCACAATTGCGAATAATCCGTTTTATCTCTAACAGACCTCCAAGAGGCCGAAACCTTAATCGACAATTTGACATTACTAACTGTGCCCCACCATGACCCAATCTAAGGTGCTCTGCTTTTAGCATCAATGATACGACCAAATTTTTCGAAGGAAGTAGAACTGGATGTTTTTGTGCATAGGGCAGATTTGCGTAGGCCAGACGACCTCCAACTCTCATCAATTCATTGTCATCGAGAAACGGTGATAATCGAAGAATGGCCTTGTTTGAAATGGTCTTATTGGATTTCAATGCTTGAATCTCAGTCGAAAAATTCGATTTTTGTAACACCTTAATAATAAACTGTTGGGATTTATCAAGCTCCTCAACCTTAAGAGGGCCTACAAATCCCTTGAATTTGTCCTTTGAATTATTAACAAAGCGAAAAACGAAGGCAATTACTCGTTGTAATTTTGAGTAAGAAGAGCTTCTTCCAAAAACCGAATTCCAAAAGGAAGATGTATCCTCCACTTTATGACCAAGTAAAACAGTTTTAGTTTTTCGTTACTCCGGAATATCATGTAATGTTATTTTTGCCAGATCAAATTCCTCTAGTTCTAAATTGGGGCCACTCAAAAACGCCGGACCGTGAAACCAAAATTTCATTGGGTGTCATTCCTCTAGATATCAAATCTGCGGGATTGTCAGACGATTTTACATATTGCCAGTGATAATTTGAAGTAATTTTTTGTATTTCCGATACTCTATTGGAGACAAATATAGACCATCTAGAAGGGTGAGATTGCAACCAACACAAAGTAATTTGGGAGTCTGTGTACAAGTGGATACCTTCAAAATGAAACTTATTTTCGAAGACGTTAATTATTTTTTTTATAAGCTTGGATAGAAGAACGGCTTCACAGAGTTCAAGACGAGGTATTGAAATAGTTTTTGTTGGTGCGACACGGCTTTTTGCACATACCAAATTGCAAGAAACAGTTTTGGTTAAATAAATTACTCTAATATAGATGCAAGCGCCATATGCCTTAAGACTAGCATCGCAAAATCCGTTAAGTTCAATTCTGAAAATGCTATGATTAAGAAATAAGTTTCTCGAAATTTTTAAAAGTCCCAGTTTGGGAATATTGGAAACAAATTCTGTCCATTCAGACATAAAATCTTTTTTAAGATTCTCATCCCAGTCGATTTTAGATAACCAAATTTTTTGCATTATAATCTTTGCTACAATTATAATAGGAGCAACAAAACCTATCGGATCAAATAGTTGCGCTATTTGGGAAAGAACTTCCCTTTTAGTAGCGACGACCTTATCAACAACCTTTGGTAGTGTAATGGAGAACTTATCAGAATTCGAATTCCATGAGATTCCTAGAACCTTATTAATGTCATTTTCGCATTTGATTTCATACATTTGAAAACTAGGAGAAATATTAGCTTTCAAAATTTCCTTAACAAATTCCTTAGAATTCGAACACCACTTATGAAGTTGAATATTTGCTGATTGAAGCAATGATACAAGCTGTTTGTGGGTTTCCTGTAGCTCCTCCAAGGAATCACAGGTGGCAAGTATATCATCAACGTATGTCTGATGTAAAATAGCGTAAGCAGCTAGAGGATATTTGTCTTTGTTTCGAATGGTAAGTTCTTGAAGAACACGGGTTGCTAGATAAGGCGCACTATTAGTGCCGTAAGTAACAGTAAGCAGCTCAATGCATTGTAAGGGTTGTTCTAAGTTATCACGCCATAAAATGTTTTGAAGAAATGTTTGTTTGGGGGAAACTCGAATGCAACGGAACATCTTGATTATGTCACTAATGAGAACAAATTTAGAAGTTCTAAAACGGGTAAGTATATCAAAAAGTTCAGGCTGTACACGAAAGCCCTTTAGCATAATATCGTTTAATGAAAACCCACTTGAACTCATCGAGGCATCAAACACTACCCTGAGCTTAGTGGTAGGGCTGTTGTCTCGAAGTACACAATGGTGCGGCAAAAAATACTTGTTTTCTCCATTGGCATTTAAAAGGTCGAGAGGAACATATCTAGCATGATTCAAGGAGATGTATTCATCAATAAATTTCTTGTATTTAAGAAAAAGATCAGTAGATTTTACAAAGCGTCGTTCGAGATTTAGAAATCGTTTTCGCGCCATATTAAAGGAATCACCTAGTTTTAAATGTTCATTTGGTCCTTTTAAAGGAAGTGTCACTTCAAAGGACCCGTTAGGAAGAATTCGAACTGTTTGACGAAATATTGTTTCTGCAAGTTCATCATCAGGATTAATTATTCTTTCATGGGGAGTAATTTCTTCCTGAGACCAAAATTGTTCAAGTAAAGTGTCAGCTGGGATTTGTGTAAATATACAAGTTTCGAATCGATGTGCGTTGTCAAGTTTTTCCTCATATGAGATAAATTGATTGGGGACAGGACCACCAATCGCGAAGCCTAGATGTGTGTCAACGAGTGTCAAAAACCTTTCATGTAATCGAATTATACCTCCTTTTAACAACTGATAATAGACGTCTGCACCAAGCAGTAAATCAATGTGCGAGGGAATAAAAAACAAAGGGTCAGCCAAGCTGATATTTTTAGGAATTGAAACAGAGTCCAAATTAAGCAAAAATGATGGTAAATGATTAGTTATTTTGTCTAGAACTGTACAAATCACATCAAAGAAGTAATTTCTCTCAATGTTCGAGTGAATCGTCAACTTTACAATCCTATTTGAGTTTGTGACAGTGTTACCAACACAGTCAATTCGAATTTGTCTCATTTCAGGTGTATATCCAAGTTTTTGAAGTAAACATTCTGTCATTAAAGAGGTGGTAGCGCCAGAATCAAGAATTGCCCTAACATTTAGTGGGCAGCCATTTTTGTCAAACACAGTTACCATTGCTGTAGCCAAAAGAGTCTCTCCACTTAAGGCTGAAGTTGACAAGACTGTTTGTTGTATAGTAGATTGTGTGGGTGTTAGTCATAAATAATTATTATTCGAACTATTTGGTGCAAGTTGAGGTGTGAGTGGTTCTACTGCAGTTGAATTTTGATGGTTGGTTCGATGCTGTTCTGTTTGTTCAGAGTTTAAGTTTGAATTATTTTCAGACTGCGAAAATCGACTAACCGGATGCAACAAAGTATGATGCTTATAATTGCAAACTGTACAACCACGCGATGTGCAATTGTCAGTTACATGGTTGGGCATTAGGCAATTGTAACAAAGTTTCTTATCTTTAACAAAATTATACTTTTCAGAGCGAATTAATTTAATAAATTTTTGACATTTATAAATTTTGTGTCCTATAAAATTGCAGTATGTACATTTTGAATTATTGACTTGAGAAGAAAATACCTTTTGTTCTTCTTTATTGCTACCTTTATTTTGAACAAAATGAACCTTGTGGTGTACTTTAATTTTATTAGCATTCAAATCCGGAATAGCAGACCGTTCGAAAATGATACAGCGTTTTTCAAGGAAATCAAAAAGTAATTTTAAAGTTGGGCGTGCGTTTGTACCCATTTCATAATCAAAGGCTTTACGGGTAGTTACATCAAGTTTCTGAGAAAACATATACACAAGAATTAGATCCCATTGATCTACATTGACATTTCAGTTTTTCAAACCGTCCATGTTTTGTTTTAAAAGAGTAACAAAATCTCTAAGTGACATGGAATTATTTTTACCTAAAACAGGAGCATCTATTAAATTTTTTATGTATGCGTAAATTATGTTCAATTCATTGTCATATCTATCCTTTAGAGTCTTAAGGGCTACATCGAAGTTATCACTGATCAATTGTAAATTACAAATTAAGTTTGAGGGTTCGCCTTTAAGATAAGTTTTAAGGTAGATTAGTTTTTCAATATTGGTTAAACTAGCATCATCTTCAATAAAGTTCTTAAAAAGCTCATAAAAACCGCGCCAAGTAGTAATATCACCAAAAAACATAGGAATATTCAACTGAGGCTTAGTTAAACGAGAAGCACTAGAAGTAATATTAGGAGATCGTGAAGGGGAAGAAACATTTCCCAGTATTTTTAATTGATCAATCTTAGCTTGTAATTTAGACCTCAGGCCATAATATTTATTTTCTGATGTATCTCGCTCTTCATTATCATCAGTTTGTGTTAAACATTCAATTTCATCTTGATGTACACAAATTTTTGCAAATGCTTTTTCAAGTCCATCTAACCTAATTTCTAGCTCCTGTATAATAGTACTATCTGCATATTGAGTAAACCAGTTTTCAATTCTAGTCATACAGCCCTTTGCTGTGGCCCGTTTTCTAATAAAATCATCCATGATGAAATATTATTATATACAAAGAAAGTCAATACAATATTGTAACTTAAGCTTGCAATAATAAAATATAAGATTTTTTATTACAATATTAAATTTTGAATTGTTATTGTGCACCAATTTTTCCAAAAGGTACCGTGTAAATGATGAATTCTCAAAAATATGTGAGCGTATTGTTAGAAACAGAGTTTGAACAAGCACTTACAACCTGTACAAAGTTAGGTAAGTACTACAAAGCGAGTACTGAATGAAAACTCAAATTCTAAATCAATGTTCAATGGTCAACTTCAAATTATCTCTACTTTTGTACTTTAACAAATGGAAAGAAATTGTTTATTTTCTTTTAATAATGTCACTACCACGGAGAAGGGCTCGGGATCAATTTACGAGTCATTCGAATTCCAACAGATCTGGATGAAACTTCAAAATGACAGACGCCCTGTTAGTAGTAGTTAATAAGACCTGCATAAGTTACCTTTAATAATCTTGATATTATGAAATATTTTATATTTCCTCGAAGATTTTAAAGCAGAAAACGTTGCGACATGCGACAAAATCGGTTAGCTCCTACCTGGTTTTAAGTATTTTCTCTTCACCTTTTCCTTGCACTCTTTGTCTCAATTTCCAATAAGTAGCTAGTACATCCAAAGTCTCAAGATTCAAAATCCGGGTCGATGTGACCAATTCGTGTTTGGACACGAAGGGTACGTGAATTCAATGTGGACTGTATAGTTTGATACGTTACTTTATTAATTATATTTCGTTTAACAACTTGCAAAATAAAAATGATAAAAATGGCGGAAAAACTCATCTGACATATATGTATTGTCAAAAACTCACTACACACTATGTTTTTTAATAAGGGTACGTTCCGGTCTTGGGACACACAATGGTGCGTTCACATTGTTCTGGTTATCAGAACAGTTAGATTGCGTGAAGTTTTAGCTGGAATTTTAAAATAATTAAGGCCAAAATGAGGTATTTTATTAACGAGTGAAATTGTTTATAAATTTCTTTATTAGCAGAATATTTTATGGTGTTTAAATAAATTTTATTTTAGGTTACTCTTGAGAAATGAAGGCACTTTATCAAGCACACAAAACAATTAATCAGTAATGACTGGGAAAAAGAAAAATACATTGATGCATCTCATTTGCTTCCTGTTATCATAGATCGGACTCCCACAATGATGATGAAGATGATTTTGTCAGTGATGAAGCTTAGACTTTGCATATTATTTCATTACATATGCTATTTTAGTTTACCTTTCTTATCCGTTTGTTCGTTCCCTTTTCCTGTTTTTATTGGGAGTTTTTTTCAGAAATAAATTTATTTATTGCCTGTTTTCTCCCATATATGTGTTTTTTGCATTTCTCAGGAATACTTACGAAATTGTTTCTCACAATGACACAGACAATAATCACTAACCGTTGGGTTCACCCCAAAAATATAATCGTATAATACATTTGTAATATATATCATATAATTCGCCATTTAATCACGATTCGGTAATCAGTAATTCTTTAAATTTAGTCAAAATCATGCTCAGGGAAGTTAAACATCATCAAGCTAGAAATTTGAATCAAATCAGTTGAAAAAACGGAGATTTCAAGTTAAAACAGAACTAAATTATGTAAAAAGGTACGCAACGCATAATAATCAAAATACAATTTTTGGCATTACCAATTTATTCATACAAACACACATGCATCATTGGAAACAATCCTTAACATATGTCATTGATTATAATTTTGAGGTTAAATGTAAAATAACATTCAACTAATATAAGACAAACGTGAAACAGCAGAATACGTCACCGATTATGTCGTAACGGCAAAGGATGGTTAAACAAAGTATACGTCTGTTTACTCTTCTAGTATGTTCATTGTTCGGAGTTTATCTCCATGGAACAAATAAGAATGACTTTGATACTATCTAGCAGAAATAGGCTGACGTCAAATAAAAACCAAGTAAAATAAACTCAAAATGAGGCTTGAACATATCTGAAAAAAAGTGTTTTTTGTCAAATGAATTACAAAAATCTTGTGTATAAATACGCTGTGATGAATTAAAAAAACACTTCAATTTTGCAACTCGTTATATAAATAACTATTTGTTTGCTGAACTTTTTTCCATTTTCGTGATTTAATCCCTTTTCAAACAATATGGAAGCCCTGTATTTTGAATACAATTCACCAATGTATTTTCCCGTTCTGTCAACCGGAAGAAAATTGCTTTTTGCACGTAAAAAATGGACATTTTTCAACCCTGCTGAAAAAAGAATGGTCTATCAAAATGAAATCGGAAGCTTCCAGCGCCGAATATTTTTTTATTAACTACCCATTAGGCATAAGCCCGAGCCGATGGGAAATAATCTGGTAATGTGATGAAATTTTCCAAATGAACTAGAAACTTTATTGCCCACCGAAAAAGTTGACTAGGGGTCGGAATCGATTGTGCATTAGGAAAATACCGGGAGAAAATGACTGCTATAAATACTCTACTTACTCTATGTTTGTTGTCGTCTTCCCTCGAGTGAATTTAAATAAACATGTCTGTTTAATGATCGAAGATCTATACAGACAAAGACTTGAAAACAAGAACAATTAATAATGCTCCCGTTTCCACTCACTACTAAGCAAGCAGCAAGCGACACTTTCATTTAATTTCGCTTTAATTAGCACTTATAAACAATAGTTGAAATTTAAAATAAAAATCATTAAATAGTATCACAAATGGAAAATACGGTTGGGCAAATTCGTGAATTATTTTCTGAAACGTTAGATGATATGCCTACCCCTTTATTATCAACTATGCATAATATAATTCAGAATTTTGGACGAGGCTGTTCAAACCGGTCCTACACAGAAATTGACGTCGTCGTTAATTCCGGTGCTACAACTGTTGAATAATTCTGAAGCAAAACGGATGAAATTTTGGATAACTGATAACATTCACCAAGAACATAGCTTTTTAGAACGACTCAACGTACTAGGCCATCACAATCCTGACATCGGGTTTTCTTATTACGCACCCAGTACCCACGGAAACTGGATTTTTTTTACGGAAATATAAATGGCACTAAGTTTTTAAATTCATTGTAACAATATATTGTTCCTGTATCTCTACGATTAGCAGAGACAGATGGTTGGTCTGCCCACAATTACATTGGTTTTTAAAATGTACCCATTGTATAACTAGAATCAACAACCACAAAACACACTTCACCAATAATAAAATATAAATGTTTTATCATTAGACTATCGTGGAGCGAAAAAAAGAGTTACGATTTTAACTGGTATATGTGGGTATGTATGTATGTTTGCTTATCAATTTCCTCATTACTTCTAAAGATCTTATCATAATTTGATAAATGAGATATTATCTTGATCACCTGCTGGTTAGGTTAGGTTGGGTAGGCTTTGTGACGTTACATTATTAATTACAGTGTCATCTAGAGGACACAAACTCCGGGAGCGCAGAAGGGCCACATAAGTTTAAATAAATGTTTCACCACAAATTACGAATTGCTACTAAGACGTACTTACGTGATAGAAGACATAATTATGAGATACAAGTCGTGTTTATTGAATTTCGACTTACTAAGACGTTATTACGAGACACAAGACATATTTTTTCATTTTATAGTTACTTGGGCTAACTACAAGGTAGAAAATCATAATTTAAAAGGTATTTCGGAACGCTACATGAACAGATTGTCAAAAAAATATTCTGACATTATAAACGTCAAAAAAAATTCCAGTAAAGTTCGCTGTTGGGTACCCACGAGGAAAAAATTTGCACTAAAATTCATCCGTTGCCATGGTGATCTGTCAAAAAAACACGTTTTGATTGGTTACAAATTATAGGTGTGGAATTTTGGGAAGTAATTACACAAGTGCATCAAAATTACCGATAATTTTTCATGAAAGCATGTTGTCTAAAAACTGCATGAGTTTATTTTGATGTTTTGGCGAAAGCCTTCCTTCGGAGTCGGGCTCTTTTAACAATATATGAAAATAACCGAATACAGTTTTTACTGACATGCTTAAATGAAAAATTATCAGGTTTATTCTGATGCACGAGTGTAATTCGCAAGAAAATTTTATACCAGTTAATTTTAGCCAATCATATGCCTGCATTTTGACATGTTGCTATGACAATAACCTAATTTCTTCGGAAATTTCCCTGCGTAGTGGGAAATTAATAAGTGGAAATTTCCCTCTGGCTTGACAGCTGTCATAAATAATAATAATATGTCACCTAAGTATGTCACCAATTTAATTTCTATTCTAAAAAAGTTTTGGTATAAAATTTTCTTACCGAATCTCCCGCGAGCATGAATTAATATTCCGGAAATTTTCCTCTTTGACCTCTTTGACTCTTTCAACACTAAAATGAGTGCGGAAAAGTGGACTTTTCCGCGCGCTAGTAGAAATAGCTATTTGTATAACTAGGGAGGAAAGTGCTACTTTTCCTCCCGAGGATGAAGTAATCATTCATCTATTCTGATAAGTATTTCAAAATAAAACGGTCAAATATATAAGGTTGGAAATGAACACGCACTAATGGATTCATGGAACTAAGGACACAAGAAGAGAAATAAGAATGCTCCTCCCTTTCATAATTGCACCTCCAAGTGGTTACTCTACAATATACAGGGTTAGTTTAAAGTATGGAAACATCTGAATATCTCACAAACGGAGGAAGATAAAAAAAATTTTAACACGTGTTGCAAGGCTTCCCCAAGGAGCTGTGAGACCTGGTCGTTGGTGGGGGAGCCGAGTAGCGGTTTCACCTCAGATCTTACGGGGGGGAATACGTGAAACAAAGGACAGCTCAATGGATTCCTGTGGAAAGCAGAAATCCATTATCAGGATCTTCAGCGTGGAGAGTGGACTGTTATCCCGACCGGCTCGTTGATAGCCGGTCGGTTGCCGGAGTCAGCGAGGTTGTCGGAGCAATAGTTTGCTCGAGGAAACCTGCCTGATATAAACCGTATCTAGTGGAAGGTGGTTGATGAGGTATATTCACTAGATGTGTGGGCTCGTCTTTAAACAGCTGGCCAAGTGGAAGGAGACCACAATAAAATACCCCTCAAGTCAAGGTGGAACAGCATATACCGAGGACTGCGTGGTCAAGGGGAAGCTTGATCGCTAATATGCGGACTCTGGATACCTGGGGAGTGGACCTTATACTTCCCTAGCTACTCGTGGGATCATCCATGGAAAGGTAAAAAAAACAAAAAAAAGTTGAGTGCGCAAGCACCGCAACCGGGCTCAAGTCGGAGCAATGTATCCACAGTGCCCAAAAAAACTGTAGCACCTCCCTCACGCGCGAGCATCCCTCGTGTAGAGGAAGCGACAGACCAACAAAAGAGGAGAACAACAGGGGTACCCATACCCTCAACCTCCTCAAATGCTGAGAGTTTTCGGGAAAAATCCTGGAGAGAAAGTAGAAAATCCTCCATCCTTCCTGAACTGGGTAAACCCGGAGGAAAGGACGATCCACCGTGGAGCGGGGGTAAGCTGGTATCTTCGCTTTCTTGAGCTTTCTTGCACCGGAAGAAGCAAGAAAGAAAGCCGCAGAGCGTGAAAAACAAGGAGAGGACAAGAACATCCCTCCTAAAGGAGAAAAACGAAAGCGGGAAGAGGCGACAGCCCAGTCACCGCAAGTACAGGTGAAGAAGAGAAAGGAAGGCAAAATAGCCATCCCTTCTTCAGTTGGCAGCTATGCAGCTGCAGCTAAAATAATAAGAATGGCGGTTCTCCCTAGGGCGTACCCTGAGACCACTCTCAGTGCGGACGACCAAACCTGGAGAACTCAATAATAGAGGAAATGTATGCTGGATGGGAGCATAAGCTCCAGTTTACTGGCATACATTTCAGACCAGGAGTCGTTCTAATCGACTGTGAAACACCACAGACTGCAGAATGACTCCAATTGATAATACCACAGCTAAAAAGCTGGAAGGGAGTAGAACTGATGGTGTGCCAGGAAGAAAACATCCCAAAAATGCATACCGCTACGATCTTTCTCCCAAGAAGCAAAGGCGTAGAGGAAGGAAAACTTCTTCGCTTGATAAAAGCGCAGAATGAAGGTTTGGTAACAGATCAGTGGAAGGTCCTCAACCTTAAAGAAGAGGCGCAAAGGCCTAGTCTTGAGGGCAGGAATAGACAATCTATCCTGTCAAAAAATCAAGAACAACCGGTTCACCATTCATTACCGGCTTGGGAAAATCCCCGTACATGGCCTCAGAAAAGAAGAGGAAAGAAACCCTGAGAAGGTTTCTATCTCCTCCAAGGCCAGCGATCATAGCATAATAACATTCAAGTTAGAACTAGGTAAATCTGAGGTGAGCCCCAGAAGAAAACCAAGAAAAACAGATTGGGACAACTATAACACCTGTCTCTAAGAAAACCTAGCATATATCCAGAGAAAAGGGAGGGCTAAGCACCATCTCAATCTGGAAAATGAACTTGAGGACCTGGAACAGGGCAATAATCGATGCATTTGAATCGAGCTGCCCCCTTCAAGAACAACGAAGCAGCAGAGATGCACCCTGGTGGAATAAACATCTGTCAGAATTAGGATCTCAAACCCGGGACCTTCTTAATAAAGCAAAACTCACCGAAGACTGGCAGAGATACACCGAGGTGAGAAACACCTACTATAAGGAAATTTGAAAAGTTAAAAGAAATAGCTTCAGAAAATTCTGTGAAGATATAAACACAACACCTGCTGCGGCAAGACTCTACAAAGTCATGGCAAAAAGTAGGGTCAACACAGATATGGCTTTGAGGAAGCCAGACGGTAAATATACCGAAAATGAGGAAGAAAGAGTGAAACTCTTACTTGAAACTCATTTTCCTGGGAGTAGCCCAAATAGGGGAGATAGTCCACTCGAAGGTCATATCAGACCTTCGAGAGAAAGTACCACAATGGCTAAGCACATTTGTAGTAACGGAAGGTTAAAATGGGCTATGAACACCTTTTCACCATTCAAGGCACCGGGACCTGATGAAATTTTCCCAGCATTGCTCCAGCAAGGACAAGACGAAATTCTACACATTTGTTTAGGATCAGTCGAAGCAGCTTAGAACTGGGTTATATACCAGAAGCATGGAGAAGGGCAATAGTAACCTTCATTCCAAAAGCTGGAAAAAGGGACACAACAAATCCCAAATCTTCAGACCAATTAGCCTAGCATCGTTTGTGCTCAAAACGATGGAAAAAGCTATTGATAATTACATTAGAGCGGAAATCATAGAGCGACTACCTCTCCACCCGCATCAGCATGCTTACCGGGCAGGCAGATATACGGAGTCTGCACTGGTACAACTGACGGAGGATATCCGAGGTGCTCTAGACAACCAAGAAGCCGTAGTATGCGCCTAATTGGATATAGAAGGAGCTTTTGACAATACTCTTCATGAGGCTGTCAAAAAAGCATTAAATAGAAGACAGCACAACATCCAAATGGATGTCGGAACTGCTCACCACTAGAGTAGCCGAGATGAGGACAAGTCAAGACATCGTCTCCATCTGTACAACCAGAGGATGTCCACAGGGAGGAGTAGCAGCCCCATTAATGTGGAGCCTGATGGTTGACGAACTCCTGTGTGGTTTGACTGACCTCGGAATATCCTGCCAAGGATATGCTGATGATATTGTCATAACAGCCAGGGGAAAATTCAAAAATACCCTTTGTGACATCGTACAAAAGGGTCTGAACTATACAAATAGCTGGTGTAGGCAAGTGGGACTTAACATCAACCCCACCAAAACCATCCTAGTAGCCTTCACTAAGAAAAGAAAGCTCAACATCAAAACCATTAAACTTGATGGGAGCGATGTTGAATGGAGACAAGAAGTCAAGTATCTAGGTTTGACTCTAGACAGTAAACTCCTGTGGAATAAACACGAAAAGGAGATTATATACAAAGCAAAAATGGCTCTAATGGTGTGCAGGAATCTGGCAGGGAGAAATGGGGGGTGCAACCCAAAAATCCTGAGCTGGATGTACACTGCCATAGTGAGACCAATTATCACTTATGGAGCCATTGCGTGGAGCAGTAGAACTATCCTATTGACAACGGGAGAAAACCTCTCCAAAATTCAAAGACTAGCCTGTATGTGCATTACAGGAGCAATGAGAACATGCCCAACGGCAGCCATGGAAATTATTCTCAACCTCACACCACTACATATGGTGGTGGAAGGTGTTGCAGAAAGAACGAGATACAGACTAAGTAGAAAGGGAATCATTAAAAAAAACCACCCTCTTACTTCTTAGAAATCAGAAAACCTGGGACATGTCACAAGATGGTATGATGAAAAGGTATAACTTTTGAAAGAAATTCGTTACGGAATTAAGCAACAAGAAGGAATGGGATCCAAATACCATAACCAGACTTGCAAAGAATGCCATTCAATGGTACACAGACGGCTCAAAAGCTATAGAAGGAACTGGGATAGGAGTGTACGGGCCAGGAACCAAACACTCTGAAAGCTTGGGAAAAACCCCGAGTATCTATCAAGCGAAAATTCACGCCATAAGAAAGTGTGCCCAGTTCAATATTGGTAAAGGATATAGAAGGCAAAGGATTATCATAATGTCGGATAGTCAAGCAGCCATTAAAGCACTGAGCTCTTGTGTTATCAGTTCCAAAATGGTGTGGGAATGCATAGGCAAACTAAATGAACTAGGCGAGAACAATATAGTCACCTTACTGTGGATTCCAGGACACACAGGGATAGAAGGAAATGAAATAGCAGATGAACTATCAAAGAGGGTGATTGGAACACCCTTTTGGGGGCCGGAACCCTTTTGCGGTATCAGCCCCAACGTAATATTGGAAGAAATAGGCAAAGCCGAAGAAAAGAGAAGATCTGACCATTGGAAAGATCTAGTAGGAGTTAGGCAATCAAAGATTCTTCTGGGTGATTACAACCTGCTGAGATCAAATGAATGCTTAAGTCAAAGTAAAACTGCACTAAGAGTTTTAACAGGCATCCTTACGGAACATTGTCGCCTGAAAAAGCTCAAAATGGTGGAGGAAGAAGAATGTAGATTCTGTGGCATGGAAGAAGAAACCTCCATCCACATACTTGCGAACTGCACAGCAATTTAGAATCCTAGGGCACAACACCTTGGAGACTACTGGATAGAAGAGGGACATTTACCTAGATTAAAGCCTGCAGATATCCTACAATTCTTCCGGGAAATAGGACTAAATGAGCTACTAGTCTCCGAGACTTTCCTCAGGAACTAAGTAGAAGTAAGGGGTCACAATAGATCTTTTAGGTCTCAGTGAATGTCACCCCAATGTACATACATACATACAAGGTTGCCATGGGAGCATATTTTTATGTTACAACAAAACTTACAGGGTGGTCCTGAAAAGCGTCATGACTGCAGCGATTGATTTTTTAAATGGAACACCCTGTATGATATATCATTTTATTAATCCTTTCGACTTCTAGATTAACTTTGTTATGAAGTACCCTATGCCCAAATTCTATGGTTACGCTGATATCGACAATTACATAATAAGTACTTATTCTCACAAAGCTGGCTATGCTTTGCAAATAAATATTAGTGAACTGTCAAAATTAGTTAGTGTCAATCAATTTTTAAAATTGCATATCTTAGTGATACAAAACGCATACAATTCCTAATTTTACGAGGCTTTGGCGACAAGGAAATAACGCATGAAGGAGTTACACACATATTATTTAATGAATTGACTCCTCAACATGTCAGAAATGTCTGCAGAGGTCTGGTTATTTAGATAATCTTCATCCATAATCTGATATCCTTTTTCTTCGTGATCACATTCTATCCATTCTTTTATCTTTTCTTCCAAGCCTTCGATTTGTGAGGCTATAGATGCCATGTTTTCGATTGATAACTCACCTTCATTCGAGTGATCATCATCTTCAGTATCACTTTTTTAAATGAAACTAACTGTTTCTAATTAATTCCACTATTTAGGGAAAAAAATTTGAAAATTCTAAGATATTTTTAATTCTGACGATAATATGTCAATATCGAAATAATTATCAATATCTTAGAGTTTTCATAATTTTTTCATTAAATGGTGAAATTAATTAGAAACAGTTATTTTCATTTAAAAATGTAATATGAGTTTATTCCCTAAAGTAAGGGTCCAAACAGTAAATTCAATCTTCAGTATCTTCTACATCTGCTATATCTTCTAAGGTCATTATTTTATCAACTGCTTTTTTAATGTTAGTCTCTTTCACGTCACTCCAAGCGCGAGCTACAGCATAAATTGTTTCTTTTAAATTCAGACGTTTCCAAAATCCCATAAAGTTACATTCTTCCAACAATTGGAGCATAAGATCTTTCCTATAAAGCCTCTTCATGGTCTCTATAACACCTTGGTCCATTGGCTGGGCAATAGATGTCACATTCGGAGCAAAATATGCTACGAATACGTTTCCATCTACTGATTTCAGTTGCTCTACATCGACATGCGATGGAGCAGTATCCAGTAACAGTACAGCCTTGGGTGGGCCGTCTGGGGGCGGGACCCTTCAGAAGAATACCCCCAGGGGATAGCCCACCTGTCGTAAAAGGCGACTAATAGGTTAGATTCCCAGGAATCTAGAGGAGTAAACCTCGATAAAAAACCAGCAACATAGGGAAGGCAGCTATGTTGTGGTGTAGTGTAGGCAGCGGAAGCCACTGCGTCCGGAGGCAACCGTGAGAAAAAGCCTAGAGGAGTAAACCTTGATATAACAATCCGTAATCTACGTTGTTAGCTACCGTGGCAATGGATGAATGGCTGCGCGAAAGTCAGTCAGAAACGGTGCCTCCGGGATACCTGGAGACCTCCCGGAGTAACCAGCCTTACCACCACAAGCGGGGCTCTGTGGTGGTGGACATTCAATTCCCTAGCTACTCGTGAGATGGAATATGGAGAAAAGAGAAATAGAAATTGAACAGGAGGTGATGGACGAAGGAAGGCAAGGAATTTTTTGTAAATCGAATAAAGTTAAACGAACGCCTGATAAGGCGGGGGATACGAGAGGGTGGAGTGATACTGGAGTGAAGAGAAAGGAGGTATCGCCTCTGGAGGACAAGGAACAGAAGAGGAAACTGAAGGAGAAAGGAAAGAAGGAAGTGGAGAATGTGAAGGAAGAAGAGAGGGAGAGTGTAAAGAGATTGAAGGATATGGTAAGGCGACTGGAGGAGAAGGTGGAAAGGCTGGAGGAAGAGAAGGCAGCGGCAGAGGGGCGGGTCAAGGAATTAATTAAGGTGGTATGGGTGACCGAGGAAGACAGTGGAATGGAGAAGGGAATACAGAGGATGTTTAGGGATAGGTACCCAATGCTAGGAGGAAAAGGAAAGGAAATGGAGTGGGTCAAGGAGGTACGCACTTCGGAAAGGAATGGGGTAAGTGTGAAGACGGAGGAGTTGATCGGATGGAGGGAGATTGTAGGGATGAGAAAAAGGTGTTTGAGCTGATGAGTCGACTGTTTGGGGAAGTGGGGAGCGGGGACAGCATTGGACTCCACAGGCTTGAGCAGGTAGAGGTGGAGGTGCTGAAGAAGATGGTGGCGTGGGTGAGAGGTGACGGAGAGGTGGCGGAGGTAACAATCTATACAGATGGGGAAAAGGAAAAAGAGGGTTGGAATGGGGCGATAATCCTGAAGGATATCGGGGAAGTCGATCAGGAGGGGATCGAGAGGATTAAGAAGGGGTTGAGGGAGATGAAAGGGGAGTGGGTGGATAGACTCAGAGTCTCAAAAAATAAGGAGGTGGTTATAGAGGCAAAGAAGGGGGTTGAAGTAAGGGGAATTCTGGGGGAAGTGGAAAGGGTGACAGGAGCTAGGGTGGTGGAAGCGGGGAGGGGAACAAAAACCATAAAAATGGTAGGGATAGAACCGTGGATGGAAGATGAAAAGGTGAGGGGGAAAATAGAGAAGTTGATTGGGAAAGGGACAACGGTGATTAAAGTGGTAATGGAGAGGAACGGGATGAAAATGGCGGTGGTGAGGGCGGAATGGGAAAAAGCGGTAGCATTATTGAAAAAGAAGGAGATCCGATTGGGGTGGAACAGGGTAAGTATTGTAGAGGGTATAGAGGATGACAAATGCTTTGGATGTGGAATAAAAGGCCATAAAGTAGCAGGGTGTAAGGTGAAGGTAGTCAAGGAGAGGAGTAAGTGCTGGCTATGTAAGAGCGAGCATCACATGGCGAGAGACTGTCGGCAGGCCTTCCTTTGTAGGGTATGTGGGGAAAGGGGACACAAGCCAGGGGAGATAGAATGTAGTAGGGGAAAGAAGGGAGTAGGTGAAGACGATGGAAAACAGGAAAGAAAAAATGGGAGGGACCCTCTGGACCCCTCAGAGGTGACGAGTCTGGACCAATGGGAGGAAGGGGAGGGCAGGGCGCGGGAAGAAGGAATGTAGGGGATGGATGGAGGGTGCTGCAGATAAATTTAGGGAAATGCAGGATAGCGCATGATATATTGGATCAAGTGATTTTTAGGAGGGAAGAGGATGTGGTGTGTGGATCTGAGGTGAATGCTAGATATGTGGGAAAACAAGGATGGATTATGGATGATACAGGAGAGGCAGGAATAAGAGTGGTGGGAGATGGACTGAGGGCGGATGAAGTGAGGAAAGGAAACGGATGGGTGGTAGTGCGAATGGGAGACATGGTGGTGTACAGTGTGTATATAAGCCCAAATGTCAGCCTGGAAGAATATGAGAGGAGCATCACAGGATTGGAGGACGATCTGAGGCTGTCAAAAGGGAAAAGGAGGATAATTAGGAGAATGGTGACAGGGGACTAAAAATACTGCATGGGGGGGGGGAAGAAAACGGATAGGAGAGGGGAGATCCTGGAGGAAGTGTCGACATCCAACGGGCTGGCGGTGCTGAATGACGGACTACTGCCCACCTTCGTGAGGGGTGACGGGGGTTCGTCATTCATTGATATAACAGCATGTGATGAATGGCTGGGGGAAAAAGTGAGTAGTTGGAAGGTGCTGGAGGATGAGGAAAGCTTGAGCTTACATAGGTATGTGGAGACGGATATAAGGAAGGGGAGAAGGGATTTATCGGGAGAGTGGGGATGGAGGTGGACGGAGGCCGAGGCAGAGAGTATGAGGAAGAAAGTAAGAGAGGAGATAGAAAGGGTACTTGGACATGATGTAGATGAATTGTACGATGTGATACAGGGCTGTAAAAGAGAGGGAAAAAGGGGCAATAGGCGTGAGCGAATGGCTAATTACTGGTGGAATGAGGAAATAGAGGAGCTGTGTAAGAAAGAACGAAGACGGATGCTGAGGGCAAGAGGTAGGATAGAGGGAAAAGGGGGATACAAAGAGAAGAAGAAGGAACTGGAGCGAAGGGTGGAGAGGGGAAAAAGAGGGAAGTGGGAAGAGTTACTGGGGGACCTGGAAAACAATCCATGGGGAAAGGCATATGAGATAGCGGTGAAGGGGATGGGTGGAAATAGGAGCGAGGTGCTAGAGGAAGATTGGGAGAAGGAGGTTATAGGCAAATTGTTCACAGGGGGAGAAGGAGTTGGAGGCAGGATTCGAGAAGTCCAGGATACTAGGGGGGTAGGAAAAATGAGGGGGATAAGGCCGGTGGAGAAGTGGGAAGTACAAGAGGGGGGAAGGAACATTAAAGTAAGGAAAGCCCCGGGGATAGATGGCCTGAGGGGTGATATGTTGAAGAGGATGTTGGATGACAATGGGGAGTACTTCTGCGAGCTTTTCAACAGGGTGCTAAGGGAGGAGGAGTTTCCGAAGGATGGAAGGTGGTTAGGGTGATATTACTTAAGAAGGCGGGTAGAGAGGGGAAGAGGGCGGGGGACTACAGGCCCATCAGTCTGCTGTGTGGTATGGGTAAATTGATGGAGGGGATAATAAAGGATAGGATTGAGGAGGAAGTTGGTAGGAATGGGGGTTTTAGGGAAAACCAGCACGGGTTTGCGAAGGGAAAATCATGCATCTCGGCGCTGGGCAGGGTGATGGGCTTGGTTGAAAGGGCTAGGGAGGGCAGCTGGAGGAACAAGAAATTGGCCCTACTCGTGTTCTTCGACGTCGGAAACGCGTTCAACAGTGTCAGCAAACGGGCAGTGTTGAGCGCGTTGCTGAGGCTAAGAGTGGGGGAGGGTTTGGTTAACCTAGTGGAAGACTACCTGACGGGACGTGTGATAGTAGACACTAGAGGGAGGAGGTATGATACGGAGGCTGGAGTGCCCCAGGGCTCAGTTCTTGGACCGACGCTATGGAAGTGTGTGTTTGATGAGGTTTGTGGGATAGTATGTGAAGAGGGATGTGAGATTACGGTGTATGCGGACGATGTGTGTCTGGTATGTACGGCAAAAGGAGAGGCGGAGATAGAAAGAAAGGCGGAGAGAATGTGTAGGAAGATTGTGGAGAAGATAGAGCGGCGCGGACTAGAAGTGGCGGAAGATGAGACGGTGGGGTTGCTAGTGAAGGGACGGAGCAAGACAATGGAAGTGGGGGTGATGGTGAAGGGAAGGAGAATTCGCATGGAGGAGTGTGTGAAATACCTAGGGGTGTGGTTGGAGTACAAGAATGGATGGAGGAGGAAATGGAGAGAAGGTGGGAGGAGTATGAGGGCGCGCTAAAAGGAGCGATTGGGAATAGGAGAGATTGGATGGATCGGAAATTCGGGGAGGTGAACTACTTCTTGACACAGGTGTTCACTGGACATGGGTCGAGAGTAGGGTACCTCCACAAGATTGGAAAAAGAGAGACTGGAGTGTGCGAGAGGTGTGGAGTGGAGGATGATGTGGGGCATGTGTTCAGATGCTGGCGGAACGAGGAAGTGCTGAAGAAGTTGGAGAGGAAACTAGGGGAGGCGGTGTATTGGGAGAATATGGTGGAGATAATGTTGAGGGGGGAGGAGGAATGGATGGAGGTAAGTGGCGTAGTAGAGAGCATGGTCAGGGGGAGAGAACGACTCGATATGGCATGAGAGGTAGGAGTGGAAGTTAGGGAGAAGACGACGATGTGAGCGGAGAGTGTGCGAGGGACCGCCGCCCGTCTCGAAGTATGCTAGGGTAGTGATTCCGAGGCGGGGGTAACGGCGAGTTTGTGGTGGGTTTGGTTGGTAGGCATCTCCTTGGGGATGAGTCCAACACTGTTTGGGTCCTGGACCCATTCGAACATGAGTTTCCCATCTCGGCCCGAAAAAAAAAAAAAGTACAGCCTTGGGTGGAAGATTATTTTCTTGCAGATAAGTATTAACTTGTGATATAAATTTTTCGAAAAACCACTTTTTAAAAATCTCTCGATCCATCCAAGCGGCCTTTTGATTATAATAATCAACTGGCAGTCTTTTTACATTTTTTAAAGCCCTCGGATTTTTTTATTTTCCAATGACAGCTAACCTAAGCTTATGAGTTCCTGTTGCATTAGCACAGCATAACACTGTCAAACGGTCTTTGCTTACCTTGAAACCCCCACGACCGAAGTAAGCTAGCTACCGTCCAACGTTCCGTCTGTCGATGCCTACTTGAATTTTGTTGTTTTAATATTTCTAATAATTTTTTTTTGTAGTTTGTATTTTGATTTTTTTTCCCTACTAGTTTACTTTTATACCTAGATAAAAGTTGAAACCGTTACTGCGAAGGTAAGAATTGATTGGAAATTATAATTTTAAAATAGGTGGTCTTTTCAATCACTAATTAATAAACTTTATTCAATTGTATTAAATTTTCATTTTACAGTAAATTTCAGTATTTCCGTTTCATAGCAAATAAACACCGAACTCGAGTACAGTTACCTCGTGGAAAACCCTTTGGTATTTATTCCCGATTTCCAATACCGGCCCGATTGAAATATTGAGGAGTGCCAGGCGTCTGGCCAGGGCTCTTTGATATTTTAATTCGTAAAGCCGTTCTAAATTGAAATCTTGAGGGGTGCCAGGCGTCTGTCCAGGGCCCTTTGATATTTTAATTCAAGGACCAAACCCTTCGGTATTTATTCCCGATTGAAATATTGGGGAGTGCCAGGCGTCTGGACAGGGCTCTTTGATATTTTAATTCGTAAAGCCGTGCTGAATTGAAATATTGTGGGGTGCCAGGCGTCTGGCCAGGGCCCTTTGATATTTTAATTCAAGGACCAAACCCTTTGGTATTTATTCCCGATTTCCAATCCCGTCCCGATCGAAATATTGAGGAGTGCCAGGCGTCTGGCCAGGGCTCTTTGGTATTTTAATTCGTAAATCAGTTCTAAATTGAAATCTTGAGGGGTGCCAGGCGTCTGGCCAGGGCCCTTTGATATTTTAATTCAAGGACCGGATCCTGCAGTATTCCCGAATAAAGCTCCTTTGACATTTTGTAATTCCCGAACCGTATTCTTTCTCCCGATCCCACCAAATATAAAGATTTAATATTAATATTTATTCTACATATCGGGTGCATCAAAAGTGACGGCACATCTAATAACATATTATCCGGTGTATTTATTTAATTATCAACCTGTTTAGTGAAAAAATTTAAGTTTGCTTTTACCGTTTCTTTTCTATATAAAAAACATTTTTATGCTTATAAACCAATCTCGCTTATGTCCTGCCCGCTTCGTCTCTAATTTACGCATGTTAAATGTACATATAGTTTGCTTACATATCTGTGCTTTTTGGATATCAGGGTATTGTCGCTTTTTCTTGTATAATAGTGTTTTTTTCTTATTATTATTATCACGGCTTCACACAGTCACAACCATTGTGTATACTATTGAGGGTAGGTGTGATAAAACTTAACTGAACCTGTGTGTTTTTCTGACCTGCTGTAGAGTGTAGAGTTTCCCTATAGTAGAGTAGTTGCTTAGCTGCACGAATTTAGCTTCCCCGCATTGTGGGCCAGGAGTTGTTTCAGGACCAGTAAGGATCACATACCCGGCCGGATTGGATATAACTAGACCCCTGGAAATTACCGTACTTCCATCTGAGGCTACCTGGAACTCTTGACGATTGAAGTCAAGGGGCCGTGGAGTTAACCACGTTAAAAATCTGGCGCCCGAGAAAGTGTAAGGCTTCGAAGGTGTCAAAAGTGGCGTGCCCTGTTGGTAAAATCCAAAGGGTAGGTGAAACGCGACACAATATGTAACTTTAAAAATCAAACAGTAATACATATGTGAAAATAATAACCTGTACCCTGTAACCCTGTAACCTGCACTAGTTTCTGAACCTGCAGCAAGTGTTCTTTTTGGCATTGCTTTCCAATAAAGTCCGGTTTCGTCTCCATTATACACTTGCTCGGGTTTTAGGTCGTGCTCCGTTATAAGATTTTCCAAATCATAGCAAAATTCTACCATAGCTACATCATCAGCACTTAATTTCTCCCCTTGAATAGCTAATTGTCGTATTCCATGACGTTTTTTAAATCTGTATAGCCAACTGGAAGATGCAAAGAAGTTTCCTTTAATTTTAAACTATTCATGAAACTTTCGGGCTTCCCTAGTACACATAGATCCTGATATTCGAACCCCTTCCAATCTTTTTTGTAAGAACTATTTGGTCATAGCATCATCAAGTTTCCGAAAAGTAGATCCTTTTAGTGGCTTCCTGTCAGAAACAGCTTTTGCACTGTCAGCTTTAGCTACAAAGCTCTGTAATTCGGCTTTCTTCTTCACAATGTCGCGAACCGTTTGTTTATCAATGTTATATGTTTTAGTCACTAGAGCAACACCTTTGTTTTTTTCAAATTGTTTTACAATTTCCATTTCTTGTCCTATCGTTAAAACATTGCGTTTACGCTTTTCGTTAGCACCGTAATGCTGCATTTTGTGCGTTTGTTTACTTTCAACTAACGAGTCGGTCGAAATTGATGAAAATAATAAGTACATAAACGCATACAACATACATTAGGGATTTCCCGAGACGAACATATGCGCGGTGCGTTCAGAGTTCATGCGCCGTCATCTGTCGGACAGCCATGAATAATCCGCGCACGGATATCAATTTAAAATGCCGCACGGATAATCCGCCGCCCGGTTTAGTCGCGCACGTATAATCGGGGTTCTACTGTACAGTCAAGAAATTACAGAAGATGACCCAGAAGATTTTTATTTGTTGATTTCCGGGCATAAGATATGTATGTGTACTATTAGTTTTTTTCAATACATGTAATGCAATAATTAAAGTGCCGATATCTGCGTAACCATAGAATTTGGGCAAAGGGTACAGGTTAATCTAGATTCATAGGGTTTCATAAAATGCTATATAATACAGGGTGTTCCGTTTAAAAAATCAATCGCTGCAGTTATTATGCTTTTCAGAACCACCCTGTAAGTTTTGCTGTAACATGAAAATATGCTCCTATGGCAACCTTGCAACTAGTGTTAAAATCTTTTTTTTATCTTCTTCCGTTTGTGAGATATTCAGATGTTTCCATACTTCAAACTAACCCTGTATATCCATCGTCACTGTAATTGACCTGGCAATTTGAGCATATTATGTCCAGTCCTTACTATCATGAATCCAATTGTATGATAGGACGTTATGTGGGCATATGTAAAAATATGCTTAAAAAAGTAGTTCATTCAGGATTAGATCCCTATATAGCTTTAACTGAATATCGCATTACACCTATAGATTCTAAAATGAAAAAATCTCCTTCAGAGTTAGTTTTTGGTCGTCAGGTAAATGCATTCTTGCCAATACCTGAATATTTTGGTATTACGCCCAAATATTATCAAGATGATCAAGATTCCGTCAAATCTTATTTACAGAAACGGCAAGAAGAATATTAAAGTTATCATGATAAAAAATATCATACTAAGCCTAGAGAGTTTGAGAACGGTGAAGTTGTACATGTCAGAGACCCGGTTTTAAAAAAGAGTTTGTTAAACAAATAAATCCTTGTTCCATTTATAGCAAACTGACAAACCCCGTTTAACTTAGAAGTGTAATTCAACGTCTGTCGGTGCTTATAGCCCGAGAAGTAGATGTTGCTTCTCAGTGGACGGTCTCTGACCTTTGAAAATTATTTTTCAAAAAATTTTTGAGGCCTTAGAATAGTATAAAACTATTATCTTTGACATCTATTGATAACATTCTTTACTAAAATATGACCATTTTTTACAGGTAACTGTAATTAAGAAAATAACATGTCTTGTATTAAAGACCATCCCTACCCAATCGACTGCTTTTAACTGACTACCCTTAACGCTTGTTAAATAATGTGTGATATTGTTTTATTTGTTTAAAACAGCATACAAAGGAAAAGAAATAAGTGGGGTACTCGCCGGTAAACTTTTAAGTGACTTACTCGCACAAAGTTGAAATTCTAACTGAAGATTTTCGTTTTTTCTTCTATTATAGCAAGTGGTGCATATTTATGGTCAACATCTAGTTTTTTTTAAAGACCCTCCACACTTTTTCACTTAGAATTGACCATCAAGCCAAACAGGATTTTCGGAATCAGTGGCGTATCTAATTTTGGTTTAGAATGGATACTCCTGGCGAGATTTGTTAAATATTACATTTTAATTCATATTTGAGCGGCTCAAAATACCACTTCACTCAGGGCGGACTTCCAAATTTGTTGTATTTATTTTCTTCAGGACTGCCTGATACAGAAAATCTTTAAGCGCTATTTAAGATTAAAATTTTATTTAGCTTTGTCCTTGTTTATGTCGCATCAAATTACTTGCTGTATATTAGAGTTTTTACAAGTTTGTTGTAGGATTACGTGACATACGGCTTCTGTTTAATTTCAATTAGTCACGGGTAAGTTATCTGACTTATACATCATTAATCATTGTTCTCTATGAGATATTGAACAAACCAAGATTCAGTTTATAGTTAAACTTTGCAGCAAATATTGAAGGGAGCAGTGGTGGAGAGATATTAGTATACCCAAAGTACTGATAAATTATTTCTCAAAGTAAGAGGAGAGTTTGGGAATTCAGTGAATTTTTGAATTTCACGCGCGGTAGAACACTGTCAAGCTGCATTATTTAAGTTATGTTTGATTACCATAGACCATTCTAGAACACATGACTTTGACTGTCGGAGTTGAACCTTATGTGTTTGTGTTTTATGAACAAAAATTGACTGATATAGGTACACTAGCCTTCGATAGAATGTCAGAACACACACCCCAAGATTAAAGTTGTGATTCACTAGGGGGCCTCGTTTTAAGGCACTAATACAAGCATCGCGGCATTGACCAGAGAGATTAATTAAATAGTCACCTCTCTTCCTTAAAACAGCTAGAAATGGGAAAAATATAAGGTAGCTTACCTTTTTTCCCCCGCACTCCACACTTAACAACACTACAAAAAGATGGCATTTCAGATACTTCGCAGATATACCAACCCCCTTTAACTTAGAAGTGTAATTCAATGTCTGTCGGGGCATATAGCCCGAGAAATAGTTGTTGCTTCTTAGTGAATGGTATGTTCCTTGAAAAATATTTTTCAAATTTTGTATAGGGTTATAATAGTATTAAACTCTAACTTTGACGTCTATTGATCGCGCTTTGCTAAAATATGACAATTTTTTCACAGATAACTGTAATTAAGTAAACACTCTATATTGTTTGTTAAATGCTAGAGAGTGTGAAGAAATTTGATTGGAATATTATTATTGTTGTTTGGAATAGTTTTATAATTTTCCTGTAATATACAATGCATTGAAGTTTTTAAATTGTATTTAATAAGAATTTGAATATTTTAGGAAATATATATTTTTTTATAGTGTAATTCAATGTATGTCTTGGCATATAGCCCGAGAAGTAGTTGTCGCTTCTTAGTGAACGGTCTGTTCTTTGAAAAGTATTTTTCAAAAACTTTGTAAGGCGTTATAATAGTATTAAACTATTACCTTTGACATCTATTGATAACACGCTTTACTAAATATGCAAGAGATGATACATGCGGCATGTACACGTGAACTACTAAGACGGTTTGATGCTTTTGTTGTTGCAGATGGAGGCCATTTTGAACATCTTTTATAAAATCACTGTAGAGTCGAAATGTTCTGGTTATTGTTGCAAATAAACAATAAACTGAAAATTTGGTGTAATTATCCACCTGACTACCCTCACTGTGATACACCGTTGAATTTGAAATAAAAAGCCCTTTCATTTGAGCTGAGTTGGATCGATATCCTGTGTACCTCGGATGAAATTACTGAAGGTCCCAAAAAGATTACCCAATTTTCAAATAAACCTATTCGTTAATTTCTGAGTTACAGCCTGTAAAAAAATTTGGGACACCCTGTATATCACTCGACCTGTTTCACAAATAAAATTTGCATCGTCAGGACTAAATTATATTTTTATCGGGTTTTAGTTTTTGAATGTAAGTACTTATATTATTTTACAGTAAGTGTCTGCCCAATACAATATTTACAATTTTTCAAAAATCAAATAGATCTGGCTGATTGGCTTCTGCCAAAGCCATTTAACGAAGGAAAAATTCAGAATCAAAAGAAACTTACGTTTGTCTCAATTTGGTCTTCACTTTCAACAATCAAGAAGAAAATAAGGGAATTTAAACTCGTACTGTATACAACTTACCGAGATTAACTTTTCATAACAATGTTTTGTTATTAAAAACTCTACCATATCAGACTGCTCTTGGATCAATATTCTAGCATTTATAGAAAGTATTTTTCTGGAAGATTGTTTGTAAAACTTAGTACATAATTCATGTGATAATTTCTTCCTTAAATCCTTGTTGTACACAGGTTCGATGTGGTTTTAATAATTTAAACCCTATTTCATGGATAAGTACTATACAACCTACTTATTAGGTTGGTTACCTTATTTCAACAGTAGCGGACCACTTTGTAAATTAAGGTATATTAGTGGAAACGGAAATATTCATTAGTGCTACTTTTTTTTGGAAAAGTTGATGTTCAAGGTTGGTGTTGGATAGTGTAACAAAATATCTTTCAGAACAAGACTCTGAGGTATCTCGAGAAGGTGTTATTTGTAGCTTATTTTTATGAACTCTGACTAATAATGTAACTTAAATTAATATTAAGTATCACTTTATTTTGCTATAAATAGATTTGCGGTCTAAATCCAAACGTTTATACACACTTAATTTGGAGACAGGTTTTCTTTTTTTTTCAATAATTTTCTTTGGCATTGGCAGAGCCAACATACCAGCTTCAACTGGTTCTCTTGACCCGTCATTGAACCCAAATAAATAATAATATTGTTACGTCGGACCTGTACTGTACGGTACTCAAAGCCGGCCCTGTCTCTCGACTATAAGTTTTGGCGAATGCACTCCTTTCGAGAACATTCTGGTAATACATTGTGTTTACGCATATGACGGGCGTAGAAGTTCAAGAACTTTCCAGAATTGATCAAGACTATATATACGCGGGTTTTTGAGTGAGTTGAGAATTAGTGAGACAAAGAGTTAATTTACAGACAGTTTACCGAAGGTCTTAGTAATCGGACAGTGATTGAAATAGTGAAGATAAATAGTGTAAAGTGGTAAAAATAAATTAGAACTATTATACCAAGTGTGAATAAATTAGTAGATTTTAAGTAGAGTGTGTATATAAATTAAGTTTAATAAATAAATCAATAGATAGTATCTAGCCATATTGTGTATAATTTTATCCCACAAATAAAAACTATTTAAATGAATCACAAAAACATTACAATATGTAGAAGAGGTCCACAACGAAAAAGAAGAAGACATGTATCTAGAATCATCTAGAACCTACAGTAAATTATTGGGTATATCAACTACCATTTATTAAAAATACTTATTATTTTTAATCTACGAATCAATTAAAATTTGTATATTTATCCCCCGAGAAGATGTGCAATAAATTGCACAGTTTTTGAATGTATAGTAAATTTTATACCCATTTAGAATAAGACCATCCTTATTTATTATTAATAAATCGGTTGAAACAAAAAATTACCAACAAAAACGAACGTCGTAACTAATTTATTAGATGTCACGTTTTTGAAGTTACGTCAAATTTTGATTTCATGTTAATGTCATAACGCAAAATAAGATATAAAAATGCGATATTCTGATGAATCCAAAAAACTTATGCTTAATGTAGTAAACTATTTTCAAAACGATTTAGGATCTCGATTTAAGGCAATTCAAAAAGCGTCCGAAGCACTAAAAGTTCCAGAAAGCACATTATATAATCTTGAAAAACCAAACAGAGCTACAGATTTCGAATTTAGAAGAAATATGTCTGCAAGCGTTTCCCGGAGCAAAACCCGAATCACAAAAAATACCCTGCATTGTTTGAGGGAAGTAATTTATAAAATGTATGCGCGAAAGGATAAAATCACAGTAGAAACTATTTTACGGCAATTTATCGAAGAGTCTCCAGAAACTAAGATTTCCAAAGGTTCGTTATATTTGGGAATTAAAAAAATGGGTTTTTATTTCAAAAAACAGGATGGAAGAAAACATTTATTGGAAATGCCTGCAGTCAGATTAAAAAGAATAGTATTTTTGAACAAATACCATGCTGCTAAAAGCGAAAAGCTCCTTACACCTGTTTTTCTGGATGAGACATGGGTTTTTAGTAAAAGCGGGGACAGAAGAATGTGGCAAGATGGTACTAAACACAGTGATTTAAAAATAACTGGAAGTGGGACACGATATGTAATTGTTCATGCCGGTAATAAAAAAGGTTTTGTGGCAAATGCATCGCTTATTTTTAAATGCAATAAAAAAACAGGCGATTACCATGATAAGATGAACACCGAAAATTTTGAAAATTGGTTTAAATAGCAACTAATTGTAAACTTGGAAGAACCATCGTTAATTATAATGGATAACGCAACGTATCACAGTCGCCTGGATGAAGAAATCCCAAGAAAAAGTTGGAGTAAAACACGCATGTTAGAATGGCTCAAAAAAAAGAATATTCCTTTTCCAGATCACATTTTAAAGGATGCTGTTTGGAATATAATTGAAAAGCAAGTTTTGCCAGAAAAAAATTATCATTTAGACAAATACACTGCCGAGCATGGTCATTGTGTTCTCAGGCTACCACCCTATCATTGCCATTTTAATGCCATCGAAATGGTATGGTCAGAAACTAAAAGGCATTATGACCAAGCTATTACGAAAACTGCAAGGTCACCTACTGAAGTCTTAAAAGTATGGAATGACGTTGTAAAAAATGTACCGGAGCAACACTGGCAGAATTACATAAATCATACAGAGAAAATTATTTCTGAAGCATGGGAAGTAGAAAACAAACTGGACCTACTAAACATCGAACCTATGGTGATCTCTGTATCCAATGAATCCGATGATGAACTATCACTTTCTGAAAGTTATTCTGATTTAGAAACTAATTAAACTTTGCCTTGAAGATCACGTTGTCATTTTTTTAAAATCTAGAATTTGTACTTAATCGAACTCTGAATTGCCATATTTTTTTAAGAAAACTATGTATCTAGTTAATAAAACAATGTTTTTAAAATTAGTGCGCTTCTTTTATATTCTTTTATTATGTCAACATCTTTAGAATTTTATGAATTTCATAAAATTAATTTGTATCATTACAAACCGCCACTGATAATATGAAATTTCAAGTCACTACGCCAATGCAATAAGAAATATGTCAAGCATTTGACATGACAAAGGTCATAACCTAATTTTTTTCATGCGGGTTCAGATGGTTCAAGAAGCCGCATACGTTAAGTTACTAAAACGGCTGGTACCTCTAAATAGGTATTAATTTTACTATACTTATTATTTTACAGTAATTGTCTGCCCGATACAATATTTACAATTTTTAAAAAATCAAATCAAAATAAACTTACGTTTGTCTAAATTTGGTCTTTACATTCAACAATCAGGAAGAAAATGAGGGAAAACTAGTACTGTATACAATTTACCGAGTTTTGTTCATAACAATGCTTTGTTATTACAAACACCACCTGTGCTCTACCATATCAGACTGCTCTTGGATCAATATTCTAGCATTTATAGAATGTATTCTTCTGGAAGATTGTTTTTAAAACTTAGTACATAATTCAAGCGATAATTTCTCCCATTAAATCCTTGTACAAAGGTTCGATGGTAGACAAGCAGATGTAGAAATAAAGAGAGTTTAAGAAAGTAAAAGGAGTAACAATATAAATGTAATTTTTTTCTGAAATGGCTATAAGCGAGAGTTTTCTCGAAAAGGTGTTTTTTCATAAATAGAGAGATCACATAAAAGTTTTATGACAGAACAAGAGTTCGTTCCAATTAAAAAGTTTTATCACGTTTTTGGACCTACCAATAATGATGTCACGATTTTTATATCTTTTCATTATTTCTTCTTATCATTACTTTTAATGATACTATCATAGGGATTGTCCTCAATGAATTGATGAATTTGAGTAAAAATATATCACAAATTGGTACAGGGTAGACAAAAATGCAAAAGCAAAATAGTTTATGAAGAATAAACATGCACTCTAACAAAAACAAACGAACTTGTTAATAAATTCCTCTTCTACATTTGGTAGCCTAGCGGATGTTACGTTCTGCAGTTTCTGCCTGATTCGGGCTTTTAGGTCACGGATATTGTCAAGACTGTTGGCGTAGGCTTCAGATTTTAAATAACCTCATAAAACGAAGTCTTATGGGGAAAGATTGGGTGATCTAGTAGACCATTTCACTGTTTCTTTTCTTCCGATTCATCGTTTTGGAACTGTTCGGTCCAAAAGTTGGCTCCCAGCCATAGCGAAGTGTGGCGGTGCGCCATCTAATTGAAACTATATTTCGCGGTCTTGAGTGCTGGCAATTTGGATATCAGCAGAAATCTCGAATCAGAAATTGATGTATGTCGCAAAAAATCGAGATACATTTTTTCTGTTGAGTTTTCAACAAAAAAATAGGAACCAATGATTGTATTTTTCACGATACCAGTCCATATGTTGATTTTTTCTGGCCTTTGCACTCTTGCATCCAATTTGGATACTCATCAGACCAATATTGGGTGTTTTTCCGAAATGAACATGCTCGTTCAAATAAATTGTCTCCCCATCTAATAATAAAACTTCATTTCATTTAAATTATTATTGTTTTGATTAATAATGTAATCACATGATTCAGTACTGCGATTATAATCGTCAAATCATGAATAAGTCGTACTTTATCAGGATAGTACCTATTTTGGCTGCAAAAAAATTTTGATACTGAATACTCTACAATATCCAGATCCCTAGATAATCTGCGCACTGTACTCTGTTCAGTGTGGATCGTCTACTACCAATAAACATTCTGTCAAACATCAAGTGTAGGTTTACCTTGCATCAATACATCCCTAACGAATCCTTATCCTCTGTATTTTCTTTTTATTCTACCTGCGGTAGATTGAGAGATACATTCTCGATCTGGGTGAATTTTGTGGAATAATGTGCATACCTTTTGTTGAGTCTACATTCCATTGTCAACACCAATCATCATTAAAATTTCAATTCTACCACTTTCAGTTAAAGGCATTTTAACAAATCGAAACAGTTACGATACGATACGATATGATGCACATTATTTCACAGCCTTTATTTTTCTCGTACACTTCACGAAAAAACTACCACATCCCTAGATTCGGGATTTAACTCCGTAATTTAATCTATTGCCTAGTTGTGTTATCTATCATTAAAATATCATTTTCCAAACAAATTTCAGAAAATATACTATTTATATCGACTGAAATGTTATTATACTACTAACGCCATCTGTTATAAAACTGTTGAGTCAATATGAATGTGAACAGATTATTTATTCACGTATAAATAGGAATTATTAATTTTGAAGAAGTGGAAATACACAGCCGAGCATAAATTTAGTGTCACCCAGTAATTTGAAGATATTGTAGAAATTTTTGTTTTTTTCGGATTTCTCTTGGCTTAACGTAGTTTACAAACGGATTGCCCAAATAAAAAAAGTTGTTGTTGATATTACGAAAAGCGGTTGAACAAAAAACGGCCCCTCGCCCAAATGCCTAAAAACCATTTTCAACATATTTTTTGTTCCTATGGTTTTATCTGTCTATTGCAAATTGTTTGTTTAGTGTTGTCATTGTCAGTGTATTGCAATGAGCTTGAATCCTGTTGTTATAGCACGAATTGTGGCGACTTCAGAAGATGGTCGAGGTCAGCGCGAAACTGCCAGAAACGTTGATGCATGTAAGTCTCTTGAGTGTGCAACGAGTATGGCAACGGTACGAAGAGACAGGTATGCTCACTCGAAGACCTGGTTCAGGACAAGGCAGGACTACAACAGCTAGAGATGACCGCTTTCTGGTTTCTAGTGCTTTGAGAAACCGAACGGTTACGGCAGTTGTCCTTCGAAATCATCTGCAGGAAGTGAGAAATGTAGACATAAGTGAGTGGACAGTTAGGAGGCGACTTCAAGCTGCTGGTTTATCTTCTCGAACTAGAGCTTCTGGACCGCCGCTTTCTCGTGCACAACAGATTGCTAGGTTGAATTTTGCATGAGAACACTTGGCTTGGACAATAGCGGATTGGAGTCGCGTATTGTTTTCTGTTGAATCGCGATTCTGTCTCACAGGCTCAAATAGACGTATATGAGTGTGGCGACTACCAAGTGAGAGATACGCTCGAGCGTATATTGCTGAGCGACTTCCATTTGGTGGAGGATCAGTTATGGCATGGGGAGGCATATCTTTTGACGCTCGCACGGAGTTAGTCTTTATCGAGAATGAGACATTGACTGCGCATAGGTACCTGACGGAGGTTCTAGAAGACCATGTTTTACCGTTCATGGTTATTCTTGGAGATGACGCAACCTTTGTTAAGTTTTAATATTAATCAATGACATTTTATTTTTTGTATCAAGGATATTGTTTTTTGTAACCCGTGGCAACGCTGCTTATTTCTGAAGCCACCTGTTGTTCTCGTCCGAGCGAGTCGCATAGAGAAATAATAACAGAAGTTTTAAATATGGAAGGAGCTGGAACAAAATTTGTGCGCAACCTGTAGTGCATGACGCTTCACCGCAACTAGCTGAACTAACAAACCCTGCCTCCCACTACACGAAACTTGTCATTTTCAAATTTTCAACATTATTTACATTTGATATTTATCGTTGGAATTTTTCAATTTATTAATTTCTTGGCATTTCTGCAAAGTGCAACAACTATTCTAATTATTAGTATTAGTTATTATCACGGGATTCATTATCATTTATCATAGGTAAGTTAAAAAAGTAGATTTTTACTTTTAACGTTTAAGGTTAGGTTTTCATAAAATAATGGAAACAGTATTTCTCATTTTATCGTTTTTTTTTGCAGACAATAACGAAGATTTCTCATAAGTTCTTGACCCAAAATATGTAGGAACTAAGTACGGTACTAGATGTGATAATGTAATTCAGGATGTAGTTGTAGGTTGAAGGTACCTACTACTTATGTGAAGTGCTTCAATATTTTGAACATTGTATAATTTGTGTGCTTGCTCTCTAATATTTGTGTGTGCTTCAAGATGCCTCCAGGTAGATTGGTGTATAAGTGTGCAGCTCCAAATTGTCTAAATGGGTACTTCAATCCAATAACTGTGGAAAATTATGCAAATAAGAAGTTTTTTAGATTTCCTGATTTAGATATTGAACGACGTCAAAAATGGTTTGAGATAATGAACCTCACTTATTCAAATCAAAGGTGTTATTTGTGCGAAGATCACTTCCTTGAAAATAATTTAACTGACTTGTTTAAATTAGATTAGATTATATTGACAAAATTTGCACTCCCTTTCAAAACTTCAGACTCAGAGTCCAATTTTCATACCAATTCAGATTCTGCAAATGAATCTAATAGCAATTTTTCTATTAAAAAAAGACCATTAGATTTGTCCAGAGATTTTTCACCCATTCGAAAAAAACAAAATTGCATTATTTCTTCAATCAATGAGACACGACTCGGACATTTGTCCCCCAGGAAGCAAAAAATGTATGTTTTCATCAAAAAGCAGAAAAATATAATATGGAAATTGAAAAACAAGATAGCTTCTTCCAAACAAAAAATTAAAGTTGCATATAAACTTTCCAAAACGTCTCTGTTTAGAGAATTGAAAAATAATTCAGATCCTGCAGTAGTATTGTTTTTTGAAAGTAGTTTCAAAAATCTAAAAAAGAAAAAGCCTTCTTGGAAGCCTGCAGATAAGGTGTATGCTTTAGCTATATATAAACGTGGTCCAAGGTGCTACAATTTTTTAAGAAGAAGTATTCCCTTGCCCTCTAAAAGTTCTTCACGAAAGCTTTTACGAAATGTGCCTTCTGATGCAGGTATTAACCCTGCAATGATGTCAAAACTATCAAACAGGGTCAAAAACTTGGACCCACTTGACCGTTACTGTTCACTAATTTTTGAGGAAATTTCACTTTCCGAACAAATGACTTTGGATACAGCTACTGACAAGGTTATTGGTTATGTTGATCTTGGACATAATCAGTATGCTAACCATGCTCTTTGTTTCATGGTAAATGACCTGCGCAAATCATGGAAGCAACCTGTGGCATTACTTTTCCACTAAAGACACTATTAAAACAGACCAATTAAAATTTCTAATTAATTATATGATCACTAGCTTAGAAACTACTGGATTAACAATTTTAGCAACAGTTTGCGACCAAGGATCAGCCCTTAAACAGCTTTCTGAGGGAAATAGTCCTTACTTCTTGGTAAATAATCATAAAGTTTTTACAATTTTTGACCCTCCTCATCTTTTAAAAAATACCCCAAATGCGCTTTTAAATTATAATATTAGATTTCAAAAAAATAAAGTAGCTAAATTTGAACATATTAAACAATGTTTTTTAAAGGATAAATTAAAAAGGTTTCAGTCATCGAGAAAATTTAGGGAATCATATTTATTATTAAAAACTGGAAACAACAGACTTAAAATGAAAGTTTCTGTTGCAGCCAGAACTTTGAGTCAAACGGTTGCTGCTACAATTGAGGAAATGGTAGGCAATCCCCAAAATAACTTGCCATCTGATGCAATACATACGGCCAAGTTTGTACATGATATTGACAATCTTTTTGACAGTTTTAACGGTTGCAAGCCCAAACAAGAACTTGGCAAAACTTACCGTACTTGCATATCTAAGAAGTCTCTTCACAAGCAGCTGTGGAATTCTTGTGGACCTTTTATCAAAAATTAATAGTTGGGAGTTTATTTCTGGAGAACGAATTAAAACTAAAATGCCATTTATATTTGGGTGGATTACAACTATAAATGCTACCAAGCAGTTGTGGGAAGTGTGTGAAAGGGTGAGGTTTAGGTTTTTAATGTCCAGATCTCTAAACCAAGATCCTTTAGAAAATACCTTTGCGTCCATAAGGCATTTTGGCACAGAAAACACAAACTCAAATCCATACCAATTTATATCGGCATTTAAAACTTCAGTACTAAATAACTTGTTTAGTTCTTCAGCTAATCGTAACTGTGAGCAAGATGAGAGTGGTCCCTTGTATAATCTACAAGACTTTTTAGAGATTGACATTAATGATATTAATGTATTATTCCTCTACATAGTTTGGATGAAAATGAGCTCAACTCTTTAGAATTGCCAAGCATACATGTCGATTTAGATAATGATCAACATGATACCCATAGTGCAGCTTATGTAGCTGGGTTTTTAATAAAAAAATAAGGCTAATTAAAACTTGCGTGTGCTGCTAACTTAATAACCGATATTAGAGAACCTCAGCAGACATTTACAATGTTCAAGGAGTATAGTGATACTAAAGAAAGATTAATTTATGTTACTAAAGATGTTACCTTCGTTTTAACCGTAATACATGATATTATTAATTTTATTTTACCTAAATTTGGCTTTATTTTAAATATAATACAGAAAATTAAGCTTTTTTTGTTAAAGCATGTATTTTTTGGTTGGTTTACTTGTGCTGAGCATTTAAAACAAATTAAAAGTCAAATACTTGATGTGTCAATAATAGAAAATATTACGATGATGTGTATAGAAAATTAAAAGAATTAAGAATTTAAAGAAGTTTAAAAAAATTCTGCATTTATCTCGAAAACCAGTGCATACTATAAAATTCATAGACCTTTAATAAATATTAGGATAAAAGTAGTTTCACATATTTTTCTTCATGCCTACTATGTATATTATAAAATGCTTTATATTTTTTAATGCTGAAAGCTGTAAGAGTCCAAGATTTACATGTTTTTATAAAATTATTACTATACCTAGTGAATTGAAATATATTGATATTTATTAGATTAAGTTGGAATTTGTTATTGTTTTATTTATTTTTAAATCTTTTGGGCTGTTTTCATAGAAATAAGTATTGTCTTTTCATTGAAACCTAGTTTGTTTAAACGTCAGGCTAAAACTGTGATTTATTTGATTATTTGTTGTCGTTGTTGTTGTATACTGTTTTTTTAGTAAGATTATTTGTTTAAGATTGTTCTTTTAATTTGATTCATTCCATTATTTATTTTCTGTGGACTGTTTTAGTATGTTATTTTATGGGAGCATAAGATCCAGTTTACTGGCATACATTTCAGACCAGGAGTCGTTCTAATCGACTGTGAAGCACCACAGACTGCAGAATGGCTCCAGTTGATAATACCACAGCTGAAAAGCTGGAAGGGAGTAAAACTGATGGTGTGTCAGGGAGGAAACATCCCAAAAATAGATATCGCTACGATCTTTTTCCCAAGAAGCAAAGACGTAGAGGACGGAAAACTTCTTCGCTTGATAAAAGCGCAGAATAAAGGTTTGGTAACAGACCAGTGGAAGGTCCTCAACCTTAAAGAAGAGGGCAAAGGCTGTAACCTTAAAAATTGAGCTCAAGCCCAAATAAGAATTTAGTCATAAAATTTAAATGATAATTAAAAAAAACAAGTGCAAGACTATAAATTAATTTTTCTACTCGGTTGCTCCGGTGACAACCTTAGGCCTTCGACGTCGCTCGGAACGGTGGTAGGGGTGGATCCCTCTTATTGATCTTTCGGACAAAATAGTAGACAACTTGTGTGGGCGCCAACTGAGTTTTCCACTTTGGCCTAGCACGACTAATTTCCCCCGATAACCCAGTAAAACAAGGGATGAAAATAAAAGGCAAGCCTCAGCTTATGTTCCTTATAATAACGCAATTGAATATAGTTAATACCCTTAAAAATTAAAACAGGTGTCAGCTAAAAACTGAGCCTCTACAGGAACAAATCCAACACCTCAACAAGTTAAGCTTGTCTCGGCCTATGCCCGAAGCAAATTTATAAGAATTTACAAGTAAGGTACAAATCAAAATCAACCCCAAATTAACTTAATCAAACCTACAAAGTAGTCATGAGGCCTACTTACAATCAACAGTGTCAGCAACAGTATACTACACTGAATTTAAATCAAATAATAAGAATGCGATAAGCATCTAAAATAAACTGTTTTTGGTCATAACCAGGGTAGGTTTGAAGAACCACCCACGAATTATAGTATTCGTTAGACTAAAGCGTGCAAAGAAAACAAAATATACACAGGGTAACAGAATAGACTGTCTTAATCAAAAATTTACAATCAACATGTAGTATTTTACCACCAACTGTTTTAACTACAAAAACTACAAATCTATGAGACATACCTCATCCAAAAAGGATCCAATACTCAAAATTTTCCTCTTACTGGACGGCTACCAACAAATAACGAACCAACAACAACATGTGGCACACCTCCAATTCCAAAACTTCAACGTTGGCGATTTCCCTTAAATAGTGGTAAATACATAGTGATGCGAAATCAGTAAGCAGAGAAAATACTTACAATCGTTTTAGTGCAATAAATCCCCTATAAGGGTTTGTGAAAACGGCTTCCAGAACAGGACGGAATTCTTCAACAATACGAACTCCCGTAGAACCAAAATACTAACCGTATATTCCACAACTCATTCAGAACGAGAACCTATAAATCCCAGCAGGCGATGACTACCCAGTCATTAACAAAATTCAGATTCTCGTTCGATGCACATTTGGATACCAACTATCAAGTAGGAGCACACACCGGAAAGAAGGGTGACTGACACTTCCTCAAATACAGAATACTGCCATAGGGAAACCTACCCGAAACATACATCCGAATTACACTGCTCACTACACCGAGCGTGTTCCGCACAGATCAAGTCATAAAGTGCTACACTTCCCTCTATGTAAGTCAATACGTATTCGCGAGTAAAACAGCCTACATTCCTGAGTAGCATCGATCGAACGCTCTAACAGTTCCAAAAAACGGAGCGACAACATTTGTCTTTGGACTCGTAAAGTCACAGAGCAAACGCTCTATCTCTGCCGACATCAGTGCGACAAACTAAGTTGTCTGTGGACTCTTCAAGTCACAGAGCATTGCTCTATCTATACCAACATCGGCGCGACAAACTAAGTTGTCTGTGGACTCTTTAAGTCACAGAGCATAGCCTAACATCAATTACGACTACACTCAGCGGCATGACGAACGAACGCTTTTATCAAAGACACGACTGTCACGGCCAATTGTCAATGTCATCCAACAAAAAAACACTTGTAAACATTGGACAGAAATGATAAAGTCAGTGTATTAAAAATTATTCAAATAAATTTGAACAATCATAGTACCACAATACCCTCCTGACAAAGTAAATAAAGCAAGATCAAACACTCGGATTTAACATACAACCCATGGTGATAAACAGCTAATATATTATAAATAGATGTTCAGAATATATTCGAATGCCAACCTACACAGAAGATTTCTAACTAGTATGTATTTGCTTAAGCCAAAATATGGCAGATAAATGAAGAACATATACCTTTAACACAAAAGTAAAGTATGTCTACATAGATCAATAAGTTTTATCCAACCTAATCACTATTTTAAATGTTTCAGACTTCAAGTCAAGGTGTCAGTAATTTATAACTGAACCCTAATAAACTTCAGCGTTTATCAAGCTGAAGCGGACAAAGTATTTGGACTACTGTGGCTACACCCCGAAGGTGATATAATCAAAGCCAGAAACAAAATCAGTAGTCCCACGGAAACTAAGAACTGAAGTAAAATCCACAAGAGAGAAAACCCCTTACTACCCTTAATTATGAATTATAAGAAACAAAAAGAAATAACTAACATGAATCTATCTATACGGACATTTACCAGGTAGGCGCTCGTTTTATTATTTACATTACCTAGCGACAAAATATAAAATTATTGTCATGATGTGAAGACAGGTGTGGTTACAGCCTGCACCACTTCACCGGAAGGATGATGGCAGAGTAGTCCCTAAAACTCTGGGCTGACAGAAATTATGTAACTACTGAAGAACTTTCGTAGTGAGAAAATGATGTTGGAAACATAGAGATAAAATCCGTCAGGTAATTACTATATACAAATACTTATATATATATATACAATAAACATAGTGAAAAATTCAACCGTTACAAGGCCTAGTCTTGAGGGCAGGAATAGACAATATATCCTGTCAAAAAATCAAGAACAACGGGTTCACCATTCATTACCGGTTTGGGAAAATCCCCGTACATGGCCTTAGAAAGGGAGAGGGAAGGAACCCTGAGAAGGTTTCTATCTCCTCCAAGGCCAGCGACGACTCGAGTAGTGTGGAAAGCCAACACATCTATAAACTCCTTGGGGAGGAGTCGCCGCTGTCCGAGGAGGGAATGGAGTTTGGGTCGGAGGAAGGGGACAGCACTCTTACATAAGGGGACATCACCCTGATGAAAGAGGGTAATACCCAACCTGAAAACCAACAAGATGGCGGGGATTAACTTAGCTCAGGTTAATGCTCACCATGCCAAAGGAGCTTCAGCGGTGATCACCAGATTGTTCACTGAGCACCAATGGGGGATGTGTTTGATCCAAGAACCTTGGGTCAATAATAACCAGGTAAGAGCTAATGCTAAAATAGTATATCACTCAGGTAGTGATACACCAAGAACATGTATTATGATAAGGAACAATATTAACTATTTTTGTCTTTCAGAATACATGACTCGGGACCTCGTTCCAGTTAGAGCACTCTTCGAACACAAGAAGGAGGGCAAGGAGATAGTAATAGCATCATGCTACTTTGCGGGAGACCCGATCCTTCAGAGCAATTAGCCTAACATCGTTTGTGCTCAAAACGATGGAAAAAGCTATTGACAATTACATTAGAGCGGAAATCCTAGAGAGACTACCTCTCCACCCGCATCAGCATTCTTACCGGGCAGGCAGATCTACGGAGACTGCACTGGTACAACTGACGGAGGATATCCGAGGTGCTCTAGACAACCAAGAAGCCGTAGTATGCGCCTTTTTGGATATAGAAGGAGCTTTTGCGCCTTTTTGGATATAGAAGGAGCTTTTGACAATACTCCTCATGAGGCTGTCAAAAGAGCATTAAATAGAAGAGGTGTAGACAGCACAACATCCAAATGGATGTCGGAACTGCTCACCACTAGAGTAGCAGAGACGAGGACGAGCAAAGACATTGTCTCCATCTGTACAACCAGAGGATGTCCACAGGGAGGAGTAGCATCCCCAATAATGTGAAGCCGGACGGTTGACGAACTCCTGTGTTGTTTGACTGACCTCGTAATATCCTGCCAAGGATATGCTGATGATATTGTCATAACAGCCAAATTCGAAAATACCCTTTGTGACATCGTACAAAATGGTCTGAACTATACAAATAGCTAGTGGGACTTAACATCAACCCCACCAAAACCATCTTAATAACCTTCACTAAGAAAAGAAAGCTCAACCTCAAAACCATTAAACTTGATGGGAGCGAGGTTGAATGGAGACAAGAAGTCAAGTATCTAGGTTTGACTCTAGACAGTAAACTCGTGTGGAACAAACACGAAAAGGAGATTATATACAAATGGCTCTAATGGTGTGCAGGAATCTGCTAGGGAGAAATTGTGGGTGCAACCCAAAAATCCTGAGCTGGATGTACACTGCCATAGTGAGACCAATGATCACTTATGGAGCCATTTCGTGTAGTAGTAGAACTAGCCTATTGACAACGAGAGAAAACCTTTCCAAAATTCAAAGACTAGTCTGTATGTGCATTACAGGAGCAATGAGAACATGCCCAACGGCAGCCATGGAAGTTATTCTCAACTTCACACATATGGTGGTGGAAAGTGTTACAGAAAGAACAAGATACAGACTAAGTAGAGAGGGAATCATTAAAAAAAAACCACCTCCTTACTTCTTAGAAATCAAAAAACCTGGGACATGCCACAAGATGGTATGATGAAAAAGTATAACTTTTCAAAGAAATTCGTTACGGAATTAAGCAACAAGAAGGAATGGGATCCAAATACCATTACCAGACTTGGAAAGAATGCCATTCAATGGTACACGGATGGCTCAAAAGCAATAGAAGGAACTGGGATAGGAGTGTACGGGCCAGGAACCAAACACTCTGAAAGCTTGGGAAAAACCCCGAGTATCTTTCAAGCGGAAATTCACGCCATAAGAAAGTGTGCCCAGTTCAATATTGATAAAGGATATAGAAGGCAAAGGATTATCATAATGTCGGATAGTCAAGCAGCCATTAAAGCACTGAGCTCTTGTGTTATCAGTTCCAAAATGGTGTGGGAATGCCTAGGCAAACTGAATGAACTAGGCGAGAACAATATAGTCACCTTACTGTGGATTCCAGGACACACAGGGATAGAAGGAAATTAAATAGCAGATGAACTAGCAAAGAGGGGGACTGAAACACCCTTTTGGGGGCCGGAACCCTTTTGCGGTATCAGCTCCAATGTAATATTGGAATAAATAGGCAATGCCGAAGAAAAGAGAAGATCTGACCATTGGAAAGATCTAGTAGGATTTAGGCAATCAAATATTCTTCTGGGTGATTACAACCTGTTGAGATCAAATGAATGCATAAGTCAAAGTAAAACTGCCTTAACAGTTTTAACAGGCATCCTTACGGGACATTGTCGCCTGAATGGGCACCTGAAAAAGCTCAAAATAGTGAAGGAAGAAGAATGTAGATTCTGTTTCATGGAAGAAGAAACCTCCATACACATACTTGCGAACAGCACATCAATTCAGAATCCTAGGGCACAACACCTTGGAGACTACTGGATAAGAGAGGGACTTTTTCCTAAGTTAAAGCCTGCAGATATCCTAAAATTCCTCCGGGAAATAGGACTAAAGGAGCTACTAGTCTCTAAGACTTTCCTAGGGAACTAAGTAAGGGAGCACAATAGATCTTTTAGGTCTCAGTGAATGTCACCCCAATTTACATACATACATACATATACCATCTCCAAAATCTCAAGACTTTCCCGAAATAAGAAAAATGTACTTTGCTACAAAAATCAGACTTTAGCAAACAATGAGATATTTAATAGATTTTCCGAATTCACAAAGCTTATTAAGGTCGTTGCGTATATATGTAGGTTCTAAAAAATTGTAGTCTTGTTAAAGAAAACTGTCAACAAAGGGAATTGATGTGTCCTTAAAATATATAATTGAGTTGTGCCAATCGGAAACATTTAATAATTAAGTAAACTCTATAGCCAAAGGTAGACTGGACTTAAAAAATGCATTAAGTGAACTCAATCCATTTATAGACGATGAAGGAATTCTTCGTTGTAGTGGTAGGTTAGCAAATTCTCATTTTGAATATTCTAAGAAATTTCCCATTTTGCTATCCTCCAAACACATTTTTACAACATTATTGTTCAGGTATTATCATACAATCTTACTCCATGCAGGTCCACAACTCCTTTTGAGCTTCATTTGCTATAAGTATTGGCCGCTTTCTGGTAGAAATCTCGCTCGCGAAACCGTTCGCGAATGCACACGTTGTTTTAGGGTAAATCATCAGTTAACTCATCCTATTATGAGACAATTGCCAGACAAAAAATGAACTCCCGCTCCTGCATTTTTACTACGGGATGTGATTATGCAGGCCCGTGGTCGTGGAGGTGGAGGTCGTGGTGCTACTGTGTCAAAATGTTATATCAGTCCTTTTGTATGCTTTACCACTCGGGCAATTCATTTGAAGCTAGTCTCCGATCTCACCACCGAACGTTCATCGCTTCATTAAGGCGATTTGTAGCTCGTAGAGGTAAACCGGATAATGGTGCCAATTAAACTGGTACCAATTCAGAATTGCACAAATCAGGTCAATTTCTAAAGGCAAATAATAATAAATTGACAGACGGAATTCAAAATGGGGGAATAACGAGGTCATCTATACCCGCGCACTCGCCACATTTCAGAGGCCTCTGGGATGCTGGTGTGAAATCTGATAAATATCACCTGCGCCGCGTAGCAGGTAACGCGTCACTTACATTTGAACAATTTTATACGCTCCTTACTCAAATCGAAGCCACACTTAACTCCCGACCCCTTCCACCCTTAAGCTCAGATCCTTCCGATTTGGTACCACTCACACCATCACATTTTTTTAATTGGAAGAGTTATCACCAGATCCAGATTTATCGAAAATTCCCAAAAATAGACTTTTTCATTTTCAACGTGTCCAGCAGCTTCATCAACATTTTTGGAAGCGCTGGTATCGTGAATACGTTAGTGAGCTTCAAGAAAGACACAAGTGGAAGTCAAATCATGGCTCACTGAAAACCAACGATTTAGTCCTCATCAAAGACGACAATCTTCCCCCGCTTAAGTGGTCATTAGGAAGAATTGTGGATTTCATCGATGGAAAGGACGGTTTGGCAAGAGTGGCGTTAGTAAAGACTCAAGCGGGTATCGTAAAAAGGAGTTTCCCAAAAATTTTATCCGCTAACAGTGAATAGTGATTGATGATTGTTCTTATGTTTTTAGTGTTCGTACAATACAGTCCATTTTGTTTTTTATTTTAGTCTATTTTTTATTTTATTTTAATGTAGCTTGAAAGCTGCGTCTTTCAAAGTGGGCGGCATGTTAAGTTTTAATATTAATCAATGACATTTTATTTTTTGTATCAAGGATATTGTTTTTTGTAAACCGTGGCAACGCTGCTAATTTCTGAAGCCACCTGTTGTTCTCGTCCGAACGAGTCGGCGGTCGGTAATTACACACAAATGTATAAACACATATTGTTCATTTTAAATCGACTCAAAATATATTACATAAAAATTAATAGTATAAAAATTTATTTTTCAACGTAAGAAGTGAATTCAAAGTTTAATACAGTCCACTAATAGTATATTCAACAACCTTTATGCATGATAATGCACGGCCTCAACACTGCTCGGATAGTTACTGCGTATCTTGACGAGGTACAAATCACGCGATTTGTTTGGCCTGCCCTCAGTCCAGATTTAAATCCAATAGAACATGTTTGGGATGAAATAGGGAGACATTTACGTAGACATGTGCCGCCCCCAGAAATTCTAGAGAGCTTCGCGATATACTAGTGCGGGAATAGGACAATCTACCACAGAATTAGATCCAAAGCATGCCTCGTCGTTTGCAGGATGTTATCACTGCCAGAGGAGGTAATACTAGCTACTGAAGTCCTTATAATTTCTTTTGTTTTAATGAAAAGCATATCAAAGTAAAATTGTTTATTTTCTTTACTTAGGACATCAAATCCCCTCCTAGGAGTCACAGGACCTTGTCGTTGGTGGAGGGGCTTACGGTCCTCGGAGGTGTTGGGGCTTTTTGGCACAGCATCACTGGGGATCAACTAAGAACAGGCTCAATAGGCTTAAGCCCAAGGTGTTACGCGAACCGTGCAGAAGGGAGTACAAATGTACGGTAGCTGTGCCTAGCACAAACAGCTATCTCGAACGGAGCCTCTGGGATACCAGGCAACCTCCTGGAGTATTTTGCCTTACTGCGGTACTGCGGGGCTCGGCCGCAGTGGACACTTGCTTCCCCAGCTACTCGTGGGATCTAGATGGACCTAAAAAGTGTAAAAAAAAATTAGGAAAATAACGGAGGGGATATTCTCCACGTTACACTGGAGGAGGACATGGAGGTGGCAGTCTCTGCTCCTTCACCAATCCCCAGATCGGAGCAGGAAGAGAGGGAGGGTTGCTGGCAACCCCTCCTCACAATCCTCCCGAGGATACCCCCACAGGGGCAAGCGGTGGTGGATCTGAACCTTAATAAAAGGATCAGATTTGTTGGCGCTTCAAGAAAACGGCTAGGCCGTCTGATCAAGAGCGGGGTTTCGTACCAAACCGCCGTTGATCAGATAGTCAAGGAGCTGGATGAACGGCACAAAAAAAGTGGGAACAAAATATCCCCTTCTTCTGCTGCCACATCCAGCAAAAGACAGAAGCCGGATGAACGGCACAAAGGGAGAGGGAACATAAAATCTCCTCCTGCTGGGGCCTCATCCAGTAAAAGGCAAAGATCCGAAGGTAGTAACCCGGAGACGGAGGCAAAAAGCCACGTCCTTCGGTGAGTGCGGCGGGTTCTAAGCCATCGTTCAAAGCAGCAGCGGAGAGTGTGAAGGTGGGAATCATTCACCCGGATCACCCCAATGTCCTGCTGACAAATGAACAGCTGAAATTGCTGCGAAAAGCAATTCTGAAAGCTATCGAAAGCCTTCCGGACGACCAGGGTCCGCAATTACGCTTCCAGAGTTTCACAATTCGGCCTGGTATCCTGATTCTTGTATGCGCCGATCTGGCAATGTCTCAGTGGCTCGAGGGAGAAATATCCTCCCTAAGTACGTGGAAAAACGCCAAGCTAAAATTGGTGCAGAAGGAGGAGCTACTCAAACCCCACATCTGTGTGGCTTTCATCTCTGATGATGAAGCGTCAGAAAGGCTGGAGGGGGAGCAGGTGCTAAAATGCCTACGCAGATCAAACCAGGGACTGAGAACCCAGGAGTGGACTATCCAACACCGGGTGAACACGGGCCCTGGTCAGACCTGGACATTCTCCCTGGAAGAGGATTCTTACAAGGAACTGGAGCGGTTGGAGTTCCGCCCTTACTTTGAATCGGACAAATCTTAGTACGATCCAAAGAAGCAAGAGCCTCGAAAGAGAAAGCCAGCACCAAAACAACGGTCAGGTCCGCGGAGCTCAAAAAGACCCTGGAAAGGAAGGGAAAAAATCTCCCTCCACGAAAGGAGTCTAAAAAGGTTTCTAAGGCGGAAAATCTAGGTAAAAAGGGGGGTTAATCCCCCTTCCCCTCCTAAGGCCTTGAAATGGCTTCCACAATAAGATGTCTCCAGGCCAATATTCACCACGCCAAAGCGGCAACTTATGTCCTTGGGCGGAGGTTTGACATGGAGAATATCGACGTGGGATTCATCCAGGAACCTTGGATTTCCAACTCGGGACGGATCAGCGGACTGGGAAACTGTTCTGTTGAAGTAGTACACAGCCCCCAGGCTGTAAACCCCGGGCTTGTTTACTTATCAGAAATAACTATTTTCTGTTAACAGGTTACTGCACCCAGGATATGGTTGCAGTCCAACTCTCATCATCGGAGGGCAACGGCAGAAAGGACATTATAGTCTGCTCTGCTTATTTTCCTGATGACAGAAGAGAAGAACATCCCCCAGCGGTAGTGCGAGAATTAATCGCCTACGGCAGGAGGAACAACACCCAGGAGATCATTGGATGTGTCGCAAATTCCCACCATTTGGACTGGGGAAGTAAGGACACAAATGAAAGAGGTGAGTCTTTATATAACTATATAATCAGGGAGGGGCTAGTAGTGAATAGCATTGGCTGCGAACCAACTTTCGTGAATAAAATTCGCAGGGAAGTTTTAGATTTAACGATAAGCACGAATTTCATTGGTACTAAAATCGTTAACTTGTACGTATCTACGGAGCCGCCTTGTTCAGACCACAGACACATAAGATTCGATGTGAATACAGGGGCAAGACCCATAGTCCAATTTCGGAACCCAAAATGCACTAACAGGAGCGGTTATCGCTCAACCCTCCAGGAAGGCCTGGGAAACATATTGGTACTATTAAGAATAGAGCAGAGAAAGAGGAGGCAAATAATCAATTGAAAACCGCCATTCTGTCGGCCTATCAAGAAAACTGCCCACTGAAGGAAAAGAGAGACCACAGAGGATCACCGTGGTGGAGCAGAGATTTGGAAATAAAAGAGTAGAAGTTCGGAAACCGAGCTAAAGAAAAAGGCTTATGGGAACAATATCGTATGGCTCTAACAGAGTACAATAAGGCGATTAGGAAAGCCAAAAGGGAGTCCTGGAGAAACTTCTGTCAGAGTATATCAGATTTACCTGTCAGTTGCAGAATTCACAAGGCTCTCTCCAGAGATCCGGCACAGGGCGTTGGAGCAATAAAATGCCCAGACGGCACCTATACGAACTCTGCAAGGCAGACCCTGGAGGTACTGCTTCAGACTCACTTTCCCGGTAGTCGGTTTCTGGAGGAACAGTCACCCATTCCACTTCCAATGGGATCGACAGAACGACCCAAAAAGGAAGATTGGAAGTTGACAACAAACGTAGTCACTCCAACGGCAATTGTATGGGCTATGAACGATTTCTCACCGTACAAATCACCTGGGGAGGACGGTATTTTCTCTGCTCTGCTACAACAGGGCAGTGGAGAGCTGTTGCCCCATTTGGTCAAGTTACTGAGAGCTAGTCTGGCGTGGGGGTACATCCTCATAGAATGGTCAGTGGCGAGGGTTGTATTTATACGGAAAACTGGGAAAGTGAAAAACTCACTTCCCAAATCCTATCGTCCGATCAGCCTGACCTCGTTCTTAATGAAATGTCTAGAAAAAATTTTAGACAAGCATATTAGGGAAGGAAGGTTACGAGAGTATCCCCTAAACCCCTCCCAGTATGCTTATCAAACGGGCAAATCTACAGATTTGGCGTTAGACAATCTAGTGGGGAAAATTAGCCCTTCCCTTGGCAACAAGGAAATAGCGCTGGCTGCCTTCTTAGATATAGAAGGAGTGTTTAATAACGCCCCTCAGAATCCATATGGAGAACGATGGAGCGCAGAGGAATCTGCAGACCAATCCGGTACTGGATCAAAAGCATATTATCAAACCGGTACATCACTGAATGGAGTCACGGCAAGGGGTATGGCGGCCAGGGGTTGCCCTCGGGGAGGGGCGCTTTCCCCCCTTTTGTGATAAATACTGGTTGACGATCTCCTGGTTGAATTATCCAGTCAGGGGATAGATGTGCAGGGATATGCTGATGATATAGTAATAATTATTAGAGGTAAATTTGAAGAGATAATTTCTAACATCCTTCAACTGGCCCTAAACATAGTGCATAGGTGGTGCTAGAGGGAACAGATGTCTGTGAACCCCCTCAAAACCGTAATTGTTCCCTTCACGAAGAGGAAAAAATTACAGCGACTCCGCCAGCCAATTTTAGGCGGCGTGAGCATTCCATTTGCGACGGAGGTGAAATATCTAGGGGTAATTTTAGATAAACAACTCACCTGGAACGCCCACTTGGAAAGAGTGATAAACAAAGCCAGAATCTCAGAAGGGTACGTGGAAAATCTTGGGGTATGAACCCCAAACAGATTTACTGGATTTAGCAAACAATGTTTAAGCCAATGGTCACGTATGGCTCAGCTGTCTGGTGGACCAAAAGTCTGCAAAAGACAGCTAGAGCAAAGCTGCAAGGCTTGCAGCGAACAGCATGCCTGGCCATTACCGGAGCAATGTCATCCACACCAACAGCAGCTATGGAAGCCCTCCTGCAACTAACTCCTCTCCACATTCATTTGGAGAAGAAAGCCAGGAGAGCAGCTCATAGAATGATATCAGTGGAGAGGCAAATAAATGGAGAGACTCCGAGGGATCACTCGGGAATGCTGAGGGAAATACAAAATCACCACATTCTGGGGATGCCCTCGGATCTCTCTGTCACAAAACTTCACGTGGATAAGCCCTGTTAGGTCCTCATTCCCACGAGAGACCAATGGGACAGCGAAGAAATCTCCTTCCTAGAAACGGACTACGTGATTTACACTGACGGATCCAAAACCGGAAACGGGGCTGGAGCGTCGGTCTTCTGCAGGAAACCCAGAGTCAACCTGGGTAGGTACGCTACCGTCTTTCAGGCTCAGGTATACGCCATTGAACTGGCTGCAAAAGAGCTGATGAATCAACCTGTTGTAAAAAAGAACATACACATCCTGTCAGATAGCCAGGCTGCTTTTAAAGCACTGAGCTCGAACAGGATAAAATCTAAGCTAGTATATAACTGTCTACAATCCCTTGATATACTAGGCACGGAAAACAGAGTCACTTTGACCTGGGTACCGGGGCATCGAGGAGTGGAGGGCAACGAGAAGGCCGACACTCTGGCAAAGAAGGGATTAGAGTCTCTATTTATCGGACCTGAACCATTTTTTGGCATTGCGGAAAGCACTGCTAGATCAGCCATAGCTACCTGGGCGGAGAGGAAAACCTTCACGTACTGGGCAGAAATACCGGGGCTCTCTCACTCGAAGGCGTTCATATACAACCCTCCGAGTACAAAAAATAAGCAGATCCTGGAATGGAGTCGAACAAACCTACGTATTCTGTCGGGACTGCTTACAGGACATTGTCGACCAAATTACCACCTAAAGAAGATGAGTTTGGTTCAGACCTCGGATTGTCGGTTCTGTAATTTGGAAGACAAAACTGCTGAGCACATACTATGCTCATGCCCAGCTTTGGGCAGGGTAAGGTATAACATATTCGGTTCTAGTACCTTAGAGCCGAGCGACTCCAAAAAAGTATCACCAAATTCAACCATGGACTTCGTCAGAAGCACAGGCTTGTGGAGTGAATTATAATCCCTAGGGGTGAGCCACAATAGACCCAACGGGAGTCGCAGTGGAGGTGGCGAGAAGGCCCCACTCACATAGAACCTATCCTAACCTAGGATATCAAATTAAAATTGTTCATTTTTATTACTCTCAATAAACTTTGAACTACAAAAACGGTTTTTATTCAAGCAATCCTTTAGTAAAGTATGTTACATCCGGAAAAAATCCGAAAAAAATAAAGATTTCTACAATATCTTCAAATTACTGGGTGACCCTAATTTTATGCTCGGTAGTGTAATAATGACGTTCGATAAATGAATTGTGAATTTTAACCAAATATATGTCGTCTTTTTATATAGCATAAACGCGTATACTGAAATCCAATAAAGAAGAAACATCATCCGCAACTGACCGTTACCAATTAAATCGTCGTTATCATGATTATGTTCAACGTCAGTAGCGTAGCAGGTTATGACAAATGCAGTTTGCCGTGAAGTAGTCAGTAGAGTGAGATATCTAGAAGTTATTGTTTGACTTTTCAAATTTGACTTATTATTTCAATCGATATTTCGAAAAAATTAGTGTTTGAGTTGAACTAATTCGTATGAAAATCAACATTAAACTCTTATTCTGGTATATTTGTTTAGTATTATCTATACAAGCAGAATACTAAAACTAACGATATGCGAATATGTGAAAAGATATGAGGATTAACTAATACAAAGCGAACACTATTTTTCCGATTCCTTAGTTTTCTCAGTAAATACAGATCATCTGATGAAGAGTTTTCTGAGCATGATTCAGGCGTACAACCCTCAATAGATTCTGATTGGGTTGTAGATTCTGTGGTATGGAAGAAGAAACCCGCATCCAAGGGGACAATACGTGGTGGGAAGAGGGACACTTACCTAAACTAAAGTCTGCAGACCTCCTAAAACTCCTCAGATAAATAGGTCTAAAGGAGCTACTAGTCTCTGAGACTTTCCTCGGGAACTAAGTTGAAGTGAGGGGACACAATAGATCTTTTAGGTTTCAGTTAATGTCACCCCAATATATATACATAGATACTAGTGGAAGAAAATTCGTATTTGGAGTGCAATCATTAAATCATACTTCTGAAACTTTCTGTGTGCGGACCATTCAAGTTATATTAACAATGGCCACATCGAAGTAAAAGCCATACCACTTACTATTATAATCAAGTTTCGATCTTCGGTGTACAAGGTAAGAAACAGAAATTCACTTGACGAGCTAATAAATATCTGTATCTCATCCTCAACTAACCTTATACGTGGTCTCATCATCAGGTTTCTCAGGATGAGACACATATATTTACTTGCTAATCGAGTGAATAAGTTGCTTATCTTGAACACACATAGTGTCAGAAATGTCATTTAATTGAAACACACACACACACAATTTTTCGTATTTAAGTTTTGCTGTAAAATTACCGGCCACTGCATATTTCTCACAAGCGATGTACCGGCTCTTATAGATGTGCGAAACGATGACGAATGTTTCTTCTCTATTGGATTCCTCTCGAAGTACGAACGGCTCTGACATGGTGTGAAGGTATTGACGTTCAGCTGACAAGTCTGGAGATTACAATAACGATTTTAACATCCAATGCCAGTATGAGATGCCCGCATCCCATTATTGTTATTGTGAACACGGCCATCCCCACTAGGTAGATTATAAAGTTGGAGTGAGCATTAAGATAACAGGTTTCTGAGACGGAACTAATTACAAAATTAAAGATTAATTTTTTCACTTATAAACTACCGAATGTTTCTAATGTTCACGGTCATATACTTGGTGAGGGCCAGTCTATGAAAATTCTTCATGAAAAAAAAAGTCAGGGTGATCATTAAATCGAGATTAACATGGGCCATAATGATAAGATCAGAAACTACATTATTGGTGGCAAGGAAAATTTTTAACAGAACGTGAAGACTAATGATAGTCTGGATATACAGTGCAACGGCTTGCCTGTTTTAGTATTGCAGGGTGTATGAGAAGCATTAGAAGCCTTCACCCACTACACCTCGTGATAATGAGAGAAGCAAATGCTATTCATGATGAAAAACTGCCTCAGCAACCAAACAGTTGGATCAGGGCACACATCCATTGAGGACTTTGTAAGTGAAGACATTTTAGGTATGAAAACGGACTAAGCGGCTACTTCCCTCCCGTCTTAGACATAAGGTCAAGATACCTTAAAAAGGGACTGGCAAGATCCAAAAGAAGTGTTTTCCTGAGATGAGACCTGGTACGCAGGCGGATTAAAGACTAGGGAAGGCACAGGAGCAGGAGTGTATAGTGAAATTAGAAACATAAGATGTTCTTTCTTACTAGGAAAACATATATCCTACATTGTGTCAGAATTAACCAGTCCTTGGGACCACAAAAAAATGAATCCAAAGATAAATACAAAAATGGGTACAACACATACTACTGTAGAGGAACTCTCCAAAGCAGTACACAGTAAGACCTTTACGGAGGCTTCATATGTTAAACGGATTGAATAACTACTATTCCCGGTAAGAGACCACCTACATAAAATGTGACTCTCGGCTCTAGACTTTGTGACATGAAGATCGAGGACGTAGCCTACATCTTATCTGATTGTGAGGTACCGGATTCAACGAGATAAAAAATTTTAGGGGAGGCCAATGTACCACCTTAAACATACAATACACATCCACTAGACCTTATCGTCTGTGCTATTTCTAGTCTTTGCGCTCATATACTTTGTAAGGACCAGTCTTTAAAAGTTGAATATTAAAAAACTGTGAAAACTGATAAGCTTTCTTAATCACAGCTCTCAAATCATAATGTTCAATTTTCGATAAAGCTGTTGTATTCATTGCAGAAAAAGAAACTTTTATTGGTTCAGCATATTTCATGTTCTAAAAAGGATGACTGGGCAGAATTAGGAGAACAAACATTCTTAGGCAATAAATAACATATTTCCCATCGTTTGTGTCTTACATTAGCAGGATTTGTTAGATGTGTTAAAAATTTGTTTGACTTTTATGTCAAAATGTCAATATTACTCATTGAGCCTTGACAACTGTTGAATTCGCAAATTGGTGAGTTCAGGGTGCCGGTTTTAACAAAAGAATACAGAACCTTAATCATTTATTACTGTGAAGAATTTAATTATGGTGCAAGAGATATTGAGAAAAAAATGTTTCAAACAAATTTGCGTATTGATACTGCAACAAAATTCTTGATTCAACCTGGCGAAGCTGAAGGAACTAGAATAATCAGGATTAAGAGTACGTCAGTTCAAATAAAATTTCGATCTTGAAATATTTTAAAAAGTTTAGTATCCAAATGACAAAGTGAGAAAGAAACTATCAGAAAAATGTTACTTATTGCTATAAAAAGTCAAGCAATAGCATAAGAATGCTTGAAAAAACGTTATATAGCTGATATCATTTCCATGAAAAAACTATATTTCGTTTATGCAAAAAATTCCTAAGATTTTGTTTTTACTGGAGTATTCTGGATAGTTCACCTACTGAAAGGGCATATCGGTTCAAATTCATCCAAAACAAGTTTCATTTTCAACAAGAACTGTAAAAGAAAAAATGTATAAGTCCGTTCTGGTAAATATATTCTCCTCCGGTCAATCTTGACATAAAAATAGTGGACAAATAACAAAAACTCCCGAGAAGCTGAAATTTCGTGGAGATCCTGGGTTCACCACAAGAAAGAAGGTTTAAAAGTCCCCATTAGTCCCATATGTGCTACAAAAGTTATTCGGGGTCAAAGGTAAAAATTTGAGGTTTTTTGGATTGTTTTCGAAAACGGTAGATTTTATCCAAAAAGTACTACATACCAAAGTTGTTGAACTTAAAATTATCTACAAAAATGGTTTAAAGGTTTTTTTATAAGAGTCACCATTTCTGGGATATCGCAATTGTAAAAGTCACGTTATACATGATATGCACATATTTGCCACGTACCTATGTACATTGTCAGGCACTTAACAAAAGTGAAAATGTCTATTTGAGTCTCTTTCTTGTATACTATACTATTAACTATACAATTCTGAAAATATACACTCAAAAGACAGTCGCCAAACACAACAATTGTAGTTGGTGAGGATGTTGATTTGTCAATACTACTCACTGCAAAGACTCCTATTGATCAAATTATTTACTTTCTGAAACCTGGAAAAGCTCAACCACACATCCAATAACCGGCTGCGATATTACATAAGCAATGTGTAGAAGTATTTAAAGTATTTGAAGAAACTGATTCTTCTCCACAAACAATAATCACAGCAGGAATTCGCTTTCTCCTTGCTGTTTATTGAGCTTCAAAAAAAATGTATTGTCTAGATAAATACCAATATCTAACCTTTGTCAAAAATACTCGACACAAGAAGCAAGTACAATTATCATGTCTCCCCCCAACATCGACATCTGCTATTCAACGCTTGTATCGAGTATTCTATCAAGTTCAGTCATAGCTATGCAATAAACTTAACCCAGAAGACTGATGGGGTTGGAAATTCATAGATAATACTTTGGAACCGAATCAAAGTTTTCTGCCACCCGCTCCAGAACAACTCCTTAATTCTATTTTTTGCAATTGAGAAAAAGGTTGCAGTGGCAAATGTGGCTGCGAAAAAGTAGGATTGTTCTGTTCTCCAGCATGTACCAATTGCCGAGGTAAGTCTTGATCAAATGTCCAATTAAATACGACAGAGGAAGATTCGTGCGATTTTGATTGAGAGACAACTGATTTATCTTCATTTGAAGAATTGATGAACATCCAGCAAGAAGAAGGGGAAGAAGAAGAAGAAATCGAACAATACATGACTGTTGAAGTAGACGTTGAAGAGTATAAATCAGATTAAAATATAAAAAAAAATCAAAACTACAATTAAAGTCAATATCCAATATCAATATCCATTATGCATTTAAAAAAGTATTGTCCCCGAAAATTTCATCATAATAATTCATGAAATAGGCCTACTAGGGAAACCATGTTTAAAAAAACGCGTCGAGTACACTACCTCGTGGCGTGGAAATGTATGCATATCATGTATAACGTGACTCTTACAATCACGATATCTCAGAAATGGTGACTCTTGAAAACAAATCATGGGGACCATTTTTGTAGATAATTTTAAGATCTACAATTTTGGTCTGAAATACTTTTTCGATAAAACTTACCGTTTTCGAAAAAAACCTCCAATTTTAACCTTTGCCCCCGAACAACTTTTGAAGCGTACTTGGGATTAATGGGGACTTCCGAAACTTTTTCTGATGGTAAACTCAAGCTATAGGAAACTCAGCTTTTCGGGAGTTTTTGTTATTTCAAATGTCTGAATTGATCGAACTAATTGAGGATATGTTGGGTTATTATTCCTGCGAAATGTAATTTTGAATTAAAACAGGTACTCCTTCATTTCGGGCCACAGGGTTTGAAATGACTCGAAACGTAAAACGATTAATACATTCATTGATAAAAAAATGTGTAAAGAATTTTTTTTGTATTTTCTTTCTTTCAGTTGTAAAAGACTACGAATTGATTTCTTCGATAAATCACATAAACATTTGCATGACTAAAGTATACAGCATACTTTATTCCTTTCGAGCATCGATAGAAAAAATTTGTTTCACGCCAAATTTGCTACAGAAGGCACTTTTTAAAAAATAAAGATAGGATAGAATAATAAACGATGCGGTAAATCTGGAAAGTGAGTTATAACTCGGTTTTGGGGAATATGAAGGTTCTCCTTTTGTGGTAAAACCGATGGTTGTTTACACGAAACTGAGGAATAGTTTAGAGTATAAAGTAAATTCACGATGGAAGACCATGTTTTATACAAGGTGTTCGAAATTAATGATTATCTCAACAACAAAAGGGAACTGTAAAAAAAGTAATCAAAATGAAAATACTCATTCTTATGATGAACAAAGAGATGAGAGCCGGTGGTCACGATTGTATTGTTGCACTCGCGTTAACGCAACCGTAACGCTCCTTTCACACATTAAGAATTTGGACATACGGTGGTTTGGACATACGAAACTTTTCTGATAATAGTTCGAGTAAACAAAGGGTAACTTCTACATTACATGGTGGATGGGACGTACGGTGAAGTCGACGTTGTGCTGCCAATCGTTGCCACTACAACATAGAGCGATTGTTCCACTGTGAGTACGAACCGACTGACCTACGTGACTCAATGCACGCTTTCATACAGTACGGTCGTACGGTCGAAGTGTGATGTATTTTGGGCATTACATAAAGAATTAAATTCATTGAAATTATCTATTATTAATTAATTCATTTAAGGTATTTATGTTTATAAAAACAATCTATTTAGTTATTTGTTATATCACGCGAGGTCACGAACGTGACAGTGAAAGGCCAGAGAACTATCACGTAACTGGATAGTTGACCTAGGGCAGTACGTATATATGCTGATGAAGTAGATAAGCGAACGGATTCAGAGTAATTCATCATTCATAAGAAACATTTAGAAACAGTCAGAGATATTCCGATCTATTCACATACATTTAGTCATGTTGAAATGTAGTTCATCGATATCCATATACCAGTAACATGATCATCTTAAGTAACACATGTAAAACTAGTGTAAATAGTTAAGTATACAATAAAGCTCATCCCAGTGAATACTGTAGTTTCCGTAAGTAGAGTATTCCATCAGGACCCGGGCTTCCACTAGTCCCTGTGGAACTCCGCATTACCGACATACAATACAGAAGGTTCTCTGTTGGGTGATTTGGTTTATCATTTCCATTCGTATTCAGTACTTGAATCTACAGAATATCAGACATTAATATATGTATAACATTAATTGGAGTAGGAGCTATTCTTTGGGACAGAACAAAAGAACAACGATAGAAATTTGAGGAGGAATTATTGGAATTAAATATGTAGCGCACTTCATACTAATAATAGGATGGATCCAATGAATTAGCTTCTTCCAAATTTACTGCCTTCGACGGTAGAGAAACGACAACGTAATAATATTATTTTGCTCCATATATACCGGGTGGGCAAATAAGAGCGGCCTTTGTCCATATCTTAGGATCGGATTGTAATTCACCATTAGGAAAAACATTTTATTACAAAAATGGCCTCGAGAATAACCTTCAACGTAGATAAACGTCCCGTGAATAGTTTTTCAGAAGATCCCACAATCTCGAGAATCGAGTTATATTGTTAAGGAGTGAAATATAAGTAGGCTTCAGCAACAAAAACTTAGTTAAAACGTCAAAATGTTCATCTTGCATTTTGATTGTAATTTGACTCAACTCCTCATTAGTAAAATGCCTCTTAGAGGCTGTTAGTTGTTTGGTTAGCTGTTTATTTTGAATGTTCTTGGAATGCAGCAATAGCTGGAAGAGAGCATGCGATGCGCTATCCAAATCGCAGACATTATGGGCCAAGCTATAGGTAAATTTGTATGACAAAAATCCTAGTTGAAAACGGACTGTGCCATCATGTGAAAGACATTACGTAGTATGAACCTAATATATTTTCAACTCGCAAATGTGCTCACGGAATTGTTATAAAAATGTAAACAAAAAAAACGTCCTTTTTCATATTTTTGGTAATAACACGAAAGCTGACAAGTGATATTTTCTTCTAGTTCCTTAGAAATACATTGCCAATTCCATCTGAAGACGTAAATCTGGAACATAGACGAAGTACTTCTCTGCAACCTGACGTATATCCAGCGTATATCATTTTATTGCTGATCAATGGATTGGAAGAGGTCTTAAGTTTTTAATTTTAAGTTAAGGCCGACAACCAGGGAAAATATGACCTTTTGGTAGGTGAACGATCCAGAATACCTCGGTGAAAACAATTAGCCGAATTTCTTGGATTCGTGAAATATTTTTTTTTATTTAAATAATACTGGCTCTTCAACGTTCCTTCGCCATAAAAAAATGGAGAAATTTGGTGAAAACCAATTTTTTTTAAACAATATTGTGCTATCCATTGATTTATATAACGAAATTGTCAGAAAAATCATGAACCCTTCATTTGAATCAAAATATGTTTCAAAAGGATTTCATTTCTGTCTTAAATTGTTCTCGTGTAGATGTTATAAAAATATGATTTTTAGATGAAATCCTTTTAGAACATAATGTTAATTCAAATAAAGGGTTCATGGTTTTTGTGGCATAAGAATGTATTATTTAAGTTTTATATATATATATATATATATATATATAAATTTCTCGACTCCAAGAAATTCGGATAATTTTGTTTTCACTGAAGTATTCTGGATAATTCACCTACCAAAATGTCATATTTTCACTGGTTGTCGGCCTTGACATAAAAACAAGATCTACCCAAAATTGAAGACATAGGCTTAGGCATAAGATGTTGTTTGGAAATATGGAATACTTGAATGGTTTGCATCAAAAGGAGCACCTCAGGGATCTGTATTGAGTGTAACCTCATTCCTTGGGGCTATCATTATTGATATTGCTTCAACGATAGCAGCACCAGTGCATGCCAGCCTATACGCAGATGACCTTATAATTTACATGAGAGGTAAGAGCGTAAAAACAATTGAAAACAATTTACAAGTGGCTATCTCCGAAATACTTTCAAAGCTTAAGATTTATGGATGGCAGCTATCGACACAGAGAACCAAGTGCATCCTATTCGCTCGTCGGAACACAGATCTATTGCCAAATCCCACAATTAATAATCAGCAAATAACGGTCGTCAACGAAATCAAATATTTGGGAATGACATTCGATCAGAAACTTAACTGGAATTCACATTGTGAACCACTTAAGAAATCTTGTCTCTCAGGTATCAACATGCTAAAACTATTATCAAAAGTCAATTGGGGAAGCGACCGTAATACTTTCCTAAGTATTTATAAATATTACGTTCGATCCCATTTAGATTATGGAGCAATAGTGAATACATCACCAAACTAAAAAGCATTTACAAAACTTGATGTCATCCAACGCACAGCATTACGGTTAGCAACAGGAGCATTTTTCACAAGTCCTAGAGAAAGCATTCTTATAGAGTCAGGAGAAATGCCACTGAACCTACGCAGAGAACTACTTAGCTTACAATACTCAATAAAAGTACACTCAATTAAATCTCATCCAGCAAAAAACGTCACTTTCGCCAGCAAATTCCAATCCCTCTTCATCACCCACTCCCGAATAACTCCGCCATTCTATGAAAAAATTAATAGAACATGCAAAAAACACAGCATCACTTATCCACCAATTTACAACTGTTCAAATGGGGCCTCGCCACCCTGGACTTTCCAAACCGTGAAATATGATACGCAGCTCACTGAATTCAATGAGCATGTACATCCTACCAAACGAATCCTAAATAGCTTTGAACACGTCCTTGCGAAGTATCAAAACTACGAAATTGTATACACAGATGGATCAAAACTTGAACACGGGACATCGTCAGCAGTAGGAACGAACAGTAGCACCTCTGGATACAAACTACCTGATGGATACAGTGTATACTCAGCGGAACTATACGCTGTTTATGAGGCGACAAGGTACTTCATCGATCACATTTCAAAATACTTCCTCATAATCACTGACTCACTAAGCACTATCGAAAGCATCAAACAAATGTATCCAACAAATCACTTAGTGGAGCGAATTAAAGAGCAACTACACCACATTTTTAGTTCAAATAAAATAATAGAAATACTTTGGGTCCCCTCACATATCGAAATCGATGGGAATGAACGTGCCGATGCATTGGATACAAAGCGAAAAAATCTAGAGTATTTGGTAGAGATACAATAAACAGATTTCTTCGTGATGCCCCAGATGAAGCTTATCTTTTGCACAACAGACGAAAAGAGTTTGCGGACGAAAAATACTTGCCTCCAAAAAGAGTCGATTTTTCATTAGGAAATTAGTAAATTTTTGTAAAGGTCGACGAAAAAATATAATATGCACCTCGGCGAAAACTATCTAGTTTCTCTCCTGCTTGTCGAGGCTATCGGCTATAAATTTGTGGGCTCGACTATAATAGACAATTTTTCGTCCTTGGTACATAAATAACTATTATGTACCAAGGACGAATAGAGTTTGCGGACGAAAAGTGTCTGCAGACGCAATTATATCAAACGCTCTATTTTTAAGACGAATCTATTGGTATAAAAATATCCGTATTTGAGTACTTCTCTATTTCCCATGAGATAGAAGCACAATACTTATTTTACATCATCGTGATGGGCGAATTAAAAGAATATTTTTGTCGACCTTTACGTACTAACTTCCGGATGAAAAATAGTCTATTTTTGACGTCAAGTACTTTTCGTCCGCAAACACTCTTCGCCCGCTGTGGTCCCTATAATACGGCACGGTACGAGAATGGCTGTGACAATAATTGTCATTTGCTGTTGCCAAATTAATTATTTACGAAATACATAATAATCAACTACGATTTTTTATAGAAAATAACAAATGTATCAACCAGTCGAATAATGACAATGTCACGTTGAGTATACCCTACAGTGCAGTGTTAGATTTAACCATCGCGGCGGCGTAATAGAAGCTACAAAATGAAATAGCACTGTAAGTTGAATAGTTGATGCGATTTCCATGACTGAATTGAAAACAAACGATTCCGCAGAAGTAATTAAACAAAACACTTCAGGCTACTTTCGGTTTTTAATTGAAACTGTAAACTTAGTTTCAAAGTTTAATAATCGAAAACTTTTAAACTTCGGAACTGAACGACCAGTTAAGTATGTCACGATATCATTATTTTTCAATCAATTTTTCGACTGAAGTATTAGACAAATATTTAGCACAGAGACTATTATGTATTATAAATTAAATATTATACTGATTACAGCAGAAGTATAATTTACATTTTAATATTTCAACGTGGAATCTAAAAAAATAAGCGATATAACTTGTGAATTGAAAAATCGATTTTTAGTAAGATATAATTAAACTTATAATTTATTCACTTAGTACAATAGAATTATTACAATGTAACAGAAGTTGTAACAGAAGTAGTAACAGAAGTTGGAACAAAAGTTGTTACAAAAGTTGTAACAAAAGTTGTAACAAAAGTTGTAACAAAAGTTGTAACAAAAGTTGTAACAAAAGTTGTAACAAAAGTTGTAACAAAAGTTGTAACAAAAGTTGTAACAAAAGTTGTAACAAAAGTTGTAACAAAAGTTGTAACAAAAGTTGTAACAAAAGTTGTAACAAAAGTTGTAACAAAAGTAACAATAAATGTCTAGCTAGATGTATTTATAGGTTCTAACCGAAGTTGCTATTGGGAGGCGGCTTCCTAGAATCAAATTCAAAAGCTTGCATTTTTAGTGCACATAACTACAATGGATTTTTCCATTCATCTATCAATTATTCATCAAATAACTAATTATTTCTATATAACAATAAAAAATATGGATTAGTTTATTAAATGTGCTTCATTTTTTGTATTTACGAAATCTTTATCGACTAGACATTATATTTAAAACTATTTTAGTGTTCGGTACTGATACCTATACCGTACTTGTGTTTTGATATCAGCTCCTGTTATTTTGATAATTTTGTGGTGAACATTTATTCAAATTTGTATTTAGTTTGTGTAAGTGTACCAACAACCTTATCAACTTGAAGGAAAACCAGTGAGTTATGTTTTTCTTCCCCATAGCACCGTACATCATAGCCTGATGGTATATTTATATCAACACAGAAACTCTAACAGATAGGATAGCTTTTAATTATCTTATCGCTTGGGCAGCCGGTCTTTATTGCCGGACTCTTCAATATTTAAACAAATGCCCAATAACATACCTTCAACAATCATGAACGTAGAAACGACTGAGTCTTCTGACTACAGAAGTACTCAGACGATAACTCATCCCATCTCCCAACCTAACTACTCACTAGCAGCATCTAAGAAAATGTATCCATCAAAAGCACTGGCTCTCATATTTCCATCTTTAGACAGATTCAAATTAAGAGAATATGTATATGCACTAGGACCTAAAGTTCAACCAAAAAATATAACGTTTGCATCAAGAATTTCAAACAACCGAATTTGCATATACTTATCAAGTAAATCTGTTTTAGAAGAATATTTAACAAAAGATGGTAGAGTATCTATAAATAACGAAATTATTCCAGCAAGAAGATTGATCACCCCATCAAGTCCTATTTCACTATAAAATGTTTATCCCTCCATTCCCGATGAGACTTTAGAGGCAGAATTAAAAATTATTGGCTTCAATTTGCTATCACCTGTAAGTTCCGTAAGAGCGGGTTTTTCTAAAACGGAATATGGTCATATCGGTAGTTTTCGACGTCAAATGTACTAGACTCCTCTACAAGATGATGCAAATATCCCAGATTCATTCCTAGTCACCCATGAGAACACATCACATCGTATCTTCATGTCCATAGACGGAATGTCTTGCTTTAAATATGTACAGCCTGGTAACATAGCATCTCAATGCACAGTGATCTCCACGACTCCAATTGAACCTCATGCCCCAACTACTGTCACTCAAAGCACCACTCCATCAACATTGCTACCAGAACCTGAAACATTACCAAATTCTCAGAAAATTTTTACTATATCATATCCAACATCCTCAACTAATCCAATTCAACAAATATCTCATTTCGAGTCAAGTTAAAAGGAAATCTTCAGATCGACACTCCCCAGAAATTGACTATGACACAGAACCTCAATTTGTAAAATCGCTTTCACAGCCCCCAAAAAAATCAAAACAAAAAAAACCCACACAAGAACTACTTAAGCCCACTAAGTCTCTTATCGACGATCACGTCTCTCGTTTTCCTCCTAACTTCGACCAACTCATTGATCTATTTGATAACTGCTATGGGTCACCCAATTCCGAATTGATTGCCCAAAATTATACCAATGACTTGCCAGCACTGTGTAAAATGCTTGAAGAAATATATCCACATCTTTCTAATCGCGGTATTAAAACCAGGCGTACTAAAATTCGGAAAAATGTAAGTATGCTTGTAATCCTCAAACTACTGACACTGAAAGCGATTCATCGCAGGAAACTTATTGAAAATCAATTATTTTAATTTTATTTTAAATTTTTTTAACGCGTTAAATACTATAGTGCAGTGGAACATCAACGACGTACACTCACATCTGGAAATGCTACAAGTATTAATATCAGAGCAAAACCCATCAATATTATGTTTACAAATTTCACAAATGATAATACCTATACTACTAAACACTTCAATGGCTTTTTTCTTAATAGACAAAATTGTGGACGAGCCAGAGGCGGCGTATCAATTCATGCTAAAAAAGATATAGAATCATGTTTAATTCCATTAGTAACTATTTTAGAAGCAATTGCAGTTCGCATACAAGGCTTAACCAAATTAAATATCTGTAACATACACTGTGTTCATTTGAAAAGGACCCACCCTTAGTATTTCAGAAATGGGTCATATTAGAAAGAAATGCTGAAACACGTCAACTATTAACTTGAGGGGGACACTTTTTAGCGCTAATGTCATAAACGTCAGATTCACCCCCTCCCTACTGGAAATACCCCTTGAATTTTTACAAATTTTGACCATTTTTGGCAATTTTTCAGAAATTTATTTATTGACAATTTTTGAGCATTTTTGACAGGTTCTGACAATTATTGACCATTTTTCAAAAATTTTGACAATTTTTAATAATTATTGACCATTTTTGACAGTTTTTTATAATTATCGACCATTTTTCAATTATTTTGACAATGTTTAATAATTATTGACCATTTTTGACTTTTTTTAATAATTATTGACCATTTTTGACTTTTTTTAATAATTATTGACCATTTTTCCAAATTTTAACAATTATTGACAATTTTTGAGCACTTTTGACAGGTTCTGACAATTATTGACCATTTTTCGAAAATTTTGACAATTTTTAATAATTATTGACCATTTTTGACAGTTTTTTATAATTATTGACCATTTTTCAATTATTTTGACAATGTTTAATAATTATTGACCATTTTTGACTTTTTTTAATAATTATTGACCATTTTTGGCAATTTCTCAGAAATTTTAACATATTTGGCAATTATTGACCATTTTTCCAAAATTTTGACAATTTTTTTAAATATTAATAATTATTGACAATTTTTTACAATTATTGACAGTTTTGACAAATATTGATCATTTTTGACAATTTTTCAAAAATTTTGACTATTTTAGACCATTTTTCCAAAGTTTAACAAATATTGACAATTTTTGAGCATTTTTGACAGGTTCTGACAATTATTGACCATTTTTCAAAAATTTTGACAATTTTTAATAATTATTGACCATTTTTGACAGTTTTTTATAATTATGGACCATTTTTCAATTATTTTGACAATGTTTAATAATTATTGACCATTTTTGACTTTTTTTAATAATTATTGACCATTTTTACAAAATTTTGACAAGTTTTCGAAAAATTTGACCATTTTTCAAAAAATTTCAAAATTTTTGAAAATTATTGACCATTTTTCCGAATTTTTGAAAATATTTGGCAATTATTAACCATTTTTTCAAAATTTTGACAGTTTTTGACGTTTTTGCCAAATTCTTGACAATTATTGACCATTTTTGACGAATTTTGACAATTATTGACCGCCTTTGACAATTATTGACCATTTTTGACAATTTTCCAAAAATTTTAACATATTTGGCAATTATTGACCATTTTTCCGATATTTTGACAATTTTTGACCATTTTTCAAAATTTTAACAATTATTGATCCTTTTGGACCATTTTTGACAATTTTTGACAATTATTGACCGTCTTTGATAATTATTGACAATTTTTCATAAATTTTAAACATTTTTCAAAAATTTTGACAATTATTGAAGAGTTTTTGACAATGTTTGAGAATATTTGGCAATTATTAACGATTTTTTCAAAAATTTTACAATTTTTGACTATTTTTGATCATTTTACCAAATTTTTGACTATTTTTGACCATATTTAAAAAATTTTGACAATTTTTCAAAAATTTTAACATATCTGGCAATTATTAACCATTTTTTCAAAATTTTGACAATTTTTGACCATTTTTGACAATTTTTCACACCTATAGGTGTGCGAGCTCAGTGCGGCAAGAGAGATTGCGCACAGTCGCTTGAATGAGTTATCGCGTGACGAACGCTTTTTCGTAACATCACACGTTTCACGAGTTTACTAGCCCTCCCAAAAGTCCTATGTCGTGAAATAAGAAGCAAGCTCCAAAAATTCACAAATAGTGAAAGGACAACTGTTAACAAGACATAACTGTTATTTAATCATGTGTCAAAGTGACCACCGTTAACATTCAGGCAATAAAAGTTGAAAGAGAGCCATTTTTAAACAACGATTAAATGACAATGGAAGGCTGGTTCAAAGGCAAAACAAAATGATTGGATAGAGCTTCACCAGACCTTTTAAATGAGGTATGACTAGAAACCTAATGCCATTTGAAAAAATTCAAGGGTTATCTCCAGAAGGGAGGGGGTGAATCTCAAGTTTATGACATTAGCGCCAAAAAGTGTCTCCCTCAAGTTAAAAGTTGACGTGTTTCGACATTTCTTCCTAATATGACGCATTTCCGAAATATTAAGTGTGGGTCCTTTTCAAATGAACACAGTGTATATCTTCCTTCCAGTAAGGATAATCACATTGAGAGCTTAACCAATCTTATCGATCAGATTCCTCATCATAGACTAATTGTCGGAGATTTCAACGGTTATAATGTATTTTGGGACTGTCCCTACACTGACCCACGTGGTAAAATAGTATACAACGCTATTGAACAAAATAACTTATCACTCCTAAGCGATGGCCGTCCCACACATTTCAATAGTTATAATGGTAATTTGTCACACATTGATTTAAGTTTTTCCGATTACACCACAGCACTTAACCTTACTTGGAACGTACTTTCAGATCTTCACGGAAGCGACCATTTTCCCATAATTATAACAAATATCCGATACAACTTGTCGTAAAGTTAGCGCTTGATAAACTACCGGAATAGCTCCACTTTAAGGGAAATAAAACCACAATAAAAGGAAGAACTTGCACTCATTTTCACTTGACCTTTCCCGAACCTCCCCGAGATATATTCCCGGGCTTAGAGCTGTTTCATTATTACTAAACAAATAAGGCCAGTAGAAATATTACTGTTAAGTTATATTTCAACACCTGATCTTCGGGTCTTATGTGTTGTGTTGTGATATATTGTCACGTGTGTATGGGGTTAATTATTTTTTTTATTTATTAAATTGATTATTGAAATTGTGATTTTATTGTATTGTAAAGTTGGGCGCCAATATTTAATTAAAAATAAAATAAATATGAAGTATTGAATACAGTTAATGATCTTTGTACCTATTAAAATTTTATTAAATTTACCTGACCTTTCTTTCTCAGTACAACCCTGTAACTTACTCCGATAAAGCATGGAACTACCTATCTCAGTCGGATTCGTTAGTTGTGTTTGGAGTCGACGCTTTACGCACTCGTATTAATTATCTCCAAAATGGCTGTTTAATAATAGACAAGTTGTTGAATTAAACGAAGAAATATCATATTTTTTATTGAGAAACTAAATCTAACACAGTGGCAAATTATGTATGATGTATTACCATCTCTTCCACACTTGAAGAATATTAAAAATACTTGCTAAATTCAAGAAATCATTTTGCAAGTGAGAAGTGTTTTCAAAAACAATGGTTATCATATAAGTACAAAATCAATTATGAAAATTGCTTATCGACGAACAAGGTAAGTGGAAATTAATTTTAGTAAAGTATTTGTTCATAAAGGAAAACTAAAAACTTGTTTAGTCTATAAGCAAATGAAAAAAAAATAGATAGATGTTTACAATCTAATAATAATAAATAAAAATATAAATACTACAGTAAATAATGAATGTCAAATCTTCTTTAATTGCTTTTTTTAGTTTAAATGCATTTATTGTTTTTGTTTGTCTTTTTTTATTATTATTATGGCTTTTGAGTCTCTATCTAGAGTTATTTTTTTTAGCTATAGCAAATCTGTTTAGAATATTATTGTTATTATTCAATAATTAACTTTCTTTTTCTTTTATATTGTAGGAAGAAAGAATTAGGTACCTTATTTTTTCTTGTTAGTCCTTTTTCTTTAGATGCTCAGGGAAATAGCATCGGATTCCAATCTATTTTCCTTCCTTCTCACTTCAGGAAGAAAAATTTGTCGTCCATAAACAAATTGGTGAGATTTTTAAAAGAAATCTTATTGATTTCTCAGCACGAGAAGAATTTTAAATTTACCACACTTTTAAACTTCAAAGTGTCCTCCTGTCAAAAGTCAAGGTAAGTTGACTCCCTACTTTATCGATATTGGAACTACTTTTTCTTAGACTTTATTGTGCAAGTGAAAAAACTGGAATGAGCCATCCTCTTGTAGTTTTTACTTTTATTAAACACACAAATTTTTTAATAAAATTTGTGTCAAAACTGATATACGAGGATGGTCAAAAGTTATTTTGGTATTTTTGATTTTCTTACACACACCTTTTTTAGACATATAATTATAATCTACATAAAACATAATATAAAATTTACAAATCTTACATCTTAAAACCTCTTCTAGACATAGAAATCACACTTCAAAATTTCCTCATTGTCAAAATGATTTGTTTTAAATTAAAGCATTTTGGTTATTCAAAACCTTTTATAACATGTCCTTGCACCCTTTAGTTGCAGTTTATGTGTTTCTTTTTTATTTACAAGTGTTACTATAGTTTATTTTTTTAGGTTTACAACTGAAGTCTTGGTGGATAAGAATTTTCGATTCTAGTGTTGGAGGTAGGAGTTAGACTTTGAATTGTTTCAGTAATTTATGAGAAGACATAGGTATTTTACTATTATATTATTTCATGATAACAATCCTTAATGCTTATAATCATCAATACTTTTTATCAAATTCCGTTGCTGCTAAGTTTTTTAGTAGATTTAAACTTTATTTTGAATGCTGTTGTATTTTCCATCCGTTACAATATACTCCTTTTTACCCGATAAGTTCTATCTATTCGTTCCTTCCCAAATGATCCATTCTCGGAAAGCTTTCAGCTAAATTTTGAGGCCAGTCACCAATTGAACTTGCTAAATTGTACCGTTTCTGTTTCTTCCGTAACTGAATTCCGTTGAAGTTACCACCGCCAAATCCCCGCGAAGAGCTGCAAGAACTCAGCCCTTCAAAATAATTTTCTGGGACTTGGATTTAGCATGCATGAGATTTGACTTTGGCGTGTTAAATATAGCTCTTTGTTTTTTAAATTTGTTTTTTCGAATATTCAATTTATGTAATTTTTTATTCACTCAATAAATAATTATTATTTCCAATCCCGTCTTATAGTAATTCGTGTATTTTCAGTACCTCAACATCAATTTTTCCACAAGATATTTCCAGCTAATTACTATAATGTACGATATTATGATATTGTATTGTAATACACACACGCCCAAAAATTTTATATTGTATCGCTTTGTCCAAATAAATTTACAAATTTTACATGGCAATGAAGCATATCATTTCATCCTCCCAAATTATGTTTTCATTAAAATATGATGGCGTCCAAATTATTATCAATTGTACAACTCATCTCAATAAAAGTGGACTAAATCGTTCAATTGGTGCCCTGAGGTGGAGCCGTGGCATCCTTCGTTACAATTCTCTCGTTTTTTCGGTTCCACATATTTCTCCTATTATTAAGTTGGTGTCAATACCGCAAAAGAGTTCCGGTCCCCGAAACGATCTGTCATCACCACTCTTTGCTAGTTAATATGCTAATTCGTTTTCTTTTATTCCAATGTGACCCGGAACCAACAGTAGGTTACCGATATTGTTCTTGTCTAGTTCATTAAACTGTTCTAGGCATTCCCACACTATTTTATTACTGATTACACATGAACTTATCGCTTCAATGGCTGCTTGACTTTCTGACATGATAAGGTTTTGAGTTTGCGGAAATTTCCTTAAGCAACTGATACAAGAAACAAATTGTTATTTATGAAACCGGTCGAATAATATAAATATGTTATATTTTTGTTGTGAAATTGATCAATTCATTTTATTTGATACAAGGAAATGGAGCAGCAATGCCCTTGCAAAAGATGGATATATGATCGCATTATTTAGACCCTTAGCACGTCAAAGAAAATGTTAAGAAGACAAAGGATGATCTTTGGACAAAAATAACTCAAAAAACTGAAGATTTCACGACATACAGTAAATAAAAACGCTGAGCTTACCCTTTGCGAGTATACGCCGGCATATCTAGGAGGATCACTGGAGGTAGTGACAAAAGTCATCTAAAGCAATATTCAGCTTTGGATATTATGGATTTTTAATGAGAAGGGTGATTACAAAAGTCAGAGTGATGGAAAGTTAAGTAGCCAAGTGACACGTTACAATTCTACTCTTGTAAATAATTCAGATTCTCTTCCACTTTATTGTGCGGCAAATATGGTTTGAAGAGAAATTCGAAGAGGTAAAAATTAGTGGCTTTAACATTTCCACTGTTGCTTGATATAAACGCTTTGAATGTGGTTTGCTTTGTGAAACAAGGGAAAGAAAATAATTACATAAAATAGTAGTAAGCAACTAGAAAAACAAACTGTAGAAGTCAACGGCATAAAAAAAACTATTGAAATTTTATACCAATTTAAAATGGCATATCAAGTGAATCAATGGACTCCAAGTGACGAATGTCGAATTTTGTGTATATAAAAGCGAATTGGAAGTTTTTCTCTAGGAAGCTACAATTCTAAAATCAATAATTTTAACGTGAAAGTCTCTATTTGCATTAGAAGATTGATTTCAAAAATTTCACATCTTATTTTGATTCCACCATTTGTAATTTGTTCAATAACAAATAAATATCCATGCTTTTTTAATACACAGTGTGTCCCAAGAAGTATGTCATACATTTAACAGGTGATATTCTAAGAAACCTACCCAGGAAAGGAATAGTTATCCTTACATACATTGTTATTGCAGTAGCTAGACTTAAACATACACCTTCTGGCTAGGAGCAACAAGGTCATATTCACAAATTTTTTATATGTACGCGGGGTCACTTATGTCGATAATATTGAAAATAGTGAAACCATCACTGGAACATATTTGAGTATCCATTTGACTCTCGAAGCGTATAACAAGTGCCGATATTCGAACCGCTAGAGAAGTTCGTTATCTCGGGACTGGATAATTAATGAATAATTAGTTATCTTATCAGCCGGTGAATAAAGTAACAAAAACTCACAGTGATTAGGGAAAAAAAAACACGTCCCAGTTACGAGATGACAATGCCATGACGCCTACAGAAATATAATATCTTTACTAAGAATTCTAAGGTGATCTATAATGTACTTGTAATCTTTTATATCCATATATTTTAGTTTCTGTCTAACCATTGTTATGAATACATGTACCTACTTATACTTAATATTAATTAAATTGTTTTTAAAAAGGCTGTTTCATCTTTGAAACACTTATCTTCCCAGTTACGAGATGACAATGCCATGACGCCTACAGAAATATAATATCTTTACTAAGAATTCTAAGGTTATCTATAATGTACTTGTAATCTTTTATATCCATATATTTTAGTTTTCTGTCTAACCATTGTTATGAATACATGTACCTACTTATACTTAATATTAATTAAATTGTTTTTAAAAAGGCTGTTTCATTTTTGAAACACTTATCTGGCGCAGTCAGTAGGATTCGCGAAGTCGTGAAAATCTGTGAAAAATTCGCTCTTGTTGGAAAACAGTTAAGTTTCGGGACTTTGACGTTTCTACGTCTTTATCGCGAATCTGTGAAACCTACCCTTCTGAGGACTTTAAGTTACCCTTCTGGGATATTTACTCATCATCCCTTCAGTGGAGACGAGACAGATCCAGCCCTTGTAAGCAGAAACTCGGGAAAAGAAACTGGTATACACGACCATCAAGGTAAGTGCCAAGTTCCTTTTCGCCCTCCTAACCCTTTTTGAGGTATCAGGAAGGTTATAGTTGTTGAGAAATTTTTTGAAATAAATTATTAATATTTTGCCGTATACCGAATAGGCAAGTTAGTTTATATATTTATGAGTGAACCTGACTTAGTAAACTTTTTTAATAAATTAAGCATAAGCAAAAGTGAAAAAAATACAAAGTCAAATAAAAATTTTAATAATATTAAGCTAGAGAAAATGGCAACCGCTACTCAAGAGCCACGATCCGTTAACTGGAATTTATTTAAGTCAAAATTAGAAAATATTAGGCCTTATGATGGCGATATTAATACACTAAATACCTTTATTTCTCGATGTGAAAGTTTAATAGCAACCTATAGTAACTATGGTGATAGAGAATTAAACGAACACATATTTGAATGCATACAGGGAAAACTAATTGGAAAAGCGGCCGTATAGAAATGAAAATCTATTAGAATTTGGAAACAGGCTTCAAATTTTAAGAAGTAGTATCGTACAAAGAATCAGTAACGATACAAACTTAAATCAAAATGAGAAAATTTGTCAAATGCACCACTGTGACAAAACCGCTTTAAATACATTTATAGCCGGATGCTCAGGAGTGCTAAGAAATAATTTACATTTGAAACAACCAAACTCCCTAGAGCATGCGTTAGCATATGTAAGCGACTTTGAAAATTTTGAAAAATTATATTCATCTCCAAAATTTAATTTTGCAAAAAATAATTTTACACCCCAATATTTGGTAAATCCAAATAACAATAATAATCAATCGAATTCACAATTTAATTCTCCTAACACAAATCAATATCAACAAAACTTTAAAAAATATGAATGGCCTTCTCAACCAATAAACATTCAACATCGCCCGTTTTTACAAAAAAATAATTATCCAACAAATGCGCAAGTCTTTGGACCACCGCGAAATGTTTTCAAACCCAAGCCAATTCCTCAAAATCAATTACCGAAGCCACAACCCATGTCCACAACTTCTAGAATCCCTTCAATGTATAGTAAACGAACCCCGAATCAAAGTAATAGGAATAGTAATCATTTTTCAAACAATAATAATCAAAGTCGTGACTTTACTTCCGAAAAATTATTTGTTAATGATTGCGATGAAAATAATACAGATCCTCAAGAGTATGATAATAACCAATATGTAGATCAGGGTAGATCAGGGATCAATTAACTGATGAAATCGATTATTCAGACCCAAATTTTCAGAACAGAGCCTCAACGATCAACCCACCTTAGTTGAACTCAATATAACTTCAAATAACCCACTGCCCTATATTGAAATTCAAAACCCCCCTTTAAAATTGCTTATAGACACTGGTAGTACGAAATCTATTTTAAAACCTATCATTGCAGAAAAAATTTTTCCCAGCGGTATTTTTCACTCGAATGTATCTCTTTCAACTTCTCTAGGTACGAAGCATATTAGATTTCAAGCTGAAATGCCTGCATTCTGTGAATTTAATTGTAATCAAATGTTACATTTTATACTGTTTGACTTCCACGAATTTTTCGATGGTGTCATCGGCATTAATGACTTAATTACAATGAATTTCAACATTGACTTGAAAAATAAACGGCTAATCAGTGATAACGCTATAATTCCTCTTAAATTTAGGAAGCCGTCGGATATAAAATTTCGAATTTCAGCTGGCCCATATGAAAGAATCTTGAAAAGAATCCCTGTTACTACTCCTAATGGTGAAATTTTAATCGAAAAAACTGTACTAGGCGATATTTATATACCAGAGTCACTAACTTTAGCCAAAAATGGACTCGCTTCAGTTGAATTCATTAATGAGACTAATAAAAATATATCAATTAAATTATTGAGACCGATAAATTCTATTCCTTACGTACCGGATTTATATGAAACTTATAAATTTGAATGTTTTAATAATTCATGTAAAGTTAATTTAAAGAAGAATGATATTCAAAATTTTATTAGAACGACACATATGAACAGCGAAGAGAAAAATAATATAATCAATTTGTGCCGAAAATTTCCAGAAATATTTTTAAAACCGGGTGACCCACTTACATTCACGTCTAAGGTTAATCATATAGGTATCCTTACGCTCTTAAAGAAGAGGTAAGTCGACAAATAGAAGATATGCTAGAAAAGGGGATTATTAAGCCTTCTTCTAGTCCCTGGTCCTCTCCAATTTGGATAGTGCCAAAGAAAATTGATGCTTCGAGACAGCAAAAGTGGCGTCTCGTAGTAGACTACAGGAAGCTGAATGAAAAAACAATTAGCGACCGTTACCCTATCCCAAATATTAATGAAATTCTAGATAAATTGGGTAGAGCCCAATACTTCAGTACACTTGATCTTGCTAGTGGTTTCTACCAAATAGAAATGAGCAAGTGTTCTATTGATAAAACTGCATTTAATGTCGATCATGGTAAATATGAGTTCCTAAGAATGCCAATGGGTCTTCGTAATTCACCCAGTACATTCCAAAGAGCCATGGACGAGGTCCTAAAAGACCTCCAAAATAAAATATGTCTTGTATACATGGATGACATTATTATTTTCAGTACTGGATTGCAAGAGCACATCCAAAATTTAAAATTGGTTTTTGACAAATTGAAACAAGCAGGCCTAAAAGTCCAGCTGGACAAATGTGAATTTCTGCGCAAAGAGGTAGAATTCCTAGGTCATGTTGTAACACCCCAGGGCATTAAACCAAATCCAAAAAAGATTCATGCTATAAACAACTTTCCAATTCCGAAAACTCAGAAAGAAATAAAATCATTTCTTGGACTTCTTGGTTATTACCGAAAATTTATTCGAAATTTCGCAAAACTAACAAAACCCCTGACAAATTGTTTAAAAAAAGATAATAAAGTTATTCACACTAAAGAACTTATTGATTGTTTCAATCATTGTAAAAATCTGTTAATATCAGAGCCTATATTGGCCTATCCCGATTTTGAAAAACCTTTTGAAAGTATGACAGACGCATCTAAGTACGCGATCGGAGTAGTATTGAGTCAAGATAATCACCCTATATGTTACGCATCTCGAACTTTAAATTCTGCCGAAATTAATTATTCGGCAATAGAAAAGGAATTACTTGCAGTCGTTTGGGGATGTAAGTATTTTCGTCCATACTTATTTGGCCGCGTTTTCAATATTTTGACTGACCATAAGCCATTGGAATGGTTATTTTCTCTTAAAGAGCCGAATTCACGCCTTATGCGTTGGCGGCTAAAATTAGAAGAATTCGAATACACTATTAAATATCAGAAAGGCAAACTTAACCAAGTAGCAGATGCTTTGTCGCGAGCACCTCCCGAACATGATTTAAACGCTTTAGAAACCGCTTCATTAGATGTAAATATAGATGATATCGATTCTATAATTCAACAATAAATCGAAAATCTGACGGAATTGCCAAATCTGTCACCTAATGAGGTCGAAAATACATTAAATGATCAAAATAAGATAAATATAATTCAAAATGTCAAAATTCAACCCCCGTTATTAGAAAATATTTCAAACACCGATTTAGAGACGGTACATACCTCAATAGAAAACCCAATCCTTTCAATACCCATTGCTGATCGAGCAGTGAACCAATATAAAAATCAAATAATTTTAACGTGCGGTGACATTGTAGAGACACTGTGTAGAAAAGAAAGCGTATTTGAAAACACCAGACTTAATGTCACCTTGCCTCAAAGAAACTTAGATGAAAGTATTTTTAAATTCGCAAAAGAATTTTTTAATCCTAAATATACCTATGCCTTATATTTTAAAACGCAATATTTACCGGAAATTTTTGTAGTAACACTTCAAAAATATTTTAAAAATTCTGCATTCAAACTTATTCACTGTACAAAATTTTTAAGCGATATTCCGTCGATCGAAGAACAACAAGAAAAAATTCAGTACTATCACGTATACAAGAAAGGACATCGCGGTATTAACGAACTAAAAATGTCCTTAACTAAAGTCTATTATTGGCCAAAAATGTCGGAAGACATTGAAAAATTTGTGAATAGTTGCGAAGTATGTTTAAAAAATAAATATGATCGGAACCCACCCATAGTCAAATTTAATCTGACACCAACTTCTTCCAAGCCATTCGATCACATACACATGGATGTGTTTAGAATAGCCAATATCCCATTTCTTACTGTAATTGATTCATTTTCCAGATATGGTCAAGCCTATCCCCTCGATACCGTTAGCGGTATTTCAGTAGTAGACAGCTTAGTAAGCTTCATAACCCATCACGGACTCCTCTTTAAAATAACTACCGACTGTGGCACTGAGTTTGAAAACAAAGATTTAGAGGATTTTTGTAAATTACACCGAATTGAACTTCATTACACAACAGCTCAAAATAGTAACTCAAATTCGCCGGTAGAGCGTTTTCATTCTAGTTTAATAGAACATTTCAGATGTCTACGAGAAAAAAACAAAGAATTAACTCCTACCCAAATAATGAAACACTCTGTACTAAGCTATAACAATTCTATACATTCGGCTACAAAATATACTCCTTTTGAAATAACCAAAGGCCATATAAATAATCCGGACCCCTTCGATCTCAATGATCACTTAGTCTTATCATACTATGTTCAAAACCACAAGGAGGCCAGTAAACATCTGTACAAATCAATAAAAGAACGTAATGAAAGAGTGAAAGAAAATTTGATTAACAAAATTAACCAAAATCGGAATGATCCCCCCGATTTATCAGCACAAGAATCAGCGTATGTACAGACTAAATTCCGCGATAAAAAACTACCAAAATTCAAAAAGGTAGAGGTGGTGAATGATAATGGTGTCTTATTAGAAACAAATAAAGGCACCTATCACAAAAGTATTATTAGGAAACCTAGAATTAATTTAAATAACGTTTTACAGGACCCACGGGACGATGAAGTCACTAACACTCCTGATGTGCCTGGTCCCTCTAATAATTATAGCAAATATTATTAAGGAAGAAATTAGCATTACGCGCTTAGAAAATATGATACTTCCAGTAGAAATAGGTGAAGCTAGAATTATATACACAAAACATACATTTATTCACTACTTAGACGTTAAGGAATTAGTTAAACAGATAGATACATTAAAAACCCTCTTTTCCATTGTACAAAAAACAATAGTAAAAATTAATAGTTCCAATCCCATTTCATATCATGGTATGAGTGAAAATATGATGGAAAGAACTGAATTTTTAATTAATTCTTTAGAAAGGAAATTTGAAAATTTGTATCCTCATATGCGTTCAAAGAGGGGCTTAATCAATGGATTAGGCAAAGTCAATAAATGGCTATTTGGAAATTTGGATTCAGACGACGGTGACCGTTATGACAATGCAATTAAACTTTTACAAGAGAATCAAAAACAGGTAGCATACGAACTAAATTTACAAACTTCTCTGTTTAAAAAATTAATTGATCACTATAATCAATCATTGACAGCACTTTGGCAAAATCAACAAAAGCTTCATAATAATCTTGAAAAATTTCAATCGTCTATATTAAATCAAATTGACTCTTTAGGTAGATATATAACATTTCAAGGAACAATAAGTCAGATTAATCTCGATTGCCAAAATCTAATTTCATTTATTGATAATATCGAAAATGCTATTCTCTTTTCAAAATTAAATACTCTTCATAGTTCTATAATATCGAGCTACGAAATTTTAGATTTGATCAAACATTTAAAACAAATATATAAGGACAATCAAATCCCTAAATTCAATATCTTAACATACTATACTTTTCTTGGAACCCAAGTGACCTTTTCCGGCTCCAAACTAATATTTGCTATTCATGTTCCTATCCTAAAATCAAAACCTTCAGAATTTTATCGTATATTTCCAATTATACAAAACAATACAGTATTCACCCCATCTCACCCATACTTGGCACGTAACAACGAAGAAACCCAATTAGAGGAAGAAGAATGCCCAAAACTAGAAGACGTATACTACTGTGTTCAAGAGCTCGTCCCAGAGGACAACTGCACGCTGCAACTCCTAAGAGGCCAATCCCCAAATGGATGCTACGCAACCAAAGTGAACATTCAAAAATCAATAGTTCAACAAATTACAAATGACGAAGTAATGATTCAAGTAATGATACAATCCCAAGATGTCGTATCCAAATGTCGAAGTAATAGAATATTTCAAGTTCAAATGCCATCGTTAATCAATATTCCAGAAGACTGTGAATTATCCATCAACGAACTCAAATATTCACACAAAAAAGAAATCCAAAATGGCAAATCACTTATTCTACCAAAGCTAAAAATCGAACAGTTCAAAATTCAAACAAACTATCAAGCTTCAAACCTTTCAGAAATAAAATTTAATGATCTTTACGAAATCAATAGAATTATCAAGCAATTAAATCCAATTGAAATTCAAACAAATACCTATAAAATGCCAATCATAACAATATTTTCATGATTAATAATTTTATTCATAACAATCGTATCATATTATCTGTTCAGAAGAAGGAAACGCAATCAATCAAAATCAAACAAGAAAGAAGAGACAATCAAAAATCAAGAAATTCCAATAGATTCGAGTCGCCAAAATCATTCCATTATTTTTGCGTCTTAGGGATGGAGGAGTTACGAGATGACAATGCCATGACGCCTACAGAAATATAATATCTTTACTAAGAATTCTAAGGTTATCTATAATGTACTTGTAATCTTTTATATCCATATATTTTAGTTTTCTGTCTAACCATTGTTATGAATACATGTACCTACTTATACTTAATATTAATTAAATTGTTTTTAAAAAGGCTGTTTCATTTTTGAAACACTTATCTTCCCCTTCGGGGAATTTATTAGGATTTGATAAAAATAACATGCCAATTCATCAACAAACGAATAGTATACCAGGTGTCCCAATAATAAATAATCCGAATCTTCCAAATCAAACAGCAGTGAATCCAAAATCACTTGTAAATGAGGCTGAAAAGTGTCCAGTATCTAAACACACAAAAAATATCAAAACCAAGAACAACACTCTTGTCAGCGACAAATCGCATACAAAGTCTGAACTATCCTTTCCAGATGGCAAAGGAAACTCTACCAAAAACACTTCGACATCATGTTTTACGATAAACACAAAACAAATTGCTGTACCCATGGTAAAAGACACAATATGTCAACGTAGTAGCGATAATTCCTCAGACGATGCCAATGACAGTCGAATCTCACCGGTGATATCCAGCAAAACAACCATAACGGAAGTTCTAATACATAAACCGACAAAAATTTCCTGGGCGAAAGAAATGGAGGAAGCAGATAAATCAAACGCAGGAACAACTGCAGACAATGTTGTACCGCAATACCAAAAAATTGTTAAAAAAACGAAAACAATAATTGGCAGAAATCTAGCTAAGAACAACGGAGGCATAAATGCAATTTACCAAATTACACAAAACGAACCAATAGAAACCGAAGCTGCAGTGCCACCAGGATACAAAAAACCCAAAAAATGCATGTCCAATCAACCAATCCAAGAAGCAGCAAATAACTGAGATCCAAAACAAGTACGCTTCTCTCTCAGAAACCTCAGACGATCAAACTCATAAAAAGACGACCACACTGAGAAAGAGAAAGGAAATTCAATCTAGCAGGATTATTGCATCGGATTATAGTACAGAGGACGAAAGCGCGAACAAGCAAGAGAACAAAAGGCCTGAAGCTTCACCTAGAAAGTAAAATCATTCCTCATGCCCTCCTATTGTAATAGAAGGAAATGTATCAGCCCACAGAGAAATGGTCAAAAAATTAAAAGAGGACATTCGCAGCCCTTTTGAAATAAAGTATACAAACAATTCGTCAATTGTCTCCACAAAAGAAGTTGAAGACTTTGAAAAACAAAAAAATACTCTTAGACAAGAAAAAGTGCAGTTCCACACATATTCTAGACGTGAAGACAAATCGCATGCGTTTGTTCTACGAGGGCTCGCGGAAGGACTGCAAATAACCGACATTAAGGACGAATTAGAAAACACATACAAAATAGAAACGAAGGATCTGTTTGTGACAAGCTCCAAAATTACTCTTAATAAAAACGTCAGAGTCATTGAACATACTCGAGTGCAGTGGGAGCACAGAAGACAGAACAAACCTATAAGCCAGTGCCACATCTGCCAGCTATGGGGCCACGTCACTTCGAACTGCGGCAGAACACCCAGGTGTCCCAAATGCACAGGTTCACACTTGACACCTGAATGTACAAAGGAAAGAACTATCCCAGCCAGATGCGCCAACTGCCAAGGGGACCACCCCGCAAATGCGAAAATCTGTTGAGTGTTCATAAAGAGAAGGGTCTGGTTAGAAGAAAGAACAGCGTCAATCCAAAAGTCCAAACCAACCCCTACCAAATACATTCCTGCCCCCATACCCAATGAAAAACCCTGGAAACAGAAGAACAATGATATAGACTTTCCTAGCCTACCTTCCAAAAACGCTCCTCAACCCCCATCAAATAAACACAACATCCATTCCCTCAACTCCAACGGCGATGTAAATAAACTCACAGAAATAAATATCCTTTTCAAAGAACTACATTCGTTGGTAAATCTAGACGAACTTGCAAGAGCCGTTTCTGATCTACTCCAGGAGATGAGAAAAGTGACTAACAAAATGGAGAAATTCACAACATACAATAACTTTGTAGCTGGAATTGACAAATATGACATCTAGGCAGGTAGGTGGTAAAACAGGCTCTCAAAAACGATATAACATCAAAATTATTTTCTGTAACATACAAGGAGTAATTTCCAAACTCCACTTAATTCGACATTCACAAATCAGATATTTTCTTTCTAATCGAGACGCTCTTCAAACCAAATAAAACAATAAAATTCAAAACCCCAGAATATCGGCTGATTAGACAAGATCGCACCTATGATGCCAGAGGTGGTGGTATCGCACTATTAATCAAAAAAGGCATAAACTTCAAACTATTGCAACAAAACAACACATCAGTTAAGCATATCGCCATACTTCTCGATAACAAAATAAAAATAGTTAGGGCATACAATACCCCTAACAATGAGCTTGAAGAATCTGACTTCTCTAACATCACAAAATCTCACAATAAAGTCTTAATTGTTGGGGATTTAAACACTCTCAGTGGGATAAATACGCAAAATACCCGAATCAAAACGGAAGTACTCTTTTTAGATTCTGCGATAACTCGAACTGTAATAATATATACAGCACAGACGACCCTACCCACTTCCCTTTTGCATCAAACCACACCCCTAGTACACTTGATATTGCCATAGGAAAAAACATTAATAACATCACTAAAATCAAAACACTCACAGACTCCGATCACGATCCCGTGCTTATTAACCTAAAACTCCCACACAACATACAAAATCCTAGTATTAACACATACGATTACAAAACCACAAGCTAGATTAAATTCAGGAGACACATAAACGAACACATAAACATTACAGGCAAAATTCACAACCCCGAACACTTAACAATAAAAATAATAGAATCATTACAAGATACAATTATCGCCGCAAGAAGCAACTCAACCGTTCTAAAACCTAAAATACATACACACAACACCCTTCCCAGTTACATTACCAAACTAATAAACGACAAAATGAAATAAGAAAGAGATGGCAGCAAACAAGACACGACAGCGATAGAACATTGCTAAAACATTATCAAAACACAATAAACATTCTAATTAAGGAATATAAAAACTACAACTGGTCAACTTACCTGGAGATAAATATTTATGGAAAGTCACCAAATATTTCAAAAACCAATAAAAGAAATAACAAAAATTAATAATAATGGACATATAATTACAAACATGACCGAAATCGCAGACAAATTTGGAGAGTAGTTCAAAAACAACATACCCTGCATTACAATAACATAACACAAACAATACATCAATATTTACGCGCATCAAACACACAAAACACAAACAACCTAGCAACTTACACAGAAATATATAAAGAATTCAACAATTAATAAAAAGTGAAACAGCACCAGGATATGATGGCATTCATAACATTTTACTTAAAAACCTCCCAAAAAAAGCTTTGGTGCAACTAACACACATCACAACCTATATATTCACTACTGGCCACTACCCCGATACGCTCAAAGTTGCCAACATCATTCCCATCATCAAAGCTAATAAACAATCATGTTATGTAGATAGCTACCGACCAATATCATTACTAAACGATATTGCAAAGGTGATAGACAAAATTATCCTAAAGAGTCTTCTAACATTCACTGAGAAACACAAAATTATACCCCCCGAGCAGTACGGATTCAGGAGTGGACATAATACAATTGCACAAACAATCAGAGGTCTAAAAAAGCTTTTGATTATGTATGGCTCGAGGGTCTAATACATAAACTAATAAAAATAAAAACCCCAGACTATTTAATTAAAGTTTTATATTCATACTTGACAAATGGAAAATTCTACTCAAAAATCAACGATAACACAGCGGGCCCTCACCTCATCCAGGCAGGTGTTCCGCAGGGATCAGTACTATCACCATTGCTCTATTCAATATTCATTCACGACCTCCCAACATCCCCAAACATATTAACTGCCATGTATGCTGATGACACTTATTTTGTAGCATTAGCAAAGGACCCCGACCATGCACTCGAAAAAATTCAAACACACATCAACACACAAATCATCCCATACTTTAACAACCAAAAACTACACATCAATGCCTCTATTACTCAGGAGAAGATCCAGGAAAAACAGCCCAATGCAATCGCAGCTTTGCATTGGCGGACACACTATTGCACCCAGTACCACTTTTAAATATCTTGGTTACACCATACAAGGAAACACTAATGCCAACGCGCATATTGGCAAGCAAGTGCAAAAAGCTAAAATTTCAATGGGCAAGTTATATCCACTCATTAGCACACACAGTAATCTCTCAACACAAAACAAGCTGCACATATACAGACAAATCATCAGACCCATATTAGCATATTCAGCACCAGTATATTTCACAGGAACTAAACAAAACTTTTACACACTGCAAATGGTGCAAAACAAGTGTCTTAGAATGGCAATCAAATACCCATATTGCTATCCTAAACTTCCAAGAACCTCATGGTTACATGAAAAAGCCGACATACCCACCATCAAAGACTTCATAACAAAAATCTCGGCTAACTTTTACAAATACTGTCTGCCAGTAGATCTTCGAAGAGCGCTCAAAGCCGCAAATCGCGCAGAAGGCATCCGAGATAGTGGGTGTAGGCTTCTGTACGGTTCATTGTTCACATAACTTGGTTGCTCAACTCCAAACCCACCCAATCAAAATAATCAACAGGACAAATTCATTTCAGACGGATCTGAACCACCCCCAACTCACAAAATAAAATAAAACAAAACAAAATCAACTTCTGCCATGTTGCCTTCTCCAAAACTAAAACCCAATCAACTATTGAGTCCCTGTTTTTCAGCTGCTTTTCAGGGATATCCCAGCCGAAAGATTATGGGAGCTAAAATTCTATTCCAGGGACAAAGTTACAAATCTAACCATAACATATGGATAATGCCACAGACGCAAGGAGCCATTCTTACCTCAGACGAACACAAGAAATCAGAGGAACGCCAGATCATCGGCTCTATTTTTTCTTTGACAATTGTATACAGGGATGACAAACTTTGAATAGAGAGTATTTTTAAACTTTAAACCTATTCGACAGATTCGAGATTGATTTGAAACGAAGAAGAATATGTTGTTTTCCTATCCCAAACCTCAATAAATGGCATCGTGGTTATCACTCGAGAGATTTTCTGTATATGTTGTCTGTTTTCAATAGACCATTCCAGAATGACGTCACACAGTTAGACTTTAATTAAGAATTAGTTCTTAAAGGTGTCTGAAATGCCATCGTTTTTTAGTGTTGTTAAGTGTGGAATGCGGAGGGAAAAAGATAAAGGTAGCTTTTTTTCGATTTCTGGCTGTTTTAAGGAAGAGAGGTGAGACTATTTAATTGATCTCTCTGGTCAATGCCGCGATGCTTGTATTAGTGCCTTAAAACGGGGCCCCCAGTAAAATACAACTTTAAACTTGGGGTGTGCGTTCTGACATTCTATCGAAGGCTAGTGTACCTATATCAGTGAATTTTTGTTCATTAAACACAAACACATAAGGTTCAAATCCGACTAATCGATCCGGTTGCACTCTAGCACAATATGGCCGACCTATTAAAGTCATATGTTCTAGAATGGTCTATAGTAATCAAGCATAACCAAAATAATGCAGCTTGACAGTGTTCTACCGCACGTGAAATTCAAAAAGTCACTGACTTTCCAAACTTTCCTTTTACTTTGAGAAATAGTTTCCCAGTACTTTACGTATACTAATATCTCTCCACCACTGCTCCCTTCAATATTTGCTGCAAAGTTCAACTATAAACCGAATCTTGGTTTGTCTAATCCCTCATAGAGAACAATGATTGATGATGTATAAGTCATATAACTTACCTGTGACTAATTGAAATTAAACAGAAGCCGTATGTCACGTAATCCTACAACAAACTTGTAACAACTCAAATATACAGCAAGTAATTTGATGCGACATAAACAAGGGCAAAGATAAATTAAATTTCAACCTTAAATAACGCTTAAAGATTTTCAGTATCAGGCAGTAATGAAGAAAATAAATAGAACACATTTGGAAGTCCGCCCTGAATGAAGTGGTATTTTGAGCCGGTCAAATAGGAATTAAAATGTTTGGTAATATTCAACAAATCTCACCAGGAGTATCTATTATAAACCAAAATTAGATACGCCACTGATTCCGAAAATCCTGTTTGGCTTGATGGTCAATTCTAAGTAAAGAAGTGTGAAGAGTCCATTAAAAAACAAACTAGATGTTGACCATAAATATGCACCACTTGCTATAATAGAAGAAAAAACGAAATCCTTCAGTTATAATTTGTGCGAGTAAGTCACATAAAAGTTCACCGGCGAGTACCCCACTTATTATATTTTTCTTTGAATGCTGTTTTAAACCAATAAAACAATATTACACATTATTTAACAATCCATTAAAAGCAGTCGATTCGGTGGGAATGGTTTCTAATACAAGACATGTTATTTTCTTAATTACAGTTACCTGTGAAAAATGGTCATATTTTAGTAAAACATGTTATCAATCGATGTCAAAGATAATAGTTTAATACTATTATAACGCCTTACTAATTTTTTCAAAAATATTTTTAAAGTAGGTACAGAGACCGTCCACTGAGAAGCAACAACTACTTCTCGGGCTATAGGCACCGACAGACATTGAATTACTCTTCTTAGTAAAACGGGGTTGGTATATCTGCAAGATATAACCAACCATTGTGTTTTGTAATTTGAAGAGACAACTTCACTTGCAGACCGGTTTCGGCATATTTGCGCCTCATTAGTACAAGGTAGATGCTATCCGTCCAGAAGCCCTGAGAGCATAATCATCGACTGGATACAACGTTGAAACTACATCAATACATTAACCTCAGTAAAGGAAATGAATGCTAAGAATGCGATAACAGCGACATCCCCACATGTGTATAAATAGTTAAGTAATTAACCATAGGGCTTCACACGAGAGCAAGATTTTTCTAGTCTCGTCTCGTTCTGTCTTCTGTTCTGTCTTGTTTTTGGTCTCGTTAAATTTTTTATGAAGTTTTTATTAGAAAAATTAAAAAATGTCTACATAGAAGACAATACATTTTACAATATATAAAATCTGGTGACCATCTGTGAAATATTTTATTGTAAATTTAAAGTGGTGAGTCTTACTTTTTTTCTGGTGACTAAAATGATAAAATAGGTCGGTTTTACCAAAATTAAATCTACACGTCCTGTATCGCCTCAAATACAATGCGGTCGTGAAATTCAGCAGAATGTTTCATTAATATGATAAGCCTTTAAATTAAATCTTTTAGAAGATCTTGGGATAAATAAAAATAAATATATATTCAGGTTCTTAACGACCAAATAGATATCAACCATTCTTCCTTTTTAAACTTATTTACCTAGAAGATAGGTCAGTAATTGTTATGAATGAATTTCCAGGTACACTTGTTACATAATTTTGTTAATATTCTTTGAATTCCGTATTTAGGCATTTTTTTGTACTTTATTTCCACGTAAACATTTTGTAATACTTTGTCAATATTCTTAAAATCCCGTATTTATGCACTGTATAAATTAAAATTTTTTCATTATACTTTCACTCGTTTGCTTTGATTTTTGGACTTCAGTTACATTAAAATGTCAACAAGTGCAGTTTTTATAAATATTTCAAAAAATTGTTTATGGATTTTATTATCAATATTTAGAATTAAGCGAGACCAGACGAGACAACCGGTAACAAGACGAAACCGAGACTTGGACGAGACGAGACAACCGGTAACGAGCCGAGACCGAGACATGAACGAGACTCAATTTCTTCGGAATTGACGAGATCGAGACAAGATTTTTGATACTCTCGCCCACTCTCGCCTCGTGTGAAGCCCTAATTATCCAAAGTGTAGAATAGCTTATTAGTGCACTCCCACGACTAATAAAGATATTGATAATCGGTGAAATAGTGTTTCATTTAAGACTGAAACAATTTTAGAAGTACCTGAGTTGTACGAATCCACATCTAATTGGGCATTACAAACCCAATTAATGTTATTAGTAAGGTCTTAAAACGTATGGATGGTTTGAAAAGTCCATCGGTCAGAAGGACCGCTATAAAAACTTAAAATGCCGAAAAGAAAACGCGAATCTAAAAAAACCAAAAACAAGTGCAAACAATTATTTGAAAAGGTAATGCGTAAGCTGACAAGCAGCTCTCCAGAAAGTAAGTACAATAATCATGTTATTTTGTTTTCTCCTTTGATAATTTTTTGTTTGTAATAAATATGAAGACAAACATATAATTACACTATGTCAAAACAGCTGTCAGACATCAAAAATATTCATAAATATTTTTTTTATTTATTCCAATGTTTTACACGTTTGTTTCAAATTAAATACTATCAATTACTCCAAGTTTAAGGACAGACACATCCAGAAATTATATGGTCAAACGCCTTCCGCAACGGAATTTATCTAAATTTGAGAATGAAATTCGAGGTACACAAACATTACAAAATTATGAAGTTATAGAAAATACTCCCGACGGAAACTGTTTATTCAGATGCGTCAGCCAATTTTTATTCAATAATGAGTCTCATCATTTGGATCTAAGAAAATGTGCTGTAGAATATATTTATGAAAACTGGAACTACATTAAATACTTTATACCACCACCTAATAATTCCCTCAACAAAGATGAGTACTATAATTTGATGTCGAGAAATGGTATTTATGGAACTTCTGCAGAATGCTTAGCCCTTTCCGAGGTACATACTTTAAGATTTGAAATTTTTTATTTGACAACTATTGACAACTCCAAAGAAATTAAGAATTTTCCAACTATAATTTCTAAACAAAATGATTACCCTCCTATTCGAATCCTGTTTTCTGGCAGTCCAGGCTCAGGTCATTTTGGCTTACTATGCCTTAACAAAGAATTTATTGAAAATGCGAATGATGAAAACGAAAATCGTTGTGAAATTTGTTCTAAGTCATTCTTGTCCTCGAAAGGACAAATGCCGCGTAACTCAAAGAAAAATCGTAAAGTCACTTTAACAACTTTAGTTAGAAATAACCTAATTTTATGGCAAAAAAATAAACATCTTCCTACGTTCGAGCTTTTATCCCAATATAAACCAAAAAACAACAAAATTGAAGTAAAATATCAAAATAGAAAGCCGAATCATGAATTTCTCAATCAAAAGGTACGATCAAAAATATCCGAAGGAGATGTTAAAAATGCTATAAGGATTTTAACATCAAATGACATACTTGCACAAAGTAGTGAAGAAGTACCACAAATTTTAAAATCAAAACATCCAGAACAGGAAAAAGATGAACATTTTCAAGATTAATTTGAGTTTGAATCAGAATGTAACAATGTTTCTACAGATGAATTAAAAAATACAATTTTTTCTTTCAATCCTGGATCTTCAGGAGGTATCGACTCACTCAGACCGCAGCATTTAAAAGATCTTGTAGGTAATTGTCAAAGTATTTTCTCTTCAAAATTATTAGTATCTCTTTCTGCTTTTATAGCTCATATTCTATCTGGCTCTGTGCCTAACGAAATTCGTCCTATATTCTATGGAGCAAATTTATGTGCCTTCAACAAAAAGGATGGTGGAATACGCCCCATTGCTGTGGGTCTGTGTCTCCGCCGCCTAACTGCCAAAATAGTTTGCAAAAGAATTTCCGATTCACTAGGCAACATGTTTCGTCCCCACCAACTAGGTTTTGGTACAAAATGCGGGGCAGAGGCCGCTACCCACTCAATGAGACTTTTTCTCAATTTCCCTCATAAAAACGATAAAGCCATTTTAAAAATCGACTATAAAAATGCGTTTAATATGGTTAATAGAAGTGTAATATTATCAAGTGTTAAAGAATACATCCCAGAATATTTTACTTACATTTCACAATGCTATAGATATAGCTCAACACTTTCTTTCGGTAACCAAGAAATTTTGTCACAAAGGGGAGTTCAGCAAGGGGATCCTCTTGGGCCTCCCCTTTTTTGTTTAGCCATTCAACCGATAGTAAAGCTTATGAAATCTGAATTGAATTTATGGTATCTTGATGACGGACTAATTGCGGGAGATCCAAATATCGTTTTAGAGGATTTTAAAAAGATTGTAAACTACAGTGAAAAAATCGGTTTAGTCCTAAATTATCAAAAATGTGAACTTGCAATAATTTCAGAAAACCCATCACAAATTATATCGAAATTTTTAAATTTTGCTCCAGAACTGCTACCAACTCCTTTGGAAGATTTTAGTTATCTAGGCTGTCCATTTTTTTCGAAACAAATTACATTAGAAATAGATAAAAAAATTAATTTTATCAAAATATTATCAGAAAATCTTAAATTCTTAGACTCACATATAGCTTACTATTTACTTAAGCAATCTTTTGGCATACCTAGAGTTTCGTACACATTGCGATGTGTCCCTTGCTGGAAATACCCTGAAACTTTGGAAAAATATGACAACATATTAAAAAACACTATTCAAGAAATTAGTAATTGTGATATAAATTTGAAATCTTGGTTACAGAGCACCTTCCCAGTTAAATTGGGTGGTTTGGGAATAAGGGATTTATGTACACTGTCAGTGTTAGCTTTTTTAAGTTCGGTGAATGATATAACGTCACTAGCTAATATCATTCTTCCAGATTATATTTTAAATTCAAATGATTCAGATTTTAGTAAATGTTCATCAAAATGGCTTCTTTGTAATTTATCAGAAAATACATTTAAAAATTTTTGTTCCCTCAAACAACATGATTTAGATTTAAAAATATGCAATGTTCGTTACGCAAATTTATTCAACAGTTGTGTCTCTCTAGCCGACAAAGCACGTTTTTTAGCTCTTCAAGAGCCTGAGAGTAGTTCTTGGATAGGTGCTCTTCCATCCACAACCGTCGGAAACCTTTTAAATAACAACACTTTTAGAATTTCCATTGCACTGAGACTTGGTCTTCCTGTGTGCGTTGAGCACACCTGCGTTTGCGGCGAAATAGCAGATGCTTACGGCTCACATGGGCTAAGCTGCAAAAAAAGCGCAGGTCGTGTTTCGAGGCATAGGGAGATTAATGATATCATTAAGCGAGCTCTAATTTCAGCCGAATTCCCGGCTATTTTGGAGCCACTTGGTGTTTCTCGGAGCGATGGAAAGCGAGTGGATGGAATGACACTTGTCCCATGGAGAAAGGGAAGAGAGCTGCTCTGGGTCGCCACATGCAGTCACTCATTAGCTCTTTCATACATAGAAAAAACATCACAAAATGCAGGAGGGGCCGCATGTATTGGAGAGCAAAAAAAAACATAGAAAATACAAAGACCTAAAAGACAGATATATTTTTGTTCCATTTGCTGTGGAAACTTTCGGCCCTTGGGGTGATGAAGCAAAGAGCCTGGTCGCTGAAATAGGCACAAAATTACCTGACAAAAGGGCTCGGAGTTTCATCACCCAGAAGATCGGAATTGCCATACAACGTGGAAATGCTGCGTCTGTGCTTGGGACACTTCCGGAAGAGTTGGGTTTGGAAGAGTTTTTTTTGTTGTGCAGATAAGATTCTGGATATAGAATGAGTGTATGCGAGTCTGCATGTGTTGTTTGGTTGTAATTTTATTTTATTTGATTTTTTCATTTATTTTTTTTTTCAGTTTAAGGAATTTTTTTTTTATATAATATGTTATTAATTGTAAATTGTATATTTTGCTTTTAATAAAGAAACACACACTGTAATTGCTATAACTTAACGTGAAAAAGTTGTCCTTTTAGGTAATTATTTTCACTAAAAAAGACTGATAGACAGAATAGCGGGGAACAAATTTATGAAGAAACTTATGTGCGTCATGTTCTAATCGATATGTTAATTTAGAAATTTACCTACGAAGGAAAATACTAATTATGATTAACAAAACAAATCCCAATGGAATCGCCTCCATTCAATTAATGTGGAAATCGTTTTTAGGATATTAGGTCTTCGATCGCTGAAACATTTTTCGCGGACTGTCCTTCAAAACGGTTGGTTTAAGAATAGTTAAGGTTTAATAAGAAAATTATAGCCTTTCACTCGTTGTAATTACGACGATGTGAATTCAATTGGAATGTTTCAAATCAGAAAAGTTTTTTCAATGTAAGAGATCGATGAAAAATATGAAACATGAAAAAATAAATTGCGATAATCAATTTAATTATTATCAATAACATAAGTGACTTAAGAAATATATCGAATAAATCAAGTTCTTCTATTGAAGGCATATCTAAAGATATGTTCTATTTCCCAGCGCTCTTTAAAGTGTACTAAAGAAATATCACTTAACGATTTTCCCTCTGATGCAAAATTGAATAAAATATAGAAAAAAATATTCAACGTTGGATCGCCCGGCACAAAAAATATTCTAGTCTGCTCACTTCACTTCACAGACTCCATTTGCATTTCCTCCAGTTAGCTATAAATATGTCTTATTCGAGAATAAACGGTTATTTAAAAGCCCTTTTCTGACAAACCAGCAGGTGACGGTAGTTGGAGAGGGTAGGAAAAGGCATAACTATTACAGGAAAAAAATTCAACATCTGAATAAATGCATTCGTGGAGGGGAGGGGGGGGGGTTGAAAGTGGTTTTTCACGATTAGAGGCGTGAATTCTGTTTTTCGTCGAAAAGAAATACATAATATGGAAGTAGTAGATAATTGAGAAATCTACAACTTTTATATAAATAAGTTTTTCATTTATAACTTCAACATTGTCAAATAAACTGAGGAAAACTAATTTTTCCGTTTTTCACTTTTTCTTTTTGAACAGATAATGTAAGGGTGCCAAAATTTGGTAGAATTATAAATTAAGTTATGCCGAATAAGCAGATTGTTTTTTTGTAAAAAGGTTTAGGAGTTTCAGATAAATTAACGTCTTCGGGAAAATGCCTTTGTTTTAAAGTCTCCGAAAAGGATTTTTTGTTATTTAGAGAGAGACAACAGGCCTAATTTTTTGTGTGAAGTCTTTAACTTGATTTGTTCGGCACCGACTGGAGGCTTATTCGAGACCTCGACACCTCATCCTTTAGGCTATTTACGTGAAGAGACCATTAGCCCTTATCAGGCTCAACAGTCACTAGGTCCTTCTTGGTTAAATCCTCCCTTGGGTGCTCTTAGGAGTCTTCAAGGAGGCAGTGCACAACCGACAGATAGGTTCATCCCTATATATGCCAATTGTATGCATGTGATTCCTCAGGGTACAGTGACCGGTGAGTAATCCCGTCAGTTTCCTTATCTTCCCTGCTGATGTTTAATATTTCGTCAGTCAGCGACTCCTGCTTTGGCACGTGGCTCCGGTACGTCCGATGTTTGAATCCACCGAGGTATACAACAACGTGCAGCAGTTTTAGAATACTGGTTCAGGACCAGTGAATGCAGTTTCAGACCCTAGCTTCGCTAGGGTGTCTGACGTTTCATTGCCTACAATATCCTTGTGCCCCGGGACCGACTTAAGTGTTACTTTATGATGGTTTGCCAGGGTTCAGAGTTTTTGAAGGCAGTCCCAGACCAGTCTGGATCTGATCTGGGGACATGCTAAATATTCCAGTGCTGCCTGGCTATCTGAGAGTAGGTACCTATAAAGATATTTTGGCCTCTATTCCCCCTCTCGATGTTCATTTGCAAACACGTGTCGATAGCGTATATATAATGTTTCGCCAGGAATACGGATGCAAGCTTCCCCAACGATATGTGGACATTGCACCTGGGTCTGGCACCGTGGACTCCAGCTCCTGTTTTTATGTCAGTTTAGGTCCGTCTGTGTACCACACCAACGTCCCTTTCTGACTGCATGCTTCAAACCCATCCCAGGTTGGTTGAATGACAATGGGAGATGGTTCCTTCGTGCCAATTCCCGTTGAATTCCAGCCCGTATGCAGCCATTCTCGCTTCCACCTTAACGTGCAGAGCAAGAGGCGGGAGATTAAGAATGGCTTCTATTACCGCAGTCGGGCTGCTTCTCATCGCACCCATTATGCACAGACAGGTAAGCATCTGATGTTCTAATAGCTCCGGTTCTGCTTTCCTTTGATCTGTATTTGGCCACCAAACTAAGGCTCCATAGGTGACCATGGCTTGCTTTTTCTAGTGAAGAGAATGAGAGCAGTTCCTCCATGTTTTACCCTTGGGCAATCCCTCCTACACCATTTCTCAACGGTTTCCAGAGCTTGTTGCATCAGCTCCGATATAACTTTAGGGTGTTTCCCCAGTACAGGTATGTATTGTCAGATCATCTGCATACCCCTCAGTGTATAGCCCCTTTTTGTTCCATTCCATCTGGATTCCGTCTATGACGAGGTCCCACGGCAAAGGTAGTAAGTCTCCTCCCTGGCATCCCATAACCTAACCAAAACTATACTTTCAAAGAAAAATATTGTGTAAAATCGGGAAACTGAAAAATTAGACGCTGCTCATATTTATTTTTCCATTTAAGCTAAAAATTTCATGATTCATTGAAATAAAACTCCGAAGTTTATTGAAAATAGTATTAACAATCTTATTCATGAATATTTAAGAGTACTGAATAATGTCTGTTCATGTAACTGGTATAAAATGATTTCTTAATTACAGAAAACGCAGAATATCAATAATAAAATGGGCTACAGTTATCTATTCGTTCAAAATTATTATTATTAGGATAATTAATATGATAAGTTTACAAATTTAATCGGAATTATAAATTGATAATATATTATTTTGAATAAATGTATGAAAACTTCGTTTTCGCTTGAATTATTTTTATATTCAAGTAGATATAATATAAATTTTAGTTTCATTCTTTTAAAAATCTAATTTATAAGACTTTTTTTCCGGGTCTATTTTTTCCGGGACTTTTTTTGTCCAGGTCTATTATTTCCGGGATTCCCTAAAAATATGTGTGAGAGCTCATTAGATTCGGAATGATGTCTAGAAAAATGTATGGAGATCGATTAGTATATAAAAAATTTCGAAAGTTATAAACAAATAAAGATGAAAAAAAAGGTATATTTTCAATAAAGAAGTATGTAATACCAGATCTCTATGTCCATTATTCCAAATTTCAATTGAACGCTTAAAATAGGTCTCCGCGCGTTATCTTGGATATGATCGTGCCTCGTCAAGAGCAAAGAAGTCACATTAAATAACTTTTCAAGGTATTAATTGTCAATTTGAAAATTTGAAAAATTCATTGCCGTGGGAAAAAATTCTTGAAGTTAAGTTAAGTAATTATGAATTAACAAAGTTTTCTCGAACTCCCTTCTTTACTGTAAACTAAAAAAAGTTTTAATTAATATCGTAAAAAATTTTTGCTTAGTGGGCCCTTCTATGTACATACTTAACAAGATCACGTCATAAATGTTCAAAAAATTTCAATACTGTATTCACAATGAATTTTTTAAGTTAACAAAAAATAATTGATTTTTTGTTAACCCTAATTTTTTTCTTCATCTTTATTTGTTTAAAACTTTTGAAATTTTTCATATGTTAAGAAACGCCCTCGACATATTTTTCTAGACATCATTTAGAATCTAATGAGCTATAGCACATATTTTTGGGGAATCCCGGAAAAAATCGACCTGGAAAAACTAGCCCCGGAAAAAATAGACCGGAAAAAATAGATCCGGACAAAATAGACTTGGAAAAAATAGAAACGGAAAAAATAGACTTGAAAAATTGAACTATTATAAGATAAACATAAAATTAACAGTAACTTTCATAACATGATTATAATTAACAATAACTAGCTGCGCCCCTGGATCTCATATTGAAATGCTCTTTTATTATGAAAAAAATATTAGGGGGTACATTGGTACAGTCCAAGACTATTTTTTTTCCAGGTCCATTTCTTCCAAGTCTATTTTTTACGGGGTTATTTCTTCCGGACTATTTTTTTCGTATCTATTTTTTCCGTGTCTTTTTTTTCGGTCTATTTTTCCGGGGCTATTTTTTTCCAGAATATTTTTTCCGATTACCATTTTTAGGAGTATTATCTCCATTTTTACCATTTTTAACTTGTTGAATAGTCTACTGATCTGCTGGCATTATCTCGCTATACCTACAGGTTTAAATTCGATTTTTTTCCAAAGATGGTTCTTCAGCACTAATGTAGTTTTCCAGCTCATGAAAATAATAAAAACATAAATTAGAACACTGCCAACCATGTTTCCTAACATAAGGAGCTTTAAATTTTTTTAAGTGATGAATTTTAATAGATTTGCCCTTACAAAGCCATTAAAAACATAATTCAATATATAAGTAACAAAATTTCCTATTTCGCCCCGTCTTCGAAAATGCCACGGGACGTCGTCATTTTCATAATAAAAGTAATGGGATCTCATACTGGCATCAGCAGAAAAGAGAACTTCGATTAAATCACTGTTAGCCATGAAAAATCCCACTAACTGCAAATATTTTTTTAAATAAAAATGCTGGTAAAAATTCTTAGTTTATAATGACAGTTAATTGATTACATCTATTTATTGTGCAAAAAATTAAATGATGCAGGATTTATAAAAAACTTTGACAAAATCCACATTCAAATTATATAAATGGCCTTACACCGAAGGAGCTGGAATGCTGCATTTACCTAGAGCTTAATGGTTTCTCATCGAAAATAATCCTACAGATTGGGATCGAGAAAATCAACCAACCAAATAATAATACCAAAGTACACTGGAGAAAAATGGGTGTGATTTTATCGGTGACCAAACTTGGCGGTTTTGATTATCAAATAACTAGATCTGTTCTCAGAATGATAGATCTGTCACCAACCTATTAACACCAAATTATTTCAAAACGTTTATATATAAATGTATATACAATTACCCGAAGACGTAAACTGTTTTATTCTCATAAAACTCATCATTGATTGAGTTTCCAATAAATTATTATGTGTATTAATTCATGTATCGATAAGGCAAGGAAGGTGAAGGTATACAGTGTTGAAAACATGGCCTCCTAAATTGAAAAACTGCAACTTTAAAAGCCAAGAGCAAAGTAACGGAATTACCTAATAAATAATCTGAAAAGGGTGAGTTTTGGCCAGATTACATGTTGAATTTTAGGTTCTGGTAGACTTCGCGACCCTTGGAATTTTATGTTAATTTTAAATATGTTTGATAGTTCACATTAAATAAAGCAGATTAGAACAAAAATTTTGTTGGATCATTCAGAAATTACTTTAAAAATCACAAATTTAGTTCAAAAAATGATACTTGTTCAACACTATTTAATGCTATTTTACGATGAATATTTTCATTTCAAACTGGTTATTATATTTAACTAAATGTAAGCCTGTTTCACAAATTTTAACTTAAATTTTGTCAATTTTCAGAAATATTTTCAAGCATAATTATTTTCACTCGACACTTATAGGTTAAAAAATTACACACTAAAATCTTATGTCTAGATATCTTACGTTCACAAATTAAGATTGTTGTGTGATCAGGTGATAGTTTAGCGGCGTTGTCAAATGGAGTTTATTTTCTTTTAGTTGAATTAATTTTCCATTGTAATAGATTACAGGAATATATAAAAATATAAAATGATTTGCATTTACCATAAAAGTTGAAATATTAAGCATCCTTAGAATATAATGTTTATCTTAGATTTGTTTTATTTCTCACATTAAATGTAAAGAGTTTATAACAAACTTACAGCTGGACCACATATTTTTCTTCATGTATATATTATTACTTTCAAATAAATGAAATGATACTTCGGAGCTTAACCTCTCTAGTTTATTATATTGTTGAGTTTCATTTGGTTAATGTAAGTTAGGTTAGGTTTTGGCTCCACTTACACTTTGATCTGTGTCAGTTGGTCGGGAAGCGACTATGGACTATGGACTATGATGAAAACTATTGATTTTCATTACTATTATAACAACGTTTATTTAGAAGAAGAATTAACAAATTGTATACATATAGAAAGCAGTAAAAATTCAAACTAAAAAAAAACAATAATATACAACCTAAAACCAAAAGTATTTTCACCAGTGTAACCCATTGAGACCATAGATGTTGAGCATGGATGACAAGTCATGGAAAGGAATACTTTTGGATACGCTACTTTGGTTTATTCCATTGATTTTTAATTTAAGAAATATTATTTTAAATTTTTTGTTGTGGTCAATTTTCAATAATTCTTTCTATATTCTTAGATCCTAATGATTTTATATATTTTCAAAATATTGATTTTAAAAGATTGGTTGAATTTAGTTTTCTTATATACATTTTATATATATTAGGTAGGAAGTTAAATAATCGTGGAGCTAAAAAACCGAAATATCTTGTACCTATAGTTTTTTTAGTAGTATTTCTATTGTTATTCACTATTTCCTTATTGGTTCTCTCTTTTCTGATATTGTTATAGATAGTTACACTTTGATCTGCGTCTGTTGGTCGGGAAGCGATGATGAATTGAATTATGAAAACTATTGTTATGATTATTATTTGTAAAAAATGTGTTATTTCTAATTATGCTAGTTCGACAATAAGAAGTTCCATTATAATTTCACTACATATATTTGTGACTGTTAGTTGACGGGTGGAAGGAAATCTGTGAATCTGTGAATCTTCTCCAAAAAATATAAAATAATTTGTATTCCACATGAAGTTTTGGAAGTTTATGACTAACTATATGCATACTCATCTATTCCCTTCCCATTCTCGAAAAAATTACAAATAATTTGTTTTCCACATGAAGTTTTCCAAAAAGGGGAGGGGTTACCCTTTCAAATTATTTGATATTTATGTCTACCTATATACATACATATTTATTCCCTTCCCCTTCTCGAAAAAATATCAAATAATTTGAATTCCACATGAAGTTTTTCAAAAAGGGGAAGGGATTCCCAAATTATTTGATATTTATGTCTACATTTATAGATACATATTTAATCCTCATCTCGGAAAAATTGATGTTGAATATGAAGTATTTAACTATTTTTTAAATAAAATATCTGTCCAAATAGTGGTCGTGGAGAATAAATATTGTTTTTTTGGATATTTCTCTATAAATTCTGAATTTACCACACATTTTTTAGTGAAAAGATCTAAAATGAGAACTGGCAATATTGTCCATCCACCGCTCTATCTAAAATTTGTGATCATCTGATATCTAGACATAATTGTAAAAAATTGTAAAATTTTTTTAAAAAATGGCGGATTTAAAGTACTTTTAATTGCAATTTTCTCTTTCAAAAGTGCATGATCCAAGAATTTTTTTCTTTTAAAATGTTCTATAACAAAAGGGCTATCTAATAAAAAAAAATCGTTGCAAAATTTCGAGGGTCGCAAACCTTACCGGACCCGAATTTTATACCTGAAAATGTTTCTTGAACAAATTACCTATAATAAAATGAGTTTATGACTTTCTTTGGTAAAATTACCAACACCCCTATCACTTTGAGAACACAGTTATTATTCCAAACATAATACAGATTCTTTGGACATACGATACGATGATTATTCGTTTATTATGGATACAAACTGTCACACATTTGGATACATAGGCGTGGACACAAATATATAAATCTGAGAAAAAAAATTTCTGGGAATTTGTTTGATGACAAATATTTATTTTGGTGATAAATCAATTTGTTCTCAAGAAAAATTTATTCATGACAGTTTGCTCGAAAATATTGTAATATTCCGATCTCTGGTTGTAGGAAACATAGTTACAGTGTTCAAATTTATGTTCTAATTGTCATGAGTTGGGAAATTGCATTAATTCCTACTTTTGAAGAAATATACTTTGAACCTGTAGAACGAAATAATGCCGGCTGATTGGAATCTGCAGTGGAAAATGAAGTGGAAGATGAAGTGGAAAAAGAACAAGAGCAACAGGAGGAAGAAGAATAAAAGGAAGAACAGGAAAATATTCAACATACAAAATTAAAAATTACCTGAAATGTAAAGTAATTTAGGCAGAATCGAAATTTTTATACAATTCTTTTTCTAAAAACAATCTATCCCACTATCTTTCCTTTATCAGTAAAACTAAAAGTAGCAGGTTTCAATCTCCGCTATTTAAGTTTAACCCTACCGATCACCTTTAAAACCCCTCCCCGGTTGTTAAGTAAACCTTCCTGTAATACCTCTTCAAAAATGTGCTCCAAATAATCTACCAACCCCATAGTAGTTAACTCACACTTCCTGGAGATTATCAACAGTTACCAGGACTACCAAATAATAGCTTCGTTCCAACTGGCGTTAGAACCGTTTTTGGTATCGTTCGCGCAAGTTATGTATTTCTTTGACGTTCCAACTGATTAAAGTATCGTTCTTGGGACTGCTTGGGACGGTATACAAACTATACCTTCTAGAAGGGGCGATAAAGTTGATGTGTCCATCCCAAATTCGAGTTTGCGCACTATACAGTACTAGAAACGATTCCAGTACGGTTCATAAATGCCAGTTGGAACAAACCTATAGTTTACCGATCCTTCGAAGACATCAACAGGAGTAGGGGGAACAGTTATCTACAATTATATTAAGCATGGTGTACGCTCACCTGACACTTGCAGTGTTTTCACCGGAGAAGCTACAGTTATCCTAGAAGCATTGAAAATATCACTGACAATTTAGCAGCACATTTATCATAAAATTGAGATCTTAAATTCAATTAAAACCGTGCTTCACCAACTCCCAAGTCAAGCTAGCCAGGACCATAAACCTAACATAGAGAAATTCATAACAAATGAATGGCAATCCCGATGGAATTCAAAAGCCAGAAATAAACTACGGGAAATAATTCCCTACGATTGCTCTGCGCCTTCGTTACCTTACAAGCGATCAGAACAAATAATGACCACAAGACTAACGATTGCCCAAGTAGCAAAATCAGTTTTGTTGGGGCTCTGTAAAATGCTATACAACATATCTAATAGAACTACGATCATCCTACAATGCTCTTTACAGCACTAATATAATATGTATACAACCAAAAAAGGCCCAAATTATAAAATCTTTCAGTTCTTTAGCATATGCTTATATCCTGCTTATATCATCTCAATAAAATATCTATATGATAGTTAAAAAACTATTTTATAAGTATGTTTTTCAGATTAGTATTATAATCTTTCCAAATGTGCGCTTTACAACCATTATAATTATATTTCTTAGAGATCGAATAGAGCGGTTTTAATCCATTTTAATTAGTATAAGATGCAACGATCATGTAATAACCATTACATGAGAGTTGTATACACTATTTTTTCTACGAACAAGAAATTTTATTTGAATTCAACAACATTGCTTCTTTTATACTTGCTACCCTCAAATCCATAAATTGACCATAAAATTTATCATATACCTTTTTTGATTTTGCAGGTAATAAACTATTGGATACATTTTTCGCCTTTTCAGCGATTTCAGGTGGTGTGTATGAAAACTCTTCGTCGCTCGACATTCCTTTTAAAAAGTGGAAAGTGTTAGATGTATCCTGTATGTCAAATGTAATAATAATAATAATAAGGTAATACTGAATATAAGATGAACACTGACATTTGATGTCAAATGTAACTACTGTATGTAAGATGAACACTGTCAGTTGATGTCAAATGTAACTACTGTATGTAAGATGAACACTAACATTTTGACATGACAGTTGACAGTACTAAATTAATATGGTTTTGATGACTACATGTTTCAATGGTAACCTAAATAATCCTGGTCCATCGTAATAATTGAAAGGCATCCAATAATTGCAACCTACATAAAAGAAAGCAACATATTTAGATAACACAGAAGGTATCTACCTTTTTGACTAACGCAAAATATTGAAACTGTCATAAAACTGTCAAACATTCTACAGAAGGGTCTGCCTACTTGGTTATTTAAAAATCTAGATTTCTATTGGTCAATTTTTCAGTTTCATAATGAAAACCAGTGTTATAATGAGTATCATTATGAAACTGAAAATTGGCATTCAATTAACAACTTATAGTATAGGAGTAGAAAATAATAGTTTATACAACTTAAAAAAATATTTTTTCCACTCCTGTTTTATAATATACTTACTAAAAGACTAAAATCTGTATCATAATGATATTCATTATGATACAGATTTTTAAGCCAATAGGAATGCGACATTCGCACAATATTTAATATAGCCATGGATACCTGGTTGACATTTCTGAAATTAATTATATTAGGTGACACTTAATTTGACAGCTGTCAAATAATTTTGATTTTCAAAAGTAACTATTTATGATAATTATTAATTAAATAATTCTAATTAATAGGAGTAGAAAAAATATTGTATGCAACTAATACACTCGCATATTATATACGAAACTCGCCTGCGGCTCGTTTCGTATCCTACAACATGCTCGTGTCTTAATGGCTATCATTACATGATCGTTGCATAAAATACTATTATAAGATTGATAAAACGCTGTCTCTAGATATAAGATAAATTTTATACGATTATTTTATTCTTTTGTGAGGCAACTTACAACAAAAATATCGAATAACGTTGATATAATTGTCGCCGCGCCTTGCTTGTATGATTCGAAAAGATGGAATTATAAAAGAATCGCCATCTTAAAAAAATGTATAATAACAAAAATATGGAAGGTATATTATTAAATTTTTCTGATAAAATATACATATATATATTTACTAAAAAATGGAATCGCCTTAACTTAGCCATTTATTAGCCGATCTGATGAAAATATTAAAATGTGTAATATCATTCAAATGTATTATTTTGATCGGAAGTACCTTTTCAGTCATATATTAGTTCAAAAAATCAAATATAATACCATATATTTCTATAAAAAGTATGTGTATTGTGTACTTTAGTGTCCGAGAATATTTTTCTACAACAATGGCGGCCACCGATAAACGCTTAACCCCGCAAATAAACATGGCGTTAACTAATACAATAATTATGAGTCAATAAAAACATTAAACAATGTTTTAAATTTATAAGAAACTCTATAGAACCTTATTATTTAATAGACTTGTTTTAAATGGCTCTATAAAACAATTTGTTAAACAACTGCAAAGTTGGGAATTCTGGAACCGTTGGCGATACTTGACACTGAACACTGTTTACACTACCACTACACCAACACTAACACTTTACACTATCTTACGCGCGTTTCGATAACCAAGTTATCTTCTTCAGAGACTGAAGGTAAACTAACACTAGGGTGCTTCGTCATCCATATATACTAATCTTTTATCGCGCCAAACTAGTTAATCCGCGGGAACAAACCATTCTGGCGCGAAAAAATTTTTACCATTGTTTTTTTCCTAATAAACTATACAACGGACTATAAGGTATAGGTCCTTTGTCTTTATTCAAACTATTATTACATTTAACTATTTCTATACTTTCAAATGCATCCAACATTCTATTGTTAGATACATTTTTTAACAATTTTACACTATCTAAACTTATTGAATGATTATAATCTAAAACATGTTCAGCAACACTGGATTTCTCCGTACGCCCATATTTTAAATGAGCTACATGCTCTTTATAACGAACTTTTACAGACCTCTTAGTCTGCCCAACATATTTGATATCACAATCATTACAACTAATTTCATAAATACCACTCTTTTCCAATTCCATTATTTTATCCTTTGGGTTACCTAACAGCTGTTTTAAAGTATTGTTTGATTTATAAACTAAATTTAATCCTGCTTTATTAAAAATGTTTTTTAAACCTTGTGTATAACAAGGGTTAAAAGGTACTGAAATAAATTTTTCTATTTTACTATTTTCATTTTTGAAAAAAGTGGTATCATGGAGAGATTTCTTAAACCTATGGCGATTAATTAACTTATCTACTATTTTCCTATCATACCCGTTAATAACAGCTATATCCCCAATTAAATTCTTTTCATTATTATATCTTTCCTTATTAAGAGGAAAATAAGTTAATCTATGTACCAAAAAATGAAGACTAGCCATTTTATGTTGATTACAATGAAAAGAATCAGCTGGGATATACCTGTGAGTAGCAGTATCTTTTCTATAAATATCAAATTCTAACCTATTCTTATTCCTAATTACTAATGTATCTAAAAATGGTAACTGTCCATTTATTTCCAATTCATAAGTAAATTTAATACTTGAAAACTTTGAATTTAATTTTAAAATAAAATCATCAACTTTTGCTTTATTTGTATCAAATACAGCAAAAATATCATCCACATACCTATACCACACTCTAGGAAAATACTCAAATTCTTTTCTAACCTGTGTCTCAAAGCAACTCATGAATAAATTAGCCATAAACGGCGATAAGCAATTACCCATAGCCGTTCCCTCATATTGTTTATAAAATTGGTCCCTATACTGAAAATAATTTTGATCCATGCACATCTTTGCCAAACGTAAATAATCTGCGGTTACTTTGTGACTCAAACTATTGGAAACAAGTAAATCCTCCAAGTACTGCAAGGTCTGTGGAATTGGCACACTAGGAAATAATGAACTAATAGTTAGAAAAGATAGTTAGAAAAGATACTGCTACTCACAGGTATATCCCAGCTGATTCTTTTCATTGTAATCAACATAAAATGGCTAGTCTTCATTTTTTGGTACATAGATTAACTTATTTTCCTCTTAATAAGGAAAGATATAATAATGAAAAGAATTTAATTGGGGATATAGCTGTTATTAACGGGTATGATAGGAAAATAGTAGATAAGTTCATTAATCGCCATAGGTTTAAGAAATCTCTCCATGATACCACTTTTTTCAAAAATGAAAATAGTAAAATAGAAAAATTTATTTCAGTACCTTTTAACCCTTGTTATACACAAGGTTTAAAAAACATTTTTAATAAAGCAGGATTAAATTTAGTTTATAAATCAAACAATACTTTAAAACAGCTGTTAGGTAACCCAAAGGATAAAATAATGGAATTGGAAAAGAGTGGTATTTATGAAATTAGTTGTAATGATTGTGATATGAAATATGTTGGGCAGTCTAAGAGGTCTGTAAAAGTTCGTTATAAAGAGCATGTAGCTCATTTAAAATATGGGCGTACGGAGAAATCCAGTGTTGCTGAACATGTTTTAGATTATAATCATTCAATAAGTTTAGATAGTGTAAAATTGTTAAAAAATGTATCTAACAATAGAATGTTGGATGCATTTGAAAGTATAGAAATAGTTAAATGTAATAATAGTTTGAATAAAGACAAAGGACCTATACCTTATAGTCCGTTGTATAGTTTATTAGGAAAAAAACAATTGTAAAAATTTTTTCGCGCCAGAATGGTTTGTTCCCGCGGATTAACTAGTTTGGCGCGATAAAAGATTAGTATATATGGATGACGAAGCACCCTAGTGTTAGTTTACCTTCAGTCTCTGAAGAAGATAACTTGGTTATCGAAACGCGCGTAAGATAGTGTAAAGTGTTAGTGTTGGTGTAGTGGTAGTGTAAACAGTGTTCAGGGTAAACAACTGCAGTCCGAGATTTTATTCATTTCAGAGGTTGTCAAATTTATTATATTGCTACTATAATTTGTGTTTCGCTATACTACCTATTACAGGGATACGTAAAACTTTGGGAATTATGTATATCTGGTAAATTTCAAACTGCAACTCTATTGATTGCTCAGTTTAATTTATTATAGTGAATACACCATAACTTATTATAAAATATGAAATAATTATTGACCCATATTAAAATTTTCAACCAATCCTGCCTTAATAATTGTTGTCATTCTTGGTGGTGTTGTTTCTAGGCAATTTAATTGGTGATATTGATATATTGATACGGCACATGCATTGGATTTCCCTTAAGTTTTACTACGTGTGGCAACCTTGTAAATCGGTTTTCGATGACTATCGTATAGGAAGCAACAAGAATATTTAAGAAACACAGAGATATAAGGATGAAGAAACAGAAATAATAGAATAGTGTCATAGAACTCATAGAGTGTCTCGAAGCTGCACTTTACAACAGATCAGTTCTTTTGTGCTGCATTTATCTACTTTTCGAAACATAACCTGCAAATTTTCTTGGTTAGTTGAGATTTTCAGTTTCAGCTTACAGTGTGAAAAATAATATGTTCAAGATAGTGGAGACTGTTGAAAAAAATAGAAAAGAATTAACGATTGTACCGGAAAGCTGGGAAAATCTAAAATTTGCAGATATCTTTTTTTTCATTTCTTTTGAAATGCCCACTCCTTTTTAACTTTTTCCAGGGTGATAAATCCATATTATATTATATTCAGGAATTATACGATATGATATAAATGATAAATGCAATAATACTTATTCGAGGTTAAGGATATGTTAATATTATATAATGCGGAAATTTGTGACCAATTAGTTCTTTGGGCGTTTCTTAAGGGTGCAAACGTAAGCACTTATAAAAATATTTTATTTAGTAGTTATAGCGCAGAAACTGTAATGAGTTTGTCCAAAATACTACTAATTTGTTCTCTAAACTATTTATAACGGGGTTATCGACGCCATTACAGATAAACCATAAAACAATTTTATACGTATTTTATAAAGCATTTGGCTTTGTCGTAATAAAATTGTTTTATTTATCATCTTACAAAGCTTTTATACAGCTTGTACATAACTTTTACAAAACAATTTTTTAATGCAGAAAGGTGTTATCCAGATACAATATAATCATTATAAAGCACTTAAAACACTTTTTGATAATGTTTTTAAAGCGGTCTTATAATACGATATAAAACTCTTAAACTATATATTGAGCCAAAACCAAGTTTTATCTTTATAACGTGGATTGTATAAACAATTATACGATATGATTATAAAAACGTTTAGCTACAAACACAAAAATGTCGCAGTCAAACTCCTTAAGTGATAAAATACTCCTTAATTCGGCATAAGAAAACACTTATAATAAAATAGTTTAGTTCCATAAGGCCATTATTTTGCTACTTGGGTGGACATACTACGATCACCCATCAACTCCTTATATGTAAGGAAAATCCACCCCGATGTACCCAATGTCAAGCTATAAAATCCAATAAGTATATAATAATAGAATGTCCCTTCACGCCAACAGCATGGAGTTTCTGAGAACCTACAGAAAGCTCTTACTAAAAACCTCACCGAAACTCTATATTTCCTAAGTGAATCAGTGCATAACTTATCATTAAGTAAAATGATCAACTTCAACTGACTTCAATGAGATCTTTATAAATAGTTTTTGAAACACTAACGTGAATTCAATTAATGTCAAATACGTCAAATCTTTTTAGACGTTCGTTGGTTTGCTATATAGTGAGTTGGATTTTTTTATTATACTCCATTGTAATCGTGGTAGTGTTGGAGAAAGCTCTGAATATTGTATTAAATCGCAATGAAGATGGCCACAACCATCACATGATCCGTGGAATTATTCTGCAAAATATCTTCGAAGATCTTCCTGATTTTGAAGAAGTTGAGAGATTTGATCTCCACATTCATGATGATAGACTCGCACAAAACCAAAGATTATATACACGATCAATGAATACACCAACTAACTGTATTCTTTGACATGATTAAACAAATGTCAAAAGCAATAACAGATTATTTCAAAATTAAAGATCGCTGCATTCCCCTTACTCGTGTTGTCAGATTTCCGTTCAACAAATAAAACTTCGATTTATACTCCAAAATAAATATATTTTCTCATGGTAAAATTGTGTCGGTGGTTCGAAAAATACCAATGTGAGGATATTTTTCGTCTTATTTTGATAATAGGGTCTTTAATAAATAATTATGCTATCAAAGACGAAAACTAACTTGAATATATCTGGCAACCTGCATCTATCAAAATAAAAATTACGTTAACGGAATCTTAACGCAATCTTTCCGTAATTAACGGAATACGTTATCATAGTTAACGTTAACGAAAGCTTCAAATTATTCTGGGCATGCTCCGAATAGCGTTAACCATAACGACAGAACGAATTAAGGGCTCCAAAAACTCTCTATTATTAATGTAAAAATCGTTAAATTAAAATAACAATTTATTGATTTCTATCATTTTGCAAAATACAGGGTGTTCTCTAATTGAACGGTAAAATTTATACTTATATAATAGAATATAGTTTAGGTCGTCAATGCCGTATAAGTTATTTCATTGATGACGTACCATAACCTCACTTTTACTTTTCCTCCCTAGGAGGAAAAGTACTTCCCACCCTAGGAAGGAAAAGTACGACTTTGCTCCCTACAATCAGGCCAGGAAATGTATACTTTGGATAGAGGTAGGCGGAAAAAAATTTTTTCTACAAACGTCAAAAAATGACAGGGTTTGCGCATTGATAACAATATGCGAAGTGACACTTTTTTCGGATTCATACGTTACCATGACACCGTGCACGAAATACTTCGCGCACTAGGGTGCGAAGTCTTTCGCACACTGCATGTAAATCAATGAGACTTTTGTATTTCAATCTTTGAAAAAATGAAGCAAAACTCCAAATTATTATTTATTTTTAAATGAATAACAATTAAATAATTTTAAAATAATGATAGAATTTCACAATGACTTTAGTTATTATTTACAATATTAACATTAATCCCTAATAACAGTGAAAATTTGATTAGGAAAGACATTTTAAGCCAGCTCAACACTATTTTCTATAATAAATTAGGCATTTTACTTATTTATAATATTTTTAAAAGATAGATTTTGACGTTTGTATGAAAAATATTGTTTGCAGCTCGTGCGCAATCTACTTGGTGGTGGTCTCGAATAATTTCAAAATTCAATTCTCGATCACCAAAGTAGCATTTCGCGCACTAAATACAAAAATAACTATTGTGTTGAATTATTATAGTTTTTTATTTTCATGGGAAAGTTGAAATATTTCACATACAAAAAAATCATGCCTATCAGAACTCTTTATACAGTGCGCCCATAAAGTAACACATAAATTCATTATTAACTAAATGAACAATAATATTAGAAATTCCCGAAACTGGTCGATTTTTGACCTTCACCTTCGTGTGATGACGTCATCACCATTTTTTTTTAATGGAACCTCCCTTTTTTCCAATTTTCGGATTTCCCTTGCTGAGCTGATTCCAAAAATGTATAACTCGTTGCTTCAAATTGGTATAGGGTGGGCAAAAATGCGAAAAATTCAAGTTACTCACAAAATAATGAATAAAGAATAAACGTAATAAACACATTAAATGAAATAACGTATTGTTATACTACAATTTTAATAAAGTATTTAAAACACCCTGCATTATTTTTAACATTGTATCTAACAGCTTTTATCAGTGATTCCAGCCCCTGAACCATAAAAATATTTTTATTCTTTGGCAGTATTTTTTACCATTTTTTTTCATTTGACGTTAAAAACTGTCAGAAACATTAAAGTACAATTCTGTATTGTTAACGCTTTAGAGAAGGTACGTTTACGTGAAAACTATCCAAGCGATTTATCATTTGCAACTTTTTTTACAAAATGCCATTAACCGAAAGTGATAGGATAGAAATATTAATAATGATTGGTATTGGCGATAACATGCGGACGAACTAGCAAAGAGGGGGACTGGAACACCCTTTTGAGGGCTGGAACCCTTTTGCGGTATCAGCTCCGATGTAATATTGGAAGAAATGGGCAAAGCCGAAAAAAAGAGAAAAGCTGACTATTGGAAAGATCTAGTAGGACTTAGACAATCAAAGATTCTTCTGGGTGTCTACAACCTGTTGAGATCAAATGAATGCATAAGTCAAAGTAAAACTGCACTAAGAGTTTTAACAGGGATCCTTACGGGACATTGTCGCCTGAATGGGCACCTGAAAAAGCTCAAAATAGTGGGGAAGGAAGTATGTAGATTATGTGGCATGGCAGAAGAAACATCCATCCACATACTTGGGCACAACACTTTGGAGATTACTGGATAGAAGAGGGACATTTACCTAAGTTAAAGCCTGCAGATATCCTAAAATTCCTCCGGGAAACAGGACTAAAGAGGCTACTAGTCTCTGAGACTTTCCTCGGGAACTACGTAGAAGTAATGGGACACAATAGATATTCCAGGTCTCAGTGAATGACCCCAATTTACATACATAAGTACTTAAAAGATGCGGACTCAACAAGAGGTATGCCAATTATTCCATGAAATGTACCCAGATCGTGAACCTATTTCACAATCTACGGTAAGCAGTATAGAGCGAAAATACAGAGAATTAGGACATGTGAGGGATACAGCAAAGCAAGGTAGACCAAAAATTGATGAAAATATTCAACAAGACATAATTTCGTCGGCAGTACAAAATCCACACTGTACAGTGCGAGGATTATCTAGGGATTTTGGTATTGGAAAGTCTTCAGTATCAAACATTTTTAAAAAGGTAAAATACCATCCTTATACAGTACGTCTTATCTATGAATTGACTGGAGATGACATCGACCGAAGAACTGAGTTCTGCGAATATATGATAAAGCAAAATAACAATTTCATTGATAACGTTTTATTTTCGGAGGAGGCAACGTTTTATTTGAACGGCCGTGTTAACCGGCAAAACACCCGTTATTGTTCTGATGAAATTCCACACTGGATGCAAGAGTACCATACGCAGAGACCACAAAAAACCAACGTATGGGCTGGTATTGTGAGAAATACAATTATTGGTCCATATTTTTTTGATGAAAATTTAACAGGAGCATTATATCTGGATTTCCTACAAAATACATTAATTCCTGATCTGATCCAGCTTTCTCCTGATAATCAAATACTCACTAATTTATACCACAGAATCTGGTTTCAACAGGATGGCGCACCGCCACATTTCGCAGTTACTGTGCGCGACTTTTTAAGCAGAACTTTTAAACAACGGTGGATAGAAATAAGAAGGGGACCAGTGAAATGGCCCTCTAGATCACCTGATCTGAGCCCATTAGACTCATTTCCATGGGGTTATTTGAAATCTGAAAACAGACCTGGAAATATCCGTCAACTACAGGACCAAATTAGACAATAAATACAGAACATAACACCCGATATGCTACAGAATGTTAGAGACGATAGTAATGACCGGTTCAGTCATTGTCTAATTCCATTCAATTTGTTTATTACATTTAGTATCGTATAACTTTCCATAAACAATTTTCATTTTTTTCAGTATTTATGCCCCCCTGTAAAAGAAGACGAACCTCGCCCGTTAAAATGGCCCTTAGCAAGGATCATTGATGTGATACCTGGTAAAGATGGTAAAATTGGATCGGTGCACTATGATTTACCGTTCAGTAACCCTTTTCCATTGTTGTATCCGTTCTGCTAGTGAGTTAGAACGCCCTTATGATATGAGTTTTTGTAATTTGTTCTTTATGAGACATTATTATTATCAGACTCATTTGCATTGCGATCCCCCAGTATGTTCGAATTTGAAAGTAATTCGAATTGTGGATAATTTCAAACCCCATACCGCCTTATTCGCACCGATAAGAGTGGTACCGGTCTACCACGGCGTAGTCCATTTCTGACAATACATAAAGATCACTAAGATCAGTGCCAGTAGGTTGGTTGTTGTAATGCCGACAAAAAGAAATCAATAATTCTCGCATACTAGTGCATATAAGCTGTATATATTATATATTTTTATGTAGTGAGTGACGCTCACCTTTTGTTGGATGAAATTCCTTTCTGTGACCCTCTAGGGCACTATGAGTAGAAGCTTTTTCTTGTTACATCTATATGACTGGCAATGGAGTAAAGTGTGGTAGCAGGGGTGCCAAGTTTGTGTGTAATGCAATGGAAGCCACGCTATAAAAAAATAAGTTGTGAATTTACGCATCGTGGCATATATATGACGGAGAATAAAGAATTTTACCAGTGATGTGACTTTTATTTTGTGTAAACTAGATTACAACGCATTGTATTCTCTCATTATCGTTGTAGACAAATTGGGAGTGGGATGTGTTCTGTTAGGACTTCATGAAATACAAGATAACCTCTAGTCTCAAAAAACAGGCTTTTGAAAAAATCAAAAAGCTATTGCAAGAAAGTCCTTGTCTTGAATATTTCGACCGTAGCAAAAAAATCATAATTTCTGCTGATGCTTCTTCTTTTGGCATTGGTTCGTGTCTTATTCAATAGGATACAAATGTAAATAAGAGAGTGGTATCTTATACATCCAGATTGTTATCAAAAACAGAGCAGCGTTATGCCCAAATAGAGCGAGAGGCGTCAGCTTTGACATGGTCATGTGACAAATTTTCTGTATATTTTTACGGATTGAAAGTTCCTATCGAAACTGATCATAAGCCGTTAGTTCAAGTTCTGCAAACTGAAAATATCGATGAATTGACTCCGCGTCTTCAGAGATTTAGGTTGAGACTCTTGAAATATGATTACGAGATTTGTTATGTTCCGGGTAAAGATTTAATTTTTGAAAAAAACTCTGCATTGCCTGAAAATGATGAGTTAGCTTTAGAATCCGATACTTTCGTTATTTTACTAACTACACACTTTGAAATAAAACCTTATTTCTTAGAAGAGATCAAATCCGATCAAAATAAAGATTCTGTATGTAAAAAACTTGAGCAATATATCAATTTTGGTTGGCCTCGGAAAAATAAAATGGATTTAGAAGTTTCTATTTATTTCCAGTATAGGCATGACATTTCAGAGTGTCATGGCTATTTATTGCGCAGTTCACGCTCAATTATTCCTTATTCTCCCCAATCAAAAACTTTGGGTTTTATTCATCAAGGTCACCAAGGCATAGTGAAATGTAGAGCTAGAGCTAAGGCATCTGTTTGGTGGATTATCCACTAAAATAGAAAATTTAGTTCGCAATTGTCCACTCCGCATCGAGTACAAGGTCAATATAAAAGAACCTTTCTTTAGAGATGAATTTCCGGATCGCGCATGGCAAAAAATTGCACTTGATTTATTTAAATGCGATGGAACTTGGTACCTCATTGTAACTGATTATTTCTCTCGATTCTTCGAAATTTTTAAACTTCAATTAATGACTGAAAATGTGATCATCACCAAATTGAAAGAGCTGTTTTCTAGGTATGGTTTACCGGAAATAGTAAGATCAGATAATGCAGTACAGTTCCAAACCGATTTCAAAAAATTTGCAAAACATTTTGATTTTAATCATATAAAAAGCAGTCCTAGGTACCCTCAGTCCAATGGCTGTATTGAAGCTACAGTCAAAACTACTAAGAATCTGATTTAAAAAGGTGATGATTTATTTTTATCTCTGTTAGCATACCGTACCACCCCTTTAGAAAATGGTTTCACTCCAGCAGAATTATTATTCAACAGAAAGGTTCGTTCACCTTTTCCAATTCTGCCTAGACTGCTCGATCAAACCATTGATAAAAGTCCAGTTTTCCAAAGGGAGGGAAAGTTTAAGGATAACATGAAACAAAATTATAATAGGCGTCATCGCACCAGAGAGATTCCCGATTTAAAGGTTGATCATAGTGTATAGGTGACCGATCTAAAAACATACGGGAAAGTTATTCAAAAGCTTAACGAACCTAGGTCTTATCTTGTCGAAACTCACAGGGGGAGGTTTAGAAGAAATAGATGGTTTTTAGTTTAATTGTTTAATTGTTACCCAATGTAATCATAAATCTAATGTGGTCACTCACTCACCATCATCTGTACAGTTAGATAATTGTGATAAAAGTTCTGCAGAAACTGAAGTTATACAAGAAAGTGCTAATAGTGATGTCAATGAAATTGAAAGTGCTAAAGCTAAAAATAACCGACCAGTACCATGAGGGGATGTCCGCAGAGAGGGGTCTTATCACCCCTTCTTTGGCACATAGTACTGGATACCCTGATTAATCACCTCAACAATAATGGATTCTACGCAATCGCATAAGCAGATGACATAGTTATCTTGCAGACAGGAGAATTTGTGAAGACATTTATTTTCATATGTCATAGTTTGGGGCAGTTGATGAGACTTTTGTTTTTCTTTGGCAAACTTCCAGAATGACCTAGGATCATTATTATTGATTGTCTCGACTCTATAAATGTAACCCTGATGATATTAATTTCTCAACTTTTTACACTGCTCCCGTAATATCCAAAATCCCTCATAATTCTGTCTACCGCCATATAATTTATTTATTTTATAAGCTATATTTTTGTTTGTGATACATTGTCGAAGTTCAGAACTAAACCAAGATGGATAACTACTAGTTTTATATCGTCTTACAGGTACAAATGATTCCAACGAAGCATAAATTATATAATAAAAACTTTCAACCATCATATTAATATTTTTTTCTTGAAAACCCTAATACCAATCAATGGATGCCATAATATCATTCAACCCAATATGATTAGCATTTTTAGAATCCTAAGAATATTTTTCGAATTCCAAGTGTGAAACGTTTAGAGGAGGAATTTCAAGTACAGATGTGTGATGACTAGTAACTGGATATATTCCAACTGCTTGGAAAAGAGCCCGTATCGTCTTTATTTCCAAACCAGGTAAGAAGACAGAGTTATTGGCCTGAATGACCCAGGAAAGTCATTCAGGCCAATAACTCTGTCTTCACTCATTTTGAAGATAATGGAGAAACTTATTGATAGGCATGTTGGAGAAAACTGAAGCTCTAGGAGCATTTCTTGATATAGAAGGAGCGATCGACGACACCTCCTTTGATTCTATGATAGCTGCTGTTGCAAGGCGTGGAGCAGACGACACCACATGTCGGTGGATGAAAAATATGCTTTTCAACAGGACAGCAACGACAACCTTATTTGGAGATTCCATGGAGGTATCGTTGATGAAGGGATGCCCACAGGGAGGAGTCCTATCACCTTTGCTGTGGGACCTTGTTATAGATGAACTCCTGGAGAAATTGAACAGGAAGAAGATATACACCCAAGGGTAAACAGTTGATCTGCCAATACTTTTACTGGGGAAATACCCCAATGTTAAATCGGAGCTGATGCAACAAGCTTAGGAAATGGTGGAGATATGGTGTAGGAGGCAATGCCTAAGGGTGAACTCTGCAAAAACTGCTTTAATTCCCTTCACTAGAAAAAGGAAGCTTGAGAGACTAGAACTGCCAAACCTCTTCAACGTTCAGCTGTGTCTTAACCAGGAGGTCAAGTATCTGGGCATAATTCTGAATGCAAAACTAACCTGGAATTCACACCTACATGACAAAACCAATAAATGGAAAATGGCCTCAACGGCTCTCAAACGGGCGATAGGAAACACAAGGGGACTAAATCCACAGATCGTTCACTGGCTGTACACAATTGTAGTGAGACTCTTGCTCCGTATGTTAAGGCGGAACCGAGAATGGCTACAGTCAGGCTGGAAAGCAAAACTAAGGTCTGAAACTGCATTCAGTGGTCCTGATAGGCTAGATAGGGAACACCAATTCAAATGGAGGTTGACACAAGGGAACCTCCATACAAAGAGTTTACTGAACAAGGTACACAAGGAACTCTCAACCAGGCTATTGGAACTGGGTAAGAGACATTTGAAGATAGTTACCCACCTGGTGACTGGACACTGCACCTTGAGGAAACCTCTGTACAATAGGGGCAAAGTTAGTGAACCTATGTGCAGAAAATGTGAACTTGATGATAAAATACCTACTCACTTACTCTGCATCTGCGAGAACTTACAAGTTCTTAGACGGAAGCACTTTGGAGAGGAATTATTACAACCTTCACAACTACTGAAAATCCCTCCAGTCAAACTAGTGGCCTTTACAGAAGACACAAAGCTTCTGGAATGGAAACAGTACAAAGATTCAGTTCAAGTGCCTGGGCTGATGAGCACAACCCAAATATACGAATGAATGAGTGGTCCTGACCCAGTATTTAGAATACCTATCAAAACTGCTGCACGTGGTTGTACATCTCGGTGGATTCAAACTAAACATCAGACGTACTGGAGACACGTGCCAAAACAGGAACACAGCAAACTCCTGGTCAAAAAACCCTCGGAGTCGTTGACTAAACAAAATATCAAAACTCAGCAGGGGCCAGATAAGGAAAGTGACGGAATTACTCACGGGTCACTGTACCCTAAGAAAGCACATGCATACAATTGGCACATATAGGGAGGAACCTATTTGTCGGTCGTGCATGGAAGAGGAGAAAACAGCCTCTCATATTATCTTCTGATGTGAAGAACTATCTCATCGGAAATATAGACTGCTAGGACTAGAGAATCCAAGGGAGGATTTCTCCAAGAACGACCTAGTGAAAAGACTGTTGAGTCTGCTAAGGGCTACTGGTCTCTCACACAAACGGTACAACCAAGAGCACGAAAAGCCTAAAGGATGAGGTGCCGAGGTCTCTAAGTCTCTGACTGGTGGTGCCGAACCAATCAATCCATCGGTCGCAGCTGTTGCAGTGTTGTAGGACTATTTACCATAGGTGATGGAGTAACAATAGCTTTTCCCAGTCACTAGGAAATATATACTATATTAAACAAAAAATAAATGACAAAAAACTATTTTGTACTTTTTGGTTTTTCTTTATATTGAAAACTTGAAAATTTTTTCGTCCATTCAAAGTTAAAAAAATTATTTAAACTTACCTAACCAATGTGAAAAAGAAATAAATAATAATAATAAATTCAAAACGCGACATGTCGATCAGTCAATTGCAAAACGCGACAACTGAATTCTATTTTTCAATATTTTTGAAAATCAAACAAACAAAAATTATTGAAAAATGTCTCAAATAGTTTGTATTTTGTTGTCCTAATACACCATCCCATTTATATTTTATAGAGTATTTCAAGTTTGGCGGTGAACGTTTCTCCCGCTTTTCTCGAAAATGTTTTACCTGGACATGTCGTGTTCAGCATCTAGACCCCTCATATCACTCTTCTTCAAATCCATTCTTTTTTTGTCCTTAGGGTTACCTAACAGCTGTTTTAAAGTAGTTCTGAACTAATTTTTTTTTATTCCGTGTGTATAACAAGGGTTAAAAGGTACTGAAATAAATTTTTCTCTTTTACTATTCTCATTTTTTGAAGAGTGGTATCTTGGAAAAATGTTTTAAACCAATGGCGAGCTTATCTACTATTTTTCTATCATACCCGTTATTAACAGATATATCCCCAATTGATTTTTGTTGATTATTATATCTTTTGTTATTAGGAGAAAAATGAGCTGGTTCGAAAAATCAAAATTTCTCAATATTTTTAACCGAGATTTTCTCTAAATCCATTCGAAAATAGCTCTAAGATATGAGGAAAATCTTCAGGTTTTTAGTTCACAAATAAACAGGGCTTTATTGCCCATTCATGTGTCTAGATAGTACCAAAAATCATTTATTCCTGAATATTTATATTTAATTTTTTAAACTAATTTTTAAATAAGGAAGCGGATCGTGCTGCGATAAGCCATATTCCCCGTTTTTAGCCCAATTTCACTTCTATATTACAATGGTAAATATTGGCGGTACAGTTCCGAGAGATATCCTTTTCCTCAGGAAATTTCCTGCTCCTTAAAGATCTTTTTTCAAATTTCGGGATCTTGAATAGTTTTTGAGACATTCGCAAAAAAACGAACCATATATTTTTTTTCCTTATTTGTTTATAACTTTTCAAATTTTTGCTGCCCTCAATTTTCCAGTTGAACAATTTTTTCAGATGCCATTTCGAATCGAATGAGCCCTAATCTTAATTTTCGGTGGTCCAGGTTAGGATTAGAATGAAATAGCACTTTTGAACCAGTCTATATAGAATTTTTTTATAATTCTCCGTAAAAATTTGTCGCAAACTTTATCATGAGATGGGTATCAGTAAATAATGTAAGGAACAATAATTAAGAAAAGCTTCGAGTGAAAATCTTACTTATAATACAGCTAGAAAGAAAGGAGACGAGACCAGAAAAACTTGAGAATGGGTAGTGCTATTGATAGAACGCTTTAAGTTTTTAACAGAAAAGTTTTTAAAAAGCTTTCTACGTCCAAATAAATAAGAATAAAAAATAAAGTTAATTCATATACCGGAACAATAAGAACACAAATAATGGATCTAGTCAGTGAATTTATTATAAAAGATATTTTTATTTAATATACAAAATACTTTGAAAAGAAGAGCTACTAGACGTTGTGGAGTGATTTTTGAACTGGTAGCAGCAAAATCAAAAGACTGCCGGAAACGAATATGAAATTTTAATGAATGCAACCAGTTGATCAGTAATATTTTAAAATTTCACAATATAATTTAAAAAGGAAGTTTATTAAAGTATACTATTTTCAAAGTGAAGCTATAACAAGAAACTACCTACTTGAATTTACTGTTTGGACCCTTACTTTGTGAAATCTACTCATATCACTTTTTCAAATTGATTCAACTGTTTATAATTAATTCCACTATTTAATTAAAAAAATATGAAAATTCTAAGATACTGATAATTATTCCGATATTGACATATTATCGTCAGAATTATAGAAGTTAGATTTTCTTCAATTTCTAATGTAAATTTAATTTTTTGATGTAAATTATTAATATGATTGAACAATATATCGGCAGATATCGTTTTCCTTGGTTTCCTATATCATTGAACAGTTATACTGATCTTAAATGGGAAAAAGATATCCAGGATATCCCCATAGGGCTAATAATACCAAAGCTTCAATATTTGTAATATCATATTGTAATGTTTTTGTTATTTATTTAAATAGTTTTTACTTGATAAAATTATACACACTACTATGGCTTATTACTATTTATTTATTTAAAGAAACACACACTGTGTTAACTTAATTCATGTACACACTTTACTTAATGTCTACTAATTTATTTACACTCTTTACACTCGGTATAATAGTTCTAATTTATTTTCACCACTTAAATATTACACTATCTATCTCCACTATTTAATTCACTGTCCGATCACTAAGAACTTTCTTCTGTAAACTGTTTGTGAACCTCTGTCTTCGTTTCACTAACTCTCTCGAACTAACTGTTCCAATAATTATTCACGCACTCAGAAACTCGCGTATATATAGACCTTCTCCAGTACCTTCCGCGCTCGCCATATGCACAAACAAAGCGAATGTTCTCAAATGGAGCGCAGCCACAAAAATTTAGAGTCGAGGGACAGGACCGGCTTTGAGTTGGTGACCTCGCAACAATATCCTCTTTTTTTTCTATTCATATATATTAAGTCAATCACAAGATAGGTCATTCACTATTTGGTGTAGCCAAAAAATCAAAAATCAAGTAGGCATCACATAAAATGTAACTTATGTCATTCTGACGATTATATGCAAATATATCGAAATAATTATGAATGGTATTTCAAAGTTTTCATTGGTTTTTCATTAAATAGTGGAGTTAATTATAAACAGTTTAATTTGAGAACGTAACTATCTATTTGACTTTATAGAGCATCCATTTACGTATCTTAGCAACAAGGGATCTTTTTTCCCTGGCTTCTGATGGGACTTTCATGGACGAAGTAACAAACAATCCAAAGTCTACAAAGGATATGGATGTCGACTTCTCGGCTCCAACTAATCCCTCTGTAACTTCGGCTCAGGAACGAGAGTTTCTTAACTCACCAACTCCTGATAGTAAACCTAGGCGATGCAGTCAGGAAGTAACTCAGTCTCCCTCTAAAGACGCGGAGTACCTTAAAACCCAAATCTTGCACCAAATCTTAGAGCCGCAGAAGCCGGACCAACTACAAGAGGGGAAAAATCTCCCTTTAAGGCTGTTTTTAGCAAGCTCTTACACCCTAACGATGTCTTAACCAAACCAAACGTAAGAGCAGAGCTTCTGCACTGCATGATGGTTGTCCAGCTCACCTAAGTGAAATTATGCGTGAGTTCTTAGACAATCAAAGCCGAGGACAATGAATTGGAAGAGACGGTCCAGCTGCTTGGCCAGCAAGGTCTACAGATTTAAATACATGAGGATACCTCAAATCCATAGTTCACGGATATGTAAATCGATTGCTCTCGAAGAGGGTTCGTTATGAAAACTTCAGAAAGGTGGACCATTTTTTCGTAAAAATGTCTAAATTCTAAAGCGTTTCCAAGGGACGTCATCCCGCGCCATGTTGTCAGCTGATCACGGTCAACCTTCAGAAAGATGGATGGAAATAGCATTTTTCACTGATTTAAATATAAATCGAGAACAAAAGTGAATCGGTTTTGGTAAATTTGTGTACTAGTGACCGAAATTCGTCACGATAACGTACTTGGAAAAGGTCAATGGAATAAAAATACCTAATACCCTATCCAAACTAACGCTTATAACTACATTTAAAAAATCGTATTCATGTTATTTGATTGGGCACTTTCGAAGGAATAAATGTACAGAATGAATTATTATCATTAAATTAATGGATAATCTGATAAAAATTTAATCGACTTGGAATGTGCTCGAAATATTGCAGTTTTTCTTTATAAAGAGCGATTATGGACACCCTGTATATTAAAAGATAGATAAAGCTTCCTTGTAAAAACTTCAAACTCGAGTATCTTTTTTACTATTCCAGAAATCACTTTAAAGAAAATATGGTCTACAAAGTATTTGGAATGGCATAAGGGCCGTTTAAAATAGACTATAGTTGAAAATTTTCATAAGTTTTACGAGATAAATCCACAGTTGATAGGAAAATCGTGTATTGATCCAGATTCCTATGTGCTTGGGAAATTTTCTCAACGAGATATCGATGGGCATAAACTTTATGATGAAATTTCATCTTTTATAGCCATACATGGATAATTCAAACTCTACTTTATATTAAGCTACATAATCTTGTTTTCTCAATTTTACTGTAGCTCTGACAATATTTACATCATCTGTTACACTAGACTTTTGAGAAAAAAGTCTTAGTAAATTAAAAATTTCGTGTTTTTTCAAGTCCATTTCTTAAAAAATGAACTACATCGTATATTTCACTCATACATGTTGTATCAATGCAACGAATGCTAAATTATTAAATGGAAATTCAGCGGAAATTCCACGTTGCCATGACAACCCAGCGATAATTCCACATTGCCATGACAACCATTGTCAGACAACGTTAAAATAATAAACGTGAAACGTAAAGAGTTTCTTAGAGGTTATGAATCGATTCGGAGATATACCAGAACGGGAAATTGACAACAATGTATTACGTTACCGTTTTAATAAATGAATAATTTGTTTTTATTGAGATTTTTAAGTTAGAGACGTTACATTATCTATCTTAATATAGTGGAGATATACAATAATTTGTATTTTTATTCGAGAAATATTCTCCCTAAATACCGCTTGTGCTTAAAAATTAACTGGATAATTTTTAAGCACTCGTGGTATTACTCCCGAATATTATACATTAGATATTATTAAATGTATTTCCTTATTGGTGTTCCATTCCACCTATTCAAAGCCCGCCTCGGCGTGTTTAAACAGATCTTTCAAAAACGCGCGTTTTTAAAGCTCGAGAAGCGTGAAGTCTAAATGACAGTATTATGAATATTGATCTGATACCTTGTAATGTCCAATAAAATATTACTAGCAAATGCAAAACCTCTATTCAAACATTCTTTAGCACTTTTAATTTTATAAATGAAAATCGAAAGTACAGTTATAGTCTATTTCAGAAAGGTATAGAGTAATAAAATGGGGAATTCCGTCCAGTTCGGCTCAATTTCGGTGTCGGCCATAGGCGTAGGTCTTGAAATAGTATTGTTTGTAATATTAAAATTTCAAGTAATTGCGTAAGAGAATTAGGAAAAGTATGTTTTCTGGCCTGAAGTGTCAATATCGAAATATTGTGTAGGGATTGCTTAGGTAGTAGATTATACAGTTACGTTTGCCTTATTCCAACCCTGTTTCAGATTCGGCTCAACCATGCGCCGCAAGGTGCCTTACCCAAAATTTTTAGACCGTTATAAGTATATTCGTTTAGTTTCACGCATCAGTATTTGCTGTTAAGCCGTAAATAGTGTTCACAGTATTATAAGATTAGTAATAAAATGGCGACATTCACACCAACGAAAAGATGTTCCAATAATTCTCCACTATCAGTGAATGAAAAACTTATTATTTTAAATGTACACGATTGCATAAAATACGATTACCCGAAATTTACTGTACAAGAAACTGTCGACCGATGTTCCCGAATGACTGGAGTTGGAAAGTCCACCGTTTTTAAATTATTGCGGGGGAGAAAAATAGAGCATCCCAAGAAAAGTCCAGGCAGACCAGTAAAAGTCCTTGATGAAGACACCAAAAGTGTAATTCGAAGAAGAAGAAGTATAAAGCAGTACAGAACAGAGCAGAAGAAAATCTTTTATCTTGATGAGACGTGGATCAATGAAGGTTATACAGTACCAAAAATGTGGCAAGACAAAAATATAACCAGTGCTCGCCAAGTTTTCATGGGAGGCCTGTCAACGGGTATTAAGGTGCCTTCAGGTGAAGGGAAAAGACTAATCGTCCATATTGGAAGCGAAGAGAAATTTTTAATAGAAGGTTTGCTAACCTTTCAGTCGTGCCAAACGGGAGATTACCACGAGGACATGGATTCGGATGTTTTTGAAGACTATTTTGGTGAAATGATAAAATATCTTCCGGCTGATTCAGTAGTACTTATGGATAACGCGAGTTACCATTCTAGACTCATAGAGAAGACTCCAACTTCATCTTAGAGAAAACAAGAAATTATTGACTGGTTAACCACCAAAAGTATTGAATTTGAAGATAATTTGATAAAAAAAGAACTATTAGCTATAGCAAATTTACACAAACATCGTTTTATGAAATACGCCGTGGATGATATAGCAGAAAAACATAGTGTAACTGTGCTGCGCACACCGCCATATCATTGCGAACTAAATCCTATAGAACTTATACGGGCGCAAGTTAAAGGATTTGTAGCAAGACACAACACGACATTCAAAATGAAAAACGTTAAGCTACTGTTTGATCAAGCCATTAAGGAGGTGACACCAGAGAACTGGCGAAAAGCAGTCCAGCATGTCATTAAAGAAGAGGAGAAAATGTGGGATCTTGACTACTTAATCGATCGGACCGTCGACACGTCAATTATAACGTCAAGAGGAGATGACAGTTCCTCAGATGACGAAGAATATTATGATTTTTTATAATTTAATTTCTGTATAATGTATTTTTTGTATAATGTTCAATAAAACATAAGTGTACCTAATACTATGTACATAATGCCTAATTTTTATTCTGTTAAAATAAAATTCTTTCCTTTTTACGAGTATCCTACCAGCACGCCTTTGGCACACTATTTTCAGTGTTTGTGAATAGAAAACAATAGGCTGAACCCATATATTCACCCCAACCCGGGTACTACCTGCACTTGATAAAAAGAAAGAATTTTACAATGAAATCAATGCCAAACTATGAGAGTGGCTTAAATATTCGTTGGGTCACTCTGTGCTCCCTTTGCATACCTAATGAGGTTTTATTACTCTATATCTTTCTGAAATAAACTATAGTGTTGTTTGAGATTTCTTGATTTTTCAAATCGGAGAACATGGTTTTCAAATTAATACTGTTAGCATTCTCAGAACTCATTATGCTGGAAATTTCATCAATGGTCCTACTTGTCGTTGGATTTGATCTATTCTTATGCCACTATTTGCTATAATGATAGCGGACGTACGTCGAAAAGCATGTCCCCTGTATATCTCAGGATCATCCAATTTGAGATGGCGGGCAGTTTGCAAGAGACATGATTCAAATCTATTAATACCAACCACTTGATTGGACATTTCCCCTTATCATATCGTACTTACCTTTTGGGTGCGTAATGAAAAATACTGCTCCACCAAACCCACATAACTAGCGCAAATGACATAGTTCACATATGTCCTACAAGACCCGAAGATACAGTAAATCGCTACAACCTTCAAAAATAAATACGTCATGTCCTATTAAAAACCGCAGATCAACTTTATTGAATACATATGCCTTTTTGGCTACGACATTCTTATCAATTGCTTTCATAAATACATTCATTTCTACAAATGATTTTATGTCGACTCCTTTGTTTATCCTCAACAAACATTGTAATTTCCACAGGTATTCATGGATAACTGGTCTCGAAGCATCGCGCGACCTACTGATCCACTTATACTTTTATATAATATTCTTTAACGCAACTAAGTATCCAATTGAACCAGCAAAAAAGTCGACCATAAGCCTCGAAATTCATAAATTGTGATAATGCAAGCAATTATTCAATTTAAAGATGAAACTTTTTTGTGAACAAGGTATTTACATAAGTTTTTCGCGTTGTTACTGATACGTGTCGTGATGAAAAAAAAACTGTGGAAGGTACTTTTGTCTTTTTGGCAATTTTAAATATTACACTTTAGAAATCATTGAAATTACCAAAAATAAATTTAATGTTTGTTTTTTGAAGCTAAAGGTAAATTCTAAAACGAAATCATACTACCCTCAAAAAATATATGCTAAAATTAAATCATAGTATCCTCAAAGATCGTAATAAAAAATTTAACTCCAAATTACCAAAAAAAAAAAAATTAAAAATAAAGCATATCCCTGAAAAATTCCCCTTCATGAGCGGGACAATACCCGAAATCGGTTGTGAAAAGTCAGATTATTTGATAACTTTGCAGGTGTGGATAGTTTGTGAAATTCGAGAATGCGAATTTTCCAAAATAGTTGACCTGTTATCATAACCATAAATCATGGCCTTGCAACACCTCGATATCAAGATATCCAAACAACACACTCCTAGTCGTCGTACGGACCATAAGATAAATGTTCCTCTACCGGATATTAAGCAGCCTGGAAAAGTTTTATTTAACTACTTGGTAACAGGCTGGTAATTGTGGGTACTGCGAGTAAGACCGAATATCATCAAATCTGTCTCCTGCTAATCGACGAATTCCGGAAACAATATGTAGTTGCAGTAAATTGAAATATCCGGGGCCAGGTAGATTTCCTTCCATGGAAAATGATCCGATCAAATTGTCGCCCATTATAACAACCCAAATATGCAAATCCAGTGGGTTCTTGGTGCGTGATGTGAAAATCAAAGTAGTAGTCCGAGAACTGGCACCAATGTTTTGGTAGGTATTCGAGGCAAGCTGAAAAACTTGTCCTATACCTCTCCTTTTATACCCCAACATGAAATTGCAGACCTGGCTAGTGAGCATCAGGGTTAAATCAACCCTTAAATTTTTAAAAATATTTACACTTACCCTTCTAAGTTAAACGGGGTTGGTATATCTGCAAGATATAACAAACCATTCTGGGTTGTAATTAGAAGGGCCAACATCACTTGTAGACTAGTTTCGGCGTATTTGCGCCTCATCAGTACAAGGTAGATGCTATTACCTTTGGCATATATGTTTGAGGTGATTTAAAATTTTAATATGTTGTGGCTTAATGTTTAAAACAGTTGGGAAAAAAGTAAGCCAGACGATTAAGTCAGGTTATTAACCTTGCCAGTCGCGTGCAAAACTATTTTGCAAAAAAAATTTAAAAAATGTATTTGAGGCAACTTTAAATTTTTATAGGGTATCATTTATAGTTAAAAAATAAGATTATAAAAAGACAGATCATTTTGGTGTGACTTTCTACCTGCCTGGTCAAAAAATTATGTATAGGTGCGAGTGAGTAGCGCTATAGTAACTGTATTGTGAGAGAGAGCGCTTATCGCTAAAAACCCGACTAAATCGTCTAGCTTATTTTTTCTCAACTCTTCAAATATATAGGGGAACACGGGGCAGAATGGCATACCGAAGCACAACGGCATACCCCCTCTAAAATCGTTTACAGCCGTCATAAGAAATAAAAATTAATCTGGCAACACAGATACGATCCTAAAGTCTAGTCTATAAGCTTAAAATTGTGTTAATTCTACATACTTTTATTCAAATTATGTGGTTTAGTTCATTCGATCCGGAATAATGTCTAGAGCATTGTGCCAAATAATCAAATTATAAATTCCAAAAGCTATAAACCATTAGACCCCTTCAAAAAATAGTGTTTGGTTTGTAGCTTATTGTTCGTAAATTATAAATATTTTCAAAATTTGAAAAAAAGATCCTTAAGGAGGAGGAAATTTAGTAAAAAAAAGTTTCAACTCCCGGAACTGTAACTCCATTATTTATAATTTTAATTTAACGCTGAAAATAGCCCTCCACGCGCCATTGTAAGGTTGCGCGCACGGCCTCGAAAGCGAGTATGTCACACTATGTCACAAATTTTTTTTCAAGTACTTAAAGTTAATTGAAAAATCTAAAAAAATTATATTATAATCTAAACACTTTAAAGAATTGATTCCCGTTGGAATTTTTCATAAAAACAAATTTTTCAAGATGCTAGACGATTGTTAATTAACAAAATTTTTTCAAACTTCCTTCATCGTTCTAAACTAAAAAAAAATGTTCAAATAATTGCCGTAAAATTATTTCGCTTCGTGAAGCTCTTCTTATATACATACAAAACAAGATTGCGTCATCAAAGTGTTAAAAATGTTAATACTTTGTTAATAATAAGTGATGGAAGTGAGCAAAAAATGGCAAATCAGTCATTTATTGTTAACTTGAAAAAAAAATTTTAAGTGACGTACTCGCTTTCGGGGCCGTGCGCGCAACCTAACAATGGAGCGCGGAAGGCTATTTTCAGCGTTAAATTAAAATTATAAATAATGGAGGTACAGTTACGGGAGTTGGAACTTTTTTTTAATAAATTTCCTCCTCTTTGAGGATCTTTTTTTCAAATTTCGAATAGGCTACAAACCAAACACTATTTTTTGAAGGTGTTTAATTGTTTATAACTTTTGGAATTTATGATGGGCTAATTTGATTATTTTGCACAATGATCTAGACATTATTCCGGATCGAATGAACTAAACCACATAATTTTAGTAAAAGTATGTAGAATTAACACCATTTTAAGCTTATAGACTAGACTACTACTTTATCGTGTCAACTCAAAAACTGGTGCGTAAATCATTTCAGTCAAGCGATAGTTCCCAGCGTGTTGATTTTGTGTCTGTGTTTATGATATTCTACGAAATTTGATGCTAACGTAAGTACTCAAATAACACTTTGCACGTATTATTTTATACTTTTTGTTTTGTATATGATGTAACGGAATGATTTGTTGTCCTTTTTGCATCTTGTTTAAATTATTACAATTTGTAGTTTGAAAAAAAATCTTAAGGTAGGTTTGGGGCGGAATGGACCGGGCAGAATGAACTAGGGTACCATTTCGCCCCAGAATAGGCCAGTAATAGGAAAATCACCGTAATAATTTTATGTTCTGTTATGCTGGGAAATTATAATAGTATAATAAAGTAATGTTTATTGTTTTTTTGTCGAAAAGGTATGAATGTCTCATGACAATTTATTCCCTTTCAGATGGTTCGCACATATATAAGAAAAACCGAGCGCCAAACATGGGATATCAATGCCATGGAGAATGCTGTTCTTGCTGTTGTTAACAATGAGATGGGTTTAAAAAAGGCATCTCTACAATATTTGGTTCCTCGTTCGACACTAAAAAGATATGTCCTAAAGAAAAAAATGGAAAAATAATCTTTTAAAATTGACAAAACCAAAGGAAAATTTAAAAAAGTTTTTACTGTAGATCAGGAGCTGGAACTTGTAAATTGCTCAAAAACTATGGAGTCCAGATTATTTGGATTAACTTTAACTGACTTTCGACGATTGGCGTTTCAACTAGCCCAGGAAAATAAGTGTTCTCATAAGTTCAACGTCATCAATAAAATTGGCTGGACCGGATTGGATGTAAGAATTTCTAGCCAGACACCCAACATTAAGCTTACGAAAACCAGAAGCTACATCTGGTGCTAGAGTAGTCCAATTTTTTGAACTTATAACTGAAACTGTAGATGAATACAAGTTAACAGGGGATCGTATCTACAATTGTGATGAGACTGGAGTCCCAGTAAATCCAAAATGCCATTCAAAAATTCTTGCTCTAAAAGGGAAGTGTCAGGTCGGGGCTCTTACTTCTGCAGAAAGAGGGGAAACAGTAACAGCAGAAGTGTGTTTCTCTGCGGCAGGGTCATTCATGCCGCCTATGTTAATATTTCCCAGAAAAATAAGACAGCCCTCATTTGAGATAGGATTACCTCCTGGATCGATGGTGGAAGAAAGTGACTCGGGTTAGATCACAACCGAATTATTTTTAATTTGGTTCAAGCAGTTTATACAATTCTCAAATGCAAACAAGGAAAATCACCAGGTTCTTCTCATTTTAGACGACCATTCGACTCACACAAAGAGTCTTGCTTTGATAAATCTGGCTCTTGAAAATGGTGTAGTACTTTTATGCCTACCTCACCACTGTTCGCATAAATTACAACCCCTAGACGCCAGTTTCATGGAACCACTAAGCACATACTATGAACACGAAACACAAAAATGGTTGAGAACTAATCCTTCTAAGGTTATTACGTTACACCAGATTTCAACAATTTTTGTAGCTGCCTACCTAAAAGCAGCAAGTATGAAAACCGCCATTAATGGTTTTCGCAAAACCGGAATATGGCCCGTTGATGAATTTGTGTTTAAGGATTGTGACTATATGCCGTCTGCAACGTCTGATATAACTCCAGTTCACGTTACACCTGAAAGTGAGAAGACAAATACGTTGCCGGACAAAATGGATAATTTATTGAATGATCAACCCCATTGTTCAAGTGATCAACCCCATTGTTCAAGTGACCAACCCCATTGTTCAAGTGATCAACCTCATTGTTCAAGTGCTAAAGTCCAATATCCCGTTGATGCGCCGAATTCTGAAAATGGCCAAATAATTATTGAGATACCCCTTAATAACGTTGAAGATGCCAAAAATAGTAGTTTTAATTGCAAGTCTCCTACAGATATTGTGCATGTTCCAAAGATTGCTCAGACTACGGAAAGAATTTCTAGGAAAAGAGGTAAAACGGCGATTCTCTCATCAACTCCATATAAGGAGGAGTTAGAGACTACCATTACCAAACAAGAGCCCCTCAAGGGTACCATTCTGCCCCAACGTTGGGGCAGAACGGTTATTTTGACTTTTTTTACGTGCTAAAAATTCTAAACTTTTTTTCTATATTTTCAAACTCCTGTAATTTGATAATTAAACATTGAACAATGCTTTGTGTTTAATTGGGAATCAAATTTTAAATGTCTCTGGCACAGAAGGTCTTCTAATCGTTAGGCATGCCATTCTGCTAATACAACATATAAAAATTTCAAATTGCCTCAAAAATATTTTTGGCAAAAAAATTGATATTTTTGAAAATGTATAGGTTGGTTTAGCCCCGATACTCACCAGTCAGGTCTGCAGTTCCGTGTTGGGGCTTAATGGGAGAGGTAAAAGACAACTTTTCAGCTTGCCTCAAATACCTACCCAAAAATTGAACGATTTGATTGAAAATAAAGATAATAATGATGTGGATAATGTACTAAACGCTAAAAAATAATTCTAAAGGTCTTAGGTATCAGTCAGCACACCACTCTCCTCATTAATCTATGGTATTGATCAGATAAAAAATCAAATCGAGGGGAGTATCGTACGCTGAGTGAATATCCCGTTTCATTAAACTTGAAAAGTTTTTTTTACTTATTTTATTTTAAGTTTTTAGTTGTTATTTCGCTACTCAATATTTATCATTCTAATCAGTTCATTTAGTGCCTCACTATTACAAGGTTTCTTTCCTGACAATTTGTTGGACCGTTCGGACGTTTTGGTCTAATATTTTCTTTCACCAATCCAACCCATTTTTCCGTTGTGTTACGGTTGACTTCCCCAGAGGTACAAAGAGGGGCAAGGCTTTCATACAATAAGATATGCCCAGGTTTTGAGGAGAAAACGTTAACGACATTTTTATCCACCCTAATGCCATACAGTCCTCGGCACGGTTTAACGTTTTACCTTAACTTGGGTGGTTTACCGCTGATACGTATAATTTTTAGCCACCCTAACACCACACAGTCATCGACACGATACGAAATCTTAACTTGGGTGGAAGATCCATGCATGAATCCCGATTCTAGGTTGACGAGGTTCTTAGTTTTGATTAGTTTTAATGTATAAGTATAGACTGTATAAACTCTATGTTTTCCCATGCACTGTGTTCTACTTGTAAAGCCTTTTCATTTCATACCCATCACTCATATTGAAACAAATATGGAAAATTTAGAAATATTGAAACAAATATGAAATCTGGCATTATGTGCCGGCGGCCATCTTAGATATGAAATTTGTCGTCGTGTAACTTATTCTACTAGTCAAGACCTTTCATTTGATACACATATTGAGGAAGTTGTGAAATAAAATCATTAATTCATGGCGGCGGCCATTTCCTGTCAACGTAAAGAGGTAAAAATTCAATTACTAAATTTGTCTGTTTAAAATAAAAACTTTTTGCTTTCTACAGACCTACGGGATTAAGATCTGACCCAACCCACCACTCCATTTAAAAACTTCTGGGTGATATTACCCTTACTAGGGGGTAAAAGTGGTGAAGTCAAAAATACCGAGAAATAATGTTGTCCTTAAATCAAAAATCTCCGTGTTTTCATTGAATATTGAAGAAGTTTTTGAAAATGGCTCTGTTTTGTTGCACTTCACAATTTTATCTTTTAAAGACGAAAATAAAAAATCTAAGTGAAAACTAAAAATAATTTTGCCATTCAACCTCAACTCTGTGAATATTTGAAGTAAAATGCTCTCATGTATTTGTATTTTCAGCTCTGTAAAAAGAGAAAATGAAAAGAATTTAAGTGAAAGTTGAATTGAAGTTGACGTTCTAGTTAACTGTGTGTAAAGTTTTATCTCCGATTCAAGACTTACACAGATCGGAACAATTTAGAAAAATCAAAGAAACATCTTTCGAGGTGAAAATTCCGGGTTACGAAACCAAATGAAAATCAGTAGTTTTGGTAAGTAGTTTTTGGTTTCATTATCAGAAATTTTAAATTTCATGTACCTTATTGTTTCTGCACTAAAATCCATTATTTATCAGATAGGTTTGAAATATGGGAAATATAGTTTCTCCTCCATCCGCTGTTTGGTGCAAAAACTGTGTGAAAATACCAAATAACTATTAATATCCATATCTAGGAGCTCATCCATTTCTCAAATGTGGTTGAAATCCAATGAAGAAACAAAGTCAAACCACAGCGTATACATATACATTGATATGGTTTTAATAATAATAATAATAAGTCTATAATGATTCCATATCTTTTTACAAATTGAAATTTTATTTATGTATTATTTTTAGTGTTAATACTTATCTTTGTTTATCAAACTAGCTCAGTCGAAAATTATCAATAATATTTATTTTATTATTTATTTATTTATATTTTTTTATTATGATTGTTATGAAACTCTATTATGTAATTTGAATATTATTTTATAAATTCATTTGAATTATCTCAGGGAAATTATATTTTGTTTGCGAGTTCAAATTCTTGTAAAGCCAACTCTGTCCTTTGACCTTCAAAAGGCTCCAACGCCAATAACCAGTGTTGATTGTAAAAAATATATCATAGATATAAAAGAAAACAAACACATTCAATTTAAATAAATGTTCAACAAATTTTAATGAAATGTTCGATTTATTATTTAATTCTGTTTAACGGCTTAATCACTTTCAAAAATGGTTAACTCTAATTATTTGTTATCTAAAATTCATTCACTCTCTCATTCACAACAAAATTAAGATTATACTTATCAGAGTCTATGGTTTTATATTTCTATGGTTTTAAAAAACTACAAAGAAGAAAATTAATTTTATATATGTATGTATGAAGAAGTGATATTTGACAAATTCCATAATAAAATGGCGTCTACATTAACTATGGTCGATATCTCTTTGATTCTCTTGAAAATTTTTATCAGTAAGTATAATCTTATGTAATACTTTTCAAATTTGAACAATTTAAAATTTTTATATCAACCAATTCAAACATTTAATTATATGGATAAATGATACCTGACTGTCTTTGTATTGTAATTAAGTATTCATTACTTTTCTTTTCTTGAAGGTCATACTGAAGTTCAATGCTCAGCAGTCCTGGATCACTTGGAAAGTTTTTTCTGCGCTGGATAAACGATTTCAATATTTTTCTGCTTTCCACTTTTAATTAATTTAAAAAAATATGCCTTGGTCATGGGAATATTATATGGCTTATAGCCGTGTTTACTTATTACCAAGTATTTATGGTAAGTATTACTTTTCACTTACTCATTTGTTGTTACAATCACTTTGTATTAGTTTAGTTCACTTTATATTTACAACTTGTTATTATTTTTTGAATATTTCTGCAATATTTCAATTTTACAATCATCACTTTTCAAGTTGGTACTCTGTTAATCCTTTATTTTAAAGTTTGTGTTCCGATTTTACTGTTTGTCATTGTATGACTTTAATTATTCAGTATACAGGGTGTATCAAAACTAATTTTACATATTATTCTCTTTTCTTCTAAATGTTTCTAACTCTTATACGTTTTATTTTAGGTTTGTGACGGACTTACTCAATATATTTTATATTTTCCACTATAGAAAATAAATCATTCTGAATATCAAGTGATAGAGTTGGTTGTACAAATATCAATTAAATCATATGATTATTAAAAATTTAAATTTATTATTGAGTAACCATTCACACCATAACAACATATATAAAACACACGAGTAAAATCGACGAAAAAATTCTTGAACACAGTTTACCATTGAATAGACAATACAATACTGACCAGCTGTCCAAATTGTTCGCCCTGGACGGCCATATTAGCTTACGTGATCTGTATTGTCTAATACGGTTGACATTTCGTTGACAGTAGATGTTGATGGTTGGGTCTGCTATGTCTTAGTCGTAATATGACCAGTAAATTTCAGTAGATCAATTAGGAGCATGATTTTGCCATGGTCCAAACAAACATTTTGGCTGTCGTGGCTGACACTGCTTTAAGAATATACAGAAGATGCTTTACACCGTTACTCCAGTTTCCAAATATTGTTTTGTTTGTAGACGATCTTCATGTTTACTGCTAAAAATTTGAAAAGTGAAATTGAAATTAAGTCATTAGCATTTGCTGCATCGTTGCCCACCAATCCCACATGTGAAGGAGCCCACAAGAATACAATTTTTGTATTCTTCAATTCGTATAATTCTGTATTTTTTCTGTCATTAGAGCTGTAGCCCTTGCAGCCAGAAACTAAATTTGGTTATTTGTCCATTCAATTATCATATATTTCTGAGTAATTTGGTCGGGCAGCCGCATTCAAATTCTTCTTCAATGATTACAAACGAAGGTTACAGGGGTCGATCAGGGCATTCAGTATACACAAGACAAGGTGGACCTCGGATTGATTGGGTGAAAATTAACATAAGGAAAAGCACAAAGGTTATAGTAATCAACGTTAAGTAGCAAATAACTGATGAGTGAGGTTGAATATTGTAATCCGACGCGCAGCCGAGGATTATAACAACCGAATCCGTTATTTGCGTATCGGCCGTGTGTCCTTCAAGACTTTTCGTAATCTCATATATTGAAAATTCAGTTTCAAAGATAATGAAGATAACGAGACAACTATTTCATAGTAATGAGGCCCCACCGATAACAAGTCCAAATAATACTGGTGTTATAGATGGTAAATATCTCATAGATGGAATAGAAATTTCAAATAATAGCAATTATCAAATTACATTTCAAATTTATCAAAAGTAAGTATTATTATAATTATTGCTATTGTGGGCAGATTGAAGTTTTGATAAAAATATTTAAACAAGTGATTTCTTAACGGCCGGAGGCTGCTAACATTTACTTTTCAATTGTCATCTGAATACCGTTAAATCAAAATAACAGTATGGAACTACGAAAAAATAATAATATTACTATATACAAATTTTTGCATCCCTAACAAAGGCTGATAGAATATCGAAAATACTGTTTTTGTGTAAGGATGATGAATGCATTAAATTGTAAGGCCGGTATATTTTTGGAATGGTTGATTTATTTGTGAGTTCTCTGGATTCATTATAGTATTTCTCGCAATTGAAGAAAATATGGTCCACGTCGACGGTTTGTTGACATGCTGGGCAGAGATCGTCATCAAAGATTTTTATTTTATAAAGGTGAGCAGGATAACAAGCGTGGCCAAGTTTTAATCTACTGATTGTTGTTACAGTTTTTCTAGAGTAGTTGTAATGTTCAAACCCAGGTTTGTTACGCAAGTGTGGTTCTAAGAAGGTGTACATGGTGGAATTGACGAAAAAATATTCTTTCCAATGATGTATCCATTTGCTTTTCACGTTTTTCTTTAAGACGGTCATACGTTCGTCCAACGTTATATAAATTTCTGTGTTAGTGCCATCCAATGAACAATATTTTGCTAATTTGTCAGCCAGTTTATTATTTACTATCCCTGAGTGCGCTTTAACTCAAAATAATTTAATTATCATGCCATTTCGCTGTAAATAATATATACTCTTTTGATTATTCATAATGTATTGATTTTGGTAATTTGAATTGGTTTCTGTATAGTATTTTAAACATGTTAAGACTGAGAGTGAATCAGAGAATATTATATTTTCAGAAATATTGTTATCTTGGATATATTCAAGTGCCTTCAGAATAGCAAAAGCCTCTGCGGTGTAAATACAGGTCGATTTGTTTAGTTTGTATTTGTCTGCAGTCACATGTGATACAAGATATGCACTTCCAGTTTCATCTTGGTTTTTTGACGCATCTGTATAGATGAAGGTAAAATCATTATGCATATTTGAAATTTGGCTGATGATTGTGTTATTAAGAAGGTGATTTTCAGAGTAAGAGGGTACAATGACATCAATTTTGACAAAGAGGTTGAAACAAATTATATCTGTGGTAGCTGCATTATAGTCAGTAGTGTATCTCAGACCTTCACATAATGGTGGGAAGTTTTTATGGTGCCAGTATTGCATGGTCGGATCCTGATGATTTAAGGATGATAGTTTGTTGAGCAGTGGTGACCTTTTCGCCTTACATTTTTGCAGCCAAAAATTGTCGTCTGAATTCCAAAGGTGGTTCTATGGCTTCGGCTCTTAGTGTTTCATTAGGAGTAGATTTCATTGCTCCCAGGCGTATTCTTAATGTTTTGGTTTGTAGAATATCCAATTTTTGAAGAGTGGTCTTCGCGGCTGATCCATATAAAAAAGTTCCATAATCTATAATAGATCTAATGTTTGCTCGGTAGAAAGTTAAAGCTCGTATGCCTCCGTATTGTGTTATGATGGAAAGACTCTTTGAAGAATAAAAAATTCACAAATAGTAAAAAGACAACTGCTAACAAGAAAAATCTGCTATTTAATCACCGTTAACATTGAGGCAATGAAAGTTGAAAAAGAGCCAATTTTAAACAACGATTGAATAACAATGGAAGGCTGGTTCAAAGGCAAAACAAAATGATTGGATAGAGCTTCACCAGACCTTTTAAATGAGGTATGACTTTGTAACGGTAAAAGTTGTACCTCACAGGGCACCAGCTAGAGACTCCTCTCAAGGGTGATTCGACCCCAAGTTTATGTCACACAGGGATAACAGAAGGGTTGTAAAAATTGAGGGCGCCACTACCTTTTTAACGATGAAAACTACAAAAAACTAAGGCGGAAAAGGTAGAAACGCCTTGTAAAATTTAAATAAAAGTTAATAATTAAAAAAAGTCACTAAAATTACCCCGGGCGATATCTCCCTCAACTTTTATAGTTGAGGATTTTAATAAAAAAAGAATTAAAAACAAATTTACAATTTATTCTGCCACAGGAAATGAACAACGGAATTTAATAAAGGAATTTGTACTTTTATAGGTACTTAGCTTAGATGAAGTGGTTTCCTGGAGAAGAAGTCAGGTCTTGATCCGAACTGATGAGTTCTGTTCTAGGGCGGTAGTTTGAGCTAGGGCTGTATCCTTGGCTATATTCTTGGGGTTATATTCTCCGGTTAAATTATTCGGCTATATCCTAGGCGTTATATTCTAGCCTAGGGTTATATTCTCGGGTTATATTCTTGGCTTATATTCTCGCCTAGGGTTATATTCTTGGCTTATATTCTCGCCTAGGGTTATATTCTTGGCTTATATTCTCGCCTAGGGCTATATTCTTGGCTTATATTCTCGCCTAGGGGCTGTGCTTACCTAGAAGTACAAGTGGATCAGGGATATGTAGGAACTTGAATGTAATGGCACATTATGTTGGTCAGCTTTTCAGGTTAAAGAAAAGGAAGGCAGTTATTTGAAAGTCAAAAAATTGAATTAATTTACTGAAAGCTTTCCAACATTATATGTCCCATGTTAAAACAGTAAAAATAGCAATTATCGACTGAATTAAAAAAATATACTAATGATCCGAAAGAAACTAATAATAGCAATAAGTTATTTATTTGGTTATATGAAAAAATATCGTGCCTAGGAAATATATGAAACCGGCACTGGCGTTACGAAAGAATATTTTATAGGTTAACGGTAATTTATAAAAGTGTATTTTATAATTAAAAGAGTTATTTCGCAACTGAAAAAGCTTGAAAATGTTTGTATAAAAGTAAAACTGAATTATAAAAGAATATTTGGCTTAAAACTACCATATTAGTATAAAAGAACAGTTTATGACCACGTGTTGAATTTAATTTCGACTATCTCTGTAAAAAAATAAAGAATGCATACGAAAATTATATCAGACAGTACTTTAGAAGAAGCTTATTAATTATAGATTATGATTTTGGACTTACCACAGCAAAATTCATAAGATAGGTACTTGAGATATGAAAGATAGCGAAAGACGATGTGCCTTCTTGGGCAGACGATAACAAAAGGGGTGTTTAACGTGGCGTTGTCCGTTGGCAAACGTCAATTGTCTTACGTTCGGGGTAGAAGAGTTTGGGATCACAGAACTATAATTGGATGTGGCTAGTGACGACGAGCGCTAATTAAAAGGATTTATTCTGTAAAATCGAAACAGGTCGATAGACATGTTACACCCCCTCTCCTCCGGGAAAAAATGATTCGAAGAATTATTTTTTTTTTTGTGAAAAATGGGCTTAATAAGATAAAAGGAGGGGTGAAGTATCATTGCAAAATCTATGTATCTTAGGTAAGGTAAGGCAATTGTCAAAGGTAAAGGTAAGGCAATTGTCAAAGGTAAGGTAAGGCGGTTGTCAAAGGTAACGGTAAGGCAGTTTTGTCATCTTGTGATTATCATGTAGTTATGTCATCGTATAAGACAAAGCATACACTGAGAACGAAAGGTAACGATAGGGTGCGATAATTTCTCAGTGCAGGCGAAACGATAAGATAAGGTTCGGTAGGGTGTGTTTTGATAAAACGCTGGGATCTCAGATACGCAGAGCGAAAAATTCCAGGAAATACCAAACCAATGTCTCCGGGAGAGACACAAAAATGAACACGGTGAGTGATGTCAGCCTAAAATTGATTTAGAATGCAATTCCCTCGGAATTCTAATTAATTCATGAATCAGCCTAATTTTCACCGAGCAAAGAGTAAAGATTTGTCATAATGACGTCACCAGGGGTGAAATACTACTTGACTTAGAAAAGATTATTGGCAGGGCGACAACACTTATAGTGTTCCATAAGGAACGGTTCTAAAATATACGATAACGGTAGGTAGTTCACAAGTATCACAATACGGCAACGCAAAAGGTATGTTAAGGGAGAGAAAGAAATACATAGATACTTACTTTGAATGGTTTACGGTAAAAGAGAATTGAAGATAAATAGGGTGATTCTGAAAGGTAAATCGTGGTCGAAATAATGGTATGTGTGGTTAGGAATAGTTTGTGGCGACATTATAAAAAGAAAGACGATAGATTCTTATCACGTGGTCAGACAAAAGGGTATTCTGGTTTATACGCCGAGAGCACAGGAAGAGGGCAGAAACAGCAACGCGATCGACATTCGGTGAGGTTGCCAGTTAGCGTCCACAGTAGCCATTGGTCATCGATCCGAAAGTCATTCCAGCTACATGCATTCAGTCCGTTGATATGCTCTCTTTGTTAAATCGAACAAAGGTATTGTTACTAAAATTACACCCATGACTCTGTCAGGGAATACGGTATATCGGTCCAGAACTCTACAAGAGTGTGGCCAATCTGGTAAAATAAGGAAAAAACACTAAAAGCTACGGAAGTACTGCCATTGAAGGCAAAGAAAAGGAAGAGGTTGCTATAGAAGCCAGGGTGAAGAGAAAGAGCGACTAAGCAGTCATTTTTCAAACCTATTATGTTTGTAAACCGAGCGCAATCCGCCACTCAGTAAAGGCCAACCCAGTCCAATTGGGGCCTAACGTCTTACGGTACGTCAATCGAGACTCTACGTTAGTTATAAAAAGCAAAATTGACCGTTTATTTGTTTGAGAAACGGTAGGAAAACTCGGGGCAACAAAAAGACATATAACAAAAAGGGGGACCAAAAATTTGAATGACGTAAAATCCATTTCCGCAATGGAGAGCTCTCAAGGTGTCTAGCCGGTATTTTTATGTTTTGTAACAGAATGAATGAAATGCGGGATAAGAAAAGGATCCGTTTTGTTCGGAGAACGGTATAAACTCCAATGTAGCTTGGTCTACTTCCTTTTCTACGCGGAGGGTAAAAATGGTTGGGAACCAAGTTGAGTATGGGTTGAGTAATCGGGACGGTAAGTAACACAGTTGCCTAAAAGAAAGAAAACGGAAAGAGAAGAGAAAAAACTCTAGTGAATCGTTTTTGTAGGAGAACGATAGCGAAACTCCAAGAGAATGGCGCGGTTGCCTAAAGTAAGGAAGAAAACGAAAACGGAAATAATAAAAATAATGGTCAACTAAAACTCGATTGTACCGTTTTTTTAGGAGAACGATAGCGAAACTCCAAGAGAATGGCGCGGTTGCCTGAAGTAAGGAAGAAAACGAAAACGATAATGAACTAAAACACAATTGTACCGTTTTTTAGGAGAACGATAGCGAAACTCCAAGAGAATGGAACTGTTTCTGAAGTAAGTGACTCTACGTTAGTTATAAAAAGCAAAATTACCATTTGTTTGTGAAACGGTAAAAAAACTCAGGTAGCAAAAAGTTAGGTACTTGACAACAGGAGCCAAAAATTTGAATGACGTAAAATCCATTTCGAACAGAATGAATGAAATGCGGGATAGGAAAAGGAATTAGTGGGCAATAGGGTTATACTAGATTGACTGTGTCAATATTATTGTCTTGTTCATTGTCTAAGTCATCTGGACGGTTTTCGTCAACGTCAATAAATTGGTTTTTTAGATCTGAAACATGCCAATTTCCAAGATCATTACCTGAAAGGTCTTTCAGATTATAAACTAGTCTAGAAATTACTTTATGGACAATACATGGAATAAATTTAGGGGCAAATTTTGCTGCAAAGTTATCATTTTTGGATGAAAGTACATAATTCTTTTTCCATAGGCGGTCACCGACATGATATTCTACATCTCTTTTTCGTAGATTATAATACTTTGTATTTCTGTCATGGGCTTGCTCGAGTTTTTTGCGTACATCAATAAAAAGTTTCGGGAGGGTTTGTAGGTCGTCAATGAGTTGTAATTTGTCTGCATTATTGATTAAATTGTTAGCATTTTCGGAAATTGCACCATAAAAATCTCCACTTAACGGTACGTTTCTGGCAAAATTCAAGAAAGCGGGAGAGTAACCTGTAACGTCATGTTTTGCGGTTCTTATTGCTTGCGCAACTTTATGCAAAGATGCATCCTAATTTTTGTGAGAGGAATTGTCATGAATGTAACAACGTAAGGCAGTGACTATAACTTTATTGGTCCGTTCGGTATGGTTAGCTTGTGGGTGATAGCGTGAGTTGTAGAAAATTTTTTGTACTTTATATTGATCCATCAAATTTTTAAAGAGGGAAGAGGTAAAGACTGTGCCATTGTCGACGGAAAATATTTGTGGGACTCCAAAAATAAGAAAAACTTGATTTTCGATAAATTTAACAATACCAGCAGCTGTGGCATTTTGCATGGGATGGACGAGACAAAATTTAGTAAACCAGTCTGTTATAACGAGAACAAATCTATTGCCATTTTTGGATCTGGGGTATGGACCTATTAAGTCAGCTGAGATCCATTGCCAAGGGAAATTAATGTCTTTATACTGGCCCATTATACCAGCTTTAGGTAAATTTTGGGTTTTGCAGGAAGAGCAAACGGAACATTTATTGATATAACGAGATACAGTGCTTCTAAGTTTTGGCCAATAGTAGATTTCAGAAATTCGAGCGATGGTTTTGGAAATTCCGAGATGTGCGCTAGTTTGATCGTCATGAAAAGTCTTTAGGACATCAATCCTGTTTGGGGTAGGGACTACAATTTTCCAATTGGATAAATTACTAGATATAGGGTTTGGGGAGAAGACATGTTTGTAGAGGACATTATTTTCTACTTTAAAAGTGGGGAATGACTCGGGGTTATTATTGACTTTATCAATCATAGCGGTATACCAAGTATCTGGCTTGAAGGTAGTGACATCAAACACTGAAATATCTGGAAATGAACGGGAAAGTGCATCACTGACAACCATAGTGGTTCCTTTTCTATGTTTGATTTCAAAATCAAACTGCGATAGTCTGAGTGAAAGACGAGCTAAACGTCCAGAGGGGTTAGAAAGTTTTGATAGATACTGTAAGGATGAATGGTCAGTTTCGAGTGTGAAATGAGTTCCTTCCACATAACCTCTAAATTTTTCTACACCAAAAATTACACCTAAAAGTTCTTTTTCAGTGGTACTGTATTTTCTTTCGGTTTTGTTCAATGTACGGCTTGCATATGCGATAGGGTGTTCGATACCATCACATTGTTGATATAAGATTGCACCAAGTCCGGTGTCACTAGCGTCAGTCTGTATAATGAATTCTTTAGAAAAGTCAGGGCTTGCAAGAATGGGGCTAGAAGTAAGTCGTTTTTTGACTTCGATAAAAGCATTTTCAGCCTCAGGGGTCCAAGAAATTGGTTGTCCTTTTTTTCTGCCATGAAGAAGGTCAGTTATTGGGGAGCAAACGGTAGAGAAATCTTTGATGAATCGGCGATACCAGCCAATTAAGCCAATAAGTATTTTGACTTCGGTAGTGTTTTTGGGAGCAGGGTAGTTAAGGATAGCGGAAACTTTGTCTTCATCTGTTCGAAGACCAGCTTTGTCGACTACAAAACCAAGAAATTTAAGGGAATCTCGACAGAATTCACATTTTTGAAAATTTACGGTAAGGTTTGCCTCTTTAAGACGAAGATATAACTTATTAAGTATTTCTAAATGAAGTTCGAAGGTAGGAGTAGCAATAATGATGTCATCCAAATAACAAAAACAGTAGGGCCTTAAAGAAGGGTCTATAACAATGTCCATTAGACGTGCCATAGTTTTGGGGGCGTTAATTAGACCATAAGGAGTGGTCGTGAATTCAAATAAACCTAAGCCATAGACAGCGAAAGCAGTTTTGGGACGAGAAGATTCAGTAAGGGGTATTTGCAGAAAGGCTTTTTTCAAATCAATGGAGGTAAGGAATTTAGCGTCTCGGAGTTTGCTAAGAATGACGTCTACTTGAGCCATGGGATAGGAATCAGGAGTGGTTACTTTATTTAGCTTTCGGCCATCGAAGCAGACGCGGCATTCTCCAGACTTTTTTGGGACTACCCAAAGGGGTGAACACCAAGGGGAGTTCGAAGGTTGTATGACATTTAATCGTAGCATCTCGTCGACTTCTTTTACTAAAAGTCCTTGCATGACTGGGGATAGAGGATATTGGCGTTGTGCAATCGGTTTTGCATCACCGGTGTCGATATCGTGTTCGACAAAATTCGTTCGACCAATTCGGTCAGGATGGGCAAGAGAAGAGAATAAGCTTACAGTTTGCTCAAGTTTGTTTTTTTCTTCAATAGAGAGAGTAGAAGCAGATCGTATTGTGTTAATAACACAAGTGGAAGATAATAGAGAGTATGACAAATCATGAAAACTCATGTCTATTTTGAATAAGCTCAAAAAGTCCATTCCTAAGATAAGGTTATGAGTTATTGACGGTATTATCAAGATTTTGATTGTCTTGGTAATGTCATTCACTGTCATTGGTGCGGAAATATAGCCCATAAATTGTTGAGGTACACCGTCAGCGGTGGTAATATTTAAACAAGAATCATATTGTATAGGTAAATGTAAGGAATGCAACAAAGAGAAACCCTGATTTCCAAGAACAGTAGAGTTACTGCCTGTGTCGACCATAGCTAAAACGGGTAGGTCTAAAATTTTCACGGTAAGGTAAGGTCTGTTATCATTAGGTTTTTTTGCAAATAAGGGACAAGTATTACTGGAGATTGAAACATTACTTGGCTGTATTGAAGGTAAGGCAACTGGCATGTCACAGACAGGTACGGGAGTTGTATTGTCAGTAATCGAGAAGTTTTTGTCATTATCTTCAGTTTTCTGGATGTCGCTAGTGTTCGGTACGGTATTTGTAATTCGTTCGATAGGTAAAGGTAATGGTTTGTCTGTATTTTTAGAATGATTGGACGCTAGGAAACCTTTAACGAAAATAAGATAATTTTGCCATTCAGCAGCAGAAGTTGAAAAAGTTAGTTTTGGTTTGTTGGGGGGTTGTGATTGTTTGAAGATCTGTTTGGAGGTCTGTTCTGTCTTCTGGGGTTTTCTGGCTGGGATGTAGTTGATTGTGCTTGACTGGACACAGTGGCCAGATTCCGTGGGCCAGTCTGCCTCGAGTTTTTTTGAATGCATTTACGACATTTTGGTTTTGTAGTGTTTTTTGCACCACATCCGTAGCAAAAGATAGATTTGGGCGAGAAACATTGAGAGTATGAGTGACCAGTTTTGTCACAATTCCAACAATCCAAGGAAGTTAATACTGAAACGTTTGCGGGAGTTCTTTGTCTTTGATTCGACGAGGAGGAAACATAAAGGCACGATAAATCTGGTTCGAGCAGTCTAGGATTATTATAAGATGGTGATCTATATCTGTCTGACCAAACACGGGATTCCTCAATTCTTTTGCACAACTCGGTTAGTTCGTCAACTGTTTGGGGGTCATGAAGTGCTAATGACGATATAAAGGAAGGTAAAAGGTTTCTACGAATCTTTGCAACACGAGTACGTTCGTCAACAACACTAGACAAGCGATTGAATAATCCTATCATTGAAGATATGTATACAGCAACCGGTTCGTTAGCACCCATAGTGCGATTAGAAATCTCTAACTCTAAATCAGTCTCATAACTATATGGCAAAAAATCAGCTTTTAATTTGGCAACAATGTCTTTCCAGGATTGAAATTTACTGCGATTATTAAGATACCATGTGAAGGCATTGTCTTTAAAAAGTTCACATGACTGCAAAAAGAGCTCATTTTCTGTAACTCCTCTAGAAAGTCTAAGGACTTCAACTTTTTCCAAAAATAAATGAAGTGATTCATTTTTACCAGTGAAGGAAACATTCCATTTGTAAACTGGATCGTGTTTTTGATGGGGGATTTCAGAAAGAGTGGGGGAAGGAAATGTGTTTGAAGGTAAAGTGTCTTCTGTTCTATTGTTGGTGGGAGTTGTTTTTGTCGCAAGGTCAGCTTCTAAAAGTATCAGCGTATTTGTCAAGGCTTGTTGTGTAAGTAATTGTTCATTACTTTCGGCATTTAATCTATCAATTCTACTTGTCAAATGTGTCAGTCTTGAATTGATTCTGGAAAATACTGGTTCATGTTTATTTCCACTAAATTGATTGATAATGTCTGTTAAGTCATTGAGCGGAAGCAAAGGATCTAAAATCCGAATGAACATAAATGCCTGGCAACGAGGTATAGATATGGAAACTGTATGTACGTGAATGACTGTAGATATAAAAACTACAAATATTTATTGCCGATAGATGTCAATTAAAATAAACAAAACCGTACTATATTTTCAACAAGTCATGAGCCATGAAAATGTTGCATAATAACTCCATAAAAATTATCAGTATATAAATGTATAGCTAATCAAGATCAAAAATGTATCATAAATTGATATTAAAATTTTTGTAGCACATCACAATCTCTCTGTCGTCAAAAAAACTGAACTGCAAAATATTTATAGTTAACGGTAAATTGTTAATTTGGCAACACTGCACTTTATATGAACAAGATTAGACAAGAAAAAGTAAGAGAGTTTAAAGATAAATTGTTACTTTGGCAACACTGCACTTGATTAAAAATAGGTAAGATAAGATATTTCAGTTTGTGTAACTCGACACAATTCAACTGAACAAGATACAAACGGTAAGATATTTCAGTTTGTGTAACCAGACACAATTCAACTGAAAAAGATAATTTTACTATGCAGCTACATAAAATATAACAACTTATCAGAAAACAGACACCTTAAGAATTTACTTAAAACGTGGCAACATTGCAAACAAATCAGATGTAATTCACCTTTCCTGAAAAAATCAATAACAAAATTCCGTTTCGGGACAACAAAAGATTGTGCTATACTTCGTTATCTCTTAAAAAAATAAACCCAGAGAATATTCGTTATCGTAGACCAAAATATATATTGTAAATAAGGCAGGTAGTTAAGATAAAATTAAAAAAACGTCCAGGGTCGGTACAAGATAGTAACTTGAAAAAGTGAATTTTTTTTTAAAAAAGTTAGTTGGAAGCAAAAATTCTAAATTGAACGATAAGAAAAAATTTTAAAGAGAATATGCAAAAATAAAAAAAATTAAATCCTTCCAACCCAACTGTTACACTGTGCAACAAAAACAATGGGCGCCAATTTGTAACGGTAAAAGTTGTACCTCACAGGGCACCAGCTAGAGACTCCTCTCAAGGGTGATTCGACCCCAAGTTTATGTCACACAGGGATAACAGAAGGGTTGTAAAAATTGAGGGCGCCACTACCTTTTTAACGATGAAAACTACAAAAAACTAAGGCGGAAAAGGTAGAAACGCCTTGTAAAATTTAAATAAAAGTTAATAATTAAAAAAAGTCACTAAAATTACCCCGGGCGATATCTCCCTCAACTTTTATAGTTGAGGATTTTAATAAAAAAAGAATTAAAAACAAATTTACAATTTATTCTGCCACAGGAAATGAACAACGGAATTTAATAAAGGAATTTGTACTTTTATAGGTACTTAGCTTAGATGAAGTGGTTTCCTGGAGAAGAAGTCAGGTCTTGATCCGAACTGATGAGTTCTGTTCTAGGGCGGTAGTTTGAGCTAGGGCTGTATCCTTGGCCATATTCTTGGGGTTATATTCTCCGGTTAAATTATTCGGCTATATCCTAGGCGTTATATTCTAGCCTAGGGTTATATTCTCGGGTTATATTCTTGGCTTATATTCTCGCCTAGGGTTATATTCTTGGCTTATATTCTCGCCTAGGGTTATATTCTTGGCTTATATTCTCGCCTAGGGCTATATTCTTGGCTTATATTCTCGCCTAGGGGCTGTGCTTACCTAGAAGTACAAGTGGATCAGGGATATGTAGGAACTTGAATGTAATGGCACATTATGTTGGTCAGCTTTTCAGGTTAAAGAAAAGGAAGGCAGTTATTTGAAAGTCAAAAAATTGAATTAATTTACTGAAAGCTTTCCAACATTATATGTCCCATGTTAAAACAGTAAAAATAGCAATTATCGACTGAATTAAAAAAATATACTAATGATCCGAAAGAAACTAATAATAGCAATAAGTTATTTATTTGGTTATATGAAAAAATATCGTGCCTAGGAAATATATGAAACCGGCACTGGCGTTACGAAAGAATATTTTATAGGTTAACGGTAATTTATAAAAGTGTATTTTATAATTAAAAGAGTTATTTCGCAACTGAAAAAGCTTGAAAATGTTTGTATAAAAGTAAAACTGAATTATAAAAGAATATTTGGCTTAAAACTACCATATTAGTATAAAAGAACAGTTTATGACCACGTGTTGAATTTAATTTCGTCTATCTCTGTAAAAAAATAAAGAATGCATACGAAAATTATATCAGACAGTACTTTAGAAGAAGCTTATTAATTATAGATTATGATTTTGGACTTACCACAGCAAAATTCATAAGATAGGTACTTGAGATATGAAAGATAGCGAAAGACGATGTGCCTTCTTGGGCAGACGATAACAAAAGGGGTGTTTAACGTGGCGTTGTCCGTTGGCAAACGTCAATTGTCTTACGTTCGGGGTAGAAGAGTTTGGGATCACAGAACTATAATTGGATGTGGCTAGTGACGACGAGCGCTAATTAAAAGGATTTATTCTGTAAAATCGAAACAGGTCGATAGACATGTTACAACTTGATACCTAATGCCATTTGAAAAAATTTAAGGGGGGTCTCCAGTAGGGAGGGAGTGAATCTGACGTTTGTGACGTTAGCGCCAAAAAGTGTCCCGCTCAAGTTAAAAGTTGACGTGTTTCGGCATTTCTTTCTAATATGTCGCATTTTTAAAATATTATGGGTGGGTCCTTTTCAAATGAACACAGTGTATATATTGAAACAAAAGGTAGACTTGACGGCTAGTTAGAAAACAATCTACTATATATATTAGGGATTCTGTCACAATTTGGGCTGGTTAAGAAATTAAACTCTTTTTTACTACTTCCAAGCTTTCGGATTTAATTGAATCCTTTCTCAAGGCTAAAATATGAACAAGTTCTAATACAAGTCAAAATTATTAAAATAAATTTAAACTTACGTGCAAAGTGAGTTTGAACAAATTAAGTAAAACATCTTTTAAAAATGTTCCATTATCTTGTCGGAGAGTTACTTTCCTGTTTATATAGAATTTGCATATAGTGTTTGCTACTTCTTCTGTTATTTGGAACGCTAAAAATTTTTCTTTAAGAATACATAAGTCAACACTCTCACATGCCCCTTTAATATCGATAAAAGCCGCGCATAAATAATTATTTTCTGAAATGTTAGCTTGTATATCTGTTACTTAATGTGCTAGTGCGTCGTTAGTACCATAGTTTTCTTGAAACCATATTGGGTCGATGGGAGTAGATTATTGGTATTAATCCACCATTCTAGGCGTGTTTTTATTATCCCTACCAGTATTTTAAGTGTGCACGGGAGAAATGATATGGGCCTGTATGAAGCGCAGTCGTTTGGATTATTACCAGCTTTACTTATTGGTACAACAATGACTCTTTTCCAATCTTCTATATGTTCGCCATTTATCCATATTTCATTAAGTATATTTAAAAGTACATTTTTTGCATAAATTTAGGATCATTGGGTATATAATGTCGTCATATCCAGGTGAGGTATTTTTTCTATTGTTTAGTACATAATCTAGTTCATTTAAAGAGATTGGCCTTTTGAAAATTTCTGGATTTGTGTTTTACTACAATATGAGCAAAATCGTTTTTTGCTATGGGAGGTGCAATCTTATTAAGAAAGGGTACAATCCAGTCATCTGAATCTGATGTCCTTTTTTCCGTGTATCGTCTTTGCATTTTTCTAGCCTGGGCTCATAAGTTATTTATTTGTGTATTTTTGTTCAAGTTTTCGCACCATTGTTGAGAGTGTAATTTAGCTTCAGCTTTTAGGAACCTCTTTGTTTTTACGATTTCCTTTTTGTATATTATATAATTTTCAGGCGTGCTGTTATTATCGTATACTTCTACTTGCTTTTTTCTATTTTCTATTGCAGTTTCGCAGTCATTGTCCCACCAAGGTGGAAGGATTGTTCTTTTGGTTTTGAATGGCTTATTAACCGGAATTGCTACATATGCAGCAGAGTTGATACCTTTAATGAAGTTGTACGTTTCATTTAAATCTGCTTCAAAAGGCTTTGAGAGGTATTCTTCGGCTTTATTTCTATAGAGATTCCAGTCTTCGCTACAAGTTTCCATTTTGTTTTTGGGTAGATTATGGAGTCATCTGGGCCTGTTACATCTTTATTTAATTCAATGATTATAGGAACGATCAGATCCCATTGGGTCAGATAAGGTATCTCATGTACAATCGAAACCAATGTCTGGTGTTGCACAAGTCAGATCTATTGCTGATTTGTTACTCGTTCTGGGAAGAGTAGTGATTTTACCAGTGTTCATCAGTAGAAGGTCAGTATTTTCCAGTGCGTTAAGGACTTGTGTGCCCCTCGCGTCGACCTTGTATGATCCCCATACGTGATGATGCGAATTGAAATTCCCTCCAATAATTGCTCTGGAATCCAGTAAGTCAAATATTTGTTCCCAGTCGCTGGTGCTTGTTTTGGTTTTTGGTGCCTAGTATAAGCTTAAACACTTTAATATCCTGTCATTATTGTCTATAATTTGAATGCCGCATATCAAAATGTTCTGATTGAGATTTTGTGAAATTGCAATTTCTTTGAAAACAAGGTTACTTTTAACAAGTATTGCAACCACCGCGTATCCATCGTCTCTATCTTTACGTTCAACCCTATAGCCCTTGAAATTGATTCTTTTGCCTGGTTGAAACCATGTTTCAGAAACTAACGCGATGTCAATTTGATGTTCATCGAGACATTTAACCAAAGTTATTCTATTGTCAAAAGCAGATTTTGCGTTCCACTGTAAAATTTTAATTTTCTTTTTAATTATTTCACCCATTATCGGAATAAAAACCATGTATTTTTCTCATAACACGATTTGTATCTATATTTTTGAGATCGTTAAATGATTCAACATCATGAAGAATACTTTGAAATACATTGAAAACTATCTTTACAAATTCGCGTACACTGTCTTGGTTTTGATTTAAACTATTTGAGTGATCGGAAGGAACAGGTTTATTTGGACCAAATGTAAATGGAAACATTCTGTCATTGATTGCGGTGACTGCGCTTTTCTTTTTTTGTTAGGCGATGCAGCCTGTGAGGTAGACGGCCCAGAATATGTTGAGGTTATTGGGGAGTTAGCTTCAAATGACTGTGAAAGTTTATTATTTTTATTAAAATTTATGTTTTGTCTTCTTACTCTATTTGGTAGCGGTGGAAAATTTTCCGAGTTTTCTGAAAGGTTTTCGAGTACTACGTAATAATTTGATGTATTCACTACAGCGGAATATGATCATCTCAAGCCAGTTTTTGCTTCCAGGTAAGTTACATTACAATCTGCCATATGTTTTTAAATTTTGTTTTGTTCTTCAAATTTCGGAGATTGTTTAGAAATAGATTTATGTTGATCATTTTTACAATGAAGGCAATAACTATATTGAGAATCTCGGCATGGTCGTCTGTTTTTTCTTTTGCAGAATTGATACATTAAGTTTTCGTACTATTACAGTTTTTTGCAACTCTTTGTACATAGGGTTCTACTACGCTTGCAACACTATTAATATATACATGTCTAGGTAAGATGTTTCCCTCAAATGTAAGTAGCACCATCTGCCTAGAAACATAGGTTGCTTCACCATCAATGTCAATTTTTCGTTTGAATCTATTAACTTCAGTAATATTTATATTAGATAAAATATTGTCAAACAAATAATTTTCACTAAAAATTGTATCGGCGTGTCTAAAAATACCTTTCCTTTGTAAACGGTTATTCGGGATAAACGCTTTAAGATTATGTTCTTTTAAATCTTCATTACATATTAATTTGTTAGCATCAGATATAGATTTCAATTGTACTCTTATTCTATTTCTGCCTACATTATCGGTTCCAATGATGTTAGGTATAGCTAAAGTTTTGTGAAATATAATATATTATGTCCTACCTTCATTGGGAGTAGTTTACCTACTTTCTCTTCACTTGTGCTTTCTACGAATACGTGTACCTTACCAGAATATAAATGAGCTTTTTGTAAATTGAACACTTTTTTCTCCTGGTTATTTTTGGTCACTTTATCGCCACTTCTTTCCACGTTTTTATCAGTTCCCATCAGACGCCGGGGGGACTTTTTTCACTCATTGTCTTTTCAAATTACAAATTATTTGCGATAAATAATTTAAACTATAGATATGTGAATTAATAACAAAGTTTTTTCTGGTTTTGTTTCGAACTGATTTAGTTAAGTACCTACACATGTCCGTTCTTAACGACCTATCGATTCGAACTGAAATTCTGTCTTGATTATATTGACAATTGGATGATTATTGTATAGTTCAAATATTGTGAGTGGTGAATTTAGAGTCAGTAATTACCAAAAAAATATTTCTACACTCAGTTTTGATCAAACTTAGTGCCCTATATGTTGTTTAAAGCTCTCCTGTCAGAATGGCTCATTCTGGTGGTAGTATGTATGTGAGAAAGATGACACGGAAATTACTCCATTAGACACAGAATTTTGGAAATTAATTCGCTCAATTGAGATAGTAGTATTGGACTCCTCCGACAAATTTATTAATAAATCAAAAATTATTCCATTAGCATTATTATTTTGAATCAGAAAATGACAAGATATCACCTCTTATTTTAATGTTATGAATGAAACTAACTGTTTCTAATTAATTCCACTATTTAATTACAAAATTTATGAAAATTATTAAAGGATATTGATAATTATTTCGATATTGACATATCATCGTCAGAATGACAGAAGTTACATTTTATGTGATACCTACTTGATGTTTAATATTTTGGCTAGACCAAATAGTGAGTGACCTATCTTGTGATTGACTTAATATATATGAATAGAAAAAAGAAGAAGATATGATTTTACAAATATTAAAACTTAGGTATTATTAGCCCTATGGGGATATCCTGGATATCCTTGACACAAAACATTCATCTAACACCTAACATAGAACTAGAAGTACTGCATATTTGTGATAAGAAACAAGAACTAGATTTCCTTGAAGAACTAGAAATAAGAAGACACTTAAGAGACCCACAATATGAAGTTGTCAATGAACAGATAAATCTAGGGAGCTCTCCACTAATAAATTGTCTTCTTAAGTAACAATTGTAAAGATCAGCAGATATAGTTTTCCTTGGTTTCCTATATCATTGCACAGTTATACTGATCTTAAATGGGAAAAAGATATCCAGGATATCCCCATAGGGCTAACAATACCTAGGCTTTAATATTTGTAAAATCATATCTTCTTCTTTTTTCTATTCAAATATATTAAGTCAATCACAAGATAGGTCACTTACTATTTGGTCTAGCCAAAATATTAAACATCAAGTAGGTATCACATAAAATGTAACTTCTGTCATTCTGACGATGATATGTCAATATCGAAATAATTATCAATATCCTTTAATAATTTTCATAAATTTTGTAATTAAATAGTGGAATTAATTAGAAACAGTTAGTTTCATTTATAACATAAATATGAGTAGATTCCACAAAGTAAGGGTCCAAACAGTAAATTCACCTCTTATTTTGTTAAAACTCAACATTTATACTTATTGACAGTACCTGAGGTCTTTATAGAGAAGTAATTATCGTGCCTAGTTATATATTATCATATGTTTATAATGAAACACCCACCTTTTAATATAAAACATATGTTACCGTTAAAGTATGAAATCCATTATTTTATAGAATACCTAGTTATTTCATGAAATAACTGATCGTGTCCGTTAAAGTGTAAAACTCTCTTGTATTTCATGGTTTAACTAGTTATTTCATAGAATAACGATCTGCAGCCCGTTAAAGTGTAAAATAATCTATATCATGTAATGTGTGTAAAATACAAGAGCGGTGACGGTGTAGGGAGAGACGTAGAAGCATGCAGTATCTAAGTAAAAACCGTGCGACGCGGTTAAAACAGATCATTGATTAATCTATCGAGAAGGGCAAGGAAAATCATTGAAGAAGCCATTTTTACAACACTGTATAGCTTCTTCAATGATTTTCCTTGCCCTTCTCGATAAAAACTACAACTACAAAATCTCCTACACTTTAACTGTCTTTCATTAGTTTATTCATAGAATACCTAGTTATTTCATTTTAGATAAATTGTTTATTTAGACTTTAACTGTCTCTCATTAGTTAATTTATAGAATACCTAGTTATTTCATAGAATAACTAGAACTAGAAAATAAAAATTCCTCCAAATCTTTGTGGGAAAGCATAAACAAGATCTGCGGCAAAACAAAACCTAAAAAGACTATTGAAAGAATTAAAGTAAATGGAACTGAAATTAATGACAAATTGAGTATTTCAAATGGCTTTAACACATATTACTGTGAATTAGGCTCAAATTTAGCTAGAAACATACCCGAGATAACAAATTTTGCAGAAAATACAGATTTTTTGGAAGGTACTATGTTCCTTAGACCTACCGATGAAGCTGAAGTTATTAATACAATAAAATATTTGAAACTTAAAAAATCACCAGGTCTCGATGGCATAAGGTCTGAAACATTAAGAGAAATATCTAATGAGATCGCAAGTCCATTAACCTACCTAATAAATAAATGTTTTAGCACGGGATCCTTTCCAAAAATTCTAAAAATTGGTATAGTTAAACCTCTATACAAAAGTGGAGAAAAAACAGAAATGGTTAATTACAGGCCTGTATCACTAGTATCTAATATTTCAAAAATAATAGAAAAAATAATAAAAATTAGACTCTGTTCTTTCTTAAAAAAACATAAAATTTTATCCGATCGTCAGTATGGCTTCAGAGAGTCTAGGTCGACTGAAGATGCGATATATAGGTTAACTTCTCTTGTTTACGATTCACTTGACAGGAATATTCCTGCTATATGTGTCTTCTTGGATCTCTCCAAAGCATTTGACACCGTTTGTCATACATTGTTATTAAATAAATTGGAAAGGTATGGAATTAGAGGCAATGCATACAAACTCATAGAAAGTTATCTATCAGATAGGGATCAAATGGTTCAAATCGATGGTGTAATGAGTGCACCACATAAAATCACATATGGTGTACCTCAGGGAACTGTTCTTGGGCCACTTTTATTCCTTCTTTACATTAATAGTATGCTTTACTTGAATATTCAGGGTGAGATCATCAGCTTTCCAGATGACACAGCAGTATTTTATAGTTCCTCCACATGGCAAGATCTAAAAAATAAAATAGAAACTGATTTTCCTAATATTGCTATATGGTTACAATTTAATAAACTAACTCTCAACTCCAGTAAAACAAATTACTTAACTTTTTCATCTTACATAACTGGCTTACCTAGGTTGGGGCCACTGAACATAGGAGCAGCAAACTACATTGAAGAAACAGAAAAAATAAAATATCTTGGTATTACAATTGATCGACATTTGAGATGGGATCTACAATGTAATGATATAGTGAAAAAAATAAGAAGCCATCTTCCAAAATTTAAGTATTTAAAAGAAATTCTTGAGCCTAAAGAACTAAAAGTCTTATATTACTCACTAGTGGAATCATTGATTTCTTATGGAATTGTCGGTTGGGGCGGAGTGAAAGACTGTTTCTTAAATAGAGTTCATATTTTACAAAAATGGTTTTTAAGAATCATTTTTCAAAAAAATATTTTATATCCATCGAATCAACTGTATATAGACGCCCAGGTAAAAGATGTACGTCAACTTTTCATTCAAAAAATATTGTTGTTTATATTTCAAAGTAAAATAAAATTTGTACATCATGAACATTCTTACAAAACTAGGGGATATGAAGGGATCGTTTTCCCACGCAGTGGGAAAACTATTGGTCAAAGAAATGCTAATTATTTAGCACCAAGAATTTACGTGATGTTGTCTGATGATATAAAAAGTTCAAAGAGTTACAATTTATTCAAAAAGCAAATTAAAAAATGGATCATGGAAATAGACAGACGATACTTTAGTAATATAGTGAATCAAACTCTATCATAATTAAAAGTATCCATTTTAGAAATATTCAGGTTTCTAACAGTTAATATGGTACCACTTAATAGTTTATTATAGAACTCGACAATTTACTAGATTTGTCTTATTACCGGATTTGACAATTTACTGGATTTGACAAAAAACTGATTTGTTCATGTTCATGTTTTACGGTCACAATACAAGTAGTAATAAAAACTACTTCTGTGACCTAAACTGTTTATTCAATTTAGGCTAACTATTTTCTTTGTATCAATTTATCTATGTTTTTTTTTAATTGAATAAATTATTATTATTATTATATATTATTATTTGACTTTTATTGCCTACACGGATTTGACGATTTTACGGTTCATTCGATTGATTAGTTAGGATTTACCTTAGTGATACCGGGGGTCGTACCAAAAATAGACTGCCAAGCTGATAGTGCTGGTGACAGTTCTTTGGTGACTTGGCATGCTTGCCTTGGGTTGAACGGTGGTTGAACAAAACAAGTTAGGCGTGGGGGCAGACAGAAAAACTGGTGATCCAGAGGATGTCTTGGATGGAGTTTTCTGTGCTGTGAAGCTCTGGGTTGTGTTGGCAGATGTTAGTGAGCCGATATTCAGAGGCCGATGGTATTTAGTTGGATTTGGTTTCCTTTTTACTCCCAGTAGCATCCTACATTGGAGGGATTAAAATTAAGACACGCGACTGCAAGTTCTGCCCATTGGAGGATGTTACTTTCCTTTTGCGTTTATTAGAGGTTAACCCTTCGGAAGGAAGGTATGTACGTTTCTGTGAATACTTTTGTATAACCTAGCCAGACTAGATAGTGGATTACTAAATGAAGTAGTAATTACTACTACTCAATGTTTAACTATTTTTATTCTTTGATTTAAATCAACGATTTAATGTAGTTTTGAGAAGTTTCAAATATTATTGGGGGGAGAATTGCTCAAATTTTAGTTGATAGTCTCATAGATACGTCCTTAGTATCCAATTAATAAGTAGAGGTTGTTAGAATCATGTAAATATATTGCTGAAGTCTACACCAACAAAAATATGGTTTTTAATTTTATTTTAATGTAAATAATAATTGGGGAATTTATGTATTGTAGGGTTTTGGTTGTGGGCAAGTAAGCCGGAGAAATATCGTGGTCGCAGTATGGGATGGAGGCCCAAGATTGTGGGTTATATCTTCACCTGTTCGGGGAAGTGAAGCAGTAGTGGTGATGTCATCTGAAATGAACTCTTAGTAGATACATATATTTTTTTTATTTTTCTGAACTTACCGACTTCATGAATTTATACAGGTATTTATGTATTATTATTTAATTTTGCCATGCGATTGTAAAGGGTAGAAGTTATTCTTATATCATTTTCGTTTTCTGAGCACGTCGCTTACCTTTGGTACCAAAGTCACCGACATTGTGCGTACACAGTTACACGTTTGTATTTTGTTTTAATTTCCCTATTCAATCATTTGATTGTTTTGTTGTAATTTTGGGGGAAGTGGCGGATATTAATTTAAAAGTTTTACATGGGATGATATAATGCGAATCTAGTCATAATCTGTCAAATGCTTTTAGACTTATTCTATAGGAATAACGTCATCACTTGTAATTCAAGCATTTAGAGGTCTCCAACAAAGTATATTGAATCATGATATATACTGTTCAAACATAGTTGCTCTTGGAATAAACTTGGTAAGTTTGAAGGTTGGTCTTGTTATTACTTTCTCTTGCTGGGTTAGGGGAATTTAGAAGCAAATTTAGGCCAGGGATAGAAACCTAGCTGGCGCCCTAGAACCTCATTTTTTTTGTGGAATTCCGGTAAGTGTTTGTTTGATCCATGACCGTCTCCATATGAGTTTAGCCGAAGGCCGTAAAGGTTGAAGACTGGGACAACCGAAGAACCTGTCATTTGCAGTTTTTGAAGCAGGTTGGATAACTCGAAACCATAGGTTAAGCGACTCAATTAAACATTTGGATCTCACGACGTTATTAGAGCAAAAACATGTGTTTCAGTTCACAATAAGAATACACGTTACAGTTACAGGATGATGATCTAATAATACCAAGTTTTGCAAGGTGTACAGGAAATAACCTGTGGTTAGTATTAAGACTATATACTTGATGAATAGAATTTGGGTGTTGTATAATTAAATATATCCTAGGGAGAAGGGGGTAATGTAGGATTAATTGAAAGTACGTTTGTAGAGGATCTAGATATATTCATCTACTCCTGTTTCCAATTATTAGCAATTCTATGACATCGTGTTGTTTATATCGGCCAATGTGAAAATATTTCAAACTTGTCCATTTATCACTGTATCCTTCGTTGACAGATCGGTCCTTCCGTTCCCAGTTATATTGATATGGCCCTCCAAATAAACGTAACATTCAACTGGTGGTTGACACATTTTATATATAGTAATATAATAATGGCAGATTCAACTCCATAGTCTGTTTTCGATACATCTGTGTAAATAGGAACGTGATCAAAATAGAAAGTAACAATATTGTTAAAGGCGTTGATAACAATTTTTGGATTGGTTTCAGTATTCTCATAGATTAATAAATGATCTGGAACTGGTATAAGCCATGGAGGAGTGGTGAAGTTATATTGATTATATGTTTGTATGTAGAGGGATGCTGAAATATGCAGAACCCTTATATTGAAAGGTTGGTGGGTTTTGCAATAGTTCAGTGGTATGGAAGTATGTGTTATATTGTGAATGTTCCTGGAAGAATATGTGAGACTCATAAATCGTCGTCCTCCATGGAGTGAAGGTTCACCCAATTCGTACTGAAAATTTTCGATATGACTGGTTTTTTATCTTGGAAGCTGAACAGTAGACCAAGCCTCCATAATCCATTTCAAAATGATCAAGGATTCTGTATAGTGTTAATAACGTAGAACCATCATTACCCCATAATCTATAAAATGAATGTTCTATTTGAATACGTGTTTTTTTATTTTTAGTAACTTAAAAATGGTTGTATCGTTCTACCACATCCAACGTGCTCAAGCTCTTTTACCTCGAGATTTCCCTCAGCGAGTTACATTTTGTGATTGAATGACAGAATACAACGAAATATTCAATTTTTGAAAAACATTTAGTCTACAGATTATGTACATAAATTTTCATAACAATCATGTATGGACAGACGAAATCACGCACAATATTACGGAGCAGCATTTCCAAAATATTTTTTCAGTTAATGAGTACATTTGAATTATATGGGACTACTTAATTGGGCCACATTTTCTGGCTCAGCTAATAAATGGAATGACTTACACCAGTTTTCCTAAAAATAATCACCTTGAACTACGGGAGGATATCTTACTCGATATTATATTATGGTGTTCTGTTCATACACATTTCAGTCATATTTCTAGGCAGTACTTATCCCAACCGTTGGATTGGTCGAGGAGAGCCGTAACACTGGCCTCCTCGATCTCATCAAGTCATCAGTTTAGAACACACTTCAACATACTTCATATCAACTATTTGAAGAATCGCGTGTGACATTATAAGAAATAGCGTGTTCAACGATCGATGTGCCGTAGACTACGTTCATATATTTTGGCTGGAGGGATCATTTCCAACCTTTATTCTATTATTTCACTTTCCATCTTTACTGATTTCCACCCTCAATACCTAGTTTATTATTTAATAAAGAATAAAATCATGATATTGTATTTTTTCTCAAAATCTATTGGTTCTAGGAAAAGGCTTCAAGGAAACAAAAAAATGTTTTCAAGACAACAGAGATTTCAAATAATATTTTTTCATGTTACAAAATTAAATCTCGAAAAATTATTTTTCATTAAATAAAGTAAGGGTTGATAATTTCACCCCCTCATTATGTAACAGGAATATTAAAAATATACCGGTGGTGAGTAAGAAAAAGAGTGAAGAAGAAGGTGGATACTCAAACAATTTGTACCTTAATTTTTTGAATTGAACTTTTTCTCTCCTAGGCTGTCTATCATTTGATTGCATAATATACCTTTGTGCCCCGGAACCCTTTAATCTTATTGTGGTTGGTCAGAGTTGACTGTTTTTGTGGGCAGTCCCAGACCAGTCTGGATCTATTCTGGTGACTTGTCAAGGATTTTAGAGAGGATCTTTTGAGCTTCATGCCCCATTTTGTTATCATTTGCAGACACGTGTCGTTGAAATAGATGTTCGTCTGGAATACATATGCGAGCTTCCCCAGAAATGGGTGACCGTTGCACCTGAGTACAGCATCATAGACTCCAATTCATGTTCCTCTAACATTTTTGGATCCGTCATTGGACTACACCAGCGTTCCACCCTGACTCCATGTTTTCATCCCATTTCAGTTTAGCTGGATGTCGTATGGTTGGTTGTCATTAATTTCGGACAGCATGATATCACCATAGAGATACTACAGATAGAGGCAACAAGCCATAGGCCGCTGTATAAGTGGGAATGTCCGTCTGAACTCCAGCGAGAGAGAAAAAGACAGACGTCAGAGGTTTTTCAGTCTTTGTCTCTAGTCTATAGCATGTGCGCCATTAGAGAAAGACAGTCTGAACCTCTGACTTTCTATCTCTCTCTCATAAGCTGACGAGTTCCGAGCTGGATTGTTGCTTCTATCTGTAGTATCTCTATGGTTATCACTCCTCATTCCAAGGAGCGAGTTTGTGATTACATTTGATATTCTGGAATGACTGACCGTCGTCCCAGTTCCTATTGCATTCCAGCCCATGTGCAGCCTTTATCGTCTTCACCTTAACATGCAGAGCTAGAGGTGGAAAATTGATTATGACTTCTAGTGGCGGTCGGACTGGTTCCCATCGCACGGGTTATGCACAGACAAGCTAGCTAGCTAGCCAAATGTGCTTACTCCCCCTTATTTATCTAGGTACATGAGATGGGGAATGCTATTTTCACGTCGGATATATAAACGGGTAAAACAGCATATACATGCGATAACTCTCGAATATCTAATAGTAGCTTATAAGCCGGTTTGTACATAAAGATTATTACGTGCATGATTTCAAATGCCCTCAAACATAATTGACTTCAAAGCTCTGTTGTATTGTTACCGCATAGCAATGTATATTCTCTGTGAATAATTCTTAATTATTCAATTTTCAATATCTATAATGGAACCACTGGAATTTAACAGATGAGAGAGATTTGTGGTTATCTCTGCAAAAGGTAGCTGGCTCAACCAACAGTATGTTTATTATTCCTCTTGCTTGTGTATCCAACAAATTGACTGATAATGGACAACAGAAGAATTAAATATCAAATTTAATTTTGATTTCTACCTATTGATTTCGCCAATGGCGTAGGTATTCCTGTTTGATGTAAGTCCAGTTAAAGGCTTGGTTTTGTATTTGATATAAAAAAGATAAGATCCAAAAGAATTGATCGAGCAATGGGAATCACAGTGAAAGAAAAATTAAACATTTTCAGATCGTAAAAGAATTTAATTTAAACACTAGTGGGTACACCTATTTGAAATTAAAATTAATACCCACATTGAGTGGACAGCAAGATCTCCGGAATTGACAACACTATATCATGCTCATACGGTTCTTTAAAAACAAAGTGTGTGTATATTTTAAAGGAAACATCACTTATTTCTCTGGAAAGTAGTAAATGAATTGAGATTTTTGTTTCCAAGTGAAAAATTAAGATGTGTACATTTCATACGTAGTAAAAGTCAAACAAGCACACATATGTACAACGCTGTATGTAAAACACCGCGGAAATAGAAGACAGAATATCTGTATTTAATCTCATTATCTAGCAGGCTAAATATTATACAGACAAGTACAATAGGTTATGCCTCCGTTCCCCACTACCCATCGACAATCAAGAAGCGACACTTACATTTAATTTCGCTTCAATTGGCGCTTACAAATAAAAGCTAAAATTTATAACGATCTGTTCATTATTATGTATCTACAATTTAGAAGAACAAAAAACAAGTAATGAAATCGTATCAGATGAATAACACAGAAATTGTCGTCGGCCCTTGAAGTGGACAGGAAAAATTGCTGTTGCAGTGCTACAACTGTTAGAAGAATTCTTAGGAAAAATGGATTTCGGTCGTATAAAGATGAAAAACCCGTGAAATTTTGAGTACTGACAATATTATTTGTCGGATGGAATTTTGTAAAGAAGCAATGGCAAAACAGTTAACGAAGAGTTTACTAAGAACTTAGTTTTTACGGACGAGTAACCTTTCCATTACTTGGTCATCACAATCCTTTGAGGATCCAGTATTGTAAAAGGGAAAACTCATATCCATTTATCACATTACGCACCCAGAACTTCTGGAAATTGAATGTTTGGGATGTAAAAATGGGTCAAAATTTCATTGAAGCATTATTCAAAGAAGGAAGGTTTTAATTATTCGAAGTTATTGTTAACAGGATGGTCCTGTTACCAAGTATTCAAATAATACTTCCTCATGCCGCTTCAAAACTGGAAGAAAAACTACCCCGCCCTTACGATCACTAGATTTGTCTCCTTTGGATTCTTCTTTGTGAGCTTAGAGTTCACAAATTATTCAAAATGTTACACCTTGAATGTTATCAAATACACGACCGGCTTTTTACAACCGATTAGAGTATCGCCTGGTGCAAGAAGGGGAATTCTCGAGTATATGCTTTAATTTAGACATTCGATTTGGAATGTGGATTGAGTTAAACTTGTTATTATCATGTTGGGATTGGTTTAAGTTGAGCTTGTGGTCCACTACGACTCGCAAGAACCTATTGTAATTCACATCTATTCATATTCCACCAAAAAAAGTTAAAGCAAGGTTCGTCTCCCTCACCGACTTTTTCCTTTGATCAGGCATATGCCGGCATATTCTGATCAAAGGAAAGAGTCGACAAGTGGGGCGGATACCTGCTCAAGCTTTTCTAATTGACTTCGTATAAACTTCATCCACCTTATTGTTATTGGTATTGTCGTGAGCCTAGCGACACACCAATCATTATACAGCTCCTATTAGATTTTGAGGAGTTCCTTGGTGAACATTCCATGGAAATCCAAGGTCCAATATCAATGAAGTCCCGAACGTACATGAAAAATATAAAATGTATTCACTACGATTTTAGAACCCCTTTTTTGGTTTATAAAATCAACCAATTTTGAAAGACATTGACGGATGGAAATGTTTTGCATCTACAGCTTCACCTCTTACTTGCACGATATAAGGTCTTAAAATCCCTGCTTCAGAAATAGCACACCAGATAGAAAGTGTATGGGAAATTTCCAATATTTGTGTGAAGTGTAAAAACCATCGCTGCCTAAAAGTAAAATTTTCTTCATCCATGACAATAACTCTGTTTCCCATAGAGTGTTGTCGCCTTAATGCTCTGCACCATCTGGGTATTTTTTCAAGCCGGTTGACTGTCTGTTTGGGACATTTCTTCATTTTACGATATTCCAGATATTTCGAGACAAGATCCTTTTATTAATGTTATAAATGAAACTAACTGTCTCTAATTAATTCCACTATTTAATGAAAGAATTATGAAAATTATGAAAGGATATTGATAATTATTTCGATATTGACGATGATATGTCAATATCGAAATAATTATCAATATCCTTTCATAATTTTCATAATTTTTTCATTAAATAGTGGAATTAATTAGAAACAGTTAGTTTCATTTATAACATTAATATGAGTTGATTCCACAAAGTAAGGGTCCAAACAGTAAGATCCTTTTAACTTATGTGCGAAATATTAAATTAACGAGCCAGCACCACGGGGACATTCCAACTCTGTCTTGAGTACTTTGAAAGTTCGATTTTGGACCAAAACGCGAAGTCTTCTACTTTTCGACAAATTCACACATCGTAGGAATCCTCACTGTCCTGTAAATAGTTGACAGCCCGATTTTTGGATCTTTCAAAAGGTTAATAATTTTGCGTTCAGCTGAGCTGTACCTACATAGACTTGTGTATTTCAGTTTTATACAACATATTGGAAAACTGGTTTGACATATTTGACAAGTAGTATTGGTAAACAGCATATCCTCATTAGTTAATTTGAAACACATTTAGGAATAATAATTCAATTAGTAGTCGTTCTGTACATTACTGTTAATTTTCGAAACGTTTCGGTAACAATCCGGACAACGGCAGTAAATTTTTGAAAACGCCCATTATCAACTTTTAAAACTATTGTCAACATAAAAAAGATATTCTACTGATAAATAATTATAATTTCCTGATTTACGTCTGAAATATAATCACTAAATATTATGTCAAAGTGGTGGTGTAGGAAGTATGTTTTTAATATAAAAGTTAAATACAAATTCCAAATAAAAATTCTTTTCAAATTATCTATTTCAAGACGGAAAAAATTGTTATTTGGAACGTAACATGTGGTGCTGTAGTGAAAGATTAATCAACCTGGTCTTTTATTGATTGAAAAGGAAACCATCAGCATTTAAGTAGAGGTCGGTGAAAATCGATTTCTTCTATAAAACATTCGAATCCTGGGATTTAAATGATAGTTTTTTCCGAAATTTTTATTGGTTTTGATTTGTATATTTCGAAGATGATAGTTCAGGTAATCAAAAAAATATCAAATTTTTTGGCTTTCTCAAGATTACAAAAATATCATTCACATATTATCGGAAAACAATATTGATTTCATATCAAGGAAATATTTTTCTTGGCGAATTGAGAATACATAAATTTACTAATGTGAGAGTTTTTTTTTTTTCGAAAATGATAAAATGATTTTACTATTGAAATTTTGAATTATCCTTCATTGGATTTCAAATTGGAAATCTACCCTGTTATAGGATTAACTCCTCTTCAGGGTTTGAATTGAAAAATTTAGGCAAGTGAATTGATGGTAGAGGTAGGGACAGCTATGGCTGTGCAACCAAGGATGATCATTTGGTTAATTTCCGCAATGTATCGCGGTTTCGATCATTGCCGAGGTTAAGATGCAGGAGAAAACCTGCATCCTCATCCCGGAAAAGGAAAGGGGAATGGTGTTTTGTAGTATTTTATAAATGTAGATACACTTCAGGTACTTTTCAGTGTTGTTTTGCACTAAAAAGTGCGGTGTTTTGTGTCTGCGCCTTGCAGACTGGAACTCCATCCGTTGCGACTGTACGTCGGCTGCTTCGCTGGAATTCGCAGTTTCGGCGCGGGAGGTAGGTAAGGAGAGGAAAAGGAAGTGTTTTGTTGTCCGAGTTTCTGAAGTATGCCTTGTTGCCCTGTCCATGAACAGAGCAACTGTGGTTGTAGTAGGACGGTATGAGATGACGAAGTGTCCCAATTACCATCCTACGGGCGGAAGGGATTGCATTCATTAAGATAACACAAGTGAACTTCCGAAGGGTAGTCGAATGGCATAGGAGGTTTTGGGAGTGTAATGGGAGCTGTTTTCTCGGGTTTTGAGGTGGAAGTTTGCCTTTTTGGGCATTTTGGATCTTAGGTTGCGTGATCGCCACCACAGTTCCTGCAACAAGGCTTTTTTGCCACATTTGTCAGATCTGTGTTCGTGACTTCCACAGTTCGGGCAGGTGTAAAGCTTGGCTTTACATTCAGTGACGGAGTGGCCTAATTTTGTACAACGAGTACAATATTTCGGGACGAGTGGTAGTTGATTGGAGTTTCAGATTTTACATCTGTGATTGATGCCGTAAAGGAAAATTGCTTTGGAGAGATCCTGGTGAAGTTGAATTTCAGAGCTTGTGATGACTCTTATAAAGGAGGTTGGAGAGTTTGTGGCTTTGGAGACGATCCTCAGCATTTTTGGAAATTGATTTGAAGATCTTTGAGAAGATCAAAGATTTCTGCATTGGAGAACATTCGAGATGACGAAGAAGAAGTTTGGAGAGTGGGTGTTGGCGGAAGTTTTGTTTCTGGAGGCAGAGGTTTGTGAATGGAGAGGTACGCATACCACTTTGTTGTCTCCAATGGTCTTTTTGAATTTTTAGTTGAAGATTTTTGAGGCAGATGTTCCTCGGAATTTTCAGGAGGGTGGTGCAATTTGGGTTGGCCTCAGGTAAGAGATATTGCCACTTAAAATTTCATTTCTGTTCAGAAGGATAAAAAGTTTCTTCTGAGAGCAGAATTTGGGTTGGAGGTTTCGTAAATTAAGATTTTGAAGCGGAGTTGTTTGTGGAGAAGAAGTGTTAGTTGAAGATTTTGACGGAGAAGTCCGAACTGAGCTCCGAACGGAGGCTGCCACGTCGTTTTGTCGGATTTTTGTTGCTTCGTAGATTTATGAGGCATGGGAGGAACGGGAAGTATGGGTGGAAAAAGGCGGCTTGTGCATAGGATGTAGATTCTAATTTGGAGAGGTTTTTTCCCATTTGGTCTAGTTTGTCTTGGATTGTTTGAAACAGGGATGCTTGCTTAGGAGTGAGTTGTATTGAATTTGGAGATCCCATTTGGCTTTGGAGCGATTTGAAAAAGGATTTCTGCTCTAGAGAGAGACACATCTCGTGGATTAGTGAGTTGGGTCGTGAAATCGGAGATTCCATAAGAGGGCGTGGCTTGGACGAAGAGCTAGAGGGCGTCTCCAAAGTTGGTTGAGGTCTGGAATATTTTGGCAATTCGGGAAATTCGTCGATGTCTGTGTATTTCTTTTTTTTTGTCTTTCGCGTTTTCGTCATTTCGGAAGAGGGAAAAGGAGAGGTTTTGTTCGTTGCACCAGTATAGACACTTTTTAGAGCGGTTTCTGGAAAGAAACCGACCCTAGACGTTGTTTTTTCGCTGGATTTTGGATGTTCAAGACCTGGTCTATTTTTCAGACCGTAGCAGGTAATGGTGTGAAACAGTGATCATTAATACAGCTACGTGCCTGTTTGAAAAATAAACCGATACTGTTATGTGAGAGTCCCAAATGGCTGTTTTATGGAATATTTGCGTAACAAAGAATTCAAAAGATCCTCAATCTGCCATTCCGTTCTCAAGTTGAAAATAGGAGGAAATTAAAATGAGATATGATTTTCATCCAGCCAAATATTCAGAGACGATACTAAAACGTTCAATAAATATGCTGAAGAAGAGTTTAACTTTCTCAATAAAGAAATTATTGTTAAAACATTTAGCATATTTTCTGTGAGAAAAGGGCAGTTTGAATAGTGAGTTTCTCAGTAAGTTGGAGTTCAATACTACTGTTCTCGTCTACTGCCATCTAATAATAGATTGCTGTTGAATTTTGAACAAACTGCGTCATTTAGTTTATATTTGACAGCCATTGAAAGTAGACAGTTCCGTAAATTTCACGAATGTTAACTCAAATCTTCTACTATCACAGGCTTGGAAACAGAAGAATAGCAGTGAGCTGAATCTGGAGAATATGCTGGATGGGGTAGCAATTTATGGAATTTTGTCATGGTCACTACACACATTTGCACTCGTTCATTGTCCTTATAGAGCAGCAATTTTTTCTTCGCCAATTGGGTCGTTTCTGCTTCAAAAATCAACATCGAATATATGGAAAATATTTAAATAATATTCTCCGGTGATCGTTTCACCCTTTAACTGAGGCCATGAGTTTGCTGGTCGATAAACTCACATCGGCCTTCTTTGGTGCACGTTGTAACGATAGGATATCCATCGTTGCTGGACTAGTGCAATTTACTTCATAAAATTATTTCCAATAATTTCACTTCCACTTATTTTCTACGGATCTGTCAGTTAACTGAAATAATTTATTTTACAAAATGCTATTAAATTTAAAACATGGTTTGTCGATCTTTTTTCAAATCGGTCCTTTTCTTCCTTTCGTAAAGTGGTAAACAACTTTCTTTCCTAACGCAACTACTCCTCCGATTTCGTAGAGGTTTGAATAAAAAACTGTTGTGCTAAGATTCCAGCGAAAACTTATTCTTTATGTGATATCTCACGTGAAAACTTCAGATGCTGTCTTTGCCAATCAATATATTTGTTTCCTTACGGTACTATGGATGCTTACGTATTTTAAACATCAGTCAATCTTCACCTTTTGATCCCCACTTACTTCAGGTTGTGAAATCTAACGTACTTCTATATAAAAAATCAAATGCAGGCTAGACATCGGCGTGCTGGCGGATTATATGTTGTGAAGTGCTAAAAATTATAAATACAGATCTTTTGAGTATGTTTTCTATTTGTGAAAGGTTCTCCTAGATATCTACCTGTTAATTTGATGTCTATATAGTCCAGAAAAAATCTTCAATTTCTTCAAACAAATAACTTTACAAAATAAAAATGCATTATTGTTTTTCTTCATTTTGATATTCCTCAACTTTAATTTATTCGCTAAAAGGATTATAACTAGCATCGAATTCACGACCGAGCAACTAAATCACGGCCTCATTAATTCCCAACTATCAAATCCATGAATTACGTAATTCCCGGCTCGAATAACTAATTTGTAGCTCTACGTATCTTGATCTATCTTCAATATAAGCACAGACTCAGTCTCACAGACTGCATGAAACATGAGTTTGAGGACTTAGGGCTTAGGGCTATAATCGATGCATTTGTTTCGAGCAGTATGGATGTAGCTTGTTAGCGTCAGTCAGAACTAAGATCTTTTTAATAGAGCGAAACTCACCGAAAACTGGCAGATATACATCGAGGTTAGAAACACATGCTACAAGAAAAATGGAAAACCTAAAAGAAATAGCTTTCGGAAAATCTGTGGAGACGTAAACGCCACACCCGCTGCGGCAATGCAACTCATAGAAAAGAAGATTCAACACAAATATGGCTTTGGGAAAACCAAACGATAAATATACCGAAAATGAGGAGAAAAGAGTGCGTGCGACTTTTTCTAGAAACTTTTTTCCGGAAGTATCCCAAATAGGAAAATGAATTTTAGCGAAGCTGTGACCTTCAAGAGAAAGTAATACATGGCTAGGCACACAAAATGTAGTGACGAAATGCTAGAATGAACTGGAATTTTTTCAGTATTTCTCCAACAAGGATAATACGAAATTCTATCACATTTGGATAGAATTAGTCGAAGTAGCTGAGAACTGGGTTACAAACCAATAGTCTCTCTATTCCAAAAGCCCGAAAAAGAGTCACAACAACTCCAAAATCCTTAAGACCGATTATCCTAGCATCGTTTGTGCTTGAAACGATGGAGGAAGCTATTGACAATTATATCAGAACGGAAATCCTAGAGAGACTACCTCTTCACCACAACAGCATGCTTACCGGGCAGGCAGATTTGCGGAGATTGCACTAGTACAGCTAATGGAAGATATCAGAGGTGAGTTAGATAACCAAGAAACAGTAATCTGTGCGTTCTCCATTCTTGGTTATGGAAGAAGGTTTTGACAATACCCCGTATCCAAATGGATGTCGGTGTAGTGCCCTTCGTATAATGTATTAGATAATTCGCGAAATAGCTTAATTTATACTTTTATAGATATGTCTACCAACAATTGTATAGAAGTATTAGTAAGCTTTAATAAAGATACATGTTTTATAATAACTAAGTAAAATAGAAAACTAGAAGTAACTTTTAAATAGTGTTTTGCTATCGACAACTGTCAACCATTACATTGCGATCCTTCCAACTAGACTCTTCTTATATTGTTTAAATGGATGGGCCCTTCGGGGCAATGAGAAAAAAAAATTTCTTCAATTTTTATGGAACAATATGGTATGGACGGAGATGCAAAATAGTACTTGTATTAGTTTTATATATAATTTTTAATGGAAAAATAGTATTATGGAGAATATGGTAGATATGTGTATACAAGTATATTATTTTTGAATGATATTATGGATAAGTTCATGGTATTAGTTTTATGGATATTGTTACGTCGAACCTGTACTGAGGATATGTAGAGACCCATAAAGAAAAGAAGGAGACATACATCTAGAATCATCTAGGACCATCATCGAAAAGTCGAGAACTGTCTGGAATAGGTGAAAAGTATAAAAGGCGGGAAAATTGACATTAGTTAGTTTAGTTTTGTTCATTTCCATTCAAAATGTAAGTGCGGATTTTGGGGCTCGCCCCGTAGTGTCAACTTCTATTCGTTTCCCTGATTGTTACTTTAAAGTCGGTTGGGTGTGGGAGAACGACTTCTCGGGGATGCATATCTTCTGTGGTTATTTCTTGTTGGACTTTGTGAGGGGCTCCGGGATGGCGATCTAAGTGACCTTCTGCCTTCATTTCTGTTTGAACGGGCTCTGCTTTCGCAAGTTCTCTGATGTGTTCGATTCTTCCGAAGTTGAAGCATCTCCCACTTTCATTTTGGGTATTTCGTCGCATAGTTTGGAGTATATCCAAGATTTGTGAGAGAGTAGATTGTGGGTGACTATTGGGAGTTATGTCTTCGTGTTCTTGAAATCTTATTTCTGTCAATATAGGACGGAAAGATTTTGATATGCTTTTTGCTGCCTCATATTCCTGAGCTGCAATCAGAGTTTCATTTAACGTTTTGTGGTGTTTTAGCCGGAGAGCTTGTTACATTTCCACATCTTGTAATAATTCGATTTGCTCTAGGAAATCTTTAGGTGTCTGAGGATAGGCAAAATGCAACAATCTTTTTATATCGGCCTCAAATTCCTGTGGGCTTTCATTTTCATAAACCGCAAAACGGTTGCTGTCTGCCCACGGAGCGACACTATCAATGAGGCAGCCATCTGTGTCTCAGTCCAACCATTGGCTTTGGCTGCAGCTTCAAATTGGAGTCGATATGTTTCCCATGCCGTTTGGCCATCAAATGTGGGTGGTTTCAGGATCTTGCTTTAGTGGCTTTGAGAAACTTTACTTTGAATGGGGACAGGTTCGGTTATAAAAGAGGACGAGGTCGTGCCTTCAATTTCAATATTAGCTACTGAAGCTTGGGTACGAGTTCTACTTTCTTATTTGACTATTTTATTTCTAATTTGCTTTTCTAAATCAGACCTTTAATTTTCTTGTTGTTCAAAACTTGATTCCAACTTTCCTTCTTGTTTTTCTAAATTAGATTCTAAATTTTCTTGTTGGTGTTCTATATAGTCTACTCTATTATTAAGTTGTCCTACCTCTAGCTTTAATGTTTCTTGAATTTGTGTTAGGCCATTCATAATTTCTACATCTGCTTGTCTACGCCTCTCCTCCTTCTGTCTTTCCTTCTCTTCTTCTTCCTCGTTTTCACGTCTCTCCTTCTGCTCTTCTTCCTCCTTTCTACGTCTCTCCTCCTCTTCTTCTTCTTCGTCCTTTCTACTTCTCTCATTCTCCCCTTCTCCCTCGTTTCTACGTCTCTTCTTACCCTCTTCTTCCTCCTTTCTACGTCTCTCATTCCACTCTTCTTTCTCCTTCCTGCGTCTTTCCTTCTCCTCCTCACTTCTTTCCTTCACTTCCTCTTTCTCCTTTCTACGTCTTTCTTCCTTTTCTTCCATCATTAAAAACCATGCTGGGGGTCTGGAAGTATCCATATTCGATTTTAACTTTGACAATCCAATACAAATAACGTCTTACTATCAGAACACAGAACTCCAATTTTCAAAACTTCATAAATAAACTAGCTAATGTCAATTGTCCCGCCTTTTATACTTTCCACCTGTTCCAGACAGTTCTCGACTTATCGATGGCTGTTCTAGATGATTCTAGATGTATGTCTTTTTCTTAATATTTATGGACTTCTACATATATACTCAGTACGGGTCCGACGTAACAATATTATAAATGGAATATGGAGATTCAGGAAGATAAAGAATTGTTTTACTGCTTATGGTTCTTTAAAAATGGAGATGGTCCAAACAGGAATGGAAATATGGTCCTAAATAAAATATAAATATCTATATTTAATTTTTGGTGAGTTCATTATTTGTTGTAATTTGTTTTCAAGATTTTATTTTCATTTTTCATCATTGATACAATATCTAAAATTATAATTATCATGTTTAGTAAGCATTTATATTTTTTTGAAGTTATACTTCTAATGCGACTACCAACAAGATTGCGTTAACAGTCTTTCGCAAGAAAGGAAGATACACAAAGGTAGAAAGTAGGAGAAAGAAAGAGAGTGAGTCCTTCGGTATTCGATAACAGATGGCAGTGTAAGTACTCTTTCTAAAAAGTGATTTATTAAGAGATTGTAATTTTGAAATTTCCTTCACATGACCAAAACCTTCGGAATTCAATGACAGATGGCAGTGAAAGTATTATTTTCAAGGGAGATCGAATTATTCAAATTATCAAAAGTTTGCTATACTGATTGTCTCAACCAAAGTGAAGTCAATCAATATCTTCAAATAATTGAAACATTTTTATACTGATTGTCCCAGTCCCCTCCAAAGAAAAGATGAGCATTTGATATTTTCAAATTAAAAATTTGCTATACTGATTGTCCCATCCAAAGGAAAATTGAAGATAGTATATTTTGTTCAATACATTAAATATTTTAGAAGTTTTACTTCAGTTGTGTGGTCTAGAGCAGACTAATTTTTTTTAGTTTGATTTGATACACATATAATTTACTTCAGTTATCATCATAATCCCATTGGAAATGTTATAAATTTGGATATTTCTCCACTCGAAAATGATAATTAAAAGATGCGATCAATTGTGAATTGTAAGCAATGTTAATAAAGTTTGTCTTAAAGAAACAATATGATTTCACTAAAAATCAATTTCTACCCTTTCCTATTTTCATTTCCACATTACGAAGTATAACTTTTTCTGCGCGGAAGGGCTGTACGCACTAATTTTTATTTTATCAGAGCTTAACGGTTTTTTCAAACATTCAAATTTAACTAAAAAATTTCTTTTTATTTCTTATGTTTTATTTGATTATTTATGTTTATAATTATTTAATTTTCTAAATCAGAATTTAATTTTCTCTTGAACAATATGTTCGATTAATTCTTGTTTTGAAATTATTTTTTACACATTTTTCAATAGAATTTATAAATGAGAATAAAGTCCTTATAGTAAAATGTCAGTCTTAAAGTTTTTAATATGAAATGAAGAAACGTAACTTTCACATTTTAGGAATTCCGCATCATTACGAATGATCGTGGGAAAAAGGGTGAAATGTTAATTAAGGAAAAATATTGTAAATTGATATTGACAACCTTGACCTAAGGGACAAGCGTTGTATCGACTAGATAGGTCGGCAGTTTAAACAATATTAATTATGAATAAAAGTGCACAGAGTTGCAACAATATGCGAAGAAGGTATTTTTGATATACAGAAGTATAACTGGGATTGACATGGAAATCGAAAGCAAAAAAAGGATTGATAATTTTAAATAATATTTTTGTGAGGGAATTATGAAAGACAGTTGGATAAAACGCACAAACATCTTTTTTGTCCGATATTGAATCGAATAAAATTATCTGAATTATTAAATCACTGATAAATAAGACATTGCTAATTTATGGAAAACAGATTACAATTATTTAATGAACGATGATTATGAAACATTTTGAATATTTTTTATTTATCCTATTTTTTTTACATTTCATTTGTAGAAACGTTATTCATATATGTGTGTATAGTATATATACATCAATTATTTTTTAGGATACTTTTTCTTTTTTTTTGTAATATTCCGTTTTTTGTTAGTTTATGGTTTATATTTAGGTACGTGTTTTTATTGTTCAATTTTTTAGGTAATGTGTATATATTTTCTATTTTTAAGGAGGGGGATGCTAACGGATAGCCCTCATAATTAAAATAAGTAGGGGCGCCACAGGTACCATTCATATTATTAATTTTATTATTATTATTATTACTATTATTATTATAGCAGGTCGTAACTATTCATAAAAATCATAACTATTACGCGTTTGAGAACGCCCTTAGAAAAATGGTTTAACTGGCCAGCCCTAAAACCATTCTCCCTAAGGGGTGGGGTGATGTAGTTCCCCTCGTATAATGTATTAGGTCATTTGCGAAATAGCTTCATTTATACCATATATATATATATATATATATATATATATATATATATATATATATATAAATATATATATATATTGTTATGGTATGAAATATAATAAATAAAATATTAAGTAATTATAAGCTTAAATAGAAGCAATACCACCAAATTTGTTATTGTATACATAGTTTTTATTAAATTACCACATTGAAGGAAATGATAGAATAAGTCTATAATATATAACCTGAAATAAAACACATAAACTAATATTATTTGAAAATTAAATAACATTTTTTTTATAATAGGTTCTGACAAGCACTATATTCTAAATTTTATTCATCATTTTTGATAAAACCTGTATATTCAAATAGTTTAAGCTATGAATTGATAAATAAAAACAGGAATACCAAATTAAAATTAAAAACTTTGAATAATACCAACTGAAAATTTAAGGGTATTAAAATGTAAATATATAAAATTTGGCCACCGTAATTAGAAAAATGGAAGAATAAAAATGAAACAAATATAACGTGAAAGCTACAGTTCAATTGAATAAAGCCATAATATTTCAAAGATTGGAAATATCAATTTGGTAACAAACTTCAAAAAGGAATGTTATTGGTTGATACTAAAATAAAATAAAAAGTAAAGGGGTTTGATTAAAAAGACAATTGAAAAAATCAACAAGCAGCAAAATTTAAAAGAGAAAAGACGTAAAAAAAATCTCTCTGATAAATTTAATTTGTATAAAAAACTAATATAAAATTAATGAAATAAGTGATTAAAACATAGAAAAACAAATATTAAATGTAAGGAGTGAATTATAAAAAGTGATAATATAAAAAAAAGGAAAAAGAAAGAATACTTACAATTTGCCGGTAAGTGAAGGCATCATATATGAACTGACCCATATGATACTTTTATAATGAAATACATCGTTTGTCGATATATAGAAAATCCCACAAGTAGAAGAAACAGGAAGTCGCATAGATTTGATCTACAACGAACTGTCTGTGATTCTGCAGGCTTTGCTTTGTTTTGCATCATCTCCGAGACCTTCAAAATGAAGAAAAAATAACAAATTACCTCAACAGAGACATTCAGGTACAATTCATATTAATTTTAAAGTTTTCTAATGTTATATTGATTATTTGTTATACAAATTTAATATTTATAATAGATGAAAAGATTTACTTACTAAGCATCAAATGAATAATCCGTAGAAATAATTCTACAATACATCTATATCCTGTGTCCATATTTAACAAAATTAAAATTCTTCTTTTCCATAACAAACATTGCACAAGATAAGTAAGTCTTACATCCACCTCGTTAGAATCTATTTCTATTAATATAAATTTTAATAGTGTCTCTGTCCGAGTGAATGGAGTGGATAAGAAATTTTGAAGATAATGTAAATACGTATTTTCTTTTTTTTTTTGAATATTTATAGTTTTCATACCTAATAATAATAACTAATAAATGTTCATTGTTGAAAAACCTTTATTCAAATTTACATGTGTTTGTTTGTTTGTTTTCATTTCTATAATTCCATAGTTGTAATAGAATATCATCTCAATTTATAACTTGAAAGCCAAAGAACAGAGTCGGACTTAAATAAAAAAATAATTTTGTTAGACCTCACAAATAAATACCCTGAGAATAATAAATAAGTAATAAACATAATAATAAAATAGTAATAAAATTATAAGAGTCTCATAAATGAAATAATAATTTTATTGGCGCCCATTTAATAATTTATTATAAAATATAACGACTGAGCTGAGGAAGGAGAAAACAGAAGGTTATAAAGGTAAGGTATAAATCATAACCAAACATAACAATTAAAATATATCATATTACCAAAAACCATAACATACTTCTAGTTTTCTATTTTACTTAGTTATTATGAAACATGTATTTATTTGAACAAAGTAAAATAGAAAACTAGGAGTGACTTTTAAATAGTGTTTCGCTAACGACAACTCTCAACGAATACATCGGAACTGCTCACCACTAGAGTAACAGAGACAAATCATCTTTGATCGTGGAGAAAGTATGGTCTGCTACTCGGTTAGAATGAAAATTCGTGATGCTCGTGGTTCCTCACGCTCGCCTTCGGCTCGCGCTCGGAAATTTCCACTCGCATCGAATTTTCATTCTAACCTTGTAACAGAATATACTATTCTTTAACGTTAATATTTTAACGTTGTTTGACAACGGTTGTCATGGCAACGTGGAATTATCGCTGGGTTGTCATGGCAACGTGGTATTTCCACTGTAATTTTTGAATTTCCATTTAATAATTTAGTATTCGTTGCGTTGATACATGTATGAGTTGAATACTCTCCAAAAAAGTACTTCATTTATGTCACATTAATGCATCATTCCATCTAACAAATCCCGCCTCCCACTACGAAACTTTTAATTTTTTACATTATTTACATGTTCCTTTTTGTTAATTATTTTGGGGCATAATTAACAAACAGAATAATGAATACACCACAAGGAACATACAGAAAATATTTACATGTTTATCGTTGCAATTTTTCAATTCATTCATTTCCATGTAATTGAATCTTTTTGGCCTTTCTGCAAAGTGCATTAACTTTTTTTATTATTAGTATTATTATCACAGGATTCATTATCATAGGTAAGTTAAGAAGTCGATATTTTTATTTTATATATTTGAGGTTAGGTTTTCATAAAATAATAAAAATTTTATTGTTCTTTTCATTTTTTTTTCAGGTAAGAATGATGATTACCCAAAGGTCCATAACACTACTTATAATATGTAGGTAGAGTTAGTTTAAAACCTCATGGGCTCTACGTCACAGATGTGCAGATGACCAAAATCGGTACTACGCGGCAAAACCGCATGTATATCGGTAAAGTTAAAAACATCGTCATTTGAAGTTGAGTCGTGCTACTGAACGCATCGAATTGGTTAGATACATAATCGTGCTTCGCAAGTCTTGGGTAACGCGTATAATTGATAGCTTTGTTAGTTACTGCACGCATTTGTCAGTATAGTTTAGTATTATTAGTACCATCCGGAACTGAACACCATCGAAAAAATATAGGCATTGGTAAAAAATGAGGTTGCCGCATGCAACACGACGTTCAAATTGAACGACGTGTTGAAGTTAACGGATGAGAAATTTGCCAACGTGTCAAGTGAACATTGGCACAAAATTTGTGGCCACGTTGAAAAAACAGTGGAAGATTATATGCAGAAAGAACATGTAATCGACGAAGTAGAAGATTTGATTATCAACCTGCAAGACGACAGTGATACAGATTCGTATTTGTCATCAGACGAAGACAATGATGATGATTTGAGATGTACACCATTAGAAATATAGTTTTCAGACAAAGTGTGGTTATTTATTTTATAATTTATATAGTGAAACATGATACAGTGCGAACGTTTAGAACGGAAACCGTAAATAAAAGAGACCCTGTATGCTTTGGGCATAAACGCTAGGACACGTCAATTTTCAAACTCAATTGCCCGTCTTTTGACTCCATTGTTTCGGTTCTGACGTCATTAGAAAATCGGTGTGACCTCATCATGACGTTTTTTTTTCAAAGTTATTTCATTAAATCCAAGTACCTAGATAAAATATTCCTGAAAATGAAAATATGCAACACTATTACCTTAAAGTTGATAGTTTTCGAGATAACAGGCCTTAAAGTTTAAAATAATCGAAGAAAGGAACAAAAAAACTATTCAAAGCTATTAATACAACATAAGTAATCAAAATGACCAAGATTACCAAGAATTTTAAAGAATTAAATTTTACTACTTTAACATAATATACAGAATTGTCAACATGCATGGCTACCAAGATTAATAAGCTAAAGTACCTCAATAATCTGCATGAAATTGACAATCTTTAAAGCCTGTTATCTCGAAAACTATCAACTTTATGGTCAGTGTGACACATTTTAATTTTCAGGAATATATGATCTAGGTACTTAGATTCAATAAAATAACTGTATGTTTCCATTTAAAAAAACTTCATGATGACGTCTCAGTGATTTTATAATGAAGTTATATTCAAAACAAAGGGGTTAAAAGAAGCTCAATTAAATTTAAAATTTGCCGTATCCGAGCGTTCTTAGCTTAATTATATAGGGCGTATTTTCTTTATGGATTCCATTCTCAACCTTCGCACTGTATAATAAAATGTGCTCCAAACTCTTAATAAATGGCATAGTGCACGTAAAAATTCCAAATGCACAACGTGTAATTAGTTTATGTATTTAAATTAACAGAGCCTTCTATAAAATAAATACCTGCTTATAGTGATCTGCTAATCCTCCTAAATATAAATATATTTTCAAGTTGTACTATATATTGCAAAATATTGATAGGGGGTACTGTCAAACCTCCAAAAGGCAAATTTTCTTTCTGATCATAGGCTTTCAATTTAGTGAAAATCGTGACTCCTCTATCCAATAAGCTTTGTTGGTTAAATTCTTCACAAATTGGACAAGAATGTTTCAACAAACATTTTTTCAAAACATACCCACTAACATAAACTATTGCATTACCTTCTGGGATAATAAGATTTCGATAGCCATAGGTAAAAACTTTCAAAGGTGGAAAAGGGGAAAATAATATCTTTAAAAGTTTCTGCCGAGTCCGTATTATTGTCTAATAAAACTTCATTAATATCGTTCATGCAAATAGCACCTTCGACTTCATTAAAATATTTCAGAGTGAACAATTTCTTAAACGCTCTACAAAATTGTATGGGTGTTGGGTTTCTAGAATTGCCACAACAATTTATAATTTGACCAAAGAAAGTTTCAAGGCAGTCCTGATTAAGATTTCTGGTCAACAAAAATGTATATTGCTTTGTTTTCAAAATATTCCAAAGAGCTTTTAATGATTTTATGGTTAACTTCCATCCAGATATAAATTTCATTCGGTATGTAACGCATTTACCTATTTAATTTTTAAATTTAACACTCAACAGACAGGCGTTTACTATGAGCATATATTTAATTTCTTACCTAGCTTCATCCTTCGGAAATCGAAAAAAGAGACATCTAACACTCTTTTACACTTGCATCCATCAACAGGACACAATAACCCCATTTCTATTAATCTAGATTTAATTACTAAAAAATATAAACCATATTCTCACAATATTACACAAAGCAGCACGAAACTACAACCGGTATAATACGTACTCAGCGGAATCTGTGGACAACTGGTATACAGCTCTGGGCCCGACCAACCCGAATTCGATGACGGGGCAAGGAGGGAACGTTTAGGGGCGTGCCTAAGAGTTGAAGTACTCTTCTTGTTAGTGTACGGTTATTGTTTCTATTGCGGCAAAATAGGCCATATTTCTGGCGATTGTAAAAATAACACTTCACCGGCTCATAAAAACAACAATAACGCCGACAAAGCATTCTGCCGATAGGTACTGTAAAAAGCCGCACCACGAGACAACACAGTGCTTTCGCCGTCCAAACAAACACGCTCGAGACGATGTAATCAAAACCGGGTGAACACAAAAAAAGGGTTTAAGGAGAATAGTAATTATGCGCCAAGGTAGAAAAGTGAGGTATTATTGTCGAGGTCCATTACAGACCGAGAAGCGAAGCTTCGAGGTCTTTAATGGATCCGAGACATTAATACACTTTTCTACCGTGGCTCATATAGCATTTTTTTCACTACTTCACTACTGGCATTTTATTTTTTCAAATATTAGTTTGTCGACTCCCGTTTCACATGACATGTCAGCTGTGCACAAGTTAACCTCACATTTTATCAAATGGATTGAGATTTAGTTATAGTCAATTAGGCTCTGTATTTTTCTACCTTGGTTAATAATGAACAACTTTACTACCTCAACATAAGTCAATAAAGTTAGGTTTAGAGGCTAGTAGTGAAAAAAAATTATTTTTCAATTCTCAAATCTAGATGCAATAATCATTTGAATACATTACCTGTCGTAATCTCTGATTATCAAACAAATTGTCTTATAGGTACTGGCTCAACATGTTAATTAATGAATAAGGTTAACAAAAAATTAAAATTTAATAAAATTCCGCATATCGTACCGTTACAGTGGTTCGAGAGTACCTACCATTTACAATTCCTATTTCGTTACAAATGCTTTTGTGGCATTTCCCGATGGAAAATTTGATCTTTTGGTAGTACGACACAATCATTCCAATTACGGTGTTGTCAAGCATTACATTGGGAATATTTTTTTGTAATCTTTCCTGTTGTTATATCCGAAAATATATGTGACCATCTTAAGTCTTTTAATGATAATGAAGGAGACAACGTCAGCCGGAAATATAAATTTGATTATTTTTTGACGTTTCTCGAAACCAATAGAAATTTCCAGTAATTGATGTACGTTCTAGCCAATCAAAACATTATTACAGTGGGAATAATCTACTTACATTATTCCAGCGATAATTACTCAATATACGTTGTTTTATTGAATGACAACCACATGACAATGTATTTTCTTGATATGACGCGTCTATCAAAAATTTTCAGGAAATATTGAGTCGAGTGATATAAATTTCTTGAAATAAAAATATAAAATCTTAAAAGTGATTTTGGTTGTGTCGTCAAAAAAAAATAATCTATCAAATACCACACGACTCACAAGAGAGTTCGATGGATTATGTGGTGATTCTCCAGGCGTTTTATCAAGCTTGTTGCCATTTGGCGGCAGCCACTCCAGCCCTTTGGGATCTCGTATCTATTGTCTGGCAGAGGGTTTTCTAAGATCTGTCAAACTATTTTCAGTTTATCCCCGCTCTCTTGTGATATTACTACAGAAAAAGCACTCCTTTTCGAATTATCTTTTGAAAATATTTCATTATGATCAGTGCCATGTAGGCTGAAAAAAAAACTTTCGTGGACCTTTTTCTTTCAATATCCCCATATGGTTCGCTGTGTTATGAGATATGTTGAATATTGTTTGCTACGTGCTGAGCGAAAAAATCGAACCAACCTAAAGCAAGGTTTCATCACCTCTGTGTCAAAGCTTTTTGAACCTTTCATACAGTCCATGCTGACTGCCTTTTTCCAGGAAATCTTAGAATTATAAAGACATCCTTGTCCTACCTGATGCTCTCTCAAAATTTTGTCTTTCTTACTCCCAATCTACCTTTACCACCTGAGAAACTAAGCTAAGTTTTTTTGCCGGTACTCCAGCGAAACTAACTCATGATGCTGGTACCAATTTCATGTCAAAAAGCTTCAAATCATTTATCAAACACTTGGGTATCGAAGTACATGTGGGACTCTTTGGTGTACATCGCTCCAATGGACCAACCTCCGAACAGTGAACATAATAGAAGAGTAAACAAACGCCAACATAAACAATGTCAAAGTTTATCTATTTATTTTGCTTGATTCCACAGATGTTGCTATGTCGTATTATTTAAATGTAATAATCATACAAAAACTTAATTTTTTTAGTGGTTCCTCAGTATATTTCCTTTAGTACTTGTCGTGTGGTTGAGATAAATTTGTGAAAGCGATTTATTTATTCGTTGACAATATACAAAATTTCATTAATAGATGAGTGAATGTTTATAAACAGTATGTCAATTTGAAGGTTTACGTAATTCTGTATTTTTCAGTAAATGTGACAAACCGCTTATATTGAATGTTTACATTTTTTGACAGCTGTTTGTTTTGATTTTATGAAATATGTTATGGCTGTTGTATTCAACTGTGTTGAATATTGTGAAGAACTTTCAATGTATATCAATTAAGGATACTTTATTTATAAGTTGAATAATATTAACAAAGTGGTGAATTGTTGTGACCTTTATTAGACTTGTTGATATTAATCATAAAATGAGTAATGTCATAGAGTACTGTCAAAGTTTATATATAATAAAAAATGTATATTTCTAAAAGATGGAAATAATTCAGTTCCAATCATTAGTTTAGACCCTTCTCAGAATTAAAATAATTATTTGTAAGACGCAGTCGCGGTTAAATGGTAACATATAATACCAATCCGAACATCGATAGGTACGAACCGTCGTAGCACTGGGCTTAGCGTGTGGGATTCCTACAGTTTTATAGTTCTGAAATTACCAGTGTCGCATCATTTGATATATAAATACTATTCACTCATTCTAATAAGAATGCAAATTTATCTTATTAGGAGAAAATAAACAATGTGTAACTATACATGTTTATAATTGAATATCGACGGCAACTAAAATTCATTCATCGAATAATAAATAAATCAATGATGAATATTTTCAATAAATTTTAATCCTTGCACAGCGCGGCACTGTTATTGGAATCTGTGACCTTTGCTGTTTGTATTGCTATCCTTGTTTTGGAATGAGAGAGTTGATTTAGAGGTTGGCTTTAAACAAAGTTATTTGTATAGTCTGTTTAATGATCGAAGGGTCCAACTGTAACAGGCCTGCTAAAAGTAGAATCGAAAAATTTTCAGATTGGCCGAACAAGTTTACAAAATTCAACTAGTAATAATTATCAGAAAGCAAAAAAACAGAGGACCGTTCCCCCTTTGTAAGTAATCCCACTAAATTTTGTCAAATATTTGCTGTGCTAGATTGTAACTTTAACAATTGAGCTCGAGCCCAAACATGAATTTATTTATGAATTTAAATGCTAATGAAAAAAAAATGCAAGATTATCAATTACTTTGTTAACTCGGTCACATAAGTTTCGGTTGCTCCGGTGACAACCTTAGGCCTTCAACGTCGCTTAGAACGGAGTTAGGGATGGTACAACTTGTAAGGGCGCCAACTGAGTTTTCCACTTTGGCCTAGCACGACTATTTCCCCCCGATTACCCAGTAAAACAAGGGATGAAAATAAAAGGCAAACCACAGCTTATATTCCTTATAATTTTCAATTAAAACAGTTAATACCCTTAAGGGGGTGTTTTACAATTAATAACTATCTGCAAACACTAGTAAATGCCCCCCACTTAAAAAAATAGCTTGAACATCTGTTACACATCAAAAAACAAATAATTAACAATAAAATTCTAAGGGACTCCGTGACTCGCAATAACGTTGGTTACAAAAGCATCTGCTACTGCCGTCACTTCTTGATCAGGAAGAAGTGCTATTTCGGGCATTTCGTCGGCGGTTGCGCATACGTTCCGGCTTGTTACCACTTCTCTATAATGCCTCGTGAAGAGAGCACACATTATTGTTCATTTTCCATATATATTTATTATGTAGATGTTTTGTACTATAGTTACTGTTTATTTCATTAAAAGCATTTTTTTAGGTATATTACTACAGTCCACACAGCATGCCAAGGCCGCTTCTGATATCCTTGGCAAACCGTTCAAGGGTGAATTAATCGACCTTGCCTTCCTGCAAGAACCATGGACAGGAAACACAGACCGAGTAACCGGTCTCAGCAATATTCCTGGTGAGGTAATAGTCTGCCCTGGGGTGAAACCTAGAGCATGTCTACTCATCAGGAAAAATATTAATTATTTTTTGCTTACATGCCTTTGCACTTCAGATGTAGTAGCCATCCAGATGTACTTACCGGAGAAGAATGGTATGACAAACATAGTCGCATACTTTCCAGGAGACATGGATACTGTACCCCCTCTTGCTATACGGCGATTAATCGACTATAGCAAGAAGAACAGACTTCAGTTAGTCATGGGCTGTGACGCCAATTCACACCATACATCGTGGGGCAGCACGAATATAAATCGCCGAGGTGAGAGTAAGAGTAACTTTAATTATATACTAGGGGAAGGGCTATCTGTTATTAATAAGGGCTCCGAACCAACCTTTGTAACTAGAAACAGATCAGAGGTATTAGATTTAACTATCAGCTCAAACTTTCTGAGCAATAAGATACAGCATTGGGCTGTATCTACTGAACCTTCGTGTTCAGATCATAGACATATTCAATTCAACATTGAAATAGGCCAGAGGCCAGTAGTGGAATATCGCGACTCAAAAGCTACTGATTGGAGTGGATATAAAAATTCCCTTCAACTGTACATTGAGGATGGTTTCACCACAATTAACAGTTGTGGTGGGATAGTTAGTGCAGCGGAAAAACTTCGCGAATCAGTGATCTCCTCCTATCATGAAAACTGTCCACTCAAGACTAAAAGAGATAATCGCAACTCTACTTGGTAGAATAAATGCCTAGAAAAGCAAAGAAAAGAAGTTCGACGACTATTTAACCGAGCTAAAGAGTCAGGCAACTGGGAGCCTTACAGAACTACTCTAACAAGTTACAATAAAGAAATCAGAAAGGCAAAGCGGAAGTCTTGGAAAAAGTTCTGTGAGAGTATTTCTGATATACCTCGTAGTACTAGAATCCACAAGATTCTCTCTAAAGAGTCGATTGCCGAGATTGGGTCGATGAAGTGACCTGATGGCACTTTCACGACCTCTAGAAAAGAAACGTTAGAGCTTTTGATTAAAAATCACTTTTCTGGAAGTTTGACTCTGGATAACAATCGACCTCCGCACTTTGAGGGCGCAAAGCGGCCAAAAAAGATCGATTGGGAGGCCGCCAAGGAAGTTATCACAGTACTGGCAGATGAATGGGCAATCAAATCTTTTCAGCCTTTCAAATCTCCCGGTGAGGATGGAATATTTCCAGCTCTGCTGCAAAACGGACTGAAATTACTTTTACCCATCCTCATTAAACTGTATAGAGCTAGTCTGGCGTAGAATTACATACCACCCAGTTGGTTGGCGGCTAGGGTGGTATATATACCGAAAGTGGGCCGCACAGACCCACACCCTAAATCGGTCAGACCAATTAGCCTAACATCTTTCCTGCTTGAAGGACTTGAAAAAGCACTGGATTGCTACATCAGGCGGGTAGCTTTATATAATTCCCCCCTGAGCATCCACCAATATGCTTATCAAACTGGCAAATCAACAGATTTAGCGTTACACAACCTTGTTGAGAAAATCACACAAGGAGATTGCGGTGGCCATATTTCTTGACATTGAAGGAGCATTTGACAATGTATTTGTGCTTTGACTGAAAACGGCATCAAACCAACCATTACCGGTTGGATATATGCCATACTCACTAATAGGACAGCCACTACATCTCTTCAGGACGAGACCATTAGCTTCAAGGTTTCCAGGGGCTGCCCACAAGGCGGAGTACTATCTCCCCTACTATGGTCACTCTTGATGGATAACTTGCTTAGCGCTCTCGAAAGAAGAGGGGTAGAACTGCAAGCGTATGCAGACGACCTTGTCATCTTGGCAAGGACCAAGTCAGGAAGGGTAGCATAGAATATCCTCCTAAAGACGTTGGACGATGTCCACAGTTGATGTCAGAGGGAACAGATGTCTGTTAACCCTGGTAAAACTGTAATAGTTCCCTTCACTAGGAAAAGAAAGTTGGAGGATCTTCCACCACTTTCCTACAATGGTGAGGTTATTCCATTTGCAGCGGAAGTAAAATATTTGGGCTTATCCTAGATATGAAACTTACTTGGAACGCTCACTTGGAAAAAGTTATCCATAAGGCCAGACTATCCTTGTGGACATGTCGTAGGATCTGTGGAAAATCTTGGGGCTTGGGACCCAAACAAATCTATTGGATATATGTGATGATCGTTAGACCAATGATCACATATGGAGCTATTGCCTGGTGACCAAAAGCTTTACAGCGAACGGCCCAAGCAAACCTCTCTGGTTTACAGAGACAGGCTTGCCTGGCAATTACTGGTGCTATCAGATCCTCACCGTCAGCAGCCATGGAAATTCTTCTGGACCTACCTCCTCTCCATATATTTCTGGAAAGGAAGGCTAGATGAACAACATACAGATTTGTGCACATTTCTAAATGCACAAATCAGGCTTATACAGAACGAAGCAGAATGCTAGCGGACACTGAAAGTCACAGTATTCTGGGAATGACCTCTGACATAATGCCTCCAACAGTAAACTACGACCTGCATTATACCGTCCTAATTCCAAATAGAGATGAATGGGTCCTCCGTAAGGATGAACTATTAAGAGCAGACAGCTGTTGGTACACAGACGGTTCAAAAACACCCTCAGGCTCTGGTGCAGGTGTATACGGGCGCAGACCTAGGACAGAAATCTCAACCTCGCTAGGATACTATGCAACCGTATTTCAGGCGGAAATTTACGCCATTGTTTCATGTGTGGAGAGACTGGAGCAAGCCAATCTAATACATAGAACAATAAATATTTTCTCGGACAGCCAAGCGGCTTTAAAAGCACTTAGCTCTCACCGTGTAACGTCGAAATTGGTCTCTTGCAAGGGAGGGTGCCGTACGTGTACCTGTACGGACCAGAACCTATAATTGGCATCGCAATAAGTTTTGCCAAACAAACACTGAATACCTGGACGGCAAGAAGAGCTTTAGACTTCTGGCAAAATTTACCAGGATTGGTTCATTCAAAGGCTTTCATAAATCCTTCGAAGAATGTCTCAAAACAAATGTTAGACTATAGCAGGCATGACCTACGAAGTCTAACAGGTCTTTTAACAGGCCACTGTCATCTGTATCATCATATGCTAAAACTTGGACTGTCGGAAGATCCGACCTGCCGTCTTTGCCTGGAAGATGATGAATCAGCAGAGCATATAATTTGTGCCTGCCCCGCCGCGGCTCGAATCAGGTATCTGATGTTTGACAGGGAGTCTTTCTCGCCCTCGGACCTGAAATATCATTCACCAAATAAACTAATCGGCTTTGTTAAGAAGCTGAATTTGTCTGGTGAAATCTGAATAAGTGTGAGCCACAATAGACTCTTGCGAGTCGCAGTGGAGGGCCTTATAGACCCACCCATCATAAACCTAACAGTCCACAAATTTATTTCCATCACAAAGCAGTGACCTACCACAACAATGTACTCCTGTTGGAATTCGCTTACATGCACCGTTTTCAAAAAAAATGTGTTTTAATTTTTCGACCAATTTTTTCTGAAAACATGAAGGTTATTAACCTTCGCTACACACACATCATGAACAGTTTCACAGATCACACACTGGGGTACAATAGACCCCGCTATAATTTATGGGTTAATTTTTTGGTTAATTAGTTTCTATAATTAATATCTACACAATAATTTATAGTCAAAATAATGTTTATTTCCAAAAACAAAACATCATTCTACATCTAACGAAACTTAATCGTAGGAAATAGCTCTAACCTATGTATTTATGCCAAAATACGAACAAGAATTTTTTATTCATAATGATTCAGCACTTTTCACACAAGCCTTCGTTCTGAGCTCATTACATATTGGAACGTGACAACTTGAGCAAGCTAATTTTATTTTCCGATCTTTAGATCTACCGCAAAAACCACTTTTTTTCCAAAACAGGCATTTCATTTCTCGGTATATCTACGTCAATAATTTCACTTATGTCTCTTCTGACAAGTTTCGGATTGTTGGTGGCGGAAAAATTGTACAAAACCAATGAACTTATTCCAGCGTGATCAAGTATGCCACAAAATACTCTCATAGGTCACCTTCTGGTTGACCGTGCTGTGGTGAAAGTGTAGCAGAGTTTATTAAATGTTCAAATGTGTCAGTACCGCATTTGGTAGTGATAGTGAAAAGGAATAGGCTTATTATTTTCCGTAGTAATTTTTCCGACATGAGGAATAGCGTTGATCATTTACCAGGTTTGCGCGTCATTCATCATTACACATTTTATTCCATATTTGTCAGGTTTGGATGATAAATATATTTTAAATGGGCACCTGCCTCTGTAGCTCATAAGCTGTCCATCAATTGTACAATATTCCTGTTGTGTATAATAATCTCTACAGTTGGATACAAATGTTTCCCAAATTTTCCTGATAGGTGCAAATTTGTCATTTTGTCTTCATTGTACTCTCGTAGCTTTTTCATCGAATCGTAAACTTGATGAAGTTATCCCAAGATATAATTGATACCGACTCTTCCTATGTTTCTCTCCCAAAAGATCCAAGAAGGGTGATTCAAACTATATCAAATGCTCTAGTTAAGAGATTATATAATAAAAGACAAATTGATGAAATCACAAGGAAAAAATTGTCATCCTATAATTCTGTTATAGCAAAATTTTACACTCTCCCAAAAATTCATAAACCTACCCTAACGATGAGACCCATAGCTGCATCAATAAACTCTCCAACTGAACTTATTGCTACTTTTCTAACTGATATTTTGACAAAGGCATACAATACTGATAATGATTATTTCATTAAGGACTCTTTTCAAGTTTTTGAACTATTTAACAGAAAGGTTCTTCCTCATGATTATGTTTTGGTCAGTCTGGATGTGGTTTCACTTTTTAGTAATGTTTATTTGCAAGCTGCCATACGTTCAATTCACAAACATTGGTCCTCAAGCAGTGTTCTGTGCAATATTGACAAAGATACTTTCATCGAGTTGATTGACTTCCTTTTCAGTTCTTCGTGTTTTTCTTTCAATAATAAATTTTATAAACAAACTTTTGGTACTCCTATGGGAGCTAGCATTTCTCCCATATTGGCTTGTTACGTAATGGATGTTCTGTTGGATGTAGTCATTCCGGTACTTCCTTTCAATATCCCTTTCATCAAGAAATATGTCGATGATATTATCTTGGCTTGTCCTAAGGACATATATATATATATATATATATATATATATATATATATATATATATATATATATATAAACAAAAGGGAATTCTTGACGGTAGATAATTCAATAGGTTTTATATATCTTAGGGATTCCGTCGTAAGGAGGGCTGAATTAAACTCTTATTTACTACCCAACGTTTCGAAAATTTTTATTTTCTTTTTCAAGGCTGAAATATGAACATTTTTTTGGTAGGTATATCTTTTGTAAAATAATTTTTAAAAACTTACTTGTAAAGTGAGTCAATAATTTACAAAACTAAACTTCTTATTCAGCAAGTAAAACATTCTTTGTATGTAAGAAATTTAATATAATACATTGAAGGCACTTTTTTGATGTGGAATGTCAAAACTCAAGTGACATTTTTTAATATTTTTTAAGATTGAGTAATAACAGAGTTGTTGTGACTAACTTAATAACTTAGAAGACAGTCTTGACTAACACCGAATCATATTAACAACTCTCTAAAAAATGTAAAAGGACTTTTTGATGTAGAAAATGGACATACAGGAGAAAAAATCTACAGATTTCATAAAAACTTAGAAAACAAAATTTTGAATCTAGAAATTACTAATACACATTTAACTTTAAAAAAACTAGAAAAGTCTCTTATCCAATTTGAAAATAAAATATCAATAAAATTACCTAAAATTATTTTCAATGAATTTTTAAACAGACAAAAAGTAACATATGAACATAATTTCCAAAGAATAAAAAACATAAATATACAAAAAATAAAATCATTAGGTAATCAATATAACTCTTTTATCAAAACACAACCAAATTGGATAAAAAACATTTCAAGCATTGAAATTCCATCAGAAATACAACAGTTCTTAGCACTGGGAAGTAAATTCAATATTTCACCTAATATCAATGATATTTCGATAAAAAAACTCTTAGCTGATGTTGAAACTATTATAGAACAATGTAATTCAAAAAAACAAAATCTTTATAGATCCCAAATAACAAATATATTAACTAATTTTTTTCACAAACCAACATCATATAATTACTTACAAAAACTATATAAACAAAGTAATATTTTTTTAAAAAATCATCCTTCAATAATAGTTACCAGATCAGACAAAGGCAACGTAACAGTGATAATGGATAAAACTGAATATATAACCTTATCTTATAACATATTAAATGATGAAAAATATTATAAGCAACTTAAAAATGATCCTACTTCTACGTTACAACAAAAAGCAAACAAATTAGTATCATCACTTAAAAATAAAAAATTTATTTCAGAACAACAAGCCAGAAGTTTAACAACTTACAATCAAACATCTCCTAAATTTTATGGACTTCCGAAGATACACAAACCCACCCTTTCTTTAAGACCCATTGTTTCGTCAATTAATGCACCAAACAGTTTTATTACTAAATTTTTAACTAATATCCTTAAAAATGCTTACAATTTAAATAATGACTATTATGTTGAAGATTCTTTTAATTTTTCATACTTCATAAATGACAAACAATTACCTGAAGGTTATGTACTTATCAGTCTTGATGCGGTTTCCTTATTTAGTAATATTCCTATACAACTTTTTAAAAATAGTATTGAAAAAAGATGGGATCATATAAAAAATTACACCAATATTCCAAAAGATTTCTTTTTCAATCTATTGGAATTAATTTTTAATTCCACTTATTGTAATTTTGAAGGAAAATATTTTAAACAAATTTTAGGTACACCAATGGGACAATTTATAAGTCCAATAGCTGCACAGTACGTTATGGATGATCTCCTAGATTTTTGCATTCCAAAGCTTAATTTCGAACTTCCTTTTTTAAAAAAATATGTTGATGACATTATCTGTGCAATACCTCATAACAAACATGAGCATATTTTAAACATTTTTAATACATACAATAATTACATACAATTTACTATTGAACATGAGACAGAAAATAGCATTCCTTTTCTAGACACCAAATTGATAAGAAATAAAAACAATGTAATACAGTTAGACTGGTATAGAAAACCAATGAGTTCTGAGAGATTCATCAATTATTTTTCAAATCACACAGAAAAAATTAAGATCAATTTAGTATTGACTATGAAAAATAGAATTCAAAAAATTTGCCATCCAACATTACAACAACAAAATTTTAAAAGATTGTATGAAATTTTCATTAATAATTCATATCCACCACAACTACTTAAAAAATTAATTTTTAGCACCAGAATACAAGAAGAAAAAATCACAAATGTTAGTAATGATAATAACCAAGAAACTGAACCTAAAAAATATATATCGATTCAATATATAAAGGATGTCTCAACAAAAATACTAAATGTTTTTAAACATGAAAATCAAATTAAACTTACTTATAAATTTGAGTTAACAACAATTAATAATATTTTTACAAAAACAAAATATAAAGATGAAGACTTGAAAAAATCTAATGTAGTATACAAGATCTCTTGTAACAATTGTGATCAAGTGTATTATGGACAGACATCTAGAGTACTAAAAGACAGGGTGACCCAACATAAAAGTGATATAAAACTTGATAAACAATCATGTGCTATAGCTGAACATAGTATAAAAACTGGTCATCATCCAAATTTCAACAACATCAAGGTTATACATTCAGAATCCAATTATCATAAAAGATCCTGCCTAGAAATGTTTGAGACTGCTCTAGATGAAAATTCATTGAACAAAAAAAGAGAAAGCAACCATGTAAATCACACTTATGCATATCTTCTTTCATTAGACAATCACCATAATAATAGTAGAATTGTTGATATTTCAGATTTATAACGATAAACATCTACCTAATAAGTTATAACAGGCTTGTTTTGTACATACTACATTTGCTATTGTTATCTTGAGATTTTAGTGAGGTAATTAGTGAGAGTTAATTGTCTCACAACTGTGTCTTTTTAACAATTGCGAATAGATAATATATATATGACTTCCTTTTTTAATAGGATCATGATTAAGTGACAAGTCATGGTACTATTAATCAAGACTGTCTTCTAAGTTATTAAGTTAGTCACAACAACTCTGTTATTACTCAATCTTAAAAAATATTAAAAAATGTCACTTGAGTTTTGACATTCCACATCAAAAAAGTGCCTTCAATGTATTATATTAAATTTCTTACATACAAAGAATGTTTTACTTGCTGAATAAGAAGTTTAGTTTTGTAAATTATTGACTCACTTTACAAGTAAGTTTTTAAAAATTATTTTACAAAAGATATACCTACCAAAAAAATGTTCATATTTCAGCCTTGAAAAAGAAAATAAAATTTTTCGAAACGTTGGGTAGTAAATAAGAGTTTAATTCAGCCCTCCTTACGACGGAATCCCTAAGATATATAAAACCTATATATATACATATATATATATATATATATATCGCACCCCTGTTTCAATAGTGCCATATCCCTAAAAAAAATCAAATTGACTTTTTTCGCCCAACGTATACATTACGAACTTACCTACAATATGTAAAAGTGCCATATCAATATTTCTAATAAATCCCACGTGAGGCGCCAAGTGTCACTATTAACATTGGCTATTTTGCGACTGCAAGCATCATGAAGAGTGTCGCAAGCCAGTATGTCATCTTATTTTGTCGAGTGCGGTTACAAAAAACAAAGCTGTAGAGCCATAACTCAGCTTGTGATCATTTATTCCAAATAGGTAAGTGATTTTCATTTATAAATAGTGTCTTAACCTGTATTATGTTAGAGTTGAAATTTATTTAAGTCGCAAAAACAGAGATAAAAAGTGGTTGATACCGGCACATCATATGATATGGCATTATGCACTGCCGGCGTCGGTACTTTTTGTCAGGTTGCATTCTCCAATATCGCCGTATCCTGTGATATGGCACTATTGCTGATTTTTTTTTATCGATGTTGTTGGCACTACAAGCGTTGTGGTTGATGAGTGATATTAAGTTTATGACTTTTTTTTGTTGGTTCAATAATTTTGGATATACTTTAGGCTTATTAATGTTCATTAAAATGAGTTATATTCCAATAGGTTGTTTACTTTTATTTCAGATATCAAGCAACATGAACTATTGGTCACGGAATGCGCTTCTATTGCGCCTTGCTTTAAATGATACAAATCAGTATGAAATAATAGATAGGCCTCCGTCTCCGCAACATTTAACAGACGTTACTCCTGCTCTCTCTGAACGTAAGCCCGGGTCGGATGGACCTGGTTACCTAGAGTGCCTGGAAGCTGTTACTCCTTATGGTAAGCTCATTTGGACGGATTGTATGTGATCATCTTCTTAAAAATATTTTGTTTTACAGAACCCAAAGAACTTGTCGATAATAAGGCCAGTAACATTGCTTCAGAACCTGTATTTCTGGGATACTTTCAAAGCGAAAAACAAAATCCTGAGATTGGTATTTCGGAAGACATAACTATGAGTATTGACAGTACATATACACGTCAGACAACTGATATAGTTGATACACCCGATTTGACTGAACTGACTCCTTTGAAGTACCCAACTGCTGAAGCTGAAACCTGCTTATCAAGGTACCAATTTGAAGATACTGAATTAGTTCCTTGGAAAAACTCAACTGTTAAAACCGAAACCAACATTTTATCTGGTGGTACTGAATTTGTTCGACATAACACGGCAGTAGTGGTGCATAAAGATGCCGCCGATGATTGCTTAGATTTAGACTACGATACTGACGACTCAGTCAAGGACCCAAATTATGTACCAGACACAGGTAGCTTACCACCATCACTTCATAATTTTCCGGTTAAACTAACAAAAAAAAGGAAGATAAATCCAGCAAATAGAGAAATTGCGAAGAGGAGGAGAAATGAAGGCCTAGAATATACATCGTCAACAACAAAAAAAATTGTGAAGGGAAAAAAAATGGGACCACCATGCGCTGAAACATGCATTTTCAAGTGTCAAAGTAAAATAGGACCAGGCGAGAGGAAACAATTATTTGATAGTTATTGGAGCCTTGGAAATTTAGATAAACAACGTCATTTTCTTCTCAAATGCATGGAAAAAATTGCCCCAGTGGTAAGATTCACAAACAAAAATAAGCCAAGACTATTCAATAACTCTTTTCATTTTTATATCGCTGATGAGAAAAAAAGGGTCTGCAAACGGTTCTTCATGAACACTTTAGGTATAAGTGATAGACCCATCAGAACAGTTTTGAAAAAAACAAATGAAATGGGATTTTTAGAACCGGAAAAAAGAGGAAAACATGACAATCACTATCAAGTCGATGGTAGGATCAAACAATCAGTTAGAGATTTCATCAATGCCATTCCACGAATGGAGAGTCATTACCTCAGAGCGCAAACATCGCGCGAATATATTGAAGGTGGTAGAAGCCTTGCTGAACTTCACCGAGACTATAAAAAACAGCAGCATGAGATAGGAGAGTCACCTGCAAATCTTGTGATGTTCTCAAAAATTTTCAATGAAGAATTTAACATTTCATTTTTCTCTCCCAAAAAAGACTTATGCAACTTGTGCGAGGCTTTCAAGAACTCCCCAGATGATCCTACCATGGCAGAAAAGTATGAAGATCACCAATATGAGAAAGTTCTTAGCAGGATGAGTAAAGACTTGGACAAAGATAATGCACGTGAAAATACATCATACATTGTCTGCTGTTTCGACTTACAAGCTGTGATGCCATTCCCTCGCGGCAATACATCATTGTTTTATTATAAGTCTAAGGTTAACTGCTACAATTTTACCATAACCAACATTTTAAATGGTGAGACAAAATGTTATTTTTGGCATCAGGGAGAAGGAAACAGAGGAGCAAACGAAATAGCGTCCTGCATCTTCAAATATTTGGAGGAGTTGACCAAAAAAATTAATGATGATAACTTAGAAGTTGTGTTTTACAGTGACAACTGCTGTGGACAAAACAAAAATAAATTTGTCATGGCGATGTTCTTGTATGCTGTTTATCACTTAAAAATAAGAAACATCACCCACAAATTTCTAATCTGCGGTCATACGCAGAACGAAGGAGACGCTGCCCATTCAGTTATTGAAAAAGCTGTGAGGCAAGCCATGAAGAGAGGACCAATATTCTTACCTCAACAATATGCAACCATTATCAGAGATGCTAAAAAGACAGGGGTACCCTATGAAGTGATAGAATTATGCCACAGTGATTTTTATGACGTAAAGAAGCTTCAGATGCAGCTGGGCAACAACTTCGATAGAGACCTAAATGGGGAAAAAGTTTTATGTGCAAATATAAAAGTCGTGAAATATGATAAGAGCAAACCCTTTTCCATCCAAGTGAAAACCTCCTATGAAAGTGAAGATTTCCAGGAGATAGTAACAAAAAAGAGATCAAGAAAAAATAAGTTGCTTCTGGTTCCGGCCTACACAACTAAGCCAAGGATTGATGAGAAGAAAAAAAGAGACTTACTAGGCTTATTTGAAGTCAGTGCAATTCCTAAGTCCTACCTACCTATTTATCGTGCTATGTTGGATTTTGAGAATGGACTTTAGTTTCAAACAATCCTCATTTCAATTTTCAAATTTAATGTTTGTTTCTAATGTTGCTTTTCTTACAATAATCTGAAGTTTAGTTAATTATTCAGCTTATATTTTCTTATGCTGTTTTCTTCATACATTAAACTTAAATTCAGTAAGTAGTTTTACTTATCCAGAGTCTTAACTTATTGAAGTAAAATGAAATTTACATCAACAGTACTGCCATATCACATAAAGTTTTTTTGTTTTGGGGTATTTCTGTAGATTTCATATTAAATTACACATCATTAATCAGTAGAGACATCTTCAATCTATATGTATACCGAATTTGGTAAGCACAGGTACTAAAATTATTGCTCAAAAAATTATTACACTCACAATCGTTATTGTTTCGCCTCTCCTGTAAAATTAACAATTATAGGGTTATGGCACTATTGAAACAGGGGTGCGATATATATATATATATACGTAAAACAAAAGAAAATATTTTGGTTCAATTTCTTGTTATATATATGGTGATAATAAATTACCGAAAGCTCAGAACAAACTAAAAAGAGTTCACTTATTCACATTGCCGCATCCCCCACAATAATAGTTAGACCTAACTAGTATCGGCAACGAACTATTTCCTATATATATATATATATATATATATATATATATCTATATATATAAACTACTAAAATTGTTAAAAATGACAAAATCATATATTTATATTCATTTTTGGTTTGTTTTAACAAGAAATTGAACCAAAATATTTTCTTTTGTTTTACGTTTCGCTTTCAGCTGCCGTTATCAAGAATTATTCTGCTCATGAATTTTCTCCCTAACTGGCACCTGAAAAACTCTACTACTAAGTATCAGTTAGAGAAAGCAATTCAAAAACAAAACAATTCTTGATAACAGCAGCGAAAACTCTACCGGAACGTTGAAAATAAAAAATATTTTGGTTAATTTCTGGTACCAAAAAATTAACCAGTAATTAGTCAACTTCACAAAGTAAGGCTAGGAACAATAAATAATCATCCTAGATTCTCTAATTTGAATATTCTCACCACTTCGGCAATTCAAATGATACTCAATAACATTCGATAGAAAAATTATTATTAATTTATACTTATTTCTAAGTAGAATCGATTCATACAACTTTATCTATTTGTCGGAATGAGTGATAACTGATAAAAGGATTCACACCTCAAGCCACCATACGCAAACAGTTCGTAAATCAAGATACAAAGGCAAAGCGGTTCCTGACTAATCTGCAGCTCCACACAAAGAGAAATTGCCACTTTAGTTTTATCAAATTAAAAAAATTGTTTCACGTGCTACATCGTCACACAATGTTGTCATATCAATATTAACAAAGTTTCAGCTTGATCTTCACAGCTTTTAACTACAGGATCGAAATCCCTCTCTTTAAGTATCAATCGTTTTTGCTCATCTCAAAGGAGAGCTTCTTATTTGCGATAGTGACAATAGTTCAATGGAAAATAAGTATCTAGATCTCCATATAGACGATACTCTCAAATACTTATACGGTGTTGTCCAAAAGTATTTTACCAAGTGAATATGCTTAAAACGAAATGGATGATATTTATGAAGCTATTCAGGCAAGTACAACTACGCATAACGTATCTGATATTATATTTTTTGTCAGTCAGTTGTGTCTTGAATTTTTCTGCTTTTCCTTTAGAGATAGCCAAAATAATACCCATATTATAATAAATTGTTACAGATCACTTTCAGGAAATGCGAATATACTTTTGTCCTCCATCTTGATAAACTATTAAACTCCATAAATATACAATGTGTCAATTTCAACCCAACTTACAATGGACTATATCTCGTGAATTGAAAAAGATTTCAAAAATATCTCAAAATCCACGGTAGAGAAGAAGAACTAAAATAACATTAGACAGGAATATTGTAGATTATGTTGAATGGATGAAGAAATCTCCATTTACATACCCGCGGAATGCACAGCAATTCTGAGTGAATTTCACCCCAATTTACATACATACAACATTAGAGATAATGTACTCCCATCAACTCCCTATGCCCCACCTATCCCACCTACAAAAATTTAAAAGACAGCTCCCTTCTACTCGCGATATGTCTCTAGAAAGCCAGTAAAAAAGTCTATCAAACGATATGTAATCATCATATAGGATTTAAATAATTAATCAAAAAAATTATTGTTGAAACAAAATGGAATAGTGTAACATCGAACATCAAAAATGTCAGTTCATCGAATCAATTGTTGAAAATGGTCTCCATTTGTAAACGATAGTATAACCTGTCTTCAAACTCTATACTCGTACTAACGTTGGAAAATGTTGCTTTAGTAATATCACGTCAGGATTGAGTAATTATTTGTCGTGAATTATTAATTGAGGTCGGTTGACTTTTATAAACAACTAATTGAAGGTAACCCCATAGAAAAAATATGTTAGTCTGGTGACTCAGGAACCAAGTAATGGGACCTATTTTTCCAATCCATTCATTTGAATAATTATTGTCCAACCCATCTTTAATTGCTACTACATAATGGGGAGGTGCTTAGTCTAGCTGGAAGTGCAGAAATTTTTATCTAAAGCTAGATTATCATCATCGTCCTGTTGGTTCAGTTTTTCAGGATACTTAGTGTGATTTTCCCTTAAATGATGTGGATTTGCATAACTCCAATTGCGACAGTTTCGTTTATTCACATACCCATTTCAAAAATGACACTGATTGCAAAACAAAAAATATTTTTCAAAAGTTTAGGTTCGTCATTAATTATTTCAGTCATAATTTCATTAATTTGATTTCTTCGACCAATGCATGGAGAGTTTGCATTTTATGGGGGTGAAACTCATGAAGCTTCAAAACTTCCCATACTGAGTCATGTAACAGTTCTGTCATTGCAGAGACTCACGAGCTGGTACAGGAGAATCTATTCCAAATCATCCAAGGACTTCAATCTGAGTTGCTTCGTCGAGCGCTCTTGGAGCATTTCTTTTTTTTATTTGCCATATTACCTGTTTCAGTTAAATTTTTAACTAAATCCCGGATATACCCATGATTTACAAGTTTGTCAGGATGTCTTATCTAATCATGGTAGCTGTCTGTAAATAACTTTCGTTCTGGGAGCCATAATCGTGATCAGTGTAGTTTAATAACAACCAAACGTACAAATGATGAACATATTACTTATGACAATAATGATAATAGTAAATTTCATTCATACTCAAAGAAATTGGCCACCGTCATATTCATACGGTAAAAACAATTAAACAAATTAAAAAATAGTTACGATAAAATATTGAACACCTGATAGCAAACTAGTCCTCCAAGTCCTCAGTTGTACTATAAAATGCATTTTCAGATAAATATTGCTTTAGTTGGTTTTTTAATGTTCTGATAGATAGATTCTTATATTTTTTGGGTAACTTATTAACTTATTATAACAAGGAGATCTTTCAAATTTTGACAATTTATGTTTAGCAATAGATAGTGTATTTGCATTTCTGGTCGTATAATCGTGATAGTCACTATTCAGTTTAAAATTGTACAGGTGCATCTGAACATATATAAGTGTAACTGTGAAAATAAATAGACGACAAGATGAGGATTTTGTTATCTATCAATGTTTGTTTGCATGAACTCTGAAAGGGTGAGTTAAATATTTGTCGTATTATACGCTTCTGATGTATGAACACCTTATTAGGACTAGAAGCATTTCCCCATAAGATGACGTTAAACGAAAGATGACAATAGGCCAAAGAATAATATACACTTAGTAAGGATCTCAAATAAATGTTTTCTTTAGTTGAAATAATGCATAGTAAGCAGAGTTAAGCGTTTCACAAACAATATCTGAATGGACTTCCCAATTCATGAATTGATCTATATGTAGACCTGAAAATTTGTTAGTGTTGGAAGGGGTGATGTTTGCAATCTCCACTGCAGGAGTATTTCGTTTACATCTGAAATGTAATAATTCGAACGATAAAGTATGGATCTTCATCAAGTAAAAGCCTCATCTATTCAATTTTTGAATTAATACGGTTTTGTACAAATTCAATGTCCAGAGTTTCTAGTACACCAACTTTTAAATAACTCAATTATGAGACAAATCTTTATGCTACTTTCATCAGCAGTTACTGCCGAAACCACCACTGAGGAATCATCTGCATATAAAAATACAGATCCATTCTGTACACATTCTGGTAAGTCATTGATGAAAATAATAAAAAGTAATCCCTGCACTGATCCCTGAAGAATACCCACATTACTGTCATATGCATCTGTTCGTTCATTTTCAAGTTGAACAAAGAATGTTCTATCACTCAGATAGGACTCAAGCAAATTCAGTATGTGTCCTCTTATACCAATGCCATAAAATTCATTCGAAATAAAGTTAAGATTAGGACTATTAAAAGCCTTTAAATTACTGAATACAGTTTCCATAAAACCGAAAGACGCATCCTTTGTAGACCTTCCTGAACGAAAACCATTCTACTACAAACTGATCATAATATGCACGTTCAAAAACTTTTGAAATAACATTTGGAATAGTAATGGGTCTATAGTTTTCTACACAGGCTGGGTTTAATATCTTATGGATAGGAACTACTTTGCCTAGCTTAAGAATCTGAGGAAAAAAGCCAATATCAAATGCCAGATTGAGTAGAAATGACAGTGGTTCGGCAATAACATCTTTAACAAATTTGTTATGTTAACTCCATCAATTCCAACTGACTTATTATTTTTATTCTTAAGACTTAAAATAATATTTGATACATCCATGGCAGAGACAGCGATATATGCAAAACTATTAACTTACTTTTTATTCGATGGTGTACAGTTCACACTTTCAAGGACTCTACTACTTAAATCAATATTTCTTCTGTTAAAATAGTCAGCAAATAACTTAGCAATGTCGTTTATATCCGTCACTTTTTGGTTAATGTTTACTAATAATTGTATGTATATTACTTAGTTTTGGTTTCGTTCCTAATGTAGCATTGACAATGTTCCAAATAGCTTTTGGCTTGTTATCACTATTCGAGATATATGACTGATTATGAACCTTCTTTTTGTGGTTAATAACATAATTATTAAGGTCATTCGAATTTTTTGCTAGGGTGAAAAACTTATTAAGTTGAATTTCTGTCATGCACTTCATTCAATTTAGGTGAGTCTCGAAATAACCTTTTATTTGAAAGAAATGCAAAAGAGAAAACGTTTATTTTCAAAAACCGCAAGGCAAACCAAATTTTTGTTCAAAATACAATAAATTATCACTTTTATCCCTTAAATAGGGATTATACTTGCACCTTTTTTGGAGCTTTCTAATGTGAACTATCGTCACACATTTTATTGTTATTGTTGCTTTCAAATTAAATGTTTTGCTGTATTGTTACACTTTTGCTCGATCATGGTTTGATCTGAATTGATCGAAAAATAACAAAACGATAATTGCCAGCTTACATATTATCATAATTTAGGGCGTGTCTGCTTATTCAGCAATTGTTACTCATTTCGACAACCAGATTATAACTAGGTTGCTTTGTCGATATATTTTATACATATTACTAAACACATTAATGTATGTATACTGGGGTGACATTTACTGAGACTTAAAATATTTATTGTGCCCCCTTTCTCCTACTCAATTAGTCCAATTTTTTTTTCGAAAAAATGTTAGGATATTTGGAGGCTTCAGTTCATTTGAGGGTCCCTCTTCTATCCAGTAGTATTCTAGGTATTGTGGCCGAGGATTTTGTATTGCTATGCACTCCGCAAGTATGTGAATGAAGGTTTCTTCTTTCATTCAACAAAGTGCTTCAATGGCTGCTCGAGTATTGGACATAATGATAATCTTTTGCCTTCTTTATCTTTTATCAATATTGAACTGGGAGCATTTTCCTACGGCGTGAATGTATGCTTTGAAGGATGGTGGTTTTCCCCAAGCTTTCGGTGTGTTTTATTCCTGGCACGTAAACTTTCATCCCATAGGTACCCTTGTATTCAAGATGGTGTGGGAATGCCTAGGCAAACTAAATGGACTAGGCGAGAACAATATAGTCACCTTACTGTGGATTCCAGGATACACAGGGATAGAAGGAAATGAAATAGCAGATGAACTAGCAGAGAAGGGGACTGGATCACCCTTTTGGGGGCCGGAACCCATTTGCGGTATCAGCTCCAATGTAATATTGGAAGAAATAGGCAAAGCCGAAGAAAAGAGAAGATCTGACCATTGGAAAGATCTAGTAGCACTTAAGCAATCAAAGACTCTTCTGGGTGATTACAACCTGTTGAGATCAAATGAATGCATAAGTCACAGTAAAACTGCATCACAGGCATCCTTACGGGACATTGTCGCCTGAATGGGCACCTGATAAAGCTCAAAATAGTGGAGGAAAAAGAATGTAGATTCTGTGGCATGGAAGAAGAAACCCATCCACATACTTGCGAACTGCACAGCAATTCAGAATCCTAGGGCACAACACCTTGGAGACTACTGGATATAAGAGGGACATTCACCTAAGTTAAAGCCTGCAGTTATCCTAAAATTCCTCCGGTAAATAGGACTAAAGGAGCTACTAGTCTCTGAGACTTTCCTCAGGAGCTAAGTAGAAGTAAGGGGGCACAATAGATCTTTTAGGTCTCAGTGAATGTCACCCCAATTTACATTCATATATACCCTTGTATTGCTCTTGGACTGTCCAGCTAAGCACATAAAAAAATAACTATTGCAGCATACATAAAGTTAATAACAAATAATTTACACAACCAGTATAAGCAAACTCTAGCCTAAATAATTAACTATACTCTAACACCCTGTCTAATTGTTACTTGTACCACTGGAAGGCATAGGTGGGGCATGTGGGAGTGCATTATTTATCTCTTATCCCGTCCTTTTGGGATTTTTTGGACATCTCTGTCCGTTCAGGAGAAACAGTTCATTGTCATTTTTTTTATTGTCACACCGTTTTATGAACCTAACGTATATTTCATAGTATGTGGCAATTCCAATATTTATACTAGAACTATGAATATGGGTTATACGAAATTAATAAATACACTATGTTTATATTAGTAATAATCTTGTAAAATGGCCGACTAAGGTTAGTGGCCAGATTGGCAGGGTTAATCTTCACGTATTTATGAAGGTTAATAATGATCAGCACTGAACCGCACTTTTGCTAAAAAAGGGAACTGAAACTATACGAATATCTGATGTACGCAGCCCCACTGTGTGTAAAAGTGTGCCCAGATCAATACTAAAAAAATATATAAAATGCAAAGTGTGTGTGGGAAACGAAACGAAAATGTTGGAAGAAATAAACAACGCCGAAAAAAAGAGAACATCCGACTATCGGATAGATCTAGTAGAGCTGAGGCGATTAAATATACTTCTGGGAAACTACAACCAGATGAGAACAAGTGAATGCCTGAGCCAGATTAAGACTGCCATAAGAGTTTTGACAAGTATCGTGACAGGGTTCTGCCAGCGATAAGAATGTAGATTTTGTGGAATGGAAAAATTAACATCCATTCACATACTTGCAGAATGCATAGCATTTCGGTATTCTAGGGCATGAAAAATAGGAGACTGTTTAAAAATTGTAATAATCGTAAAATTCCTCCAGGAAGTGAACTACTAGTCTCTGGGACTTTCCTTATAAACTGTTTTGCTAAGAATAGAGAGGTGTCGGTAAATCTCACCCCAATATACATATATATTGAGGACTCGTCTCAAATATTTGGCAATTTAAACACAAATCATGCATTTAGTACTTTCATGAATATTTTTATTTATCATTCCAATGGTCATTTCCCTTTACGGAGAAAACAAATTGAACGGGCTGAAAAAAAGTAGATTAATACAGATCCTCTGTAATCCAGTGAAAAATTTATGTATGCCTAATGAAGGGTATACTCTCAACTAAGAGAATTTTATAAACAATACAAAAAAGAACATACAAAACTCTTGCAATCCACCAGGAAGAAGCGTTAATAAAATTTAATTTCAACTTCAGAAAATCCCACATTAACACATGGAAACTTGTTGCCGATTTTACTGAAAATAGTGGTAGAGTACAGAGTGTCACAGTGTTGAATGATTTAAAGTATACTGTTGAGTTGAACATTACACAGTATACTTTTCTTTTGTACCTTCACAATTAAAATCGATTATATGAACTTTTAACAATTCTGTCATTTATAATGTCTCCTCCAACATATTTAGTCAATCTTTCCTTTTCAAAAAGTGTTTTACCGATTACATTAGCTACGCCGATATAAAGAAAAGGTGACCAGATCAGTACTTCCAATTATAAACCAATTACTGTCCCTTCAATGTTTTCAAAAAGATGTGAGTACAGTAGTCTATCTAAAGAATACAATACCGATTTATAGCGTCATACTTTTATTGAGAGCAGCTAGCATTTATTAATTTTATAGATGCTTAACAAATGTATTAGATGCAGGCGAGTGTCTTGTAGGTTTATTTTGAAATCTCAGCTGAACATTCGACTTTGTTGTTGTTGTTATTTATATAGCCGTATACAACATTTTGGTACCCCTAATTCAACGGATAATTGCATTGGCAGAGAGTGAATCAAGTTATGTGTTCCTACAATAATATTGGTGCTCCGCTAGGGTCTGTTTAAGGACGGATCTTAAATATAAAAAACATCTACTTAATCCATATATGTAACGAATAGTTCTTTTTTGTAATTTGGAAATAGATTCGAAAAGGTACAGATTTATTGGCAAAACAGGCAGAGGATTTTTTGCTGAAATCTCTACATGTATAGACCATTTAGGAGCACCGTCAATTTGGGGACCAAGAAACTTTGATTATCTTATTAAGTTATTGTTTAGTTTAAGAGGTCGCAAAGCTCCTCTTTAAATTTTCCGAAATTTTACCATATGTCTATACCATTTGTGTTCTACATAAGAGGTAAGATTCAAACCATTTTGAAGGAATACCATGGATGATATTAAATTGTAGTTTTTTTTATCAAAATTTGATGATCAACACAATCACAAAATACTGAATCCGAAAAAAATGTATCAATTGGGGAATATACTTCATTAAATACACTAGTACATTTATTAGGTAAGCCATATTACTGAAATATCACGATTTTTTGTTTGAAAAGTAAGGGCAATAGACAATTTCTCATTAGTCTTTCGATTATCTTCAATAAGATTGGTAATAATGCAATAGGTCGATGGTTACTAGTATTATTTTTTGCCACCTTTGAACAGTGGAAAAATTATAGCTGTTTTCATTTTCAAAGGATTCATTGATCAGAGAAGATGAAACGTTAATCACCACATCAGAAATATTTGAAAATATTTTAGTAGATAAGTAGTAGTTTGCACTTGTTCAAATTTATCTACTGGTCTCAAGAAGAAACTATCAGTGATTCTTTCAGAAGGAAATAGAAAATAAAGTATGAATAATAAATAACCTGTAAACATTACTACATTGATGATACATTTCAATAAAATATTGGAAATATTTTCACCTGAACGTTGTTTTTACTCCACGGGAGAATTTTCAAACTTGTTAATGTTCTATAAATTATCACTTGTTTGTAGTTCTAATCATAATAATTATATCAGGTATTGTTCAGTTATAACTCAAATCTCAATTTAAAACTAGGATAGGGATAAATTTTTCATTGTTCTGACCAATTTTACACTTACAGACATTTTTTGTGTTATATCTTGTAATCTAAATAAACAATTTTTTTACTGGATAAATACTTTACTCATTTTTCCCCGATAAGACCTTCTCAATTTTGCTTGATTATCTACTTATCGCCTAGGTAACATTAAGGTAAGTATATAACACCGTTTTCCTTCGTACAAATTGTTGACAATTCAAACAAAATCATTAAGTACAAGACCAATTTATCTCACTGTATCAAGTTATTCCTAGGTCGAAATACTCTTAAGGGTATTCGTTACGGAATTCTCTTATGGAGAATTCAATATAAATGTGCGTTCAAATATCTCGAACTTGAGCAGTGCTATCAACAAAGTTGTTAATAATTTAAAGTCTTAAGAGTCTACTTAATGTATTGTACGTATCATATTTTGGGAAAAAATTTTATCTAACTTAAATTTAAATTTAAAAGTTTCGAAAAAACTTATCTTTTTAGTTTACCAGGATCTATAGATAAATATGTACTTTTGTAGCGAACGATTTAAAGATAAAGTAAAATAAATAATAAAGTGCGAAATCAGAACTCGATTCGAATAAAAATGACGAAGTTATATGATCGATTTAATTCTGAATTAAAAATATTCCTGCAGTTTATAATTCACAACCTCTTGAAATAAGTTACCGCAAGCTTATATTTATGACCATGACTACAGAGTGATAAAAAAGGGTCCTCTTGTGTAGTCCTGCTTCAAAAGAAAACAACTCTACTGTTGTAAATAATTTATTTTTATTTTTAAACTTTTTGATATTATAGGTGCAAATACTTCATTGTTTAAACCGTTCGGATGTACACACATGATTTATTATATAGGGAACAGATTATTCTTAGCTAGGTACTAAAAATCAAGAATGTATTTACAAAAAAGTTATTCTTTTAGTGTCTCTGAAACACATTACATTTACAAATAGGTGACCTATCTACAGGTAAGAAAATATTTTGAAGTACAATGGCCAACGGTGTCAAACTAAGATCACTTATATGCGGGTAGCCATAATATTAAAAATGATTCAGACCTCACTGTCAGAAATAATGTTGGTTTTCTCTTTTTGGAAAGCAAGGGGTGAATCATAAGCAAACAGGTAAAATAAATATCCGAAATTTGACAATAGTATTATGCTAAGTGACAATTTGTGAAGTCAGTGGGGGACAAGGTAGAAGTGACCGCAAAATTCGGGAGAATTGAAAATGGTTTCTTACCGGGTTTTCCAAAATATCACGTTTTTTAAGAAATTTAATAATCTTTGACCAGTAAAAATTATTCCTAAGCTGCTTTCTAAATGATTTGAATTAAGAGTTGACCTGGAAATAATTGAAACAATATTTCTATTATCTGTATTTTCTCTTCTGTTATTTTATGATTGTTCCTTTTATCTTGTCTTATTTGATCAACATGATGAATGCAGGTTAATCTACACTCAGTTATTATCAAATACGTTGTTTGTCCCAATATTTTAGTGACTTTGCCATACCACTATTTATTTTTACTATTCCGACAATTTCTCACATCAACTGCCGAACCTTCATACGAAGTAATTTCCTCCTTACATTTTTAAAGTCATTTTCTGAATAATTTTGTTGATCAAATACTGATTTTTGTATTTATATAATGTTGCTGTGCATCCGCTTCTATTTGCTATTCTTTTATTTAGAAATCACTGTCCCTAGCAGATTTCTCTTTGATGGATGATTCTGTTGATAAAGCAATTGTAAGCAACTTTGTCACATTTTTAAACTTATTCAAATAATAATCCCATAATATTTTCATCATTGATTCCAATAACAAAAATATCTCTGATAATTAACGGTAGGTAACTTGTCTCCAAAACCGCAGTTTTTTCTTCTCGCTTCCCATTAGAAATAATTTCATTACAGCTTCTTTTCGCTTAGTAAAATTTAAGCCTTTCCAAAAAATAAGATTCAGCTGGGGAGAAATGAGTAGCTATTAGTAGTTATCAGTTCATCGGAAGTTTTATCTTCCGTCAATTTTGGCACAAGCAAATCTCTTATAAAAAGCACTCCTCGGAAAAAGTATTTATTAGTATGATGTTTTTAAGTTTTTCTATAATATCATTGGCAATCAAAATTTTTTTATTATTTCTTTAAATACCATAAAGCTGGAGTTATTTGGATCAAGTATGTAACGTACCTATATGGGTACCAGCTGAACTTGGTGTTGAGATTATCTTTGACAAATGCCTGTGATTATTCAGCAATATTCTGAATTATTCTATTGTATTTGGAATTATGACCCAATTATCACATTTTCTTCCACGTAGGTCGTAATCTCCGTGGCCAATGTTATACCATGTAATCTTATGCAAATTGTAAATTCACTTTCCCCACATGTTGCACATTATACTTTTTCTACAACTGCACAAATTTAAAGAATACAAGTAAAGTAACTTAATATTTATATGTATGGTTAGTAAAACAAAAATAACACTAAAGTATCCCATCTCTATACTGTTAAATAATTTAATTTAAAATTATAGTTGATGGTGAAATTTGTACAATTTTGTATGGTCAAATCCGGAACGTAATTTCTTTTCACTAAATTCTCCGTTATATTAATTAATCTGACAGTTTTGTGACAACTAAGTAGGTATTTAAAGATGACAGAAGCTTACTAAGTTTTTGTCCATTTTATTTGATTCTCCATATAAATGTATGTGGCGTGGGCAAAGTGGCAATATTTGGTTTTGAAATTAAGTAAGGTATGAGAAATATGTCACTTTTCATAGCAGTTGTAGAAAAAGTATAATTATTAACCTATATACTAAATCGTGACTAATACCAGATTGTACCTACAATGTAATTCATAATAATTCAACTGAAAGACCAATTTGTCGGTGCCCCACAAGAAATACAGTTTTTGGTGTTCATTAAACAGTTCCCACCTCTATTACAGTAATCCATAAAGTTTTCCCCTTTCATCGGCAATAGCCTCACCCCGTTCAGGAACGGTCCTGTGCAGAGGCAATTATATTCGAATATTATTCGCATACCAACTTGCTGGTCGATGTTGTATTATATAGATGGAAACTTGTATAAATTTTATTTACTCTTTTCCTACCGTATTCTGTATTTTAAATAAAAACAAACCTCCATAGTATTTGTTTTTATTTCACTCGCATTTTATTTCCATATTATTGATTTTATAATACATCGTATAATATCGAGCATTGTTATCTGCGGTTTTTGTTTGTTTTTGAGGATAAGCGCTTGTACGAATAAATACTAATTAGATATTCCAAAGCTACTCCTTTTTATATGTATTCGCAGGCAGTTTACTATAGTAGAGTCGGGATATTTTGGCATAATAAGCAATAAAATAGGCAAACCAATCAGAATTAAGAAGTGCGATCTGTAAATCACATGCTATGTAAAAGTAAAATCAGAAGGAAAAACAACTGTTTCTTACGGCTTGTAAAAATCGTAAATCCTTTCTAGGTAGGGTTTTATTCGGTGAAGAAGATGTGCAATCAGGACCGTATTAATTATTTTAGAAACGCGACCGCGTTCAAAGCTTTATCCAGTCCTGAGTGAATTTTAACTCACAATTGTCTTAATTTTAACGGCAACAAATACGAATAAAGGCATCGTCCTACCATCCTTGTCTCGAAACCATTTTAGACATTTTCGATCCCCTTTAACTTCATTTTCGAAGGAACTAGAAGCATTAGTATTCAGTGACCAAAAGAGCATAATATAACTAGGTATATTCGAAAGTATTGTATTCATTTGGGTAAGGGGGCATTAAAATATACAAGGAAACGAAATTGTGGACTTGGTGTTCGAAAACGCACTTTTCTCCCCGAGAAAATCGATATTACCGATTTGTTTGCCCTCTCATTCTAAGGAACCAAGTTTCGTAATTCATCTTCTCCCTCTCATCTTGTACAAGGTGCAACGACGCGAACAGACCGACATCACCCCATTTCTAACCCTCTAAGCGTGCCACGCACCAGTCTCTCATCAGAACCCCAACTGCAAGCGTCGGCTCCTTCCCAAAAATCGCTCTACACGTAACCCATGCCGGTTTGGTACAAAGTAAGTTACCGCAATAGTTTATCTCAGGTAATTACCAATTGCTCGCAGCATCCCTTTGTAAACGTTAATACTGTTTTATAGATCAGTAAAGGTTTATAGTGAATTTAAAATACAGTGTTTCATTTCGGAAAGTGTCTGGAATGAATGGTTACACAGTTCATTTTCTCTGCACGGTTTGAAGGGAAACAAAGAAGATCCTTCAAATCGAACACTTAGTAACTAAGAGAGTGTGTAGAATAACGACTTTACCAAACTTTATGTTCTTACACCGACTGATCTAAAACATCTAATAGTCGAGATCGAGAGAGAGAGAGAGAGAGAGAGAGAGAGAAAAGAGAGGCGGGTGGAGAGAGAGAGAGAAACACCCTGCTAAACATGAGATACCTGATTCGAGCAGAGGTGGGGCAGACACAAAGTTTATGCTTTGCTGTTTCATCATCTTCTAAACAAAGACGGCTCGTCGGAACTTCCGCCCAACATGATGAAGCAGATGAGAGTGGCCTACTATAGTCCACCACTAATTTTGAGACAATTTTCGAAGGATGAATAAAAGCCTTAGAGTGATCCAATTCCGGTAAATTATGCCAGAAGTCTTAAAGTCTTCTTGCAAGTCCATTTGGCAAGACTCAATGGGATGCAAATGGCAGTTTTTGGTCCGATAAAACCACCTGCAGCGCCTCCCAATGCCATACATACCAGAATGGCCAGGAATCTAGACCAGAGCCACTTATAGACTGGTATCCCATGACATATGTAGGCTTCATTATTTCGAATGGAAGCCGTTTTTACCATCAAGTGAAAACAAGTAGATCTAGGCTTTTCCCCAAGAACCAAACTTGATAATCGACGCTACAGTGGACAGTGAAAATCTTTTTCATCTTTCAATTTGCACGAAACTAGAACAATTAACTTATGGATGCCGTATACTTGGATGCATTCATTGGGTACTACTTTGCGATAAAAAAACATGGCATAAAAATCCAAGTTGTTTAATTTGGCTCTCTTTCAACTTTTGGTATGCCCCCGTAATATGTTATGACAGAAGGACGCTTTAAAGAATAAAAAATTTACAAATAGTAAAAAGACAACTCAAGAAGAAACTGCTATTTAAACAGGTGTTCAAAGTGACCACCGTTAAAATTCAGGCAATAAAAGTTAAAAGAGAGCCAATTTTAAACAACGATTGAATAACAATGGAAGGCTGGTATCAAAGGCAAAATAAAATGATTGAATGGATATTTACCAGACCTTCTAAATGAGGTGTGACTTGATACCTAATGCCATTTGAAAAAATGCAAGGGGTATCTCCAGTAGGGAGGGGGTGAATCTGTCGTTTATGACATTAGCGCCAAAAAGTGTCCCCCTCAAGTTAAAAGTTGACGTGTTTCGGCATGTCTTTCTAATATGTCCATTTTTGAAATATTAACGGTGGGTCCATTTCAAATGAACACAGTGTATATTGTATATATTATCAAAAAACCCAATTACCATAGGTGTAGGGTTGTATATTATATTAGTAGCTAAAATTGGCATCGCGTTACTGTGGCTTAGTTGGGATTATCTTCGCGGCATATTTCTATTATAAAGGGTGATTCATAACTATTGGGACATAGGCTTAGTGCGAATTACTTGGACCAAAATGTGTAGATAGGACCAAATATGTATCAATAAAATACCTATTGCTGTGGAAAAAGATACAGGGCATTGAATTCGAACTTTTTGGCTGAAAATTTCACTGTATTTTCACCAAAATCGTCAAACAGCCATAACTTCAGTCAAGCAATATTATTTTATCTATTTTTTGCTTTTTATTATAGGGGACGCCACGTGAATGATTCCTGATGATGAAATCAACTGGTAATTTTTTTTACGAAGTATTCTGTGATTTTTATTAGAAAATATGACGTAAACATAGTTTCCACGAAATATATGTATATATTGATATGACATTTTTATTTTTGTATTTTATTGTTATGTTTTTGATATTTTATTTAACCCGGAATAATTTCAAATTTTGCAAATTAAATAACTCTACACAGTGTACTCACCTTTTTTTTATGAAAACTCAGCTTCTCAGGGTTTGGATTCATGGGTTTAATGTGTAAGAAATCTAATTACTGTTCTTTTTAATGAGCGCCAAAAGTTCAATATTATGAAAATTAAATTTTTAATAAAGTTTTAACATCTGATATAGATTCAAATACTTTCCTAAATACGGTTCTGTGTTCTCACCCTGAAAGTGCCTCAGTGATGTGTAACAGGTGTTCGAAATAGTTGTACCAAGTAATAAAAAGATACTTCGAAATAATACTTGGGATGAAACAATTTTAAATTTATTTTATGAAAATTAATTTTGTGGACATAAATTAGCAAGATAAACGTTATTTCTTACATCAAATGGGAAAATGGAACTTAACTAAAATGGCCTTTCATTCAACAATCAAACACACAGTGAAAATTACCTCTAATACATGCAATTATGCAACTTTTTATACATTAGTGTACTTACAGTAATATCGTTTTAAATAAGCTAAAACGAAAAGCAAAATGGCTGATACAGTTGTATCTGGATTGGTTAAATATCTAAGTTCTTTTTATATACACTCACAAGTAAGTTTTTTATTTTAAAATGAAGATTATTAAATACCTTTTATCTTCTATTATTGTTGAAAAATGAATAATCACTTCTTTCCTGTTTTAGACCCCTCCGAACCCTTGTGAAGTAATCTCCAAAACGAATTATAGAAAATTCCAATGCAGCCTCTTGATGAAATTTGATATATGGTTTATTTAAATTTATTTACTTACGAAGATCCCTCGATGTTTATTTTCTTCAGGAACCGTGTTACAAGGTTAGTTAAACTTTTTTCACTTTTTATTACATACTAAGATATTTTATCAAATTTACAAATTTGTTTCACTGAACCAAATAACGTGCTTCTTGTAGAAAATTCATTTTCAAAAAGGGACGACGCTTTCTCTATCAACAAGTACCTAACAACCAATTCAATTTTTCTTCCTTAGCAACAACCTGCCTACTATTTCTAACAGTAAATTCTTTGTTTGATTGTCATTGACCAATCAAATTAACTTATAATTGTTCATTAAATAGATTTTATCATATTCTTTGAAAGATTTAATATTTTTTGAAAGAAAGCATCATATGTTATATTTCTAAATGAATTAAGTTTTTATCTTTTAATAATTTTTTTTAAATTTTTTGACATATCCAATTTAGGTTGGTAATTTTCCTGTTCTAGCTGACAATTCTATGTTCAAACCTGTCATACATCAGATGATAAATACTTTCACAAATGTCATAGATCCAATAACTGTATTAAAAGTTTTTCTATTTTAGATTCTACCATAATACGAATAAAGTTTCGTAATGCTTTTGGACAATTTTAATTTCACATGAAGAAATTCAAGATAATACATAGAAACTATAAACATTTTCGTTTAAAGGTGGATCTTATATTTGATACCAGGTGATTTATTTGAGTTTGCTTTATGTAATTGAATTTTAGACTTTATCCATTGTATGTATGTACGAGGTACATTATATAGTTTGAATTGCTTCATTGAGTTTGATTTATTTTAATTTGAATCACTAAAATAGTTTTCCTTTAATATTCTATAATTATTGAAGCTTTTATATTAGAAGTAACTCGTGTCGGTTATGTACAATGTGTAGTATTATGTTTCATATTAATATATATTCGCACAAGGCACAAGAAAATGTTTCCTGTCGTTCTGCAGCCAGAAGGAATGAATTGTTATATCCAGGAAATAGGCAATCAAATCACAAAACTTTTGCAAATCTATTGAGTGAAACAGGGTAATTTCACAATAAAAATCCCGGTGGCCGTCCGAAACAAATCACACCTAATCAAAAAGATGAAATTTTCGTGTAGATGAAAATCCTGCAGCTAACGTTATCTGTTATCAACAAGAGTGAGTCGGTCGTCTATTATTAGAATTATAAAAGAAGTTTCACTCCTATCACTTAACTCCTCTTGGGAATTTGCTTCCAAGAGATCTACCCCGACGCGACGGTTACAGTTTTCCTAACGTATTCCCACAAGCATAATGATGACAGACATATTTTATCAAGAATATCATGTATACTGATAAAGCGACTTCACCAGGCAAGAGATATTTAATTGGCGAAGCAGCCATTGATAAAAAAACCAACTTTCGCATGCTTTTCCTCAATAAAAAAGGGACCAATGATATGATTTTCAACAATCCCTGCTCAATCTTTTGAGGGTTCTTTTCTCATATAATGAGGATTTTCCATATTAACCAGTAGTGGCCATTTTCATCAGAAAACATAACGTCTTCTGATTGGATAATATTGTTATCCAACATTTCCATCATTTTGTAGGAATGCTTTTTGTTTCTTTTACTTTATTTAGATTCAGTGCTGAGGATGCTTGTCCACTCGATGTATGTGGGTTTTCCTGAAAATCAAGCATCTCAAATAATTTGGTATGATCGCTCAGGGCATTGGCAACTGATTTCTGTACTCTACCTACATGTACAAACTCGCGAAACTGTTCCTCTATTTTAGTAACTCTCTCTTGTAATATATAGGCGACAAATCCAGAAATGTCTCATGAAATATGCCAGCAGCTTCTATTTGTGTCAGGTCTAATTTCTGTTAATATAACCATGTTTCTGAATTACAGTTAACGAAATGCAAACTACAACACTGAACAGCACTGTCATGGAATTTTAAATACAAAACAATTTGCTAAAGTATTTTAACCTTCCGATTACCAGGTGGGGTCACTTTCCGACCCCAACGGTGTTTTCATTGCAATATTTCTCTCGATGTCCTTTGGTCTCAGATTTTCTAGCTGGGTTTTTCTCCTTCCTACAGGGTTTTTTTAAGACAGTACTCGTAAAAACGTGATTAATCAACCTAGAAAACAAACTTTGTGGATTGGGAAGATCGACGCTAGACAGAGCATCTGGGGTAAAACGCTGTCGTTGTGTTCTTTATCTCCGAAATCTCAACCAAAAAAACCTATGAAAAAATGTGACAAGTGTTATCAGTTAGTGTGTAACAAAAATGTGTGAAATAATCAATGATGTGCGTGGATAAAACACTATCCAATACACTTATAAATTAAATAAATATTATTAACAATCACATTATAATTATAATTAGAGTTTTATCCACACTTATGAAGCATATAAAGTACCACTTCATCCACTAGTAGAATAATGAAAAACAAAATCTAAAATCAATTAATTTCAATAATTTTTGACGTTGCAGCTTCTCTCAGAGCGAAATGTCAAATCACTTTTTGATGAAATCTGATTCTAAATGAATGTGATAAAACGTTGTATTATATAAGTGTTCTAGTTCTGTTTTATCCACTCAAGAAATTTGATTTGAACTCTCTTGCGTGGATAAAACACTATCTAATACTCTTATACAAAAAATAACTATTACTCATTCTAAGAAGAATACAAATTCATACTATTACTAGAAAATAACTGATATTTCTATTGAATTTAAATCGTCACACAGCACGGAACTGTTATTGGAATCTGTAACCTTTGCTGTGTTGGTTACAAAGTGTGTTGTCAGTATAGCGGGTTATCTATAGGGTCTGTTTAATGATCGAAGAGTCAAACTGTGTAAAATGTACTTCTCGGTGCTATTTTTATAATTCCACTAGTAGAATATTCATTTTTATTCTTATGTTAATTAGTTCCCTAATTTATACTAATAAATCTCAAATTAACTATACAAGGTGTTTAACTGGGTTTGTTTGGTAAATATAGATGTTTATTTGAAGGGGTCATATAATGGTCGTCTGTGCCTTATTTTTGACGTGGTCAACGGATATACAAAACTAATATTGCTATGGTAACTGTTTGTATCTTTTTAATTGCTAACATCTAAACAGAAGACTGTTATAGTTTTTGCTCACTTTCTTATTATCAATACCTTTGTATGTCAATGTCTAAACGGTAAATAAGTTTTGAGTGTGTTGTAGCGAATAACGGTGAACAGATGATTTTTTTTTTGTTTAATTTTTGAAAGAAACATCAAGAGAGAATGGGGAGATACCTTTCAAATGATATATCACAACATTTAAAAAATTGGGGGTTGTAACTATCACTCGATTGGGGTTAAAGGTACACTTTGACGTTGTTTGATGTCAGTTTTTCATTTAAATCTGACGTGCTTCGGGATTTTTATGAATATATACAGTATCCGAAATAATGAATGTATTCCATTTGGCTTTCCCACACTGTATATCGAAAATTGTAAATGTAGTCAGTGATGTAATTTGAAGTAAAATATACCTTGTGTGATGATCATTGCTGTCAAGACAATAATTTAAATTAGAAAAAAATATGCTATTTTCAAATATTCCTTATTTTCCAAATAAAGAAATTTCATTTATCAAATACATATTAAGTGTTTTATAAAAGATTATAATGAATGTAGTTCGCTTGGTTAACTTTCCGTTTAGGTCATTTTTTATTGATCCATATATTCATGTTGTAATAGTTCAGTCACTCAAGCCAAAAAAAAAAGGTTCAGCCTAGGAATGAGCTATAAAAAGCTGTAAACTCTTATAGACCTTCATTTTGGCATTCTAAAGGTTGTCTAAAAAGTCTCCTAAAATCTCAAGTCTGCGTCTATTAAGTTGTTCAAGGTTGAAGGTCACATAAATATGATTTTTTGCGAATATCTCGATTTCTATGGCTCCAATGATGTAAGGTTCATTCCCACTGGCGATAGAGCCGTTCTAGTTATCGTTCGCGCAAGTGCTGTATTTCTTCCGCGTTCCAACTGATTATATAGTATCGTTCTTGAGACGGTAAAAAATCTACCTTCTGAAAGTGGTGATAAAATTGATGTGACCATCCCTAATTCGAGTTTGCGCACTATACAGTACTTGATACGATTCCTGAACGGTTCCTAAATGCCAGTTGGAACAAACCTGTTGACATTCATTGAAAAAATTGTGAAGCATGACATTTGTAGTTAATTTTGTGGCAAACAATTGCTCATGTGCTCAATCGTTTTTTAATTAGAGCGCGGAAATCGCTCAGCGCTCAGCCATACATACTGAAATGCAGGGTCAACCGTTACTTACGGAGAATAAAACTTCATATTAAGTCAATAAATTACTGAAATATCCTCAACCATAAATAATATATTAATTAATACTTCGTATTCAATTACATTTTCTATGTATACAATACAAATAATATAATATAATTTACTAAATTATACTTACCTACTTCGAAGAATGTCTCCAAACAAATGTTAGACTATATCAGGCATGACCTATGTTGTCTAATAGGCCTTTTAACAGGCCACTGTCATCTGAATCATCATATGCTAAGACTTGTACTGTCGGAAGATCTGACTTGTCGTCTTTGTGCCTGCCTGCCCCGCCGCGGCTCGAATCAGGTATCTGATGTTTGGCAAGGTATTTCTCGCCCTCGGACCTGAAATATCATTCACCAAACAAACTTATCGGCTTTGTTGAGAAGCTGAATTTGTTTGGTGAAATCTGAATAGGTATAGACTCTTGCGAGTCGCAGTGGAGGTCCTTATAGACCCACTCACCACAAACCTAACCCTAACATACCTACTTTGGGTAATTAAAAACTCATCAAGAGAAATACTTATTGCATCTTAATTTTATGTTAATGCTCCCAGTACAAATTGATGTAGGTTTCAAATAGGTATGCAAACAAAAATGGGTGAATATATTTCAATACTATCTTTTTGTAAAGGGGCTTCTTAACGGGCCATATTATGTTTCATGAAACAGAGTGGCCAGTAGCATTGTCAGCAATAAAGGCCAGATTATGCAATATAGGATAACATTTTTAGAATCTCCCAGCCATATAACCGCATATGTTTGGTATTGCCGCCAGCATTCACATACATTGTAAACAAGTGCCGAACGAAAATATTCTGGAATATTGGTTTGTTTTGTATTGTTGTTGTGAAAATTTCAGAGGTTAAATGTATACTTAATCTAATGAAAGTATTATTGACTTGAAGTAGCTTTATACCCTGAGTTGTGAAATGTAGAAAGAGAAATTTAAGAAGATAAAAATGCTAAAGAGATGGATGTTCTGCTATCGCCGAAAAATTTGGTATATCAAGTGTTACACAAATTCCTATAACTTTTCTTTTGAAACAATATAGGTGAGCTGTTGCGACGCGAATTATTTCTTGCTCGATTCATGTAGCAAGTCTACGGAATAAATTACTTTTTACAATGGACCATACTATTGCAGACCATATTGTTTTCTGTGGCCCACGCTGTATATTGCCGAGCCACAAGCTGCATTTGAAATATTATCATGACGACTGCACTAAGTTGCCAATATTAGGTTTGTTCCAACTGGCATTTAGAAACCGTTCTGGAATCGTATCGAGTAATGTATAGTGCGCAAACTCGAGTTAGGGATGGACACATCAAATTTATCACCCCTTCCAAAGAACGTTACTATAATCAGTTGGAACGCGGAAAAAATATAGCACTTGCGTGAACGATACCTAGAACGGTTCTATCGCCAGTTGGAACGAACCTCTCGCAGCCACATATTGCAGTGAAAAAATCGCCCATTTAGAAGCCTATGAATATCTGTATATTTTCTACAATTGAAATGAAGTGGACATTCAGAAATGAAGTATATATTCACAAAACCTATAATAATTGAATAAACTTTAGTTTTCATTTTCTTCTTTCTCTTCTTCTTCGTCGTCTTCTTCCGGACACTCGAAAAACTCTATTTCATCATTATAATCTTTGCTTTCTCGAGTAGTAGTTTCCAGGCCCTAGAATTTTGCATTGCATTGCAACCCTGATTTTCTGCACTCGAAGCGAGCGCCACAACCATTCTGTGAGCTACAAAATATTGAATTCTGGAGCTAGTAGTAATATTGTCATTTTTTCCCTAAAATCTACTTTGAATACATAAATCAAAAAATAAGGTATACATTCAGATTATTATCAGATCCCTTAAAAAAAGAGGGATTAACATCACCACATGCAAATGGATAGGATCCATGCTTGAGCATAGGAAAATAACAGCACATATGCATGATAAAACATACACCGTTAGGACAACTAAAGGATGTCCTCAAGGTGGAGTACTTTCACCACTTTTGTGAAACCTAGTTGTGGATGACTTGATCTGTAGGCTGAATAATCAAGGCATACGGACGCAGGGCTTTGCGGACGACATAGTGATTGTCACCAATGGGAAATTCCCAGAGGTGGTTATGAATGTCCTACAGGAAGCACTGCGAATTTTGGAGGAATGGTGCCTTAAAGAGGAACTTTCAGCGAATCCAAAAAAAAACCAAACTAGTTGCTCTTACGAATAGGTAAAGCACTGAATTGGAAGGCACACCTGGAAAAAATTACTACCAGGGCTACTAGGCTTTTCTGGCAATGCAGAAGAGTTATGGGCAAAACCTGGGGAATACGACCAGAGGTGGTTCACTGGCTCTACATAACTGAGATAAGGCCAACGATCTCCTATGGAACAATAGTCTGGTGGAGGAGGGCAGAAGTGTCCTTTGCAGTTAATATATTAACTGCAATCCAAAGACAAGCCCTTCTTGGTATTACCGGGGCAATGAACAGCACGGGGACGGCATCAATGGACGCCCTCATTGGACCTTCTCCTCTAGAACTTTTTATAAGGGTGGATGGCAATTCTTAGGATGAAATCGGGAGACTTATGGTCCCCGAACAATGTTCGAGAAGAACCCACTGATACAACTGGGACATTACTAGAGGAACCCATATTTCATATGAGTTTTGATAGCATGACACCAGAGAATATATTCACTGAGCGAGTGAATATCATCATCCCTTCTAGGGAACAGGTGATGCACCCAGGTAATTCTGGAGAAATAATCTGGTTCACCGATGGGTCCAAAACAAACTATGGCACTGGGGCTGGTATAAAAGGACCTAGAAAGAGAATGTCCTCTAGCCTTGGTCGACATACCACTGTGTTTCAAGCAGAGACGATTGCCGATATTGCCTGGAATTATGAAAACATCAGAAGAGGACAAAAAATTAGAATATTCACTGATAGCCAGGCTCTGCTTAAGGCTATCAGTAATCCAACAACTAGATCTAGACTGGTGAAAAACTGCAAGAAATCCCTCAACATGCTGGCAAGAGACAACAAAGTGTCTCTAATATGGGTACCGGCACATGAGGGGATTGCAGGTAATGAAATGGCGGACCAGTTAGCTAAAGAAGGCTCTAAAGAAGACTTCATAGGTCCGGAACCGTTTTGTGGAATAACAAAAGATTGCATAAGAGGGAAAATCGGGAGCTGGCTAGATAGGGAACACCGATTCAAATGGAGGGTGACACAAGGGCACCTTCATACAAAGAGTTTACTGAACAAGGTAGACAAGGAACTCTCAACCAGGCTACTGAAACTGGGTAAGAGACATTTAAAGATAGTTACCGACCTGGTGACTGGACACTGCATCTTGAGGAAACCTCTGTACAAAATGGGCAAAGTTAGTGAACCTATGTGCAGAAAATGTGAACTTGATGATCAAACACCTACTCACATACTCTGCTTCTGCGAGAACTTACAATAACTTAGTCGGAAGCACTTTCGAGATGGAATAATACAACCATTACAACTACTAAAAATTCCTCCAGTCAAACTAGTGGCCTTTATGGAAGACACGAAGCTTCTGGAATGGAAGTAGATAACATGGGAAATGGTACAAAAATTCAGTTCAAGTGCCTGGGCTGATAAGCACAACCAAAATATATGAATAAATGAAAGGTATACAATAAGTATTCCACATAATGAGTTTTTAATTACACAAAGTATGTAATGATACAAATGATGAATGCATAATTGAAGATATTTAAATGATTTATTTTTTTTTACGAAGTATAACTCACCGGGACTCAAGGTACGATGCTTTGCAGTATGTATAGGAGCGCAGCGCGTTCTCCGCATTCAATCTAAAAATCAGTTGAGCACGTGTTTGCAACAAAGTTTAAAGCATAGACACCTATGCCATAGACACCTAAATAATTGCAAAAAAACATTTTTGTAACCTTTGTCCTTGAATAACTTAAGTCGCAGAAACGGAATTTCATGAGACAACTTTTAAATGCCGAAATGGAAGTCTATACATGCTCACAGCTTATTATCTCTCATTCCGAGCCGAAACCCTAATATGATTGGACTATAGATAATCATTCGAAAAGACCTTTTTTTCAACATCATATTGAAATTACTTTTGTAGTGAATTGAATGTGAAAAGTTAACACGATATATAGTGGTTTGCACCAGTCATAATTAAAGTGGTAGTTAATGTTAACTACTAGTTATATACAAATTGTATTTGCACAGACACTTCAATTCATAATTAAAGTTCTAACTAATAATTAAATTTAATCCGCCAGTGAAGTGTGGATTAAAGGGTTTCCTAACCTAACTATTTTTTGTGTTTGTTGTGATTAGTTGATGAGTGATCATAAGTGAGAGTTTGTTTTGAGAATTAAAAATGAATGCTGCAATAGAATTGGTAAATTTGGTTAATGATATGGAGATGATAGATGACGATGATTTAGATGCATTAGAATTAATAGAATTCGGACTTCCCAGACAGATATATGAAAGAGCGGATTACTTTAATCAAATGGACAATTCTACTAGTCGGAAAAGGTTTCGACTTTCAAAAGATGCAGTTCACCAACTTTTAGTGAGAATAGAAGATAGGTTGGAGTTTCCATATAATTTGTAAGGAAATTAAAAACATAAGTAACATAACGATTCTTACAATCTTACTTAACTTTTTTTCAGAAATAATAATTGTGTTTCCCCAATGAATCAAATACTCGCAACTCTTCGTCTTTATTCTACAGGTGGACATTTGGATGCAGTGGCAGATTTTGCTGGAATGCACTTGTCCACTGTATCAAGAATTGTTGTAAGAGTATCAGAAGCCATAGCAAATCTGAAGCCGATTTATATAAAAATGCCAAGTGATTTTGACGAGATCAGAAAAACTCAACAAGATTTTTTTGATGTGGGAGCATTTCCTAGGGTAGTAGGAGCAATAGATGGCTCACATTTTAAAATTATATCCCCAGGTTCGTAAAAATTGTTTTTTAATTAATGAAAAAAATTAGCTTGCTATGTATAGTGTGTATTATTATTAAATTTAAGGTATTTTAGAATAAAATTTAATTTTCAAAGGTACCAACTTATTTCACATATTTTAGGAGGCCCTGATCCAGAAATTTTTAGAAATCGGAAAGGATATTTTTCAGTAAATGGACAGTTTATGTGTGAGGCAAATTTAAAAATTTTGAGTGTGGTAGCTAGGTGGCCTGGAAGTTGTCATGACTCGACTATCCTTAATAACAGTCGCCTAAAACGACAATTTGAAAATGGTGGATACCCTGGAAGTTTACTGCATTTTTTTTATCCCTAGAAACTTTAGATTAGCCAGTTTATTGGTCAATACATAATAATTTTTGTGTCTTTCAGGAGATAATGGGTATGCCAACAGGCTGTATTTGTTAACTCCGTTAACTCCGGCAATAGATGCAGAAAGATTTTACAATGAGCGACACATTAGGACAAGAAATGTAATCGAACGATTATTTGGTGTATTAAAGAGAAGATTTCCAATATTAGCTTATGGATGCAGATTGAAAATAGAGACATTCCTCACACTTACAGTTGCAACCTCGGTGCTTCACAATATTGCACTTTCAATGGGGGATGAAGAACCTCCACCTTTACCAGGTGAATCAAATGAGCACATTCTTAATGAGCTAATAAGATATGGTTATATTCCCAACGTTGAAGTTGAAGGAGAAATAGCTGTAGCTACAAGAACAGCCTTAATAAGAGATTATTTTAGTAATATATAATTTTTAGCCTTAATAAATGATTATTTTAAGTAACATAATTTTTAGTTTAATTTCAATTTATATTTAATAGGTTGGAAAACTTCTAGATTAAAACTGGTAGTTGTTTATTATTTTTTTAAATGCTGATATATTTGTATCGTAAATTCATGGATTTCCATCACATATCGTAATCTGAAACTTTACAATACTTATATTGCAATTAAATATTAAAATTTCTAACTGTATAATTTTTAATTACGGGATTTCTATTTAGCAGAAAAATAACGAGTTAGTTTCAGTATATAAAAATTTTAATATTACAAAACTAAAAATACATTCTTAAAAAAGATCAAAGCCTTTTTAAAGTGGCTAACTGAGCTTCTTTAATTTTGATGTCCAACTGCATTGTTTTTTTTTGAGCTCATGTTCTTCTTGTTCCCAGAGTTCCCTTATCTGCCTTTGTTTCCTCTCACTTGCCCTTTTTTCTTCCAAATCCTCTTTACATGCAGTTAATATACTTAACTGCATATCGAAAACTGATTTTTCAATATCAGCCACCTCTTCGTACTTTAAAGCGACATTTTCACCTTTTGAAAAACATGAGTTCCTTTTATGTTTCATTTTTCTTAACAAATACTGGCCTTGGTGATAATGGACCATCAACCACTGGTTTTCCTGAAGATGATGGTGTAGAAAGGAAAACTTTTTCTGGTTGTTCCTCCTAAAAAAATAGTATTTCTTTCGTAATGGGGTTTTCGGTAAATTAAATAAACAGTGGTTAGCAAATTAAGAGTTTTATTTAATTCCTGTCTCTGCTTCGTGCTTCTTTCTTTTTATTATTATAAAATCTTTTTATCACTTCTACTGGCCTTGGTGTAGATGTGGAACTATTAAATTCACGTTCAACATTTTTCCACGCTTGCTCCTTACTCTTCCAGGTAACGGGTCTCTCTATTTTCAATAATATCTTTATATTTTTTGATAATGTATAGTAAGTTAATTTTTTCTTCGTTAGTGAAATTAACGGACCTCTGGCGCTTTTCTGTATTCATTTTGGCTAAATACAATCGGCACTTCTTGATAAGACAATAATAATAATTATTAACATGAAAAATTGTCAACAAAACAACAACAGAACTTTCACCAAATTCGTGTATTGACAACTGACGTTATATTTGTAAGTTACAAACAAGGTAGACAACTCTTACTTCCAAAAAGTTCCTAAAATTCACTAAATTCAGTAATACCAACAGGGACACTGAAAAGTTAAGCCATAGTTACTTAACAATCAATATTATTCTAGTGGTGCAAACCATTTCAAATTTAACTATCGATTATCTCTAAGTATTAATTAGTTAACTATAACTTTTAATTATGATTGGTGCAAACCACCAATAAAGTGTAGAAATAGTAAATTTTTTTTATATTGCCTGCATTGAAAATGCAATTTTCAACGCCTGTTGAGCCAACCGAAACTAGTCAGTTTCAGACCGCGACTATTGCCGGCTAGGAATCGATCATTTTCTTCCCCAGGGCAGGAATCGATCATTTTCAGTCCGCACAATCAGGTTGCAGCTATACTTTCGATTCTGTCAGAGTATTTTTTGTTTATTCCAAACCCGTATAATTGTCATTATAATATCTGTCATTTTAACTAGACTGACAGATATTATATTTTTGCAACTAAAATAAATGAGAATACAATAAATAAGCATAAGTATGATGAATATGGATAATTCGCTTCGCTTGGACAGGTAACTTCACTCTAGTCTGAATTCGTCTTGTTTCACCCCTAGTCACACAATATATTATTTTAATTCATTACCAAATTTTTTCAATTCCCAAATCTAAGAAATGAGATAATCCGTTTTAATACAAGTAGCCAAAGATTGTCGAGTATTTTCATTAGCTCCATGAGTGCGCAGTATATCATTGGTCAGTGACCCCAAGGGTTTTTTGACCGGGAGTATGCTGTGTTTTTACTTGAGCACGAAGCTCCAGTACATCTGATGTGTTGTTTTGTTTCGCCGAGATATACTCTCCCGTACTTCATTTTTCGATATATCGAATACTGGTTCGGGACCAGTGGATTCAATTCCAGACCCTTTTCTTGCAAGGGTATCTGCCATTTTTAAGCGTTACCTTATTGTGGTTGGCAATGGTCAAGAGTTTTTGTAGTTAGTCCCGGACCAGTCTGGATCTGATCTAGGGGCATGCAGAATTTCAGTGCTGCACGACTGTCAGAGAGAAGGAGGATCTTCTAGTCTCCATATCCTCTTTCAATAATCATTTGCAGACACATGTCTATATCATATATTTTCGCCTGTAATACAGATGTGTGCTGTTAGTTTTGGATTCGTCGGTGTACCAGACCAGCGCTCCATCCTGACTGCAAGTTTCCGTCCCATTGTAGTTTAGCTGGATTGTCACTACTCATTTCAAGGACTGGGTTTGTGATAGCATCTGTTATTCTGAAATGACTTTGGGTGCTGGATCTTTCGTGCCAGTTCCAATTGCATTCCAGCCTATATGAAACCATTCTGCCTTGACATGCAGAGCGAGAGGCGGAAAATTGAGTATGGATTCCAATTCCGCAGTCGGGCTGGGCTGCTTCTTATCGTACCCGTTATACACAGACAAGTAAGCTTCTGGAGTTTTGATAGCTCTAGTTCAGCTTTCCTGTCATCTGTTTTTGGCGACCAAACCCTGAGAAACCTTGGGTCTTACCACGGTTGCATACAGACCCCATTTTCCATTGATTTATTTTGTCAAGCAGATTTGTTTGGCTCCTAGAATAATTTCTAGATACTTTAACTCCTGTGTTAGACCTATCTGCGGGTTGAAGAGAATTGGTAGTTCCAATTTCTCAAGCTTTATTCTTTTTGTGAAGGAAATGAGTGCAGTTTTTGGAAAAGTTGCCCTCATAGTCATTCCTTCCTACACCATTTCTCCACTGTTTAAAAAGCTTGTTGTATTAGGTCCGATATAACGATAGGGTGTTACCCATTGCATTCCACTCGGTGTAGAGTCCCTTACTGTTTAGTTCTTCCAGAAGTTTATCCATGACGAGGTCCCACAGCTGTGAAGATAATATCCCTCCCTGTGGGCATCCCTTAATGATCAATAAAATGAAATATGTCAAAAAAAAGTTCACAAATTTCATAAAAAATGGAGTTATTTAAATTTTGTAACAAAGTAATAAACTTCTCAAGTAGCAATAATAATCAAGTTACTGCATTCACTAGGGGAATATTCAGTTATATACTAGCTGGAATTACCTGTTGCAAGGATACAAGTAAGTATGCGCTATTTTATTCGTAAAGGTACGTTTTCCTACACATTCGCCATTCGTTAACGACTACGACCAAAGTAGCAGCGATTATATACGTTAGTGAATTTTGCAAAGAGTTATTTTTGGCATATCGTACCTTTTTAACATCCGACAACGAATTCCATTCCTGCAATCGCTTTTACCAGAATAATATTGTATTTCGAGATAATTAAATATTTGATCCACAGGCTGTTCATCATCTACTTCCCCTGAATGCGAATCTTCCACCATGCCAATATCAAAATTCACTAAAATGAATATATTTGTCAAAACAACATAACCTCTGCTCCCAGAGAGGTCCGATGACCAGCCAATGAGTGAATTGATTTGAGGTAGCGCTACCTAGGCACAAGAAAACACTCCCATTTCAATACTTAAACAGTGAGAGAGTGAGAGTGTAGGAAAACGTAGCTTTTTATATTTAAAAATGACTTCGTGCATTAAATAGTCATATTTATCTGACGTCCGTATATTGGGACACTGAACTACTCCAAAGCAAGTGATATACAAAGAAAACATGTCGAAACATCCTTTATATCGCGCATTTATAGACCGGTAGTTCATGACACATGCAGGTTTCATTATTTCGAATGGATGCCGTTTTAACCATCGTGTCTCATGTGAAAATCAAGTATTTTTCTTTCGGGTCGAGATAGGAAACTCATGTTTGAATGGGTCCAGGTTCCAAACAGTGACGGACTTATCCCCAAGGGGATGCCTACCAACCAAACCTACCCCAAACTCGCCGTTACCCCCGCCTCGGAATCACTACCCTAGCATTCTTCGAGACAGGCGGCGGTCCCTCGCATTCTCTCCGCTCACACCGTCTTCTTCTCCCTAACTATTACTCCTACCTCTCATGCCATATCGAGTCCTTCTCTCCCCCCAACCATGCTCTTTACTACGCCACTCACCTCCATCCATTCCTCCTCCCCTCTCAACATTATCCTCACCATGTTCTCCCAATACACCGCCTCCCCTAGTTTCCTCTCTAACTTCTTCAGCACTTCCTCGTTTCTCATGTCCTACATCATCCTCCACTTCACACCTCTCGTACACTCCAATCCCTCTTGTGGAGGTACCCCACTCTCGAACCATGTCCAGTGAACACCTGTGTCAAGAAGTAGTTCACCTCCCTGAATTTCCGGTCCATCCAATCTCTCCTATTCCCAATCGCTCTTTTTAGCGCGCCCTCATTCTCCTCCCACCTTCTCTCTATTTCCTCCTTCATCCATTCCTGTACTTCCTCTCTGGTCGCACCCCTCCAGCGTTTATTCCTGACTCTAGCCATCACGTCCAATGGGTAGGTCCTTGCCAGCACCGCTGCTGCCAGTCCACCCACTGTCCTGTACCCCTGCACCACCCTCGGCAGTATCCCTCTCTGCACTCGCAGGAGTGGCCTAGCCCTCGCATTCACTCCCGCTCTTACACCTCCGCACCGTACAGCATACTCTGCTCTACCGACCTACCTTCCTCTTCCACTCTCCCGGCCCTTTCACATTACACATCAATCTTACCAGCCATGCTGCCCTCATTTTCCCCTTCTCTGCCGCCTTTAACATGTGTGTTCTGAAGGATAATTGACCATCCAACCACACCCCTAGGTATTTCACAGACTCCTCCATCCGAATTCTCCTTCCCTTTACCATCACCACCACTTCCCTCGTCTTGCTCCGTCCCTTCACTAGCAACCCCACCGTCTTATCTTCCGCCACTTTCAGTCCGCACCGCTATATCTTCTCCACAATCTTCCTACACATTCTCTCTCCCTTTGCCGTACATACCAGACACACATCGTCTGAATGCACCGTTATCTCACATCCCTTTTCACATGCTATCCCACAAACCTCATCACACACACACACACACACTCCCATAGCGTCGGTCCAAGAACCAAGCCCTGGGGCACTCCAGCCTCCGTCTCATACCTCCTGCCTCTAGTGTCTAATATCACACGTCCCGTCAGGTAGTCTTCGATCAGGTTAACCAAATCCTCCCCCACTCCAAGCCTCAGCAACGCGCTCAACACTGCCCGTTTTCTGACACTGTTGAACGCGTTCCCGACGTCGAAGAACACGAGTAGGGCCAATTTCTTGTTCCTCCAGCTGCCCTCCCTAGCCCTTTCTACCAAGCCCGTTACCCTGCCCAGCGCTGTGATACATGATTTTCCCTTCGCTTACACGTGCTGGTTAACCCTAAAACATCCATTCCTACCAACTTCCTCCTCAATCCTATCCCTTATTATCCCCTCCATCAATTCACCCATACCACTCAGCAGGCTGATCGTCCTTTTAGTCTCCCGCCCGCTTCCCCTCTTTACCCTCTTTCTTCAGCAGTATCACCCTGGCCACCTTCCATCCTCACGGAAACTCTCCCTTTCTTAGCACTCTGTTGAATAACTGCCAGAAGTACTCCCTATTCAACAGCCTCTTCATCATATCACCCCTCAGGCCATCTATCCCTGGTGCTTTTCTCACTTTAATGTTTCTCCCCCCTCCTCTACTTCCCACTTATCTACCGGCCTTATCCACCTAATTTTCCCTACCCCCCCTAGTATCCTGGACTCCTCGAACCCTGCCCCCACTCCTCCTTCTCACCCTGTGAACAATTTCACTATAATCTGCTTCTCCCAATCTTCCTCTAGCATCTCGTTCCTATTGCCACCCATCCTGTTCACCGCTATCTCATACGCGGTTCCCCATGGATTGTTTTCCAATTCCCCCAGTAATTCTCCCCACTTCCCTCTTTTTTCCTTCTCTACCCTACGCTCCAGTTCCTCCTTCTTCTCTTCAAATCCCCCTTTCCCCTCCATCCTTCGGCTTCCTCTAAGCCCTAGGCCAGTAGCAAAGCTTGGACTTTCTACTAGCCACAAAGAAAAAGGGGTTGAAACTTAAAAACCACTAGTTAAAAGGATGTTTTATTGCCTTTAATTCGTTAACTCCCCTTTAGTACGACTTATTTTTTTCTCTCTCAGTTTCTACAGAATTTAATCAGTCACACCATTTTTTGATTTTTTTAATTGGGTGGAATTGAAACAAAATTATATTGTCCAAATAATATAAGAAAAGGCCACTTCGTTAACTTTCATCATAAGCTACGCTTGTATATGTCTAACGAAGTGACCTTTTCTTATATTATTCAGACAATAGGTATGTGTTATGTTTTATTTAAATCGGGTATAGAATACGTCGTTTTTCTACTTTTAAAAAAGAAACACAGGCCATTCATAATATTACCTAGTTAAACGACAATAGGAAAGTTTATTTAAAAAAAATAAATCACAAAACAGTTCTTGGAAAAAAGAAAGTAGGCAATAACTCCAATAACATTAAAAACATAACATAAAAAAACATAAAAAGTCAATATAAAAAAATTAAATAAAAGGAACTCAGGTTCTTGTCAGGTAACATTTAGAAGTACTAAATAAATTTGAATCACAAAAACACTTTTCTTGACTTAATCTTAGAAAATTTAGAGATAACTTTGCGCATGTCAATATTTTTGATTAATTTATTTTCAATATTCATAAGAGTGAGATCATTCAAACGCTCCTGTCCCATTGTGCTCCTTAACTGATTTTTAACTCGTTTTAAGATCGAAAAAGAGCGTTCCCCGCTGCAGTTAGTGATCATTAAACTCAAATTAATCCGTAATACAATTTCTAAATTTGGGAAGCATGAGTCTAATGAATTCTCTATAAGAAATTTATAAAACTTTAGCTCGGGCTTAGCGTTCTCAACAGTAGAACCCATATCTGTTTTTAGTAGCGCAGCAAATTGTACCAGCTCGTTACCCAGACAATCTTCTACATCTTCTGGGTAAGCATTAACAATAATTGGAGCCTTCTCCAATATTTCTTCTGTAGCTAAATTTTGGCGAAGCATTCCGAATACACTGTACACACGATAGTAGGCATCCATACGTTTTGTTAATGCATACAGTATATTATCAATTATTACAATAAACACCTGTGTTTCAAAATGTTTTCCATGTGTTTGATTTTCTACAGCTTCGTCGAGTGCAGTTGCGCCGCAAAAATGATCGTATTTGGTATTTCTTCTTTCGACTGTAGTATGGTATTCTTCACATTCTGACAGGGACCTAGCTTTTGTTTCTATATCAGAAAATTTGGACCGCATTGCTGGAATGTATTCATGTAATGATTTATACAAAGAGTACCCAGTGTTTAGGTCTTGGACAGAAGATTGAAGCGAAGAATTAGTTGCTTGCATTCGTTGTAAAATTTGATTCCATGCAATGGTCATTATCCCAGTTTCCAATTTACTCATTTTCGATACCAACCCATAAGCTTGATTACGACACTCTATCTTTTGCTCACAATTATTATATAAGTCATCTAAAACTTTTTTAATGGTATCAAAACCATGAAAAAGTGCTTTCGTCGCATCAGCTCGAGCAGACCACCTAGTGTCTGATAATCTTTTCAATGTTGTTGGGATTTTGAAGCTCTCTGAGGTCTTGGTCAGGGGATTCTGAGTAGTATTTTTCAATGCTTCCGTAAGAAGACTCCATCGATAAGTTGAAGCGGAAAAAAAAGTGTACAGGTTTTCAACGAAATCGACAAAAATGGATGCTTCTATACCAGACTGTGCAGCGCACTTGACAACTAAATCTAACGAATGGGCAAAGCAAGGAATGTATTCCGCAAATTCATTTATATCTTTAATTTGTGCCTGTAAACCGCTGTATTTTCCACTCATGTTGCTGGCATTGTCATAACTCTGCCCTCGACAATCCATAATATTAATTTCGTATTCATTTAGGAAATTTCGTGAAGCTTGAGCTAGTTGTTCACCAGTATGTCCTTCCATGTCCAAAAATCTCACGAACCTTTCCACCGGTCCAGATGGCAGGACGTAGCGTATTATTAAAGTTTTTTTATTTCCCTCTGATACTCATAATAATTTTTTGTGCGGTTCAAAGCGCGCGGCCCTTTTAAGCTCGGGGCTCGTAGCATTTGCTGCTCCTGCTACGTTGTTAATCAGGCTCTGCATCCAAAAGCTCCTTCTTAGGGAGCTAGCACCATTTGAAGTTGACGCTGTGAAGTATATCCCGCTACCTACTTCAAACTTGATACATTGTATAACCCAGCTGTAATTAATTGTTTACTACAAACCCGCGGTTTTTTGCCATCACAAGCGTTCAACGTGGAAGAGGTAGTTTGAGGTATTCCAATACAAAATCGGATGTATGTAATGAAATTCAAAATGATCCCAGAATTAGAAAATCCTTACAGAAACGATGGGATTCATATCTCACAACAACTAGTCATCATGTAAAACATATTTTATGAAATTCAATAATATTGCTGTTAATAATCTTCATTTTTTTTAATAAAACAGAGTTGGTCAAAAAATTTTATTTATTAGTAGTAAATTCAAACAAGAGAACGTTTTTTGGAAAGTACCTTACAGTTTTTAAATTTAATGTGAATTTGGTCAAAAAAACTGATACAGAAAAAATTTAACCAAATTTACCCGTTGCCTCTCCCACATTGAACGCTTGTGATGGCAATAAAAAACGCGGGTTTGTAGTAAACAATTTATCCCAGCAGGATTATACAACGTACAAAGTTTGAAGTTTGTAGGTAGCGTTTTTTTTAGATATGCTTAAGAAACTGCCTAATCAGCTTCAATGGACGCTATCTCCCATAGGAGAATTTTTTGGATAAAGGATTAGGTCAGATGGACATAAAATCACATATTCTATCTGTTGTTTGCGATTGTCAGGAGAGTTTCTGGACACTCTGTATGTTTAGACCTATAAATTTAATATTGTTAAAGTGACTGTACTATTTAATTAATCAATCTGCATTTTAATGTTCAACCACTGACGGAATTCGTTGATATACGGGGTGCTACAAGTTTTTCCAGTTCGTTAAAGGGTGAGAACCTTGGATTAGTAGACATTGGAATATATTTGGGAGTATTGAATACTGGCTGGCCAGATGAGAAATATCTGAAGAATTGAGTATAACATTGAAAATGCCCTCAAATAAGAAATTGGATCGGTAATAATGTAAAAATTACAGAGCACTATCGTAAAAATATCTGATAATAGAACAAAACCACCACACGAAACTCAACTTTTAGAACATCGTAGTGGATTTAAACACGGTAGGAATGTACATGATTTCATTTTCACAATCTATGGAGGGTAGAAGGAAGGAGCACCATCTTGTATGGGGAATAACTTGAAAAAGTGTCCACCTGTAAACAGCAAATTATAATTCGAAGATTCACCGAAATGGCGCTCGTGTAGCTAATGGAAATGATGTGAATTTAGGGTTATAAACCGAGTGAAGTGTGCTGGGTTGAAAAATTTAGTATTTTTCGTGACTTGTGTAGTTGAGAAATATGCAATATTTAGAATCTCAATTATTTACGTAGTATTTCCTTTTTTAATTTTGTATCTTACTCCAATAATTCATGGCGCCGTTTTTAAAATCCTTCCACTTGCTACTATGGCGCCATCTTAATTTGCTTCCTTTCGATGGACACTTTTTAATACATTCAGATGGTGCTCCTTCCTTCTACCCCCCATATCACAATCAAACGAGTAAAAGAAAGAGGAGAATTAGAAAACAAATATATATTTTTAAAAGAAGTGCGAAATAAAATTTAGCTGTAAACATTTAGATAGGATGGATATATTGGAAGAAGTTATTGTGGATAGTTTAGTATTAGTGGCAGGAAATGGAAATAAATACAAAATATATAAAAAGTTGTGAGTGGAGAAGGTATAAAATGGAGTATAATAATTTTTCTTTTGATAATAATTTTTATTCACCATATAAGATAAAATACAGAATATGATGCATAGATGTATACTTGTAGGTAAAATTAATTTGCGTCGTTTCACAATTTGTATGCGAGTAATGAAATCTAGAAGCAGAGCCGGTTTCAGACTCATAATGTTAATTTGCGAAAAATGATTGCCAAATGTCAGAAAATATGACAAGAAGTATAATAGGTACCCATAATAGTAGAAAAATCAGTTAATCATCCGGTGAGCCTTCTTCCTCACTCGATGTGTCATCCAGCTCAATTACAAATGAATGAACGGGAAAACGTTGTCTATAGGCTTCTTCTACATCTTTTAAATGTTTGACGCAATTATACCACACATCGGGGCTCACTTCAGAACAAATATCTCTAATAAGTTGAATCACACTTTCAGATAGAGTTGGCGAAACATTTTTTTTTTCTTATTCCCTGTTAGAACAAATTAACTCTATGGGATTAAACACACAATAGTAAGGGGGTAAACGAACCACTTCATGACCATGCTGCTTGGCAAATTCATCCACTACATATTTGGGTTTTAAATTGAGCTCTCGTAATAATTTTACCAAATCTTTTTTTAGACACTGTGTTGGAATGCTGACACCCATTTTTCGCAGAAAATCTGCAATTACTTGTTTCCTAGACTTTGCTTTAGGAATTTCTTCAGTTTGCCTGGAATGGTGAGGAGCATTATCCAGAACTATTACAGAACCTCACGGGATGTTTGGAATTAACTGTTCCTCGAACCATTTCTCAAATAACGCAGCATTCATCTTGATGGTAATCCGATGAACAGCTTGAAATATTTTTGGCAGATAATAATAAACCGTTGTTAACGAAACAATGTTCATTACCCGCGTGGACAATAAAAACTCGTTTTTCTCTATTCGAAGGGGCATTTGATGAACACTGGAGTCCCATCATGCCAACCTTATTTGATAACATCGTGGGTATCATACCACGTTTCATCGAGATATATTATATTTTTCTGTAATCGTCGACAACGCGTAATTGTTTCTAAATAAGAATGTCGAAGCTCTATTATTCTCCATGATTCCATAATTGTTTGACGGCTATTTAATTTTCTAAACCGAAACCCACAAGAGTGCAAGATATTTTTAATGGTTTTATCTGCTTTGTGAGGAAAACCAGGAATGTCCTTTAATTTTACTTCAATAATCTTAAATGTAGGAACGATATCACTGGCGTAAAACTCATATATTTTTCTTCTAAGATTTTCCATTATTTCGGTATCCACATGCACTAGCGATTTCTGTACTCTTTTTTTCCGATGAGTAATAGTTGTTTTACCGATAATTGTAACAATGGATCTTTTTGAAACTTCTGTCAATTTGTGTATTCTTTCAACAACTCCATGTTTTGACCCATTATTTTCTTGTTTCAGTTGCCTGTACATAGTTTGTATCACTTTTTGCGTAGATGGCGACAAAAACATACTAAATTGGTTTTTGTCTATGGTCTCAAATCCCTCTTCTTCACTTTCAGAACATAAAGTAGAAAATTTTAAGAATATAATATTCTTGTTTTGTACATACAACAATCAATCAACTCACTATCTTTACTGCAGCTCACATCATTACTAGCAGATGGAACTATTTCAGGCTCTAAAACACAATATATCAACAATTAGGACCTAATTTAGTTGCATACATTTTTTCAGTATAAAAGGAAAAATATTTCCTGTCCATATTTATAAAATACATACCTATAACAATATCTTCCTCTTCGAATGGTCGCCAAAAAGCCATATTTTTGATAATTACAAACAAAATAGTCCTAATCAATAAGATAATTCCAATCACCCAAAATCTTGATCACAGAAACAGCTAACAGATATATAATTCTTATTCAGGACACAATGTCTCGTAAATAACAATAATGGACTAAGCCTGCCCTGCGCGTCCATGTAGACTCACAGTTGAAGTAAATTTTTCATATACCAATCGGAAGCTTCATTGCGCCAATGAGAATCAATTGTTCGGTTGTGGGTGGGTCAAGACCCGAAATGATTTATGGCAAACTAGTTTGAAAAAGCTACTGTGTAGCGAAACGCGTCACTAATTTTAATTTGAACGTTAGTTCAAAATAAAAATGAAGATTTAAACAAATTAAATTGTTTTATTTCATCATTAGATTCAACTAAACTTTTATAAACCATTAGTTTCTGTTTATATTGTAGGTAATATGAGATATGTTTGAATTTATACAATATTTTTCTCAATTTTTGAACTAAATAGTTAATATGATTATCCAGCCTAAGATGTGGGTCTATCATAATTCCTATATATTTTATTTGTTTTGCAGGTTGGATATTGGTGTTTTTTTGGACATTAGTGGTGTAGTTCGGAAGATCTGGTTCTAAGGATGCAAAAGGCAGGTGAACAGTTTTTTTATAATTGATTGAAAGAATTTACTTAATTACAGTTACCTGTAAATAATTGTCATATAAGTAAAGCGTGACCTATAGACGTCAAAAAATAATAGTTCAATACTATTAAACGCTTTACAAAATTAGAAAAATTAATTTCCAAAGAGCAGACCGTCCACTAAGAAGCAACAACTACTTCTCGGGCTATATGCTATATGCCCATGGACGAGTGGCATCTACCTTGTGCTGATGAGGCGCAAAAACGCCGAAACCGGTCCACAAGTGATGTTATTCCTTCTGATCGCAAACCAGAATGGTTGGTTCTATCTTAAGAGATATACCAACCCCGTTTACTTTAGAAGTGTAATTCAATGTCTGTCGGGGCATATAGCCCGAGAAATAGTTGTTGCTTCTTAGTGGACGGTCTGCTCTTTGGAAATTAATTTTTCTAATTCTGTAAAGCGTTTAATAGTATTGAACTATTATTTTTTGACGTCTATAGATCACGCTTTACTTATATGACAATTATTTACAGGTAACTGTAATTAAGTAAATACCTACAAAACCGAGATGGTTTTTTGTCGATATAGAATTTTGGTTTGTGATTAGATGTAGAGATGTCGCCGATGTCGCACTCTTAGCATTTCCTTTACTAAGGCTAATGGGTTGGTGTGGTATCGACGTAGTCTCTAGTCCAGGATTATGCTCTCAGAGCTCTTGGACGAGTGGCATCTACCTTGTGCTGATGAGGCGCAAAAACGCCGAAACCGGTCCACAAGTGATGTTATTCCTTCTGATCGCAAACCAGAATGGTTGGTTCTATCTTAACAGATATACCAACCCCGTTTACTTTAGAAGTGTAATTCAATGTCTGTCGGGGCATATAGCCCGAGAAGTAGTTGTTGCTTCTTAGTGGACGGTCTGCTCTTTGGAAATTAATTTTTCTAATTTTGTAAAGCGTTTAATAGTATTGAACTATTATTTTTTGACGTCTGATTGAAAGAAGTCTATAATCAAACCACTGCTTTATAAAATTTAAATCATTTTCAGTTTTTAACATTAGATCGTACCAATTCTGATCACTGTATATGAGAAATGTATCGTCTGCAAAACTGATGATTTTACTGCTGCTTTCAACCATAAATGAGTTATTTAAATAGATATTAAATAAAACAGGGCCTAGAACCGTACCTTGTGGTACACCACAGGTTATTGTATGTTCTTTACTGCATTTATCACCCACTCTTACTTTTTGACATCGGTTTGTTAGATAACTCTTGAAAAAAGAATGTACTCTGTACCTCTAACTCCAATGACTTCTAGTGTTTCCAAAAGAAGGCAGTGGTCCACGGTGTGGAAGGCCTTTGCTAAGTCTAGGAAGATCTATAAAAATAGATACCAATGAAAATAAAGTATTTATAATTGGAAATCATAATATAAACATCAAAATTATTACTTTTATAAAATAAAACTAACTATTTATATTTAATTCCACTAGTTAATGAAAAACCGTTGAAAACTTGAAAATATCATTTATAATTATTTCGATATTTGCATATCATCGTCAGAATGACAGAAGTTGCATTTTATGTTTATGTGATTGACTTAATATACAGGGTGTTTCCTAAGTAATCTAAAATATTGTAGTGGGCGTTTCGTCACTCCATTTTAAGACGAAAAGTCCTGATAATCATGTGTAATAAGTCTTGTCGTTAATGAGATACAGGGTGTTGAATTGTTTGTAATAAATGAGCTCTGACTGTAAGTGAAATTTATTTTTACTGGTGACGCTACTGGTTTTTAGAAGTAATACGAAAGAACTTGCTTATTCTAAGTGGCCTTTGGAATAATGTTGACAAATAATGTGTCAAACCTGAAAACCAACGCAAAAAACGCATAAAAAATTTTTACCATACGGATTTTTTGTGTTAAGCTAACAACGATGCCTGCGTTTACTAATGCTGAAATGGATAATATGCACTTTTTGTATGGATTAGCGAATGGTAATTCCTTAGAGGCTAAACGTATGTATGCCCAGCGTTATCCAAATAATCGCTTACCATGTTCTGATACGTTTACTAAGATACATATTCACTTACAAGAAACTGAAACTTTGCTAAATCAAAGAATATTATTGGACGACCCAGAAATGTGAGTGAAATATTCCTCTTCTGAGCTTTCAATTGCTCCTACTGGGTTATTTTGATGAGACTGTTAGTGGACTGTATATTATTTATTTTAAAACTTTTCTGCGGTCCCAATTTGCAGTTTAGGGTTAATTAGAATACCTTGTTCAACAAAGTAGACTTTATTAAATTTTAACAACTAAGATACTACTGCTAGTTAAAGCACACGACACAATACACAATATTGAGAGAATAAATTTGTGGAACAACTCGCACAACTTGCTTTATTGTTTATGGATTGCACTTTTATTGGATTTTCAAGCACTGTTGAATACTCGGATTTTCCACACACTTTTTTATATTTAACGCATGTGATGCACAAGCTGCCGGCTGAGAGCCCGCAGAGAGAGAAAAAATGGTAGTCAGCGCCACTTTTCACACGACTTGCATATATCTTTTTTTGGGAGGACGGAAATTACGTCATAAATTGGGAAGTGACGAACAGGAGAGAGGGTGTGTTCGAATTATTACCGTATTGCTGACCTTATTTATCACTACATACTTGAAAAGGACAGCAAGATGATTTTTTGGGTTTAAAGAGATGGGGTGAGATTTTTACACTATTGAACATACTTTAGAAGAGCAAGTTTGGAAGCTAATAGCATAGATGGCGTGATGAGTACTACTTTTAAAATTTATTGATTTTTTACTAGATCAGTCGTCACTTCTCAGAGGCGGGTTAAGTTCGAGTAGTTGAGGGTTACTGGTAACATTTGACGAGATGTCGGTAAATTTATCCAATGAGAACTCCAAAATTGGAAAACCAGATTCTTCAAATTATTGACCAGAAACGAGTTCCAGAAAAATTGCTGATGACGTAAATGTTAGTAACAGAACTGTTTGGAATATTCTAAAAGATTATTTATTGTATCCATATCACGTTCAACATGTTCAACATTTGCTACCTACTGACTATCCGCGCCGTATACCATATTGCCAATGGATTTTAAATGAAATCGCAAACAATCCCAATTTTGCTGCCAATATTCTGTTTACGCTGGAAGCCAACTTTTCAAGACAAGGCATTATGAATTTTCATAATGACCACATATGGGCAGATGTAAATCCACATGCCATACGTGTAGAACTATTTCAACAAACATTTTCGGTTGATGTTTGGCTTGGCATCATCGAAGATTATTTGATAGGACCATTTTTTCTTCCTGCACGGTTGACCGGTAAGACATATCTTCATTTTCTAGAAAATGAACTTCCAGTTGGAAGGCGCATTTAGAAGGCGCATGTGGTTCATGCATGACGGTACTCCTCCACATTTTGCAGTGATTGTACGCGAGTTTTTAAATAACGTTTTTCCAGACCATTGGATCGGACGAGGATCTCCACGCTCGTGGCCCCCTAGGTCACCTGGACACAATCCTCTGGATTTTTGTGTGGGGATATCTAGAATCGCTCATTTACACAACCCCGATATTAAACTTAGGAGATCTTCAAAATCGTATCATACAAGGCTGTAATGTACTATTTTTCCTTTATGTTTAACACAATATGTTGTTGTTTCTAATAAAATAATACGAAAATTCAACACCCTGTTTCTCATTAACGTCAAGACTTATCACACATGTTTATAAGAACTTTTCGTCTTAAAATGAAGTGACGAAGCGCCCACTACAATATTTTGGATTACTTAGGAATAGAAAAAATAAGAATATATGATATTACAAATATTAAAGATTAGGTATTATTAGTCCTATGGGGATATCCTGGATATTTTTTCCCATTTAAGATCAGTATAACTGTGCAAGGAAAACTATATCTGCTGATCTTTACAATTGTTACCTTAGAAGAGCTCCCTAGATTTATCTGTTCATTGACAATTTCATATTGTGGGTCTCTTAAGTGTCTTCTAATTTCTAATTCTTCAAGCAAATCTTGTTCTTGTTTCTTAACATAAATATGCATTGCTTCTAGTTCTGTGTTAGGTGTTAATAAATGTTTTGCGTAATGTGATTTATCTGGCCGTTTTAATCTGAATGCTGTGTTCATTGTGTCTAATTTAAAAATTTCAAATGGTTTGACCAATATAGACAGCATTATATTCTGGACATTTAAGTTTATATATCCCAGAATTTTTTAAGGGGGTATTTTTGTTTTTACATTCAACAATTTTTGACTTACATTGTTTTCTGTTTCAGAAGAAATTGTTGTATTTGTTTAAGAAGGCAACTCTGGAGGATAGGATAATAAGCTCCACTCTGGGGCAAGTCACCATCAAGGCAAGGACGGGTGGAGGATGTCCACAAGGAGCAGTTCTATCACTACGGACGGACAACCTTAGTAGACGACCTCCTTACAGAACTGTCCACAGTAGATTTTCACTGTTGGATACGCAGACGACATCGCTATTGTAGTCAGAGGCAAGTTTGCTGGGGTGATATCGGAAAGGATGCAAACAGCCTTAAATATAGTTGATAATTGGTGCATACAAAAAAGACTAACAGTCAATGCTCAGAAAACACAAATTATCAATTTCACGGAAAAGACGGCACTACAAGGCCTGAAGCCAATAGTGTTAGGAGGAGAGGTGATTCCGTTTGCCAAAGAAACAAAGTACCTAGGAGTACATTTTGATCAACGGCTTTAATGGAACACTTACCTTCAGAAGACCACACAGAAAGCTACCATTGCCCTTGGCAGATGCAGAAGAATGTGTGGGAAAAACTGGGGACCCCAAAAATGACCCAATGGCTATACACAATGGTTGTTAGACCAATGATAGCCTATGGATCAGTAGTATGGTGGACCAAGACACTGCCAGTGGGAGCTATAAGGCTATTGAGTAGCACACAAAGGCTTGCTTGCCTGTGTATTACGAGAGCCATAAAAACTACTCCCACAAGTGCTATGGAAGTCATGCTGAATCTGCCACCACTACACATTTTTATACAAGGCGAGGCCAGATCTGTAACGCATAGATTACTGAAAACTCAAAAACACATAAGCCAAACGCACGATGCTGACTATCGAAAGCTGATCGAGGAGCTAAAAGCGAATGTCTTAATGGGGCAACCCATGGACGCTACGGCCACGAGATATAGCTTTAATAATAAATTCCAAATAACTATACCAGGTAGGGAAGACTGGGAGAAAGGTGTACCCATACAGGCTGAGGCGACCTGGTATACGGAGGGCTCCAAGATAAAAGTAGGTGTAGGAGCCGGAATTGTAGGGCTACAACAAACGAAATATTCCAATAAGCCAGGACATACCGTTCAGTTACCATCTTCACCGACAGTCAAGCTGCACTGAAGGCACTCGATTTCGTAGAGGTCAATTCTAAGCTAGTATGGGACTGCATAGGTGCCTTAAACGCACTTGGAGACCATTGCAAGGTCATGGTGGCCTGGGTACCACGGCACGAGGGTCATACGGGCAATGAATTGGCGGATGAAACGGCCAGACAAGGCTCATCAATGCCATTCATTGGACCGGAACCCTTCTGCGGCGTCGAAATGTCGACAATAAATATGGCCACAAGGAAGTGGGTGGCACAGAAATCTATAGAACGGTGGGTAACCTCACTAGGACAGAGACAGGCGAAGAAGTTCATTAGAGGACATTCGCCAACATTTACGGCAGACCTAATGAGCAAAGATAGGAAGACTGTCAAAGCCGTAGTGATTGTGTTGACGGGGCACTGTAAGCTTAACAGGCACGTAGAGCTAATGGGGTTGCCAGACGAAGCTTCTGTCACCTAGAAGAGGAAACTGCAGCGCACATCCTATGCCAGTGCGACTGCCTGACGAATGTGCTGTTTCTTGTACTAGGCGATGAGAAGCCACCGGCAAGAAATTACATGAAATATTCGGGCTGCAGAATGCAATCTAGATTTAGAAGACCATAATAGATCTGAAAAGGTCGCAGTGGAATAGGCCGATTAGCTACCTCATCAAATCTAATCTAATCTGAAGAAGTAAGGGTCCAAACAGTAAATCAAAATTTTGATTAGTGAGTTTAAAAATGTCTTTATTTAGAAGCTACCTTCAAATAAACCAAAAAGAAAGATGTAGAAGAAATCAAACACAGAACTACAACTAAGTATCATGCAGATGGTGCAAGGAGCAAAGGCGCAAATAAACAAATAAAGATATACGATTAGATAATTTCACAGTTAGAGATATAATCCAAGAAGCTTTAGACTTGGTGACAACATGGACACTGTCGGAGGGACTGAAATTGTTTTCCTAAAAACGACCGTGATGGCATTTACACGTAGGAAAAAGACTGGGAATGGCACATTTAAGGCAACTAAAGGAAATTGTAGAAATTAAGGGAGACATTAAGTATCTTGGGGTATTGGTTGACTCCAATCTTACCTAGAAGCTACCTTCAAATAAACCAAAAAGCATGATGTAGAAGGAATCAAACACATAAAAAGTTGTTGAAGCAGAAAAAGATTAAAGTTAACAACTAATTATGCTGCAGATGGTGCATGGAGCAAAGACGCAAATAAACAAATAAAGATATACGATTAGATAATTTCAAATTTAGAGATATAATCCAAGAAGCTTTAGACTTGGTGAGAACATGGACACTGTCGGAGGAACTGAAAATGTTTTCCTAAAAACGACCGTGATGGCATTTAAACGTGGGAAAAAGACTGGGAATGGCACATTTAAGGAAACTAGAGGAAATTGTAGAAATTAATGGAGGCGTTAAGTATCTTGTGGTATTGGTTGACTCCAAACTTACCTAGAAGCTACCTTCAAATAAACCAAAAAGCATGATGTAGAAGGAATCAAACACAAAAAGTTGTTGAAGCAGAAAAACATTAAAGTTAACAACTAATTATGCTGCAAATGGTGCATGGAGCAAAGACGCAAATAAACAAGTAAAGATATACGATTAGATAATTTCAGAGTTAGAGATATAATAGACTGGGTGACAGCATGGACACGGTCGGGGGGACTGAACATTTGTTCTAAAGACGACCGTGATGGCATTCACTCGTAGGAAAAAGACAGAGAATGGCACATTTAAAACAACGAGAGGAAATTGTAGAAATTAAGGGAGATATTAAGTATCTGGGGGTATTAGTTGACTCCAAACTTACCTAGAACCAATATTTGGGCAAGGTAATAAGTAGAGCGGACTACACAAGTATATAGTGGCCAGACGCTCATTTGTGAAAAATGGGGCTTAAAACCTCACATGCTGTGTCGCTATAAAAGCAGGTGGTGAAATCCGCCATAACATATGCTTTTTGGGTGTGGTTGCCGAAGGCTTATGAAGGAATAGCCATGATGAGTCAAAGGAAAATTCTAAAGCTTGCATGTCTAGGCATCATGAGAACCATATACACTACTCCCATCTATGTCGAAAGAGCTGTGTCAAACTATGTGTTGAGCCAAAGAATAGATTACACAATAATAAGATCTTCGATCAACTAAATGAATAACCCGCTATACTAACAACACACTTTGTTTGTAACCAACATCTAAATCGATTCTCTGATTCCAAAACAAGGATATCAATACACACAGCAAAGATCACAGATTCCAATAACGGTGGATTTGAATTTAATAGAAATATTCATCTTAGATTCATTTATTACTTCGAGGGATTGATTTTATCTGCCGTCGATATTGAATTATAAACATGTATTTTTTTTCTGTTAATAATATGAATGTGTATTCTCATTAGAATGGGTGAATAGTATTTATATATGAAATTTACAGTAGTTTCAGAACTGTAAAACTGTAGAACTGTTCAGAATTTGTTGGTTACCTGTGATAGGATGTATTGTAAACTTAACTTTTTTGCAGAAGATATAGAACGATTCACTATATTGCAAACATTATTTAACTAATAAATAAAGTATCCTTAACTGATCTACATTACAATTTCTTTACAATATCTACCACATAGGACTTTTGAGAAGGCTAATGAACTCGTGAAACTTGTGATGTTACGAAAAAGCGCTCGTCGCGCGATGACTCATTCTTCGTCTCTTTCTCGGCCGCCCGCTGCGCTTACTCTCTCCCCTCTCTTCCTCATCCGCCTTCTTCTTCTCTCTTTCGTAGGCTACACAGTAGCACGCCTGTCTCTCTCTCTCATACACGCCGGCACGAGGGATTCCCAAGCGTTCGGGAGAGAGACAGAGAGAGAGATAGAGAGAATCGCGCGTCTCTCTAATTGCCAAAAATATTTAGTTTTTTGAAAAATTATCAGAAATTTTGAAAAATGGTCAAAAATTGTCAAAATTTTGAAAAAATGGTCAATAATTATAAAAAACTGTCAAAAACGGTCAATAATTGTTAAAAATTGTCCAAATTTCTGAAAAATGTCAATAATTGTCAGAACCTGTCAAAAAGCACATAAATTGTCAATAATTGTTAAAATTTGAGAAAATGGTCAATAATTGTCAAAATTTCCGAAAAATTGTCAAACATGGTCAAAAATTGTCAAAATTTCGAAAAAATGGTCAATAATTATAAAAAACAGTCAATAATTGTTAAAAATGGTCAAAACTTTTTTAAAATGGTGAAAAACGGTCAATAATTGTGAGAACCTGTCAAAAATGCTCAAAAATTGTCAAAAATGGTCAATAATGGTTAAAATCTGGAAAAATGCTCTAAAATGGTAAACATTTTTGAAAAATGTTCAAAAATGATCAATCATTGACAAAACTATCAAAATTGGTCAATAATTGTCAAAAATGGTCAATAATTGTTAGAATTTTAAAAAATGGTCAAGCTTCTGTCGGCGGTCCGACGACCGCTCACCTTTTTTTTGTATTTTTGCCTACCCTGTACCAATTTGAAGCAACGTGTTATACATTTTTGGAATCAGCTCAGCAAGGGAAATACGGAAATTAAAAAAAAGGGGGGGGGTTCCGTTTAGAAAAATTGGTGATGATGAATAGTGAATTCAAATAAAAAATCGACCCGTTTCGGGAATTTCTAATTTTATTGTTTATTCAGCTACTAATGAATTTATGCGTTACTTTATAATATCACAAGAGAAAAAAATTTTGTCTTCATATTTTCGAAGGGTATGAAAGTTTGTTGCGTGACAATTTCGCGAATGACATTTTTGACAAAATCACGAGCTGTGAGGTGTGTGATTTTATCAAAAATTTCATGAGCGAAGTTGCCGAAAACCAACAAACTTGAATAAAACCTTGAGTACAATTTTTCCTGAGCAATTTTTTTCGAGAGGTATTTGACATGACTATTTCTCGAGAAAAAGACAAAAAACAATAACACTAGAGAACTTTTGTTTAACAATAGAGCATATACAAAAAAATAACCTATTTATTTATTAAAAAGTTATAGTTATGAAAATTTTTTGCTCTAGTAGATATCCAATGAAATCAGTTAATTATGAGGTCATTTGATTGAACACAACCAATCAGAACAACATTACACTGAAAACATACCATGGGCTGTTTTCAGTGTAATGTTGTTCTGATTGGTTGTGTTTAATCAAATGACCTCATAATTAACTGATTTCATTGGATATCTACTAGAGCAAAAAATGTTCACTCTATTAGGTACGTTGCCATGGATACAGTTTGATTTATTTCGATTTTGACGTTTCAAATATTTAATATTTCAAAATGTTATGATTTGGTCATAATAATGACGAGAATATTAGTGAAATTATAGAAGCAAACATACTATGTATTCTTTTCTATAATTAGCAAAAAAATTTCTATTCGAATAACCCTCGAACATTGATAAATGCTTTAACATTATATAACAACTTTCTCAAGCTTGTTGCTTATTGGCAACAGACCTCCACCTGCGGCGTCGGTCTGTTTCCAAGCAACAAGTTTCCGAAATCTGATATAAAATTTTTTCCAACGATTATCAATGTCCTTGGGTTATTATAACTGATAATCAGACTAATCTGACGTTTTCTAACAAGAAATAACACAATGACATTCTGAATAAATATCAGAACTACGGTAACAAAATTTGCCTTGATCAACGTATCTTGAAAAAATTAAAATTTTGTCGCTGTAAAAATCACATGTGAATTTTGTCAAGGTAATTGTTGGTAACTTTTTTGTCAGTAGAAAAGATGCCATTGCTATGGTATTTTTCCAGTAAAAAACACTCTAGTGAAATAGTCATTTAAAAAAGTAATATTAGTAGATTCCACAAAGTAAGGATCCAAACAGTAAATTCAAATATGAGTTTGGTCCGTATATATCTTTGATTACTTTAGTTAGTAACTGAGCGGTCCGTATATATTAGATTCCTGAAAAAGCGGTGATCACCAGAGCAACCGTACTTTTATTTTGGGAAGTTTGGTAACTACATGTCATTTGTCATTTCGGTTTATTGTTTGTTTGTTTATTGTAAATTAAAATTATCTGAACAGGTAAACATTAAAAAGTATTCATCCAAATGTCCTTGGAAGCTGCAGAAACGCCAGAAATAGAGGTAAGGTAGGTAATATTGACAAACGACAAGTGGTCCGTATATACGAAACAGGTTCTATGAAATCTGGAAACCGCTAGTAACCGCATTGAAATTCTCGGCGATATTCTGTTATTAATAATTCAAGAGTTTTTAAGAGTTTTTGCTGTGGATCAATAAGGTACATTTTAACCTAGTAAACAACTAGGTACATTATATTTGTCTTTATAAAACATGTCAAATGCTACCACGTTACTTGAAGCGATATTATTATAATATACAGGGTAAATTCTGAAAACTACCAAAGTTGTAGCTCTAGCTATGGGAAACAATTAAAAATATACTGCGTTATTCATAGTCAAAGTTAGTGGCTACTAAGACTAATTGTTAGAGCCAGTTAATTATTTTATGTAATTTATGTACACCCTGTATGCGAATAGAAAGTAGTTCATTTGATTTGTAGAATATTTCTAAGAAAGAGTGTGTGGCCTGCAATACATGTGCCAGCGTTGAAGCCCTTATTCTTATCTTAATTTATGACGTCATTTAGGTCCACTTACCGAGAGGCTGGCAGTGTACATTTAAATATTTTGTGGTTTTCTATTTGTATACAGATATTTTTGAGGTTTTAGTTCAATTATGTTAGTATCGCTAAGAATTTCGAAAGGAACAGAGGTATTTTTACCGTTCGTGTTATACGAAAAGTTCGGACCTCTCCCTCCTTAATTATCATTCAAGTACTATTAAACTTTATTTGTTTATTTCATGTCTAGTTTATTTTGTATAGTTTTGTATAGTTTTGTATATCTAAATTGTCGAATTCGGTCAGATTTGTGCGGAAACCAGAGCGGATTAAAGTGTTCGATTCGAAGAAGAATTTTAGCTTTTAACAGTTCCTCTCAGTTTATTAGTGATGGATCAAAGAAAGAAACATCGTAAAGTGCTTCGTGCCTCATTTACGAAGGTAGCTAACGAGGTAGAAGGTTTGCTGTCTAATCCAGAGGCGAAGCAACGATTGGTACAAGTTTCTATGAACATCCTGCAGTAAAATTTAGATGACCTTAAGGTGGTAGATAGCGAAATTTATCACTTCCATGGGAAAAGATGATACTGAAGGGGATCTGTTGGCAGAGATGGAAGGTTGCGACAGTTATGGACGCAAGGCTAATGGTACATCCATACGATGTAATGAATTTTTACACCCAGTAGCAGTCGAGGTGAGGTCTATTGTTTCCGAAATCAGTAAAAACATTGAACAAGGTAAGCGTAAATTTAAGTTACCTGTGCTAGAGTTTGAAAAGTTTGATGGAAACATTAAAGACTGGTTGCCATTTTGGTTTCAATTTAAAAAAGTTCATGAAGACATATATATAGCCTTAAGCGACAAGATCGAATATGTAATTCAGGCCACCGTGCCAGGCACCAAAGCTAGGCAACTAGTGGACAGTTTTCCCGCGACCGGTGATAATTATTTAAACATCGTAGAGTGTTTAAAAACGCGATTTGATAGAGAAGATCTCCAAATAGAAGTATACGTGCGCGAGTTACTACGTTACTACGTCTGGCAATAAAATCGAGCTTTCGCTTTTGTACGATAAAATAGAGACTCAATTACGGGCGTTAGAAACACTTGGCATAACCTCTGATAAATACGCGGCCATGCTGTTTCCGTTGATTGAATCGTGTTTTCCACCTGAACTTCTTCGCATTTGGCAACGTTCCGCGGACAAAATCGAGTCACAAAACTGTTCAAGTGGTGATAGGGCATCGGGAGAGACATCTTTAGGAAGCCGTTTGAGAAGCCTCATGCTTTTTCTGAAAAATGAAGTTGAGAATGAGCAGCATGTATCTTTGGCAGTGGAGGGTTTTGGACTATACAGTAATCCAAGTAAAGATTTTTGTAGAAGCAGAAGTTCAACACGTAATACCAAAAATCAATTCAATTCGGTAGCCACTGCTACCGGGTTGACAAATTATATTAATGAAACTAAATGCTTTTTTGTAACTCTTCTCATGAAAGCGTAAATTGCTTTAAAGCGCAGATGTATTCATTAGAACAAAAACAAAATATACTGAGCGAAAAAGGTGCATGCTTTCGTTGTCTTAGAATGGGGCAAGTGTCGGGGTAGATTAAGTGCATTATTTGTATCAAAGCTCAATTAGCTTTGATGAACCCGGGAATTACCTCGAAAAGAGTCGAAAACGAACAGTCGAACAATGTTATTATCCCGAACACCGACGTTAACCAGGCGCTTACGAACGATACGAATACGCAAGTATTTTTACAAACGTTGCTTGTAAAAATTGAAGGGTAAGAATGTTCTAGGTTGTGCGCGCATTAATAGATACGGGTTCGCAAAAATCGTATGTTTTTAAATCTACAGCGAGAGGTTTAGGCTACAGTCCTAAGCGAAAAGTAAATTTGATGCATGGATTGTTTGGAGGCAGCCAGATATTACAGCAGCACGATTGTTATGATATAAAGTTAAGTCATGACAATTACAGCTGCTCTTTGAAGCGCTAGACCAACATGTTATATGCACTGTGGTTTCCCCGGTATTTTATGGACCCTGGACACAATAGCTATCTCGGTTAGGAATACGATTGTCCGACACGTTTGATGCAGCACATAAAAAAGTTTTAATTGGGTCAGATATAGCTGGTATACCGGTAGAAGGTACATTTTAACTTCTGGGTTGGTGGCAATTGAAACATTGTTAGGTTGGACCTTGATGGGGAAAATACCCCAAGAAGGTTCAAACACCACATCTATAACAGCATTGTCACTTTTTATCAACGACGCCTCTTTGACCGACCTATGGAGTAAGATACTCTGGGAATAACTGATCCAACGCAGCAAAAACACGTGAGGAGAGGGAACTGGCTGCAAAAGATTTCTTTTTAGAAACGGTGACTGTAAACCATGAGTCACGCTACGAAGTCAGGTTACCTTGGATAGAGGACCACCCAAAATTGCCATGTAATTACAATTTGGCCAAGAAACGACTGGATAGTACCGTCAAAAAATTGCGAGATGATGGATATTTTGAGGCGTATAATGAAGTTTTCGCAGAATGGCATGAAGAAGAAATTATAGAAGAGGAATGGGCTACGTTTGTCTGGAACAGAGTAGAAGAAATTAGAAAAGTCAATTCTGCTAACAGTTAGCATCATGTTCCAGGTATTTTAAATCCTTCTGACTTGCCGTCCCGGGGCTGCTCCTCCAAAAAACTATTGGAATCAAAATGGTGGGAGGGGCCTAGCTGGCTTTACGAAGAAATTTCGTCCTGGCCAAAGGATGACCTGATTTTGATTGAGGCAGAAATTGGCGAGGAAAGGAATAAAAATCCAATCGCGACTTTAATTAGTAATAATAAGGGAATAATGACCACGGAAGATTGGCATTTCAGATATTTTTTCAAGTATTCAAAATCTATATGCATATTAGCCTGGATTCTCCGTTTTCTGTAAAACTCCAAATAAGAAAAATAAACGTCAGGGTCCGTTAACTTCCGAGGAATTTGACAAATCTGAAGAGTTAGCTTTAAATCTGGTGCAACGCGAAACCTTTACCGAAGAGAAAAATGAACATTTATCTTCTTTAGATGTATTTAAAGATGAAAGCGACGTTCTTCGACTGAGATCTAGGGTTAGCAATAGAAACGATCTGGAATGTTTTCGATATCCCATAGTACTGCCTGATAAGCATCCCTTGATCAGCCAGCTAGTATTTCAAGAACATGTCAAGTCATGTCATATTGGTGTTCAAGGATTAATGAGCATATTACGAGAACAATTTTGGATATTGGGTGGTCGTCGCGCAATAAAGTAAATAATATCAAAGTGTGTAGTCTGCAGAAAACACAAATGCAAACCGTTTGGTACAAATGCTCCCCCTTTACCTTTGGATCGTGTTCGCGATGCTGCGCCATTTGAAGTAATTGGCGTGGTTCCCACTGGTCCACTGTTTCTTAAATACGGAGGCAAAGTGTGGATTTGCATTTTCAATTGTTCAGTTTTCCGGGCTATGCATTTTGAACTTTGTACGTCGGTATTAGTAGCCCGTTTCATTCAAGCGTTGCGACGTTTTATTGCCAGACTCGTTTAGACTTTGATAAAATTTCCGAGTACAGTGCAGTGGAACGCATTACGTGGCGTTTTAACCCGCCAACGGGTTCGTGGTGGGGCGGATTTTGGGAAAGACTTATCAGGATCCTTAAACCATTATTAAGAAAGATATTGGGACGTGCTTCTCTCAATCACGAGGACTTGTACACGCTGGTTTGTGATTTCGAATCCATTATAAATTCGTGGCCTATCACTTACACATCAAGTGATTCCAACGAACTAATCCCATTAACCACAGCGATGTTCCTACGAGACCTGAATGAAAGCGGTGTGCCTGACCTGGATACCATTGACAGGAAAACCTTTGTGGAATATTTGGGCCAACTAGATTTATCACAAAAACGCCATGTTGGCCAGCAGATAACGATGGGAGAAGTTGTTCTCATAGGAAATGACGAGAGCAAGCGATTAGATTGGCCAGTGGGGCGAGTCACCGAACTAATTCCTGGAAAAGACAAAAACGTTCGCCTTGTCAAAGTAACAACATCCAGGGGGCAGTATCTACGCCTCATACAATGTATTTTTCGTTGAAATGTATTGAGGCGGAAATTGTTGACCCAGCCGTAATTGGATCAAGCGTTCGAGAACAGCACAAGCCAAAACCGGGTGGAGGTGAGAGTGCGGTAGTGCCATCGGAGGAGAGTTCCGCGGTACCGGTTGAGATAAAAAGCAGAGTACCCGACGAGAAAGTTGTAGTGACGCGAAGTGGGCGAAAAATAAAATCGCCGAAGTGATTTCCGAATTTGGATTAAAAAATAACAATGTATCTATAGTGTATCTATTATTTTTCTAGTTTGGTTTGTTTGTAACTGTTTTTGTTCTACTGGACTAGCTCTGACTTTCCATGTGAGTCCCTTGTTAATATCTGGAACGGTCCTCAGGTGGGAGGATGTTAGAGCCAGTTAATTATTTTATGTAATTTATGTACACCCTGTATGCGAATAGAAAGCAATTCATTTAATTTGTAGAGTATTTCTTAGAAATAGTGTGGGGCCTGCAATACATGTGTCAGCGTTGAAGCCCTTATTCCTATCTTAATTTATGACGTCATTTAGGTCCGTTTACCGAGAGGCTGGCAGTGTACATTTTAATAATTTTTGGTTTTCTATTTGTATACAGATGTTTTTGAGGTTTTAGTTCAATTATGTTTGTATTGCTAAGAATTTCTAAAGGAACAGAGGTATTTTTACCGTTCGTGTTATACGAAAAGTCCGGACCTCTCGCTCCTTAATTATTATTCAATTACTATCAAACTCGGACCCGGACCGGGAACTGTAATGAGTTATTTCCCGGACTCAAATGAGTACGAGAAATAGCTTATTACAGCACAGTATGGAATAAAAAAATATATTCTTGAGAATAATTTCGTCCGATGCTGACCTGTGTCTGTACCGACACGCTTCAATGGTGTTCCTTAGTTATGAATACGCCTAAATGAAATGAATGTGATGATATTTTGTTGTCTATCGGTATATATGACACCATAGGCCTAGATCAGCATTAGATTTAATCGAAAAACTGAATACGTTAGCCGAACGGGATAACGTCAAGCTGACATGGGTACTAGGCCAAGGCCACCGGAGTCACTAAACATATCCCGAATCATGAAATTTTATTTGTATACCAAAAACCGTAGTAGGTCGATCCATGAAGAATTGTATAAGCGAGAAGCATCAACATTCCAATTAAAATGCATGGGAAAACCTTTACTAAAGAAACATGCTTGAAATGTGCAGTAACTACCCACTTTGCGTAGGAATCAGTTAGGAATTATAACAGGATTCATAACTAGTCATACACCAATGAAAGAACATCTGAACAAACTAAAACCATAAAACGAAGACCTCACATGCAGATTATGCGGTGGGAAGCATATACTGTAAATATCCTTGATCGTGAACAAGTCACAATTTTCTCAATCGCAAGGTGACGCAGATCTATATAGCAAGCACCCAACTGAGGACTTTTTCAAACTGGTTAAGAGGTCAAAGGTGCTAAAAAGCACAAGCAGAAATACAATAAGCCACTTGATTACAGTGTTATCAGAGTCTTGGACGAACTGGAAGAAATAAAAAATAGAATCCTGAAAAACCAATCCTGGGATGAAGTAACTATCCTATGCACTTCTATGGTATAAGCGTATATAATTTTCAATACCTTTGGGGTATACCATCGACAATCGAAGTTTGAACTTCAAATCAAATATCGAGAGTAAGTAATTAATTATTTGAGTTCAAACAAGCGCTCTATCAGTGAAATGAATCTTGTATGGTAATTAATCGTTCAACGAGTGTGCCTCTAATTTGATAATTTTGCCAGAATATTCAACTGTTGATTTATCGATGTTGGCACTTCAGTAGTTTTAATAAATCCTGCGCATCTGTTGTAAGTATAGTTTAATTAATTTTTTCGAGTAAATTTAGTTAGTCAATGGTAAAGCTTGGATTATAGGCAAATTGCATTTTTTGTCCATGTAGCCTTTTTGTGCATTTTTTTAATATTGTATCCTACCTACCTATGAAATGATTCATATTTTTATTACTAAATTACTAAACCTTTCTGAAATAAAATTTTGGGCCAATAATAGAATATCAATGAATTGTTTATTGATGAATATTTAGGAAAATTTACTTGATCGACGCTTGAGGCTTAACTATTGGGAACTCTTCAACTTTTTGCTTTTTCAAAATGAACCATTATTGTAACACCAATGGGATCTATTCTATTGATATTTAAAAATTTTACTGTAATCAGGAGGATTCAGTTCTCAGTACAGCAATAAACTTAATCATTTTAAGGCTGCGGTCAAAGTAGCTTCGGTATCAGCAGAGTTCTTAACTCCGCAGTATACGGCCGAAGACTGCCAACCAACAAAATGGTGTTTTATTATAGAGGTGGCAATAGTATCACCGTGATACTCTGCCGTATCAAATGCCTTCGAAAAATCAATTAGTGTAATGTTGCCGTTATCCCTTTTTTTCAAGATATCGTCCGTGATGTTCAGAATGGCTGTTTGACAATTGGGTGTTCAACTTAAAATAGATTCTTGTTTATGCATAACCGACAGTTAATTCTAAAAAACAAATTACATCGCGCCATATTTAATCAAATTTAATAGTGTAGTTTTGTTTTTATCCCCAATTGAAAAATCGTATTTTCAAAATCCGCCTCTCAGATTATCGCAAGACAAGTATAAATTGCAGTTAGGAACAAATTTTGACATGGAACATAATTATCAGATATCATTAAAACTGAAGGAGAAAAGAAGAGATTAAGGATGGATTGACAGTGAGTTGTTTGCATTTAGTTTTGATTTATGGAAAAAGACAAAAGGGTTAATAAATATATATATTATTATATTTTTTACTTTAATTATTATATTTCATAATTTTGTATTGATTTCAATTATTTGTTTTTATGTGTTTTTTGTGTGTTTTTTGTGTGTTTTTATTATTTGAATAATAATTTTTGATTTGTGTGGTGTGGTTCGTTTTAATTAATAATAATATTATATTTATGCCACGGCTTCTCAGACAGAGACTCGACTGCTCACCTCAAGGACGTGTTTCAGGGTCAGTAGAGATAACGGCGCATAGATGGAGTTCCAATCGTTTTTTTAAATAATAAGCTCTTACATATGTAAATAAAGATATGCACTCTGATTTTCTTCAATAGAATAATAGTAATCAACAATAAAAATGCCAATTAATATGCCGAGCGATTACAACAAACATCGATATAAAAAAAAATTGTCTTTTCGACAATAACGCAACTGCGAAATAGTTTTACTACCAATATTCGCAACGCACCAAATAGAAATACGGAACGCGGCTTCCGTTACAAATCAAGGATCAGCTGTTCTCCTCTCTGGAATCCGCTGTAGAAATCTAAATGGGGTTATTCTGTACAACTATCCGGAACAGCTGTAAATCTAACATCGATGTAGTTAAAATCGCAATGTTAAATCAAATTCAACAGCGCGGATAAAAATCGTATTTTGAATAATCCGATGTAAAAAAGTTATTGACAGCGCAATATTACATCGCAGCTAACTTCACTTATATTATGTTGGGTAGTAGAATTTGCCTAATTTTTAGGTTGTTGGCCGGATGCTGTAAAGCAAGAGGTCAAGAAACTAGAAGAAGAATTTTTAGGTTATCGTTATATGTATTATGTTCGTTTATTTATTTATCATTATTATTTAAAAAATAGATGAATTTGCTAATACATCATGTGAACAGTAAGTACTTAGATAATGTAATTTGCAAAATAAATTATTAAGCAATTAACTATTGTATTGTAGACAAACAAAAAAACGAAAAAGAAAGACATCTGATGAACGATATGAATTAAATTTGAATGACATGGAAAATGATTATGTATTTAGCAGTGGAACAATTAACCCTACTTTGGGTGAAAATTACATAGAAAATAAATGGAAATCACTCGTACATAAACTAAATGCAACTGGTAATGGACCGCAGTTGCCTGTGGAAGAATGGAAGAGGGTATTTTTGTTGAAAAAAGTGTGTATGTATGATTTAATTTATAGAGGTTCAAGGATTGGAAGAACTCTACGCGTTCTAAATACAGGAAAATCCAAATAAGCAGGAACGCAACAGGTGGAGGTCCACCATCCAACTTAAAGTTAACATCATTAGAAGATAGGAGTTTATCTGTTTGGGGAAGGGTTACGGTCACCGGATTTGAAGATGTTGAGGAAGGTGGATTTCCAATCAGTTCCGGTAAAACGATGCCTGTTGTGGACCAAGTAGAGCCAACAGATTTCGAAGCAAATGTTATAGAGTATGAGGTATTAAATGAAAATGAATCAGATTGGCGATATAGAAAATTTTAATATTAATAACAAAAATATAAAGAAAAAAGAAGATAAAAACAAACCTAGGCGACCACCTCCTTTAAATGAGATAGCAAATAATATTTTGGAGGTATTTGATAAAAGCATAAAACCAAATGAAAATATTGCAGCCTCAATTGAAAAATTGGCAGAAACTTATAAAGTCATAGAGACTGAAAAATTACAAATTGAAAAAAAGAAAAAATTTTGAAATTCAAAAATATAAGTTTGAACACCCGAACTTCAACATGAATGATTGATAATTTTTTTTGTGCATGTTAATCTTGTTGTTTTTTTTTTCTTTCAAGTTATAACCAAAGAATATTATTTATTTTGTTATTAAAACAATATTATTTATTTTGTTATTCAACCAATATTATTTATTTTGTTATTGAAACAAACAGTATTATTTATTTTGTTAATAAAACAAACAGTATTATTTATTTTGTTATTAAAACATTATCTATTATTTTCGAATAAAAATTTATTTAAAAATTACAATAAATTGTTTGTATAATATGCCCTAGCTGCTCGTCCAGCTTCCAAAAAATCATTGTATTGTACATTTCCTGCAACAAAGCAAAATAGTTTTCATAAACTGCTCAATTAAAAAGTTAGAACTAAAATCCTTACCAACATTATCTTCAAATAATTGTTCCTCTTGATTTTCATTGAGGATAAAATCATCGAGGGGCAGTCTGTGATTTATCGCAATATTGTGCAAAACACAACACGAGTTGATAATCTTTCAGCTTTTTCAGGTTTATAATGAAGTATTCTTTCTTTTAAAAGACATCGGAATCTCGCCTTCAAAATACCATTAGTTCTCTCAATAACATTCCTTGCACTTTTAAATCGAGAATTAAATTCTGCTTCTGGGGTCCCTTCATTCGGATTGATGTAGGCAGTTAAAAGCCATGGGTCTAAAGGATAGCCACTATCACCTAAACATTTTTTTTAATTAAACAAGGAAATCTACTTCATGTATACCTACCAATTAAAAATGAATGCCTATGGCCATTGGAATATTCATTCAGTAAATAATTCCGGGACATTGACCATAAAGCTGAATCGTGAACCAATCCAGGGTACCTAGCATTTACTGCTAAGATTCTACATTCTGAATCTGAAATCTTTCAAACTAACAAGTAAAAAACAACTTATATGATTATTGAAATACTTACAAGCATTACATTTATAGAATGCTTTCCTTTTCTATTAATAAATACAAAAGGAGGATTCTGTAAATCAGTAGTTGGCGGTGCAACAATTTCCACATGGGTGCCATCTATTGCGCCAGTAATTCCTGGCAACCCCCACTTGTTGTTGAATCTATAAAATAAAATATGTATTACGAAGATTTGTTGGAACTTACACCACAAACTTTACAGCTATAAATAACCATTTTTACTAACCCAATCTTCACATTATTTTTCATTTCCAAAGTAGATGGAAATTTTATCATTTCGGGCATGTAATGTTGTACGATCAAGTCACTAATTTCAGTTACACATCTGCTAACCGAACTTTGACTAATATTGGTCCAAGATGAGTTGCCTATCGGTATTTGGTAAGATCCATTTCCAAAGAAACTCAAGGCAGTGAACAGCTATAGTAAAATTAATACCTATTTAGAGGTACCAGCCGTTTTAGTAACTTAACGTATGCGGCTTCTTGAACCATCTGACATTAACATGAAATCAAAATTTGACGTAACTTCAAAAACGTGACATCTAATAAATTAGTTACGACGTTCATTTTTGTTGGTAATTTTTTGTTTCAACCGATTTATTAATAATAAATAAGGATGGTCTTATTCTAAATGGGTATAAAATTTACTATATATAAACCTTATTGATTATTTATATTTTAATATATCAATAGAGATAATTACCTTCAATCCAAATGGTAAGGCGTTTGCATTTCCTGGATTTTTTGCATGTTGCTCTAAGTAACGAATTAATTCCCTAACAATTTCTTTATTTAGCCTGTAATAGGTAATAAAAAGGTTTTCCGGTATGTCAAACGGATTTTGTGAATCGCGTAATATTTTTCTTTCTATACGCATATAATTCCTAAAAAATTATTTCAAATTATAACCTAAAATTTTTTCGTTTCAATATTGCTAATACACACTTACCGTCGGTAATCTGCCTCATGTAAACCGTATGCCAAAAATGGGATGATATTGTTCATTGTTATTTATTTCTTGAAAATTTACAATTCAACTTGTCACAAACAGTGTCAAAACACTCCTAACGTAGAATGTTTTGATCGGCGTTATTTCAACAGCGAAAATGTTATTTATACATCGATGTAAGTTACATTAAAAGTGTACAGAATGGCATTTTCATAACATCTCTCGACCTTGAAAATTTACAGCGCTATTACCGCTAACATTTTTGTACAGAATAAAGACATTAAGCACTTTAAATCACTTAGGTTATTATGTGAAAATTTTAACCTCATTACACAACTCATATGAACGATTCATAAATGATATTTATGATTTTATTTCAGCTTCTGGATACTGGAACCTCGTTCAGATTAATCAACAAGATTAATCTATCTCATACAAATACTTGGAGTACAAATGAAAAATGTATGGAGTGGATAGCTCACCAATTAAGTAGATTCTACGTTCTGATTTTATGTGGGAAACTCTCCATAACTTGTCTGCAAACTCTCGACTCTCGTAGTCTGCTCGTTAGCACCTCGCTAACCACTTTTCCTGGTTTTCTACCAGAAAAATTCACGCACACCAAATTTTTTCTGACGCACTTCTTCGCGTCCCCCAGAACTCTCCCTATCGCGTTCCCAGTCAACAACCCCCTAGTTCCTTCATAGCAACGCTTTTTGAAACAAAATATTACTTCCTTCCAAAAACGTCTTACCAACATATTATACCATCAGGTAAGTAATTATTTAATTTCATTATGTCACTTTATGACATTTATATAAACTTGTTATTTACAACATTACTAACTAAATTTCTAATATAAATATAATCAGAGTAGCATCGTAACTTAGATTAAATATTATTGAAAATATCATATTTTAAATTAAACCCAATTAATTGGACATACTATTGACATTTTGCTTCAAATAATTATTAATATGAATTTACCTTTGACTATTGAATATCAACATATATCAAAATTGTTTATGGATAATTGAACTCTACTTTTTTCTATAACTTGTTCATTCTAATTCATTTTAAATTGTGACACCTTGAATTTCTATTGGTATATGTCCACATATATATATATATATATATATATATATATATATATATATATATATATATATATATATATATATATATATATAAAATAAAATTAAGAAAGAAATCTTTTCAAGTAAAAAAATTCTTTCTTTCATTCACGGGGAAAGCAGCCAAAAAACACAAAATATATTACTTACTAAAGTGAACTCTTTTATACATTACCAAGCTTTCGGAAATCTTTGCTTCCATTTTCAAGGCTAAAATATTACAAGAAAGGAAAACCGGGTCAAAATTTTTTTTAAATTTCATAAGACAAATGTTATAACTTACTTGTAAGTGAGATTATAAACTAAAACTAAAGTAACACAAAAATACAAGAAAACAATTCATTTTTAAAACAATATTTAAAGTTGGTGTTATGAATTCATTATGACAACTAAATTATAATTCTATTTTAACTGAAAGTGTGGTTCTAATTCCTATCTACAATTGTAAAAACTGACATTTCGTTTTTTTTAAATACGATTCCATCTTGTGGTATTTCGACTGAAGGTCTTGAAAAATAATTTGTTTACGAGGGGAGTTTACAAATTAATATGATATTATTATATGTGAAATTGTTATTTTTGGTGCTAATTCACAAAATTATTATTGTTAAGGAAATGTCCATTTATTAATAACAAAGAAATTGTGGAAATTACAGTTATGTGACCATTATATTGTTGACAGCCGCCACCTGTCATTTGTAAATTATTATGGGATGACGAAATAAATCAGTAGTCAAGTAACACTCCAAAACCTCTCACGTCAGGTATTCCCAAACTACCAACCCATTCCAGCATTATATTATTGTGATGAAAACAAGAAAAATCCCCGTAGTGATTCAAAGGATTTCCACTCATATCTGATTTATTGTTCTAATTTTATGAAAATAAAAGATTCTTCAAAGAATATGATCTGGTGTATGGACTTCAACCAATCAATCAATCGGGCCTCAATGTAAAATAATCCACTTAGGTATATTAATATACCAGTTATGTTTAGAAAATATAATAAAAACTTGTACCTACTCCGAAAAAAATAATATCGAAAATTGAAACGGTATTAACATATAAAATATTTATTTTAGTACTTAATAAGTGTGTAAAGTAGCCTCTTCGACGAATGAGAATATTGTCATGTAACAATCACATGAGTCAAAAAAGTCATTTACACACGAATTGCATACAATATTTTTTCTACTGCCGTACTTATTGTATTCATTTAAGTATACAAACAATAATAACAAACTATTCATTCAGTTAAATTAAATTCGGTTTTATAATATAGGTACTAAATCAACCTAAGAAATTAAACTATAACATATACTTTTGTTATGCATCCTGCATCTAGAGCCATCTCATTTGCCAGTATATAAAGTATCCTATGTGATAATTCAGCTTACAAAATATTTTTGTATCTATTCTGAAGTCAAAAATCTATCATATTTCTTTGTACAAAATTTCTTTGTAACTTGGACAAATCTATTCTCATCCCAAAAACATGTTCATGTACAAAAGTCTCAAAGCATTATTGTGAAGAGTTAATTTCATAATTACAGCCTAGATCCCATGTATCTCTCTTTTATTATAGCGATAATGAATTAAAACTTTACAAATTTAATAATCCGTACTTAACGGAAGCTCTCAGGAGGAACGATTTTTTTCCCGTTTTCGTAACATTTTTCAACAAAAAGAAAATGTTTTCCTAAAAAGTTATGCGCACATTAACGCCACTGGTGTTGAATATATGGTGCCCTTTGAATGATATCTGATACCCAATAACCTCTAATTGGAACAACTTTATGTATAAATGTCTGAAAGCAGTGAACTTTAGAATTTCAGCTTTGATATCTTGTATCTCTGCGAGAAGTACAGGAGAGTGCAAAGAAAATTACTCTACTCTGACTGCATATAATAAACAAATCAGGAAGGCAAAAAAGGATTCCCGGACGAAATTCTGTGGAGAGGTAGAAATAACCTCTAAAACGACTCGACTCTAGAAAATCCTTGCCAAAGATCCTGTTAATCCCATAGGCAATATTTGAAAACCTAATGGGTCATACACGGACACTGGATTCCGTGGAGACAGGAACGATGCTATCAGTTAGACCTCTAACTCCCCTAGCTCGTGCGAGGAAAGATGATTGGAGTGCAGCTAATGCAGTAATAACCCAGAGCAAATTGGACTGAGCTATTGACTCGGTTGAGACATACAAAGCTGCTGGACCAGATGGTATAATCTCAGCGCATCTGCATCAGGAGAATATACATTTACCTCCAGTACGTTGCAAACTCTTCAGAGCATGGATACATCGCAACTGCTTGGAAAAGAGCCCGAATCGCCTTTATTCCCAAACCAGGAAAGGATTATTTTTAGGCCAAGTCATTCAGGCCAATAACTCTGTTCTTTCCATGTTGAAGATGATTGAGAAACTTATTGATAGGCATGTTAGGGAAAACTTTCTCATAAAACATTGAGGCTAGCCTAGGAAATCAAGAAATAGCTCTCGGAGCATTTCTCGACATAGAAGCTGCTGTTGCAAGGTGTGGAGCAGACGACACCACATGTCGGTGGATAGAAATTAGGCTTTATAACAGGACAGCAATGACAACCTTATTTGGAGATTCCAAGGTTTCGATAATGAAGGGATGCCCATAGGGAGGAGTCATATTACCTTTACTGTGGGACCTCGTCATAGCTGGAGAAATTGAACAGGAAGGGGCTATACCCCAAGGGGTATGCAGATGATCGGACAATACTTGTAATAGGGAAACACCCTAACGTTATATCGTAGCTGATGCAACAAGCTCTGGATACGGTGGAGAAATGGTGTCGGAAGGAATACCCAAGAGTGAATCCTGCAAAAACTGCGCACATTCCTTTCACAAGAAAAAGAAAGTTTGAGAGACTAAAACCGCCAAGCCCTTTCAACTATTCGTTTTGTCTAAGCCAGGAGGTCAGGTATCTGGGTATAATTCTGGATGCAAAGCTAACCTGGAATTCACACCTACTTGACAAAACCAAAAAGTCATTAGGGCGGCTGTAAAAAACGGGAGATAGGAGACACATGCGGACTAAATCCACGGATCGTACACTGGCTGTACACAACTGTGGTGAGACCCTTGGTCACCTATGGAGCCTTAGTTTGGTGGCCAAAGACAGATCAAAGGGAAGCCAAACTGGAGCTATCAAAACTTCACAGGCTTGTCTGTCTGTGCATAACAGGTGCGAAAAGAAGCCCAACTGCGTTAATGGAAGCTATTCTCAATCTTCCCGGCAATGTTAAGGTGGAAGCGAGAATGGCTGCATACAGACTGGAATGCAATGGGAATTGGCACGAAGGAAGCAACGCCCACAGACATCCCAGAATTACAGCTATTATCACAAACTCGCTTCCCGAAATGAGAAGTGATAACATGTTGGCCACAATTAACGTCAACCAACCATACCATAGCAAGCTGATCTGGGATGGGTTGGAGCATGCAGTCAAGAAGGAACGTTGGCGTGGTACACAGACGGATCTAAAACTGACAAAGGAGCAGGAACTGGAGTCCACGGCGCTAGAACCAGGTGCAATGACCATGCATCGTTAGGGAAGTTTGCAGCCATATTACAGGCGGAAATCTACGCTATCGACACGTGTTTGCAGATTAACATCGAAAGGGGATATAGAGGCCTTATACTCTTAGATAGTCAGGCAGCACTGAAATCTTTAGCATATCCCCATATCAGAGTGGTCTGGGACTGCCTTCAAGAGCACAAGACTATTGTAGGCAATGAAACGGCAGGTACTCTAGCAAAGCTAGGATCTGAAAACCGCATTCACTGTTCCTGAACCAGTTTTTGGAACATCAAAAACTGCAACGGTGAATTCAAACATCAGACGTACGGGAGCAACGTGCCAAAGCAGGAACACAGCAAACCCTTTATTAAAAAAACCTGGGAGCCGCTGACTAACGAAATATTAAACCTCAGCAGGGGCCAGATAAGGAGAGTGACGGAGTTACTCACCGGTCACTGTACCCTAAGAAAGCACATGCATACAATTGGCCTATATGGGGATATACCTATCTGTCGGTTGTGCATGGAAGAGGAGGAAACAGCCTCACACATCTTCGGGTGTGAAGCAATGTCTCATTGGAGATATATACTCCTAGGACTAGAGCACCAAAAGGAGGATTTCTTGAAGATGGACATAGTGAAAAGAATGTTTCCTGGCAAGGGCTACTGGTCTCATATAAACGGTACAACCAAGAGCACAAAAAGGCTGAGGCTCCGAGGTCTCTCAGCCCCTGACTGGTGATGCCGAAATAATCAATTCCGTATGTCTCCTAATTTTACAAAAGTGAATAATAATTACCCGTTTTGTGACCTTTTTCAATACTGTTATCACTCTAGGATAATATTCTATCTAATAAAAGAAAAATTTCCAAAATCGGAGTGGTAGTGGCGGAGATAACCTATTACAAACTAACAAAAAAAGTTTTCGCCTTTAACATTATCTCAGTTCTTGTTAAAATCATTATTGCACAAAATACTAAACTTATACACTGCCACCACCACGTCTTCCCGTCTCAAGCCGCAGATATGGTTTTAAATGCTAGAAAACATCCTTGTCACCTCTTCTCCAATGTTGCCATTCAGTGGAGGCGAGAAAGTAACTTATGTTATGCAAACATGGGAGTTTATATGATGGGAGGCGACAACGTACTTCGCCTAAACGTTAAGTGCAGCACTAGCGCCAGTGATATACACCGGAACTAAAAACTTTTTGTGGAGGTATTGAGGGCACTTTATGACCTCACAATATCTATATATAATATGTATAATATGGAGAAAAAACATGGTATAAGATATAATTTTCTTTTTCAAGAAATTAAATTAAAAATAAAACTATCAAAATTGACATTACGACATCGATGTTAATTTTTAGTAGTCATAGAAATGTCTTTAAATATGTTTAGTGTATTAGAAAGTGAAATAATAGTTGGTAAGTTAATATAAAGGAACAGAATTCTCATCTTCAATATTTGAATTTTTTTGTTTTTTTGTCAAAAGATAATAAATAGCTATAAATTGTACTAAGTTTTTTATTTAAGCAATTATCTTCTTGAGATATGAATGCCATTTCCAGGAAAATCCTTTTAGAGTAGTTGTTTTCTTTATGTAAAATTTCAAAGTTTTTATAATCTATTATATGATTTGTAGAAAAAACATGTTCAGCTAATGCTGATCTTTCTGGATATAATCTTGAATCGCTCTTATGTAGAGCTATACGTTTAGTTATTTTTTGTGATGTTTCACCTACAAATGCAGATTTACATGTAGAGCAAGTCAATCTATATATTACATTAGAAAGATCAGTAAGAGGGTCAATTTCTTTCAACTTACTATAAACACAATTAAGTGAGAGAACATTTTTATTTGCAAGTTTTATATTAGTTACTTCTTTTAATATTTTGGAAATTCTAGGTGTAAGCTCTCTAAAGTAAGGTAATGTCAATTTTGATAGTTTTATTTTTAATTTAATTTCTTGAAAAAGAAAATTATATCTTATACCATGTTTTTTCTCCATATTATACATATTATATATAGATATTGTGATTAACCTCGCTTAGTTGTAAGTAATTAATGTTTTACTTTTAAACTGAATTTATTTATACCTGTTTGAAATATCTATAAATGTATCTTTTGTAGTTCTTTGATAATGGTGATAATAAATTACCGAAAACTCAGAACAAACTAAAAAGAGTTCACTTATTCACATTGCCGCATCCCCCACAATAATAGTTAGACATATATATATATATATATATATATATATATATATATGCATATATATATAGGATAGTCTTTGCCGACTAATTAGGTATAAAACCAGAAATATTGGGGAAACGGCAAGTTTATAAAAGTGAACTCTTCTTACTAATTTAACAAGCTTTCGGAAACTTTTATTTCCATTATCAAGTTACAGTAAATTGAGGATTGATATAAAATGGTAAATATATATTAAATGCTAAAATTGGTATTTGAATTTTTTAAAAAATATTGAAATATTGTCATTATGACAGATAAACAATTTCATTTTTTTCCTTCTAATAAGTTATAAAAATTATGTCAAAAAATGGAGAGTGTAGGTTATGATAATGTCAAATTATTATAAAAGTTTTTTTAAAAAAATTAATTTTTGATTAAGAATTGAAATTTGAAATCTTATTATTGTGATCCATTGATAGTAAGTAGTGATAAATATCACTGAGATTCTTATGGTCACTCTTCTTGTTAATAGTACAAGGTTCTTGTGATATGTGAGCCATTTCTAAGAAAAGTCTTTTTTTAGTATTTGTTTGTATGTCTAAAATATTAACAGATTCAAAATCCATAACGTGGTCTTTATCAATTACATGTTCTGCTAATGCACATCTGTCAGGATGTAATCTACAATCACTTTTATGTAAACTTAAACGACTTTTTAATTTTTGACTAGTGTGGCCAATGTATTTATTATTACAGTTTTTACATGGTATACAATATATTACATTTGATAGATTGAGAATCGGAGTTTTGTCTTTCAATTTTGTAAAAATAGATTTTATCGTAAAACATGTTTTATTGGCAATTTTAATGTTATTTATTGGTTTGAAAATCCTACTCAACTTTGGTGTTATTTCTTTAATATATTATGGAAAAGATATATTTATTTATATGTACTGTATTATGGGATGTATTATTATTGTCTGCAATGTCTACAGTTGGAAAATAATTATACAATATGTTTTTGATTAAATTATTAGGGTATCCATTTTCTAAAAATAATTTATGAAGAATTTTTAGGTTCTTTTCATGAAAATTGGGATCTGAAATTTTGGTTATTCTGTTCTTCATTTGTCTAATCAAGTTAATTTTTATTGAATATTTATGATAAGACCAATAGTTCATTAATCTTCCAGAGCTTATTGAAATTGTTTATCTGTCATAATGACAATATTTCAATATTTTTTAAAAAATTCAAATACCAATTTTAGCATTTAATATATATTTACCATTTTATATCAATCCTCAATTTACTGTAACTTGATAATGGAAATAAAAGTTTCCGAAAGCTTGTTAAATTAGTAAGAAGAGTTCACTTTTATAAACTTGCCGTTTCCCCAATATTTCTGGTTTTATATTTATATGCATATATATATATATATATATATATATAATAGGTTTTATATAGAATTCCCTTTTGTTTATATATATATATGTATATATATATATTTTTTTTTGAAATAATGAGCTATCCTCCTTTATTGTATATTTTATTTATAATAAAATGATCTTGACAACAAAAATAATATCTTATAGTTTTTACAAAATGCATTTCAAGCCGTGTTCAAACCTACTTTCGGCGGAGTAATGAATTTTTTTATGTTCTTCATGTTATTTTATCATTGGAAATAATGCTCAAATACGGTAAAGGTTTTATTAAACGATAAATACATAAACCGATAATTGGCGGGAACATTTATTGTACAACAACAGCTTGCAAGTACTGCTCATAGGAAGAACTAAAACTAACTAGTGACATGTGACATCGGCTTAGTGACATGACATGAATTCTGTAAGGTTTGCCAACTTTCACATATTATAACACTTCAAGGATTAGTACAGTATGGTTCAAAACAGGATCTATCTAAATACTGGTTTCATAAAAATTTATAAAATTCAGACACATTAACACAGTACACAAATAAAAGTGGAAATTAATTCTTCCACCAAACAAATACAGACTCTTACTAGATTCATTGCTTCAGCTTCAGCTTCATCAAGTAAAGACAGTGATATTTATTTGTCATGAACAAGCAAAAAACAATAAACGAAGACTATCTTCACATTTACACTAGTGACGTATCTGCATTATAAGTTGCATAGTTTCAGTAAATTTTTGTTTCCATTCTTTTCTGGTATTGAGCAGAGAAAATATAAAATAATATTTTTTTTATCACCCATTTGCCACTAATTCATATTACCTAAGAAAATATGGGGTTAAAATTAGAAGTTGAAGATCCTATTATGTAGGGGTCTTAGACCTGACTGAAACGATTGTGCTTATCGATGGGAGAGGGTTAGTCAAAAAGCCTCACAGGCTGTTCCAACAATCGATGGAAAATAGTCTGAAATCCGTCATGTTGGTCGTCTTTCTTTGTAAAGTGGAGTTTATCCAGAAATATTTCGGGTAATAGTACTTTTTAGCAAGTATGCTGCAAATGGAAATCCATTGCTGACAGAGTTGTAATATTTCTGTCAGTTTGTCCCGCTATCAGACTCAAACCTTGTGCAATCTGGAGTGCTATTCTTGATCGTTCGGATATTTCAAGGTCGTGTGCATTTCATAATTTTGCGAATGTCATTTGCATTTGGTATTCTTGACTATTCGCAAGACCAGCTAACATGCGAGTTTCACAACGAGTGGTATTTGTTGTTCGTAAACGACTTGCGTATACGTTTTAGAGTTCATATTTTAGAGTTTATATTTTGGTTTCTAATCATGAAAATTAATGATTTGCAATATATTGCAAATTTAGAAAATCTTCATCAACCAGCCTAGGTTTGATTTTTCATAATTTCAAATATTATTTGCCTCTGTTCCATGGACGCATTAGTAATTCTTCCTTTTCTGATGAGGAGATTCATCTGAGATGGATTCATCATACAAAAATAGTGAAAAGAGATACATAACCTAAGCTAAGTTATCATCTAACTATCGATGATCTGATAAAACGTAACACAGAACTGCTAATAATCTAGAAATTGCGATGTTGCCAAATTTATTCTATCACGCGAATGAAAATGCTTACACAACTCTAAGAAGAGAGGTCAAGAATACCATTTTCAGAAAGTGACCATTAGTAACCGCATTCGTACAATAGGGTGTTCAACTAAAAATAGATTATTGTTAATGATTAGCAGATCGTTAGTTCTAAGGTGACAAATTACGTCGCACTGTATTTTATCAAATTCAATGGTGCTGTTTTGTTTTTATCCCCATTTAAAAAATTATATTTTGAAAATTTCTTATAACCCGCCATTTAGATTTTGACGTCACTAGTTTAAATTTAAGCTAGTCACATATTTTGACCTGAAACAAAATAATCAGAAGAGAGTGTAGTCGCCCAAAAGAAGAAAAGAAGAAGTTTAGGTTAGAGTGACAGTGAGTTGTTTTGTTGTTTGCATTCACATGTGGTTAAATGATTATCAATAGAATTATTAATTATTTTCTGTAATTACGTATTTCACTTACATTAAGATGGTATTCCCAACAAAAATAATTTGTTGAAGTTTGCACACATATGACCTTCTAATAGCTGCAAACCAACTCTTTCTTCTCTCATCTGTATTCGGCAAGATAATGAATTTGTAAATAATGCTTCAAATTAAAATTGAACAAGGTAAACAGAGTGATAGATATCAGATGATGTTGATGTCAGATGATAGATGTCAGGTCAGATGTCAACATTTTTGTCCTGTCAAACTCAAACATCCCAAATGAATGAGAAAGAAGAAGCTGAAATATGGAACAGCAAAGGAAGACTATAGACAACTTCACATTTAAAATAGTGACGTATCTGCATTATAAGTTGCATAATTTCAGTAAATTTTTGTTTTCATTTTTTTCTTTTAATCTAAAGACTAAATTCAAAATAATTATATTTTAGAATCTCCCATTTGCCACTTATTAATATTACCTAATAAAACATGTGGTCAAAATTTAGAGTTGAACACCCTTCGCAACACTCAAGGTTACTCGCTTCCTAACGAATTCGTTAAAATACTATTCTTGAGCGCTCTCTGCTTTGCGTATTCGCTTGATAGTGTTCGTTATGCAGCGAGTACATTTTTGTACGTGATAACCATAGGTAGATAATATTTATATTTATACTGAAAGTGATAAGTGACAGCGCGCGCGTATAGTTAATACTATTGTTTATAGAAAAATTTCAAATTGTAATTGGGTTTGAGTAATCGAGGATGTGAATTTAATGTTAGTGGAAAATTTAGAGCTGGCGGCAATAGAAGTTAAAAATTTCCGGGTTTCGCGCAAATCTTTGAATCCGTTCACGACAATGAATTATTTTCTCCGCCGCGAATAATATCTAAGATATTTGCCAATTTAGTGCAGTCTTCCACGAAATCTTCAAAGTTATTTGTGAATGTAGGTACTACCAATTTTTAGATCCGTCCCTTTGAAATATTCTAACGCTATTTTTTGGCTTTGCCGAAGCTTTTCCTCCGCGTCCGCGTAATTTAAAATGTTTTGATCAATTTCATACAACACTTTTAAAGAGACATACATAAAACATAACCATAAAATTGGAATAATTTGACAGCATCAAGAAGAGCGAACGCTTTATTTACGGTATTGCCAAATTTCTCATTTCGTTTAAGGACGCCCATTAACGAATCACCCCAAGAATTGCATAGTTGTAGAGTCTTCGCTAACTACTGCTCGTTATGCAGCGAATTCGCTCTATAGCGAGTGATGTCAAGAATTGGGCTCCCGCGCTGTACACCAATGATTCTTGACCGCTCGCAACACTCACGGTTATTGGCTTCCTAATGCTTTCTTTAAAATATTATTCTTGAGCGGCCTCTGCTTTGCGCATTTAGTTTATAGTGTTCGTTATGCAGCGAGCTACGTGATATGATAACCATAGATAATCTTTATATTTATACTGAAAGTGATAAGTGTCAGAGCGCGTATAGGTTAATACTATTTTCGCTAAAAGTTCAAAATTTCCAAGTTTTGCGCAATCTTTCGAAACTCCATTCCTGAACAAAAACTTTCAAGCTAAAGTTGTTTGTGAATTTACCACTAATCATTCGATCCTTTCCTTTCAAATATTCCACCATCATTTTTCTCTGCTTTTCCTCCGCGTCCGCGTATTTCATTATTTAGAATGGTTGGATCCATACAACAATTTTAAACAGACATACATAAAACATAACCATAAAATTGGGATAATTTGACAGCGTCAAGAAGAGCGAACTCTTTATTTAGGATATTGCCAAATTTCCTATTTCGCTTAAGGAAGCCCTTTAACGAATCACCCCTAGAATTACATAGTAGTAAAGTCTTGGGCTCCTGACCGTATGACACGAACGGGCATATTCGGCAATATACGGAAATAATCTGCCGATACCGGAGCTACTCTGACCGCAGCTTGAGAAGTTTAAGACGATTCGTGAGTTTGTTTAGAAAGATGACTCCTAAGTTAAGTCGATAAGTGCATGGATCTGACCATATCTGGAACTCTTTGTAGAAGATATAGCGGCAAATCGACAAGGATTATTTTTTTCTCTCGCCCTCCCCCTAATTAATCCTTAGAGTTGTATTAACATTTTAATTGTTGTTAGTTTTTATAATTCTCAAATTTCAAGTACTAAAAAGTCCTTTATTGACCAGCATTGTGGAACTCCACTCCCTTAACGGAATTCAGAAAAACTAAATTCCGCATCCAATATTGCTCTGTATGGAAGTTATTCATTCTGGTTTTTCGAAGAGTTACAAATTGATTCAGATATTATATTACTCGAACTTAAAAAAGTAAAGCGTTCATTTTCAATGTGAAAATTATTTTTAAATGATAGAAGACAAAGTCTTAAAACATAAAATATGGAAAAGCACTTACTTGTAGCTATTAATTATACAGTTTGAAGTGGTTACAATATTCAATTATTAATTAACAATTATTCAGTTATTATGTTATGAATTCCATGTTATGCAAATATATTTGTCTTAAGATAATTATGTTTTTGATAATTATGGTATTGAAGGCATTTTGCTTATATTGCCTATAAAAGCGCATTTTTCTTCAATTCAAGCGGCCTATAAATCCGAACATCAGTCATTGGAACACGTCGACAATGAAAACAATATAGAAAACCTGCCGAAAACTGTAAATAATAGTAGGTATCGTAATTATAATTATACGTTTTTTTTATAAAAAGCAAATGAAAGGACTACGATAGGAAGTTGACATGCCTGAAATCATAATTTCTGCTGCTCAATAGAATTTTGTTTGCTCTTTGTTTAGTTTAAATAAAGGGAGGTTTACAAATAAATTATAAGTAATAAATTGCTCTGAAGAAATATTGCGTGTAAACTGAGCGCCTTCGTGGGAAATTAATGATTCTGTCTTGACTTCAATTTTATCTCTTTATAAGGGGTTATTAGTTTTTATAATGATTAAGGGAAAACTTGACGTGAAACAATTGATTTTCATTACAAAACATATTATTAATCATTCGAACAATTTCGCTCAGATTTGTATTGCAAATCGATTGGAATATTTCACTTAGTTGAAATGTTTAAATTACACATGCCAAAAATTGAAATATTTGTGTGCCGTAGAACAGAGATTTAACGTGTTTTGATTGTTGTTTTTCCAAAAACAGTTGTAGTTTCTTAGAAACAGGCTAATTTAATTGACCAAATAAAATCAATAAATAACAAATTCCAGGACAGAAATATAACATATAATTCTCGTCTGGTTTCACAAATTACATTTTCTTCGTCAGGAGTATAGCAAAAGTACAAAAAGATAACTGTAACAGAATATCCCGATAGGGAATATATCAAGTAGGCATCACATAAAAATAACATGTCATTCTGATGATAATATGCCAATATCGAAATAATTATCAAGGGTAATATAACAAAACCTTGATAAATAGTAGACTATTTTATTGCATCTAAATTTCGACTGTATTTTATAATAATTTAACGTGACATTATTTTGGGATTAATAAAATCTGATTTATTAATGCCAAAATAATATCAAGTCTTCTTCTACTTATTCTTCCCAACGCCTCCACTCTTTCCTGTCTCTTGATAATCTTTCCAATTCATTTAGAGCTTTTCTTTCCTTATCTCCTATCTCCTTTATTTGGTCTACTTCTCACCTGTTCCAGACAATTTTTCACTCTCCGATGACATTTCTAGACTTTTCGATGACAGTTCTAGATAATTTCATATTTATGTCTTCTTCTTTTTTCATTATGGTCCTTTACATATCCTCAGTACAGGTCCGACGTAACAGTATTAAAATCCAAATATGTAACTGAGAGAAAAAATTCGGAAAACCTCGTTGTAGCACTTGATGATGCCAAGAGGGATTATAAAATACAATTATTATTATTATTAATTAAGATGTGCTCCTTATTCAAGATACAATTATAACTGACTGCGTCAACATGAAGTTACTTTTACATCATTTGGCAGTTATATGACATAAGACTACGCTATCAAACACTATTCCAACAATGGTATTTTAGGAGGAAAGCTTTAATGCCTTCTTCATTAGGAAATTCTCGCTTGCAAAACAATATTTTTCGCTTTCCAATTAAAAACGGGTTTTTCTCAATAATTTAGTTTATTTTTATAATTTTATTCAATCTACACCTACAAGTGATGATAAATATGTTTTGTGTTTCTTTTATAAACAATTTGATGTGGAAAACACTATTGAGATGGAAAACTCGCTTTTTCACATTAAATATTACTATACACATACAGGTTTTGGGCGTATGCTGTATCCTCTTTAATTCCTATATTAGTTCGAGATCGATGATTGCGTTGTTGACAAAACCATTAACAGGACTTTATTAGTATCTACACAAAGGATAAAAAAACTAATTTAGATTTTTATTTTTGTTTTATAGCACGCCACAAACGTAGTTTATTTAATATACGATTTTTTTGTTAATGCATCGATCTTTTTGAGGCAAATAAGATGTTTTTAAAAAGATACGTTTTTTATAATTAATTTCTGTCGATACAATTTTGGTATGTTCATAATTCATTGTATGGCCTTCAGAAATTACAGAAATAATCTAAGTATAATGTATGAATATCTTTTGGATTTAGAAAAACAAAATTTAAATAATTAAGAGAAAACGAATTGCTATGGAGAATTTTTAAGCAATTGAATGAAATTTATACATCAATCAAATATATTTGAAATTTTATATTGTTTTTTTGAGTTTTTATATATCAATGTTCAAATTTATTACATTTTTTTAAATACTTTACCTATAATCTCACTTGTAAGTATTATTTAATTTTATCTGCTATATAATTTATTTGAACTTATACATTTTCATTGAAAATGAATACAAAGTTATTCGAAAGCTCGGAAACAAATTCTTAAAAGAGTACACTCTGGTATTATTGCCACATAAAATTTCGCATTTTCACTTTTTAGCATTTATTACTCCGAATATTCAGTGATCCATTCCGAATTCATTAAATACATATGCTTCGATCATTAAACAGACTAGATGAATAACCCGCTATACTGACAACAGACTTTGTTTGAAGCCAACATCTAAATCGATTCGCTCATTCCAAAATAAGGATAGCAATACAAACATCAAAGGTCACGAATTCCAATAAGAGTGACGTGCTGTGTGAGGATTAAAATTTATTAAAAATATTCATCTTAGATTTACGACACTGGTAATTTCAGAACTGTAAAGCTGTACACTTGTCCATTAGTAGCTTCAGAATTAGCCCACGATTTGTCCATTAGCTTCTCACTATTTTTTCATTCCTCGAAGAAATTGGTGCCTCCAAGCGACAATGGTATTAATTAAAAGGACATTTGATTCAAAAATGGATTAGACACATTGTGAATGCATTTCCACTAAGGGTACTTAACTAAATATCAATAGAAAATATGAATCCGAAAATTTCCAGGAGCAAATGAAATTATCATTTTTATAATAGTTTTATATTTTTAAAATACCAATACAAAAATTATATAACTCAAATACATTCACAAAAAAAGTGCAATATTTTGGAGTACGATTAAATAAATTACTCGTTATTCTTGCATATAGAAAGAATTGTGACGTTGCCAACTGAATGTGAATTCCACTTCAGTAATTCACTCTTATCTGCTTAATGAATAAATCATACATGTAAATAAGGGGAATGTAATTGCAAAAGCGATGGACTTTGGTGAGATTTAAGAAGCAAAATATTCGAAGGTAAAATACTCGTGTCGACTTACCCGTTTATAGTTGAAATTTATCCAAAATCAATTGCAAAAGCTTATTGATCCGCAAACTTTTTCCTTCTATCAGCTTAAAGCGATCAAAGAAAAAAGTCGGCAAGCGTGACGAACACGTGTTTGAGTCTTTGCAATTGATTTTGGGTCAAACTTTATCAACATAGTTATGGCAAGGAAGAAAGCAACCTAACGTTCGTATATCATATTATAGGCTTCATTTTATCGATTGATCGGAATTTTTTTCTTAAATTAACAAGTGCACTGTTCGAAAAAGTCATTTTTGAATTTTTAATAATTAATCATAGTCTGGCTACGAATTTTTTTCCAGCTCACTTTCGATATATTCTTTAGCATTATAAATTTGATATAAAATACCTTTCATTCAAAAAGACTAAAATGCACCAATTCTTGGTTCAGTCGTTAAATTTATGTAAATTCGTAAATATATAGCTTACGATGATCTGTTACTTTTGTGATTATGGAATCGCGAAAAAGGGAAGTTCGGGATACTTTCTGTAAACGTCTAATTTATAGTGACGCAAACTCAACGCCTGTTTTCTTACGGCCAGTACTTAACCTAACAATGTATCTTGACTTGACCCTGACGTGTATTTCAAATTTGCTGGTGAATATCGTCTTCAATAGAACAGATAATGAATGATAACAATTAAGTAGCAATGCAGAAAACAGGAATATCAGAAAACGATCGAAAAACACTACTACTCATCAGTTTGTATTTATATTTGGAGGCAATGGAAGAGAATTATTAAATTCATTATTGTTCGTTCATCCAATCTGATCTGGAATTTCGGTATTTCATAAGGAACCACATTATTATTATTCATTTTATTATCTATTTATTTAGTTGTGTTAAGTACAAGTGTTTTTTATTTTATAAAATATGAATTTTGAGTATCTTATGGGAGAAAACCACACTAGGCTAGGGAGCCTGTATTGTAGTTTAAACACGTGGCACACTTATTACATTTTTTTTGGTGAGTACCATATAATATTTTAGGCAAATACAATTTGGAGTAATCAAAATGTCCTTTTTCTTTCAGGTGAGAATAGAGCAGAAAGAGTGTTGGAGATTCCAATAATATATGTATGTTTTATAAGAACATAAAAACAAAAATATGGTATAATATTATGCATCCCTTAAAACTCTCAAGACTCAAATTCTTTATTATGAAATCCCATACCTATAAAATAAAACCATCATACCTGTCTCGACCTTCTTCTAATAGTTTACCGTATCATGAATCTACATCTACATTTTTGATTAATCAATTTTTTAATTGAAAACATCTTTAGGCGCATTGAGCACTTTTTTGAGAGAAGAAAACACATGGATTTTTCGTCATCGTCACGCTTTTATGCAACACACAATACTTTTGGTTATGCAACACTATAAACGCTTCATTGTTAATTCATTGTTGAATGATCGTCACGCTTTCCATGAGCTATATGTATAATGTGTATATATGTGTACTTTTTTTGTAAAAAAATCCATTTATGATGGGCTTACGATAAAATTTTCAAAAGGGATTCATTTATTGGTGTTTTCACTTCTGTCGGCAGTCCCATGACTGGACTCTACATTTTTTTGTTTATTTACCTCAAAAAAAATTTAATAGGCAGGGCCCTTATTCTCGAATCTCGATCACAAATGTCGCAATCGACATTTGTCGAACAAAAACGTCGCACAAAAATTTAAGGTCGTATTTGACATTAATGTCGCATATATACATGTGGTAATGCTGTAAATTTATAAAGTGTAGCTTCTATCCGAAAATGAAGTCAAACAAAAATCAAAAACAAGAGTTTTAATATCGGTTTTGACCTATCTTTTTTTATGTGCTTGTAGTTACTTCTGTTACTATTTACTCATTTAGTTTTAAACATGGATACCGAGTGTAAAAGAAGTTAGTATTGCAGTAAATCGCAGAAAGAGTTGTTAACAGAACTCGTAACAAACCAACCACACCTGATTCAATATTTCAGGTCTATTTAAAATGCTTCAACTAACAGAAAATTGATTAGCAGAAACTGCAGCATGCCACTCAACTGGAACCTGGTAACTCCCTTTTGCGAAAAAATTTAGTGCCACAAATATTTGAAATACAGAGTAAATTTAAGCTCTATTTTATTACTGAAGTTAACTTAACATTCTTCGATTATACACGAAGCGCTCATGTCCTAGTATGTTCTTCTATAACTGGTCTTACCTACTTAATTTATTAAATTTGTAGTTATACATTTCCTTAATCGAAAATGTCCTTCATACATTTTCACAGACATTCATCAGGATATAACTCTTGTAAGATTTCTTGTTGAAAAGCAATAAGCTCTTCTCCGTCCACCATGGAGGACATGTTTAATTTAAAAATACGTACCTTTTCTACACATAACCTAACCACAACAGATTAAAATCTGGATCTCGCATATATGACAATTTGTCACTTGCTTAAACCCTAGTGAGATTTTGTCGCATGGGGCATGCATGGAGGCTAGGTGAGGAGATCGAACTCGGACGGAAAAATTGACAAAACCTGTGCTCAAAATAGTCTATCTAAGCAGTTTGTTTTTTCACCGTGGCGTCTCCACTGCAAATCCAATAGACAATTCCAGAACACATGTCTTTGACTGGTCTGCTATATTGTGCTGGAGGGCAACCGAATCGATTAGTTGGAATGTTTGTGTTTTGTAACGTGCCTCCCTTCTTACACGTGGCTCCTGCCACAAGAACACGTCACTATGGCCACCCTTGATGCAAAATTCGGGTTTTTAAATCTCGGGCGCCAGATTATTAAGGTGGTTTGCTCCACGGCCCCTTGACCCTTAGCGTCAAGAGTTCCAGATAGCCTCAGATGGAGGTTACGGAAAATTCCAGGGGTCTTGTTGAATTAAATTTAACTAACTAGTGAAAATCCGGAAAAGCCAAATCTTGGTTCTCCAATCAATAAATTGCGGTTAATAATGAAAATAATAGGAATTCAAAACTTTGATCTATTAATACTCTGTGGTCTATTTTACGAATAATTCTTTAGTGACAAACAAATTAACAGGGAAAAGAAAATGAGGTATGTATTACCTATATCTGGGATTTTAACGGACTTAACGGTCAGGTTATCAAATACGGTTCAAATCTACCGGGTTTTACGGGGCCCCTAGTGCACGATTTAGATCTGCCGGGTAATCAGACAAATTGTGGCCAAGCCTCTTCCAAGTCTGATTAACCCTTGAATCCAAATGAAACCGGCAACTATTATTCCGACAATAAAAAAAACAAAATATAAATAATGATTCTACGAAACGGGAAAAGAACGATTTAGATCTGCCGGGAAATCAAAAAAATTGTGGCTAAGCCTCTTCCAAGTCTGATTAACCCTTGAATCTAACTAAAGCCGGTAACAATTTTTCCAAAAAAAAAAAAATTCAGGAACGAATTAGATCTGCCGGGAAATCAAACAAATTGTGGCTGAGACTCTTCCAAGTCTGATTAACCCTTGAATCTAAAGGAAACCGGTAACTATTATTCCGAAAAAAATAAAATTTAAGAACTAATTAGATCTGCCGGGAAATCAAACAAATTGTGGCTAAGCCTCTTCCAAGTCTGATTAACCCTTGAATCTAACTAAAGCCGGTAACAATTATTAAAAAAAAAAAATATTTTCCCACGAGTTATACGGTACCCAACTATCGACACACAGAGTAAAAATATTCGTACTATACCTTGTTTTTAAACTAAGAGGAGCGACTTGAATTTAAGTTGGCATTTCTGCTGCCTAGTGATTGGTCAGATTGCAGCCCGTTTCACACAGCTCTTTTGATGCAACTGATAATGAAATTTGTCAGTTTTGTGTTTATTTATATGAAAATATTCATTACTTCAATCTAACTTTACCACTTTTTTGCGTTTGTTGTTGATTGTTTTATTTTTAACAAAGTATTATATTCCAACCAAGTTAAGTGCTATTTTTATTATTTATTCAGTTTGATAAACAAAATCCATGCTTCTTTCTTGTTAATAATATAAGTTTCCAAGTAAAATCTTATTTTTCTAAATATTTTTACATCAAGTTTTACATACATTACAGTACAATATTATCGCTTTTTTCGATATCAAAACCTCTGTTTACTTTTAGTTTGTGCTATACCTACCTAAGCGTCCAACGTAAATAAAGAATAATTGAAACATACAATTGCATTTTCTACGTACTTATTTATCCTCAAATTATTAACAAATTTTACATAAACTACCTATTATAACCATACATTTTTTCCCAATAATGTGTCATTTGCTCACTACTTTCGCCATGGCCTGTGGCCAATGGTTATTCGATATTTAGACATGCCTTGATCCCTCATTGGCTACGACAACTACCAGCAGTACAAAACATATTTCACGTAATTGTCAATTAGTTCAAAAAGTCTGAACACGACCCTTTCGGAACACTCTCCCAATCTAGTTACTTTTAGTGGTGTGTTTGAGGTTTCCTAAAATGCTCCTCCTAGTTTAAAAACAAGGTATAGCATAAAATTAAAATATTATAATCCACTTGGATATCAATTTAATATAACACTACTGACAACCAAAAGCATAAAATAATTCGAGAATCCACTAATAACTCATATCAGTTAATTAATATATAATAAAACGCAGTAAATAAAATTCGAAATCAAATTACGGTTGACAAATCTTTATTTCCAGATAAGAGAAACAAAATAAAATAACCAAATTTCAGTTCAACAACAAAAGAAAAAAAATAGCCGGTCGGAAAATTTTCAAAACCATACATTTAACAATTTAATACTAAGCGGCGATACGGGAAGTTTAGAATACACAGTTTAATTGTAAAAGCGATTTACCTTATAAAATACAGCTTCCACACACAATCTTAGTGCACCAAATTTTCATAATACGGTTTATCGGTTTTTCGGAAGAAAGTTGAGCGAAGAGTCACGAATTACTATTGTAGAGCCGGAATAAATCAGAGCGCGAATGAAAATCACCCGAAAAATGAATTGTTTGAGAATTTATATCCAAAATTTTTATTTACATTCTTCGGCCGTAATGTGGTGTGGGAATCAAACGTGAAATTTATCTAGTTTCGACAAAAACTTGTAAGTATACTAGACGGCTTTCGTTTTAATTAAAATGTTGTATATACCGGGCTCCTTTAAGTTGAAAAATTTAAATATCGGAAATGAATAAATTGTGTATGGTAGAATTTGGATTTGCGTAACTCGGACTTATACTAAAATATACAACGGTAATAACAACAAAAAAAAAATAAATCAATGCGGTAGTAGAAAGGGTTGTAAAGTAACGAGTTATATACACCCTAGTGGTAAAATAAAATATATTACGGAACAAAATAAAATAAAAATTAAACTTGCTAAAAGCAAAAAAAATAACTCGTTACAGTTTTATGAACAAATAATGTCTAATATAGGTACACTAACCAAACTTCGATAAAACGTCGAGAGCAAACACGCCAAGTTTAAACTTGTGATTCACTGAGGGGGCCCCGTTGTAAAGCACTAATCCAAGCATTGTGGCTGTGATCAGAGAGATCAATTCCCCCGCATTCCACAATTAACAACACTACAAAACGATGGAATTTTAGATATTTTTAAGAACTAATTGTTAATTAACCGTTGCTGTCTAACCGTGTGCCCTCCTGCAAAATATGGCCGACGTGTCAGTGACGTCATTCTGGAATGGTCTATACCATCTAAAAACAGATCCCTTACTTTTTATGAATGACAGTAGTCAAATAGTAAACATTACTTATGACAAAAACTCAAAGTAAGAACTAGAAGGTATAAATGTTTGGCATAGAACTGTGATTATTCACTTTTACTTGTGGTTCGGTCATATCATTTCTGTTTCCTAGCCTCACATACTGTCCTCACCTCACATACTGTCAAATAAGCTAGCAACCAATAAAAACCATGAACTGAAAGTGTATGCAAGACTTGTGATTGGCTGTTATCGTTCTGCAGTCAGATGTTTTTGGTATTAGATTTAAACTGGCGCCCTCTACCATGACCAGAAATTGGAATACATGGAGTCCCATCTCCTTATAATGTTTTGTCACATGAAACTTGGTGGTTTCGACATTCAGCAATTCCAGTTTTATGATTCGTACGACAATTTTGAAATGTCGTTCGCGACATTCACCGATCGAGATTCGAGAATTCGGGTCCTGCAAAACAACCTCACAAAACAAATCGATTGCCAAACACCACTTCGGAAATGTTTACAATTATTAATTTTCTTTAGGCTACAAGAAGCGCAGAATTGCTAATTGTCGATATGCTTATGGAAAATTATAGATTTGACTAGAGATGTGCACAAAGTTGACCCATAACTATTTAAATTTTTTGTAGTTCCCGTTCTTCGGATGAAAAGTCTTCTAGGGACTGAAAGTCGTCCCATAGTTTGTTTTGGATAAGTATACTAAATCATGATTTAAAAAAATTGCTCAGCTTAGAAATATCCTAAAGTCGGTAATAATAAAATAAATTAGCCCCGATAATACCGATATCTTTTTCATAAGTCAAAAAGCTGAGAAGTGTAGTTATATACGGAGTGTGTGTGTACTTAGGGGAAAGTCGGCTATATTGTACCAGCTCCTAAATTGTAACATCCCCGAATTTTAAAGAAAACGATACCTTAAGCGCCATCTTTTATTGCCACGAGGTACTTTTATGTATTTGAAGGTTAGTAGTTAAAGAGAGTGTCGTTCCGCAACGGTTTCGAAGAGCAAAGAGTACTTAAATAATTTATACCTATTTCAAGTAAGTTTCGACTACATTTTTTTGAGGTTTAAAACAAAATCTATGATATTTAGAACGGTTTGATTAATATAAGTCTAAAAGTAACTATATTTAGCACCTTTTCGTACACATTTAAAATATAACCTCAAAAACTTAACGAATTGTGAATAAAAGTTTCCAATTTTGTCTAGTTGCCTAATGTGGACCACTAAGGTGTTTCTTAATCTGTGCTGGTACAATTTAAACGCCACCTCTTAGAAAACGAGAGCGAAAATATTGTCAGTGGTCAGAGGAAAATATGAAAGAAGTCATTGCGAAATATGAAACAGGAAAATATGGTCTAAATGAAATATGTACCATGTACAAAGTTCCTAAACCTACTTTCAAGAGACATCTAGCAGCACCGAATAAAAAGGCTTTGAACGGTAGAAAAATATTAGGTAGGTCTACAGTTTTCTCTATTGAGGTGGAAGAAGGGCTGAAAAAACATATTCTTGCTTTAGAGGAAATATTCTCTGGTCTTACCATTAAGGACACCAGAAGAGCAGCATTTCAATTCGCAGAAAAAAAATTCTATAAAACATAATTTTAGTAAAAGAATGGGTATGGCTGGGAAGAAGTGGTACTACAATTTTATGAAACGCCACCCAAACCTTTCATTAAGGCAAGCAGAATCAACATCATTAGTACGTTGCAGAGGATTTAACAAAAAAATGTTACAGATTTCTCTAATAAACTTGAAAAAATCATCGATACAAATAAATTAGATGTCACAAAAATATATAATGTAGACGAGTCAGGATTCTCGACAGTCCAAAAAAGTAATAAAAAAATGAGAAACAAGTGTCAACACTACGATGGTTGTTTGCGCAAGTGCCTCAGGTCAATTTGTCGCACCAATGATTATATTTAAGAGAAAACGAATGTCAGCAGAACTGACCATTGGAGCACCACCTGGCTGTTTGGTGGAGATATCAGATACAGGCTACATTAACTCAGAGCTATTTGTAACTTGGATAAAAAAATTTATTGAAGTGGTTAAGCCTACAGAGGAAAATAAAGTTCTTTTGGTATTGGACGGTCATACTACCCATTCTAAAAATTATGATGCTATAGTTTTGGCCCGTGACAATAGTGTAATTATTTTACAATTACCAGGCCACACGACCCATCGGCTTCAACCCCTAGATATTTCAGTTTTCAATCCTCTAGAAACATACTATAACCAAGCCATTGAAAAGTGGTTAAGACAGCATGCTGGAAGTTACGCAATTTCATGTTGCTTATCTTCTTAATGAAGCTTATGGCGAAGCTGCTGCTATAGTAAATGCTACGAACGGTTTTCGCAAATGTGGGATATGGCCTATAAATAGAGATGCTTTTTCTGATGCTGATTTTGCTCCTTCAGAACTATTGACTGATAAAGAAAATATTTTAATTGAGACGATGCCAATCGAAATTTTTGGAAGAAAATTCCAATATTAGAGAGCCACCACAAATTCAAGTTTTGGTAGATGTTCACAGAGCAGTTGACGACGTTTACACTAAAAAAATCGATACTCGGGCAACCAAAATTTTAAATGTGTCAATTGTAGATATTCTTCCTTTCCCTGATGTTAGTGAAGCTAAAAAACAGAAAATTGGTAAGAGCGCACAGACGGCTGGAATTATTACATCCACTCCCTATAAAGAGCAACTGGAAGTGGAACAAAATGCCCTAGAAGAGAAGAAGAAAAGAGCTATTAAACGAAATTTTGGGGTTGAGATGTCACAGAAACCAGCAAGAGGAAAATCAATTTCGAAAGGATAAAAGAGGCCAAAAAAAGAAAATTCTCAAATACAATACGGCTTACAGCAACCATCATCATCAACAAATGAAGATATTTTAGTATCCGTAAATGATGACAAAAGTGAATGGTACTGCAAGATTTGTAAGGAATGCTTAATAGAAGATATGATTCAATGCATAAGATGTAACGAATGGGTACATGAATCATGTGCAGATGCTTCAGACGATTACATATGTGATATGTGCTCTTAAACATATTGCAGCATTTTTTTTATACCAAAGAAGGCCGTTTTCATTTTTTTCATTTTAACAGAATTTATATATGTTTTAAGTTTTAAGTTTTCTTGTTGTTCAAATCTTGTTGTATTTTTAATATTACTAACTAATAAACTATTAAATATATGTATAACAAATTAAAATATTATGTATTTAATAAAGGATAGTACAATTTAGGAAACCATCTGGTACAAATTAGGCAACCGATTGCTTTAATTGTACCACTTGTGAAGGTTTTGAAAAAAGTTAAATTTGAACCAAAAGACATTATTCTAAAATTTTGAAAAAAATATATAATGTTTTCAAAACTGTAATGAAAATTATGGAGCAATTTAAGCTATCATTTTCTAAAAATTTTTATTTGCTTTAACAGAAAACGTCAGAACTGGTCCAAATTGGTCAACCTTACCCTATGTACGCACGCAAGAAGCTATACTTCTTTGTAATTCAAATGAATGAAAATCATTCTTAAATTTGTGTGATCTAAAAGATGTTAATACAGATAATAATAGTCTATTTGAATTACCCATGTAATACTAACGTTGGAATTATTTTATTTTATATTCTTATTTTATTGTTTAAGTTTTTAGATCACTTTGTTCATAAATTTATAGCAATTTTTCTTGAAAATAAAGCTCAAGTTACTAGTAATTGAGTACTAAGTAACTATAAATATATCTATTTTATGATATCTAGTATTGAAGACTTAATGATTGATTTTAATAATATAGTTAGATAGACGAAAATATGGCAAACGAAATAAACGTTTCTATGTTAAAATTATATGTGGATATGATTCCGAATTACGACGGAAACTCTACAACATTAATTAAAATGTTTACCACAATGTGGTTTTTTGGTAGATTTATACTCTATGGTAGAAGATCTGAATTTACAAAATTATTTAATAAAGCTCATTCTATCAAAATTAGTAGATAAAGCACAACATTTATTAGTAGGGTCTAGAATCGAATTAAATACTTTGCAATTAATTAAAAATGCACTGAATCGATGCCTTGGTGATAAAAGAAGTTTAGAGTGTTTAGAACAAGATCTTTTGATGGCTCGTCATCAAAAGAACGAAGCCGCTTTACAATTTGCAGAAAGATTACAAGTATTAAATAGTCATTTAATTCATAAAATCATTAGTCTTAGCTAGCTAGTTAGGCATTTGCCAATACGGGCAAATTACTTTAAGAATCTTAGTAAGAAATCTTAGAGGTCAATAATTACGTATTAAGTAACTATACGTTTAAAAAATTCTAATCGAAACAGCCATTTCTTATTTAATAAAGGAAGAAAACTTTTTGTATTCACAAAATTATTCACCTATACAAAATAATAATAATAATTACATTTAATAATCCGTCATAATAATCAATCACCACAATCGATATTTTGTTAATAATAATCAACGCCTCAATACTTTTTCTAAGAATACGCATTATAATCCTCCACGTCAAAACTTTCAAACACCGAATTTTCAACGCCAATATAATAACTTAGGCCCATAGAAACGAATCCAATCCACCCCGCCGTTTATAATATCCCTATTTTGTTTATTTTAACGATAAGTATAATTTTCATTTTCATGTCATGGACCCGAAAGAAGAATATTTCAAGAAAAGAAAATCCTGTCCAAGAGGGCGAAGCTGATCCAAACAATCCACCATCCAGTTGGAGTTATATGAACATAGTTGCACACCCTATATAAAAACTAGCCGACGCTGCAAGATACCCGAAGGCAACGCCGAGCCTAATCTTATTCCTAATACTAATTCTTGTTATTGTCGTTGTCTCTGCACAATTAATAATTGTATTAAATAAAGTTATTTTTAAAAACTTAATCTTCCTATCAATTTATTTAGCTCATATTCATCTCTCTAGCTTATTCAAATACAAAGAGATTTAGTGATGAAATTACACTAACGAAAAATGAATGTTTTTATGTGGACACAACTTAACCAAAAGTTGGTCCTAAATCCACATATATGACACTCAAAAGTTTTATAAAACTTACCTTTTTATTGTTTATTGATATTATCAAGACACAAGACAATCCTTGAAGCCAAATGAAATCACCTTTCTCCAAAATAAACACTCTTGTGTATACCAAAAGACCAAACCCATATTCTTGTTTGCCTGGGTCGCCATATTGAATTTTATTTGACAGGTCGATGGATCGTTAAAGTCGATAAACATCGACTTAGAAAAATTTCGTCCAGCTTCCTACCGACAAAGTCCTCAGAGTCAAAAAGGGGAAAAATGAGACCTATCCCAGGCGAACAGTCCACGAAAGTTACGTCCAAAAAACGAGTGTTTGGGGTAGGGGGTGAAAATTCCCAAAAATGATTCCCGGGTCGCCAGATACCCCAAACAAACATTTTGAGGGGGGTGCAATTTGAGGATGAGAGGTAGTTTTTTGGGATTTTCGTCCCAGGACGAACAGCTATTTCAAAAGCGATTTCTTAGGAAAAAAATTTCCTTCGGGAATAATCACGTATACTCAGGTTCCCAACTTATAAAATTGGTTAGTGAACTCGAAAAATTTTCGATTTAGGGACTTTTTGGGGTCCAACTCGGCCTTCTCTGGTATGAATGTGGTCTTGACTGACCGAAAAACAACAATTTGAGGTTAATAGGATAGGAGGCCATGGTAATTTAGTAGAAGAAGAGGTCAGTTGTCAGCCAACTTCATCATGTCACTTTTCAGATGTTGGTGTGTGCGCGCATCGTTAAAAATTTACTCTCATAATTTTTCCAAGTGCGCCAAAAGAAGTATAACTTCAAAAATACAGGTAATATTTCAAAAATATAATACCTTATGTATATTATCTTAGATATTTGAAAAAAGTGGGTAATAATTATGAGATTTTTGATGAATAATTTTTTATTATTTCACACTAAGTATATAAAAAGTTTTACGAATATTTTGGAAATTGTTATTTATACAATAATTGTACTCGAGATTTTCATCTCTTTACTGTGTATGAAAAATAAAATGAACTTTTATGGGGCTTTTCTAAACCTACATTCATAGGGTTCTAATTTATTACAATTTTTCTTAAATTGTAAGAATTTAGTGAAAATTTAATAACTGTAAAATATATTTATTTACAAAATATATTTTTCAATCCATAATATAAAACTACACAACTCAGTGATCAATAACCTTGCTATTATCAAATTTATTACAGGGTGGTCAGAAAATGCGGTTTCATTATTATTTATTTGAAAGTATTTATTTTTAATGAATCACAGTAAGTACCTATTATATTATTCCATCTTGCAGAAATTTCAATTATTGTTCAATGTATATTAGGATTTATCTGCGAACTACGATATAGTTATTAAATTTTCACTGATTTCTCACAATATAAATCAGAAATATTTTATGTGCAATCAGTAACTGTTACAGCTCACACACAATTTAATTATTATATCATGTAATGTAATCCTCCGATGTCAGATATTTGCACCACTCTGCATAATTAAGCTAAATAAACTATTAGACTGGTTGACAAGAGCAATTTCATTCCATACCTGACCTGGATCACCGAAATTGTGATTTAGGGCGCATTCGATTCAACGTTTAACTGGAAAATCGGGGCCGACAAAAATTGCAGTCATAAACAATTAAGTAAAAAAAATATGGTCCGGTTTTTTGTAAATATTTCAAAAAGTATTCCAGATACCTATCCGAGATTTTGAATGGATTTTTAATTGCAGGGAAGATCCTAAGACAATTACCATCTCCAGGAACTATACCGAAAATATTTATAATTTTAATGTAGAGGTGAAAATTGGGCTAAAAACAAGTGATATGACGCGATTGCAGCACAATTCTTTCTATTTTTTATATAATTTGCAAAAAATGTGTGCTCTTTGACTTATCACCACATAATAAACGGTTGTTTTCAGTAGTGGTTTTAGAGTTAAAAAAATATATAGCGCAAAATTCATTTGCTTATAAAAAATTGTTTGTTTAATAAACAAATGAAAAGTATATAAAATTTGTTTTCGTAATATGAGAGACGTTATAAATATTTATTGGAACAAGTTACCAAGTTACCTTAATATTCATATTTTGCAACAATAGAATTGTTAGTTAACAAGTGCGTTTTCAGCAATAAAAAGATTTTTCAAGAACGATTTTTTTCTTAAAAATCATTATTTTTATCAAGGACTAGATTCCCCAAAAAAAGATTTCCCTAATCTAATAAACATAGCATTTGTTTATGACAATTATTCAAATAATAGAAGTTGAAAATTTCAAAAAAATATTATATAGCTTCCAGCAATATATAAACAAAATAATAAGGATAATTAGAAAGAAAAATTTCCTCGTTACATTATTTACTTTTTTTAATTTTCAATGTCAGATTGTTAATAAAAAAGTAAAAATTCAAACTTTCTTATTTTTTCCAACATTTTCTAAATTCTTGCGATAATGGATCTAAGAACTGAATAAACTCAAGGTTTTTACTTTGTAAAATTTTTTTGTAGACCAATTATTGTTTATTTATGTGTTTAAGCAGAATAAAAATTTCAGGGTTGGCAAATATCATGATATTTACCTATATAAATATCAAAATATTCTTAATATTGGATATACATAGTTATACCGGATATGAAATATATCCGATATATATCAGAAACACTCTCGTTATAACACGCTTAAAGCTTGAGAGTAAGTGAACAAATTGATACTACAGAGTAAACTGTGCTAATACCAATTTGATTTCACGAATTGTGAATTGTGTGCCTGATGACCTAACAGCAGTAAACAAAAACCGGGGAATGAATCCCCGAATGTCGAATTGTACGTTTTCTAACCACGAATCGCACTGTTCTCACGTTCATTTTTTGCTCTGGTATTTATTTCGTTAAAAAAAAGTAAATGATATATATCATGATATGTATCAATTAATAAATATCAGATCTATATCATGATATGTATCCTGATATATATCACTTGATATATAACGGCCAACCCTGCAAAATATATTTATTTCCCAATATTGATATTTAATTCGTTAAGACACATTTTTTTGAGTTAGTAAGCGAATTGTGCTGCGCTCGCGAAGTCATATTAACCGCACCTATCCTAATATTGTCGGTACAGTTCCGGGAGTTTAAACTTTTTCTCAGGAAGATTCCTGCTCTCCAAAGATCCTTTTTCAAATTTCAGATATCTCTAATAGTTTCCGCGATATTTGCAAAAAACCAAACAATTTATTTTTTTTACTTGTTTATAACTTTTGCAATTTTTGTTGGCCCCTTCATGTTTTATGGATCATTGTATATCTTTCTTCCAAAAACTGCCTCTGGCAGTTTAAATGTCATGTCCGACGTTTTAAATAATATTTTTTTAGCAAAATATACTACGTTATTTTTACCATAAAAGAAGTGGGGAATTTTATTTGTTTTTTAATTTACTGCATATATACAATTCATAATACCATCTGTATACAACAACCTGCATGACTCAATCCTTTTCCGGTAAGGAAGTCTCATAACTCTCCGTGCTCCTCACTAGGACAGGACTTTTTCTTCAAGTGTTCAATCCAAAATGTGCAGCCTTTACATAAAATTGAAATAAAAATACTTTATTTTGAAATTTTAAAACCAATATGATGCCTATTGACCGATACTAATGACTTTTCGCTCTAAATGTTGTTAATAATGTTGCTTAATAGGCCAATAAACTTTTGTTACTTTAAACGACCAATAAAAAAAGATAATTTTATGTTAACATGCGTACTCGAAAGTGAACTTTTTTTGTTCAATAAACGATTTTATTTTAATATAGTTATGTTGTTATCGGTAAAAATCTTTATTTGAAAAAATATTTTTTTTCTGAACTACCTATTTTAATCTAAACTCAATCTTGCATTGTGCAAACCTAGAACTCATTCAAGAAGCAAACTAAGAAGTTAAAAAAAAATAGAGCACTAAGCAAATCCAAAAAAAAAACAAAAAAAAAGCATTGAAAACAAATTAAATTACCGTATTTTTTGCAGTAAACAAACTGACAAAATTAATCAGAATAGCACAGAACACGCAAAAAACAATCGCCGCGATAACAAAGTAATTACAGTCATGTGACCCTAAAAAGGATAAAAATGTAAGGTTATATTCTCGGTACGAGTCCTTTCACAACCACTAGGTAAATGTCCTCTCGCAAACGACACGTATCCTTTCTAAGTCCTGCGTACAGACGATACTAACATAAACTTCGAATCGTTTCTAAACGTGGCGGCACGCTACCCACTACTTGATATCTTTTTACGGGGGTTGTGTTAAATTTTATATCAGCCAATAGACTCGAGATGACGCCTCCGCCGAGTGGTTGAATTACATACATTCTTTATGCATTTACATTTTTTAATTTCCACAAATAAGAAATCAGAAAGTTCGTTTCTACAAGAAAATATTATACAGTATAATTCTACATTTTTTGGTTAATAGTTGGAAGTCTACACATACTTTTCACTTTTTCATATATAGCGTATCTCACCAAGGGATTATCTTTGAAACGGATAAAGGGAAAGTTATGAAATTCTAGGACGATGAATGAGACTTTTTTTCTGTATATTTTAGAGCAAATGTAAAATGTTTTTGACGTTAGCGCTTAGCGTACGGCCTCCATCTTGAATGTTTTTAAAATGACAACCTATAGGTCGAATGACATATCACAAAGAAACCTATTTTTTCTCTTTCCACAAATAATAGCAATGTATCACTTTACTCGGAAATTATAATAGAAATTTAACAGAAATATTAAAATTGTAATTTTAAACAAAACTGGATGTTACCGAAATTTATAAACTAAACATTCATTTAAGTAGCAAATACTTCATCACAATAAGTGCTCAAAATGCTGGCCATTTGTTTGTTGACAATGATACAATCCCTCTTCGAAGCTACGAATAGAATCTTTGATCATTTGCGGAGTAATTCCCTGCACTCCAAGACGTATCCCATTCTTTGAATCGTTCAAGTTAGTTGGTCTGTTAACATAAACGCGGTCTTTCGGGGGGACCCAGAGAAAAAAATTAAGAGGTGTCGAGTGGCGGGATTTTGCCGGCCACTCAATTGCACCTATTCGACCAATCCATATCTGAGGCAAAATTGTATTCAAATATTGCCTAACGTCTCTTTGATAATGTGGAGGTGCGCCACATTGTTGAAAGAAATTGTTTTGTATCCCAATTTTCTCTGTAACTGTTCCTCAAAAATGTAATCGTCTATCAAAATCATCCTCAGCCAATTCTTGGAGATTTAGAACAAATACGGATAAAGTTTATTTTTATGCAGAATAGTTTGTATATACCATCTACAAATGCCATGATTTCTTGCCAATACACTTGTAGATGTCTTAGGGTTTTTTTGAACATCCAAAGTTCTATCTTCATTAGCTCTACCAGGAATATCTTTTACTCTACCAGTTTCATTAAATTTGTTTATTAATCTCGTCACTGTAAATCTACTTATAAGAGTGCATTCAGGATTTAAATCGTTAAAAAAATGAGCTGCTTCGTCATGTTTTTTGGTTAATTTTAAAAACCTACAAGGTCATACCATTAGTACAGTACAATTTAATTTAATAAAATAAAAACTATTTTATAAGACATTTAGTATTAAAGTGATACACTGCTATTATTTTTGAAAAGAGAAAAAATAAGCTTCTTTGTGATACGTCACTCGACCTAGGTTGCAATTCCAAAAAAGTAAAGATGATGGCCGTACGCTAACGCTGACGCCAAAATTATTTGACATTTGCTCTAAAATATGCAGAATACGTCTTATTCATCATCCTATAATTTCACAACTTTTTCTTTATCCGTTTCAAAGATAATCTCTTAGTGCGAGACTTTTCAGTAACGCTGTGTATAGGACCGGGCATAACTTCTATGTATGTGAACTGATTTCAATTACTAATTTTTTATCAGATCCAAGGTGGTACCCCTCCAATGTCATTGGTATTGGACCTTGGGATTCGAAGATACACCAATAAAACAATCAAAATCAAATATGTGTATATTGTATATGTATAGTGATTGAGGTATTGTTAGGTTTATGACAATTTGAAAACAAACGTCATTCAGCCAGTCACAACATGATTAGAATTTGTATCATAGGTAAATCCACGCAGAATCTGTGATTGCATAAGCATTAAAGTACCCAAACAAAATTCTCTGCTACGTCTGGCACTCAACATTTAAAAATGAATTAGAAAGACTCACAAGGGAATAAAAACACCTTCAAGACTCAGTATAACATATACAAGACTGGATCAGGAAAAGTTTATGTCTAGTAGGTAAATATATTTAGGATAGTAAACAAATGAAACAAGATCTTCTTATAATATCTACACCGACTGGCATAATCTACATTTTAATATCAGTACTTGATAGAAGGTCGGCTAAAGCATAGTAACTTTGATCAGGGACGTATTAGTTTAGCTCTAAGATGGTCCCATTTCAATTCCATTGGTATTGTACCTTTTTTTCGGGCTGAGATGGGAAACACATGTTCGAATGGGTCCAGGACCCAAACAGTGTTGGACTCATCCCCAAGGGGATGCCTACCAACCAAACCCACCTCAAACTCGCCGTTACCCCCGCCTCGGAATCACTACCCTAGCATACTTAGAGACGGGCGGAGGTCCCTCGCACACTCTCCGCTCTCAACTTCGTCTTCTCCCTAACTCTCTCTCCCACCTCTCATGCCATATCGAGTCGTTCTCTCCCCCTAACCATGCTCTCTACTACCCCACTTACCTCCATCCATTCCTCCTCCCCCCTCAACATCATCTCCACCATGTTCTTCCAATACACCGCCTCCCCTAGTTTCCTCTCCAACTTCTTCAGCACTTCCTCGTTCCTCCAGCAGTATTGGACCTTGGGCTTCGAAGATACTCCAAGAAAACAATCAAAACCAAACAAAAACTGTTTATTGATAGAAGGATACTTCACATAAAGGACTAGCAAGACTCGAGCGGATTGAAGTTACCCCGAGGTGATACCTGGTACACCGACGGGTCCAAGACTATGAAAGAGACATGAGTGGGAGTATATGGTGAAATGAGGAACACAAGATGTTTCTTTTTTACTTGGAAAACAAATTTTTGTATTTCAGGCGGAGATTATGGCTATCCTACAATGAATAAAATAATGAAAAAAAATACAGGACAAACCTATTATCTGATAGCCAGACAGCCCTTGCTGCTTTAAACAGTCGCAAAGAGGTAACATCCAGACTGGTAAAGGAATGCTAGAAAGATATGAATAAACTGGCAGACCTCACTAAAGTGGGTGCCGGACATAACGATATTTCTGGAGATTACCAAGCTGATGAACACGCGAAAAAAGTTTCAGCAACAGTATAATAACTAGAACAGAGTAGTACAAAACCAACCTAGACAATAGTGGAGGAACACTCCAGAGCAGTTACACAGATAAAAGGGCCGAAGAAATACTAAATATTGGTAGGAATCGAATAACAATTATCTAACAGATCACATGCAATAAATGGGACTGTATAACGGGGATATCAGCTGAAAACCTATGGCATGGAGAACAAAATCGTAATCCACATCGTATATGACTAAAATATAGGAATAGAGTACAGTAAGCCAAATTGGTAGATATTTTCCATCGCCACAAAATCGCCAAACATACCATAACGCGTAAATTGTTATATATGTTTAAAACAAACCACTACATGCGTACCAGCGTAACAAAAAAAATCAAAATCGAATGTATGTAGCCTGTGTAATTTTAATAGACAGTTTTTCTAAACGGAGTGGTACATTATTTTACATCCACCCGCGTAGCTTTCGAAACTGGTAAATACCAACACCGATCGATATAAAGCGTATTCGGAGAGGCCAGCCAATTTTCTTCAGAATTTGTTTAATCGCGATTGTTGGCAATTAGTTTCCGAAGAAAAACGAAAATTCATACGAATTGAAAACTATTGTCAAATGCACGAAATAGTGGTTTTCAAATAAGAACTTTTGTTAAAAAATTTAAGAAAGTATTGGTACAAGATGAAGATAAAAGAGTATAGAAATTTCAGAATAAGTTCAAGTCCGGAAAAAAATTTGTACACAAGTTCTTTTTAACGATAATAACAAAATGAAAATAGATACTCTCTTGAAAGTGTCGAAATAAAAATAGAGGCGCTACTTTGCCGCTTGAGATAAAAATTTGCAGCAATTTATCTAAAACAGCAAAGACATTATTACACGATTTTTTCTACAATCACAACATATTTAAGATATAGGGGTTTTTAGCATTTCATTAAAATAGATTCCAAACACTGGTTATAATTATTTATATTGGGAATACAAAAAAAAGTCTCTATAAACAATCCATAATTACTTTTATCATTTAGAATCATAATATCATTATATTAATCAACTATGATAATATTGTATGTGAGATAAGTGTTTCAAAAATGAAACAGCCTTTTTAAAAACAATTTAATTAGTATTAAGTAAAAGTAGGTACATGTATTCATAACAATGGTTAGACAGAAACTAAAACATATGGATATAAAAGATTACAAGTACATTATAGATAACCTTAGAATTCTTAGTAAAGATATTATATTTCTGTAGGTGTCATGGCATTGTCATCTCGTAACTCCTCCATCCCTAAGACGCAAAAATAATGGAATGATTTTGGCGACTCGAATCTATTGGAATTTCTTGATTTTTGATTGTCTCTTCTTTCTTGTTTGATTTTGATTGATTGCGTTTCCTTCTTCTGAACAGATAATATGATACGATTGTTATGAATAAAATTATTAATAATGAAAATATTGTTATGATTGGCACTTTATAGGTATTTGTTTGAATTTCAATTGGTTTTAATTGCTTGACAATTCTATTGATTTCGTAAAGATCATTAAATTTTATTTCTGAAAGGTTTGAAGCTTGATAGTTTGTTTGAATTTTGAACTGTTCGATTTTTAGCTTTGGTAGAATAAGTGATTTGCCTTTTTGGATTTCTTTTTTGTGTGAATATTTGAGTTCGTTGATGGATAATTCACAGTCTTCTGGAATATTGATTAACGATGGCATTTGAACTTGAAATATTCTATTACTTCGACATTTGGATACGACATCTTGGGATTGTACAGGGATAATCATTACTTCGTCATTTGTAATTTGTTGAACTATTGATTTTTGAATGTTCGCTTTGGTTGCGTAGCATCCATTTGGGGATTGGCCTCTTAGGAGTTGCAGCGTGCAGTTGTCCTCTGGAACGAGCTCTTGAACACAGTAGTATACGTCTTCTAGTTTTGGGCATTCTTCTTCCTCTAATTGGGTTTCTTCGTTGTTACGTGCCAAGTATGGGTGAGATGGGGTGAATACTGTATTGTTTTGGATAATTGGAAATATACGATAAAATTCTGAAGGTTTTGATTTTAGGATAGGGACATGAATAGCAAATATTAGTTTGGAGCCGGAAAAGGTCACTTGGGTTCCAAGAAAAGTATAGTATATTAAGATATTATTGAATTTAGGGATTTGATTGTCCTTATATATCTGTTTTAAATGTTTGATCAAATCTAAAATTTCGTAGCTCGATATTATGGAACTATGAAGAGTATTTAATTTTGAAAAGAGAATAGCATTTTCGATATTATCAATAAATGAAATTAGATTTTGGCAATCGAGATTAATCTGACTTATTGTTCCTTGAAATGTTATATATCTACCTAAAGAGTCAATTTGATTTAATATAGACGATTGAAATTTTTCAAGATTATTATGAAGCTTTTGTTGATTTTGCCAAAGTGCTGTCAATGATTGATTATAGTGATCAATTAATTTTTTAAACAGAGAAGTTTGTAAATTTAGTTCGTATGCTACCTGTTTTTGATTCCCTTGTAAAAGTTTAATTGCATTGTCATAACGGTCACCGTCGTCTGAATCCAAATTTCCAAATAGCCATTTATTGACTTTGCCTAATCCATTGATTAAGCCCCTCTTTGAACGCATATGCGGATACAAATTTTCAAATTTCCTTTCCAAAGAATTAATTAAAAATTCAGTTCTTTCCATCATATTTTCACTCATACCATGATATGAAATGGGATTGGAACTATTAATTTTTACTATTGTTTTTTGTACAATGGAAAAGTGGGTTTTTAATGTATCTATCTGTTTAACTAATTCCTTAACGTCTAAGTAGTGAATAAATGTATGTTTTGTGTATATAATTCTAGCTTCACCTATTTCTACTGGAAGTATTATGTTTTCTAAGGGCGTAATGCTAATTTCTTCCTTAATACTATTTGCTATAATTATTAGAGGGACCAGGCACATCAGGAGTGTTAGTGACTTCATCGTCCCGTGGGTCCTGTAAAACGTTATTTAAATTAATTCTAGGTTTCCTAATAATACTTTTGTGATAGGTGCCTTTATTTGTTTCTAATAAGACACCATTATCATTCACCACCTCTACCTTTTTGAATTTTGGTAGTTTTTTATCGCGGAATTTAGTCTGTACATACGCTGATTCTTGTGCTGATAAATCGGGGGGATCATTCCGATTTTGGTTAATTTTGTTAATAAAATTTTCTTTCACTCTTTCATTACGTTCTTTTATTGATTTGTACAGCTCTTTACTGGCCTCCTTGTGGTTTTGAACATAGTATGATAAGACTAAGTGATCATTGAGATCGAAGGGGTCCGGATTATTTATATGGCCTTTGGTTATTTCAAAAGGAGTATATTTTGTAGCCGAATGTATAGAATTGTTATAGCTTAGTACAGAGTGTTTCATTATTTGGGTAGGAGTTAATTCTTTGTTTTTTTCTCGTAGACATCTGAAATGTTCTATTAAACTAGAATGAAAACGCTCTACCGGCGAATTTGAGTTACTATTTTTAGCTGTTGTGTAATGAAGTTCAATTCGGTGTAATTTACAAAAATCCTCTAAATCTTTGTTTTTAAACTCAGTGCCACAGTCGGTAGTTATTTTAAAGGGGAGTCCGTGATGGGTTATAAAGCTTAATAAGCTGTCTACTACTGAAATACCGCTAACGGTATCGAGGGGATAGGCTTGACCATATCTGGAAAATGAATCAATTACAGTAAGAAATGGGATATTGGATATTCTAAACACATCCATGTGTATGTGATCGAATGGCTTGGAAGAAGTTGGTGTCAGATTAAATTTAACTATGGGTGGGTTCCGATCATATTTATTTTTTTAACATACTTCGCAACTATTCACAAATTTTTCAATGTCTTCCGACATTTTTGGCCAATAATAGACTTTAGTTAAGGACATTTTTAGTTCGTTAATACCGCGATGTCCTTTCTTGTATACGTGATAGTACTGAATTTTTTCTTGTTGTTCTTCGATCGACGGAATATCGCTTAAAAATTTTGTACAGTGAATAAGTTTGAATGCAGAATTTTCAAAATATTTTTGAAGTGTTACTACAAAAATTTCCGGTAAATATTGCGTTTTAAAATATAAGGCATAGGTATATTTAGGATTAAAAAATTCTTTGGCGAATTTAAAAATACTTTCATCTAAGTTTCTTTGAGGCAAGGTGACATTAAGTCTGGTGTTTTCAAATACGCTTTCTTTTCTACACAGTGTCTCTACAATGTCACCGCACGTTAAAATTATTTGATTTTTATATTGGTTCACTGCTCGATCAGCAATGGGTATTGAAAGGATTGGGTTTTCTATTGAGGTATGTACCGTCTCTAAATCGGTGTTCGAAATATTTTCTAATAACGGGGGTTGAATTTTGACATTTTGAATTATATTTATCTTATTTTGATCATTTAATGTATTTTCGACTTCATTTGGTGACAGATTTGGCAATTCCGTCAGATTTTCGATTTCTTGTTGAATTATAGAATCGATATCATCTATATTTACATCTAATGAAGCGGTTTCTAAAGCGTTTAAATCATGTTCGGGAGGTGCTCGCGACAAAGCATCTGCTACTTGGTTAAGTTTGCCTTTCTGATATTTAATAGTGTATTCGAATTCTTCTAATTTTAGCCGCCAACGCATAAGGCGTGAATTCGGCTCTTTAAGAGAAAATAACCATTCCAATGGCTTATGGTCAGTCAAAATATTGAAAACGCGGCCAAATAAGTATGGACGAAAATACTTACATCCCCAAACGACTGCAAGTAATTCCTTTTCTATTGTCGAATAATTAATTTCGGCAGAATTTAAAGTTCGAGAGGCGTAACATATAGGGTGATTATCTTGACTCAATACTGCTCCGATCGCGTACTTAGATGCGTCTGTCATAATTTCAAAAGGTTTTTCAAAATCGGGATAGGCCAATATAGGCTCTGATATTAACAGATTTTTACAATGATTGAAACAATCAATAAGTTCTTTAGTGTGATTAACTTTATTATCTTTTTTTAAACAATTTGTCAGGGGTTTTGTTAGTTTTGCGAAATTCTGAATAAATTTTCGGTAATAACCAAGAAGTCCAAGAAATGATTTTATTTCTTTCTGAGTTTTCGGAATTGGAAAGTTGTTTATAGCATGAATCTTTTTTAGATTTGGTTTAATGCCCTGGGGTGTCACAGCATGACCTAGGAATTCTACCTCTTTGCGCAGAAATTCACATTTGTCCAGCTGGACTTTTAGGCCTGCTTGTTTCAATTTGTCAAAAACCAATTTTAAATTTTGGATATGCTCTTGCAATCCAGTGCTGAAAATAATAATGTCATCCATGTATACAAGACATATTTTATTTTGGAGGTCTTTTAGGACCTCGACCATGGCTCTTTGGAATGTACTGGGTGAATTACGAAGACCCATTGGCATTCTTAGGAACTCATATTTACCATGATCGACATTAAATGCAGTTTTATCAATAGAACACTTGCTCATTTCTATTTGGTAGAAACCACTAGCAAGATCAAGTGTACTGAAGTATTGGGCTCTACCCAATTTATCTAGAATTTCATTAATATTTGGGATAGGGTAACGGTCGCTAATTGTTTTTTCATTTAGCTTCCTGTAGTCTACTACGAGACGCCACTTTTGCTGTCTCGAAGCATCAATTTTCTTTGGCACTATCCAAATTGGAGAGGACCAGGGACTAGTAGAAGGCTTAATAATCCCCTTTTCTAGCATATCTTCTATTTGTCGACTTACCTCTTCTTTAAGAGCATAAGGATACCTATATGATTTTACATGGACAGGTGCTTCGTCTTTGGTTTTAATAACATGTTTAACCTTATATTATTTTTCTCTTCGCTGTTCATATGTGTCGTTCTGATAAAATTTTGAATATCATTCTTCTTTAAACTAACTTTACATGAATTATTAAAACATTCAAATTTATAAGTTTCATATAAATCCGGTACGTAAGGAATAGAATTTATCGGTCTCAATAATTTAATTGATATATTTTTATTAGTCTCATTAATGAATTCAACTGGAGCGAGTCCATTTTTGGCTAAAGTTAGTGACTCTGGTATATAAATATCGCCTAGTACAGTTTTTTCGATTAAAATTTCACCATTAGGAGTAGTAACAGGGATTCTTTTCAAGATTCTTTCATATGGGCCAGCTGAAATTCGAAATTTTATATCCGACGGCTTCCTAAATTTAAGAGGAATTATAGCGTTATCACTGATTAGCCGTTTATTTTTCAAGTCAATGTTGAAATTCATTGTAATTAAGTCATTAATGCCGATGACACCATCGAAAAATTCGTGGAAGTCAAACAGTATAAAATGTAACATTTGATTACAATTAAATTCACGGAATGCAGGCATTTCAGCTTGAAATCTAATATGCTTCGTACCTAGAGAAGTTGAAAGAGATACATTCGAGTGAAAAATACCGCTGGGAAAAAATTTTTCTGCAATGATAGGTTTTAAAATAGATTTCGTACTACCAGTGTCTATAAGCAATTTTAATGGGGGGTAATCGCTGAGACTCTGTTCTGAAAATTTGGGTCTGAATAATCGATTTCATCAGTTAATTGGTGATTACCACCCTGATCTACATATTGGTTATTATCATACTCTTGAGGATCTGTATTATTTTCATCGCAATCATTAACAAATAATTCTTCGGAAGTAAAATCACGTCTTTGATTATTATTGTTTGAAAAATAATTACTATTCCTATTACTTTGATTCGGGGTTCGTTTACTATACATTGAAGGGATTCTAGAAGTTGTGGACATGGGTTGTGGCTTCGGTAATTGATTTTGAGGAATTGGCTTGGGTTTGAAAACATTTCGCGGTGGTCCAAAGACTTGCGCATTTGTTGGATAATTATTTTTTTGTAAAAACGGGCGATGTTGAATGTTTATTGGTTGAGAAGGCCATTCATATTTTTTAAAGTTTTGTTGATATTGATTTGTGTTAGGAGAATTAAATTGTGAATTCGATTGATTATTATTGTTATTTGGATTTACCAAATATTGGGGTGTAAAATTATTTTTTGGAAAATTAAATTTTGGAGATGAATATAATTTTTCAAAATTTTCAAACTCGCTTACATATGCTAACGCATGCTCTAGGGAGTTTGGTTGTTTCAAATGTAAATTATTTCTTAGCACTCCTGTACATCCGGCTATAAATGTATTTAAGGCGGTTTTGTCACAGTGGTGCATTTGACAAATTTTCTCGTTTTGATTTAAGTTTGTATCGTTACTGATTCTTTGTACGATACTACTTCTTAAAATTTGAAGCCTGTTTCCAAATTCTAATAGATTTTCATTTCTATACGGCCTAGTTCTCGTAAGCTCTTGTATTAAACAATCTAAGTTACGTTTATCTGAGAAACATTGAACTAACGCATTTTTCAATAAATCCCAATTAGTTAATTCTACCCGATTACCGACCATTAACTCCGCTTTTCCAATTAGTTTTCCCTGTATGCATTCAAATATGTGTTCTTTTAATTCTCTATCACCATAGTTACTATAGGTTGCTATTAAACTTTCACATCGAGAAATAAAGGTATTTAGTGTATTAATATCGCCATCATAAGGCCTAATATTTTCTAGTTTTGACTTAAATAAATTCCAGTTAACGGATCGTGGCTCTTGAGTAGCGGTTGCCATTTTCTCTAGCTTAATATTATTAAAATTTTTATTTGACTTTGTATTTTTTTCACTTTTGCTTATGCTTAATTTATTAAAAAAGTTTACTAAGTCACGTTCACTCATAAATATATAAACTAACTTGCCTATTTGGTATACGGCAAAATAATAATTATTTATTTCAAAAAATTTCTTAACAACTATAACCTTCCTGATACCTCAAAAAGGGTTAGGAGGGCAAAAAGGAACTTGGCACTTACCTTGATGGTCGTGTATACCAGTTTCTTTTCCCGAGTTTCTGCTTACAAGGGCTGGATCTGTCTCGTCTCCACTGAAGGGATGATGAGTAAATATCCCAGAAGGGTAACTTAAAGTCCTCAGAAGGGTAGGTTTCACAGATTCGCGATAAAGACGTAGAAACGTCAAGGTCCCGAAACTTAACTGTTTTCCGACAAGAGCGAATTTTTCACAGATTTTCACGACTTCGCGAATCCTACTGACTGCGCCAGATAAGTGTTTCAAAAATGAAACAGCCTTTTTAAAAACAATTTAATTAGTATTAAGTATAAGTAGGTACATGTATTCATAACAATGGTTAGACAGAAACTAAAATATATGGATATAAAAGATTACAAGTACATTATAGATAACCTTAGAATTATTAGTAAAGATATTATATTTCTGTAGGTGTCATGGCATTGTCATCTCGTAACTTGTGCAATCTTTTTACGTTCTCTATTTTAATGTTTCGGTAGCATTCCAGCTACTGTTATCAAGAAGAATCAAGTTTTTTTTTATTTTTGTTTCTGAAACTTATGAAAAAATAAAAATAATAATGAATATACCACAAGAAACATAGAACATACAGATATTAAATGTGCAATTTTGACAATTATTAATGTTAATATCAGATTGTTATGGTTCCAAAGAATTGGTAGTGGTAAAAATATTTACCGTAAAATTTAAATTTTCAAAATTTGGATTGGAGATACACCAATATTTTTTTAAATGTTTCTATTTTAAAATGTGAATTAAATCATCAATATTAATATAATCTTCACCCACGCTACTTCTTTTTCATGTTTTTTAAGTTGATTTACCTGGATAAACTACGGACCTGGTTAACTAAGAATTCTACAAATAATGAATAATAGGTAACCTTTGTTTTATATTACTTATTACAAGACTATTTATATTTTCCATCTTTAACTTAAATTACTTTTGAGTGAATAGCAAAAATTCTATTCATAATAATGTATGTCCTTATACATACTAGAACCTATCAATAAAACTGAACTGAAAAATGTTTGGGTTATTTAAAAAGGATCTTCACGTTTGTTTAATTGGATAGTGTTCACGTTAAGTTCAAATTTCAATTTGTTAAAACACTATTTGAAACCAACGGATCTTTATTGATGCTACTTTAGCAATAATCGATCCAAAACTTGAAAACGACTAAACGTTGGACGTTACGAGTTTGAAAATCCAAATCGAAGAAAGCTACCTAGCTGGAGAACCTGACAGCAAGTACTTACCCGATTCCTACTGACAGAAATAACTCCGAGTGTTGCCATTACAGAAACTACATCCCTAAGGACATTTCCTCAATTTTAACACTGTAGGTAACAATATCTTTTTCAAAGCACATAGAAGCTAACTGTAATTTATTAGAAAATACTGAATCTCCTTCAATTATTGAGTTAAGTAATATCGTAGAAAATATTTCAATTATAGAAAATTGTAATAAAATGGACGTGCAAGCTTTTGCAAAACTATTGCCAACATTTAAAGGCAGCCCCGATCATTAAGAACATCATTTAAGTGGGTCATACTGTATATGTATGTTTATTTTTTAAATCGTATTGTTACCTAAATTGTGATTTTGATGGAACATCTGCCTAGATGGTTTAAATTTTTTCCCCTGATTTCTTTTGTCTCTTACATTTAGAAATTATATAACACAATCACCTACCATAAATATTTTTGTTTCATATTTATCCATACATGATGTTAAATACTGTGTTAGTGCATCAGAGCTCGGCATGTCATAAAATTTTGTGAACAGAGTTAATCTTTGTTTTTCAGAAATTTTATTGCTTTCATATCTGCATCTATGTTCATATGGTTTTAACTTTTTCCCTGTCTTCTTTCCTTTAACATTTAGAATGGTTTATAAAATACCAGAAATATTTTTGTTACATCATTTACTCATTTTAAAACACAATAGGGACAATTCTGTAAGCAGCTGTTAAATTTTGAAGCATGGTTAAAGATTAGACAATTCGCTACACCATTTTACTATTCTGTATGCATGATAAGCTTTAAAATATCAATAGAAATCGCTTAATTTTACACGATACCTGTTAAAATTCAAACCCTAATCTTTACTATGGATTATAGTTATTTATTGTATAAGTGTTTTAGATAGTGTTTTATTCACGCAAGATAATTGGATAAATGGCAACTAAAACATGAATTCAATACAACGTTTCATCCACAATCGATGTTTTTATAGTAGAAACTTTTTTTTATTATTATATATATACACTGTGTCCGTAAAGTATGGAACAAATTCATTTTTAGCTAAACAGCCCATTTTAAGAAATAATCCTGAAACAAGTCGATTTTTTATTTTAATTTACCGTATTTTAAAATAATAATCTAATATACAGGGTGAATTACTTTCGAGTAATGACGTCACCGTCATTTTTTTTAAATGGAACACCCCCATTTTGTCTCAATTTTCGGATTACTCTAGCTTAGCTGATTCCAAAAATGTATCACATGTTGATTCCAATTGGTACAGGGTGGACAAAAATACAATAGTTTTGTGTGTGCTCATAAAGTAACGCGTAACATTCTTTATTCTTTAGTTAAATTAACAATATTATCAAAAATACTTATTGTCTAGCGGACAGAATATGATGAAATACATGACTTTATAAATGTTCGAACTGCAGCCCTTGCTGTATTTGACAGTAACCCAAACGGTGAACAAATTCTTGTTGAACCTTGTTTATTGTGTCTTGAGAAATATTGTTTATTGCTGTCCGAATTCTCTCTTTTAATTCTTGAATATTTGCTGGTTTCGTGTGATACACAACATTCTTCAGATGGCCCACATAAAATAATCCAAAGGATTGAAATCTGGTGACCTCGCTGGCCATTCAATAAGTCCACGTCTACCAATCCACCTGTTCGGAAAAATTTCATCTAGGTACCTTCAAACATCTACAGCATAATGTGGAGGTGCACCATCCTGTTGAAACCATAAACTTTCATCAAAACCTCCAGGATTACGTCTGCTGGGAAACAAATTACGTGAAGTAGGTACGAGATACCCCCTTAAAAACTCAAGGTGCGTTGCCCCGTTTAAAAAACCTTCGATAAAGTAGGGTCCGATGATTCGATTTCTTACAATTCCAGCCCATACATTTACCTTTTGCGGGTATTGTGTATGATGCTCACGCATCCAGTGGGGGTTTTCTTTTGCTCAGTATCTACAATTCTGATGGTTAACCTCGCCATTTAACGTGAAAGTGAAACGTGAAACGTCAGAAAAAATAATGTTTTGTATCAAGAGAGGGACTCGGTGACATTTATCCATCATTTTTTCGCAAAATGGGATTCTTCTACCGGGATAATCTTCGTTTAATTCCTGCTCAAGTTTGATTTTATAAGGATGCCATTTTTCAAGCTTTAATAGTTTGTGTACCGTTGTTTTGCTAACACCGACATCCCGACTAACTTTACGCACAGAAGTGTGCGCATCTTCTTCAAAACTAAGTAAAACATCTAATGCTGTATCAGCATTTGCAGAGGGACGACCTGATTTGCGTACATTTTCAACCGTACCAGTTTCTCGAAATTTCTTTTCAATCTTACTGACTGTTGAACGCGTTATAGGTCTTTTACTGGATATTTACCATTCAACAAATTGCACACTTCCATCTGAGTTCGCGATCTGTCTCCATCCCCAATCATCATAAGTATTTCAATTTTTTGTTTTACACTTAACTCCATTTCTACTTCAAATTAAATCTAAGCAATAATTAAATCATTCACGAATACCAAAAATATTGTAGTACTAAACTGTCACTGAACATCAATAAATTACTAAACAAATAATGAAATTTCACCAAAAACTAGAAGACTATGTTTTTTTTTAAATTGATAAGAAATAATTTCTTTCATATTCTGTCTGCTAGACCACAAGTACCAAACATGTTTGGAAACAGCTCATTTTTATTAATCTAAAAATGTAACAAACTACAGGGTGTTACATTTAAACCAATTGCCGCTAGACAATAAGTATTTTTGATAATATTGTTAATTTAAGTAATAAAGAATGTTACGCGTTACTTTATGAGCACACACAAAACTAATGTATTTTTGTCCACCCTGTACCAATTGGAATCAACATGTGATACATTTTTGGAATCATCTCAGCTAGAGTAATCCGAAAATTGAGACAAAATGGGGGTGTTCCATTTAAAAGAAATGACGGTGACGTCATTACTCGAAAGTAATTCACCCTATATATTAGATTATTATTTTAAAATACGGTAAATTAAAATCAAAAATCGACGTGTTTCAGGATTACTCCTTAAAATGGTCTGTTTAGCTAAAAATGAATTTGTTCCATACTCTACGGACACAGTGTATATATATATATAATGCGCATCAATCCCTAGGAGTATTAGCGCTCAACAAGAATATATAAGAAATAAGATCAGTTACAAATGTAAAACATGGCAAATCAAATAAAACTTGTGAGTTTTCGGAAATATAACATTTTTGAATGGAAATCAAATTCTATTTAACACCCGTATAGATTTAAAAAAGTTTATTAGGCGAGATTTATCACAATTTTCACCAAGTGCATCTTCTATTTGATTGGGGATGCTATCCCTTGCATCTGTATCTGCCTGTTCGTTCCCAGGGATTCCAACGTGGAAGGATACCTACATGAAATGGACAGTTTTGTACGCCTCTTGTAGCTGAAATAGTTCATTCTTAATTATTTGCACCAAGTAGTTTGTGGGAAAAATATGCTGGAGACTATCAATGGAACTCAGAGAGTCAGTCAGCAAAATTTATCCAGGCGGAACGTCAGTGTACTTGATGTGAGCAATTTCCTCACTGCGCGTGCAATCACGCTTTTGTAATTCCGTAAAATTTCAAACGAACGTTTATGTTCAATATTTGGGTAAGTTTATGGTGTTTTAATGTAATATTTAGGTCATTTTTATTTTGTATTTTCTTAGTAAAATGGATCCCCGCCAAGAAGGCCAATCACTTCAATGGCTTGCTGAAATTGAAAGAGATGAGGAAACAGACAATCATTTGGAAAACCTAGATGATAGTGAAGGAAGTGAAATTGATGAGGTAGAAATACAAAATTTAACACGGATAGTGAAATATCGGCGAGTTCTGAAGATGAGGAGGAACATCTCCCTCCTCGCCCTTCTATTATATCACGTAGGCCTACGTATCTAGGTAAGAAGCTATTCAAATACTTGAACAAAATTGTTTACTTTCAGGTAAAGATAATCAAACCGTTTGGGACGTTCATTACGAAAATCGTAATTCGAAAACTCCTGTCAGGAATATCGTTATCAAAAAACGTGGGGTATAAGGTTACGCAAAAGGGAAGAAAATTCCATCTGAGTATTGGAGTTTATATATTCCAGATGGTGTTGTCGAAAAAATTGTTATATATACAAACAAATATATTTCCAAAATTCGACAGAATATATCTTGTCCAAGAGATGCTGCAGACACAAATTTTGATGAAATTAAAGCGCTTTTCGGACTACTTTATTTCGCAGGAACCTGGAAAGCTGCTCATGTAAATGTGGATGATTTATGGGCTGCGGATGGGCCATCATTATTTGGAATGACAATGGGGAAAAATCGGTTTCGTATTCTACTCAGAGGACTCCGATTTGATGATATTACAGACAGAGAAGAGCGTGAGAAAACTGACAAACTAGTGCCCATACGAGAAGTGATTGACAGATTTGTGGAAAAATGTAAAGCTAATTATGAAATGGGTCAATATGTTACAATTGATGAAATGCTGGAAACTTTTCGAGGGAAATGTAACTTTAGGCAATAGATTCCCAGCAAACCAGCGAAGTATGGAATTAAAATTTATTCGCTGGCTGATGCGGAAAACTGGTACATGGAAGTGTATGTAGGTAAGCAGCCATATAGTCCATTTCAGCAAGATAATAGTTCGGCAGCACGTTTTACTTCAGTCCCACTGGCAATAGACCTAGTGAAAAATATGAGAACTACATTAGTAGGAACTCTAAGAAAAAAGAAGCGTGAAATACCACCAATTTTTATCGCTACTAAAGAAAGAAAAGTTGATACATTTATGTTTGGAAGACTTGACATTAGATAAAGCTGTAGAAATAGCTGAAGGTATGGAACTCTCCGCAAAAGACACTGCTGAATTACATACTAATAAAAATTTGAATCAAATCAGCTTTAAATCTAAAACAAACATACCTACAGGTATTTCAAATAAAAGTTCAAATTTTTCAAAATTCTGTTTTCGATGCGGTGATCAAAAGCATTTAGCTGCAGGTTGTCCTAATAAAGATAATTTAATTTGTACTTTTTGTAGCAGGAAAGGTCACCTTCAGAACGTGTGTAGGAAGAAATCTTCAAATACTTATCAAATTGATTTTCACAATAATGAAAAACCAGCTGAGGAGATAATAGCAATTGAATCTCATCAAAATATTTACAGAGAAAAATTTTATCAAACCTTTGTTGTTAATGATAAAGAAATCACTTTTGAAGTAGACAGTGGTGCTGCAGTATCAGTTATAAGTAAGCGTAAATTTGATTTACTTTTTCCAAATACCTACCATTAGTCAAAAGCATCTCAAACTAATTTCCTACTGCAAAACGTCTCTTGCAGTTTTAGGGTATTTATCTTGCAAGGTTTCATTTAAGGATAAAAATTTTGATTTAAACTTGTGTGTTGACAAAGATCCACTGTTGGGTAGAGAATGGATTCGTCAAATGCATTTGGATTTGTTTTCTACTTCTCTTGATCAAATTGTTAATTCATCTACGGAATTATTGGTCAAGGAACTAGAGGAAAAAGATTCAAGTGTGTTTACTGCCGGGATAGGCAAATTTAAAGGTATGCAGGCTTCAATTTAATTAAAAGAAAATACAAAACCTATTTTCTGTAAAGCGAGATCAGTTCCTTTTTCTCTAATTCCTAAAGTAGAGAAGGAAATTGAAAACTTGCTTTCTCAAGGGATACTTACTAAAGTGGATAGATCTGACTGGGCTACTCCTATAGTTCCTGTAGTAAAAAGTAATGGAAATATTCGAATTTGTGGAGATTTTCGAGTTACACTCAATGATAATATTCAAGTGGATAAACATCCTTTGCCCACAATTGATGAATTATTTAATTCAATGGCAGGTGGAAATAAATTCACCAAACTTGATTTGAGTCAGGCTTACTTACACATTGAAATACGACCTGAAGATCGTCATTTATTAACATTAAATACGCATAAAGGTCTGTATACTAGTAATCGCTTGATGTTTGACATTTCCTCTGCTCCTGCAATTTTTCATAGAGAAATGGAAAAAGTTTTACAAGGTATACCAGGTGTCTCCGTTTATCTAGACGATATTAAAATAACAGGGGAAAATGATACTATAGATTTAGATTACTTAAATGAGGTTTTAAAAAGATTATCAGTACACAACTTACGTATTAATAAAGAAAAGTCTATTTTCTTCGCTGATAGTATTGAGTAATGCGGGTATTTGATGAATTCCAAAGGCATTCATAAAATAAAAAGTAAGGTTGAAAGTATTGTGAATGCTCCGAGACCCACTGACAAAACTCAATTGAGATCATTTGTAGGATTAATAAATTACTATGGAAAATTTTTACAGAATTTAAGTACTCTTTTATATCCCCTTAATAAATTATTACATAAAAACGTGAGATTTATATGGAATCAAGAATGTGAGAATACATTTATTTCAGTGAAGAAACAAATGTTGGCTGATAATTTCTTGGTTCATGTTGATCCAAATTTACCTTTAATTTGGCTACCGATGCTTCACCATACGGAGTGGGTGCAGTATTATCTCACTTATATCCTGATGGAACTGAGAGACCGATACAATTCGCATCTCAAACTCTCAGTGACACACAGAAAAGATATTCTCAAACTGATCGCGAAGCATACAGTATAATTTTTGGCGTAAAAAATTCTATCAATATCTATATGGAAATCGATTCATTCTTTATACTGATCATAAACCTTCACTTCAAATTTTTAATCCAACAAAATCTCTACCCGTATTGATTGCTACGCGTATGCAACATTATGCAATTTATTTACAAGCCTTTTAATATGATATTCGTTATAAAAATACTAAAGATCTCTTTAACGCAGACTTTTTGTCTCGATTACCAATTTAATCTGAATCTCTAACAATTTTCGATGAGCCAGATGTTTTTGAATTGCAACAAATTGACACATTACCTATTTCTTGTTCTCAAATTGCTTATGAAAGTCAAAACGATGTTAATCTTAAACCTTTATTAGACGCTCTACAAACTGGTCGAGACATTGCTCGAAAATACAGATTTAATATTCCACAAACAGAGTTTTCATTACAACAAGGTTGTATAATGCGAGGAATTCGAGTTGTAATACCTCATAAATTACAAAATCAAACTTTAAAAGAATAATTGCATGTTTCCCATTTTGGAATAAACAAAATAAAAAACTTAGCACGAAGTTATTGTTGGTGGTCAAATATTGACAAAGCATTGAAAATATTTGTAAAAACTGTACGGAGTGTCAACAAATTCAAAACAATCCAACAAAAACACCCGTACATCCATGGGAAAAGACTTCCGAACCATTTGAAAGAGTTCACATTGATTATATGGAGTTTGGGGGTAAGAACTATTTCATATTAATTGATGCATATTCACGTTGGTTAGAGATATATATAACCAAAGATAAATCTAGTTTCGCAACAATACAAGTTTGTAATAAAATATTTTCTACATTTGGAGTACCAAAATATTTAGTTAGTGATAATGCGCAACAATTCGTATCTTATAATTTTCAACATTTTCTTAAATTACATGGTATTAAACATAAATTAATAGCTCCATATCATCCTGCTACTAATGGATTAGTAGAAAGGAGCGTCCAGACCGTAAAAAAAATATTTAAAAAATCTTAAATCTCACAGTAAATTATGTGATGCTGAAAATCAATTAAATGAATTTTTATTACAATATCGTAAAATGCCTCATTGTGTCACTCATCAGTCTCCTTCAAGATTAATGTTTAACAGGGAAATAAGATCCAGACTTGATAATATTAGACCCACTTCACATACCGTGCTGGTAGGTAACAAATGATACCGATATTAAAGTTCGTAGTTTTCTGCTTAACCAACGCGTCTTGGTTAGAAATTATTCAGGACAGGAAAAATGGATTTTTGGATATATTCATAAGATATTAGGAAAGTTACACTACTTAATTAAACTTGATGATGGTAGAATTTGGAAAAGACATGTGGATCAATTGCGAGGTGCCTAACTTGTATTACATTATTGTTGTTGTTTTTAAAGTTATATACGTTCTGAATGGTTGACTGGGAAGGACTGTTAGTATACAGATTTTATATGTCCTTCATACTAACTTTTATTTTGTTGATAGCTTTCAGCATTTCTCTACGACTAGATCTTATATGTAGGAATCAATGAATTTTGATAGATTGTCAGATAAATTAAGAAATAAAAACTGCTTACAATTTGAAGTTGTTATTTGCAAACACAACACAACTATGCACGATAAAGATATCATTGATTCTAGTACAGGTAGTGCTCAAGTGATTACATTTTATAATCAAACAAAATCTGGTGTAGACCCGTCGATAAACTAATATCTTTATACTCTGTGTCAAGAGCAAGCTGTAGATGGCCGCTTACAATTTTTTTTAGCCTGATGAATATTGCAGGCATAAACTGTCATATTATTTCTTACGAAAATACTGGTATTGAAATGCCTAGGCGTGAATTTTTGAAAAAGCTGGCATTGGAGCTGATAAGGCCACATTAAATGTTACGAGCAAACATAAGAACACTCCCTGTATTATTGAAAATGCAAATTAGGGATCATTTGGGAATTCGAGATGAAGCAGAGCCTCTAGAAATGTAACGAACATCTAATAAATGTGCCTACTGCCCTAAAAGGAAAAACCGAAAAACTAAGACAAAGTGTTGCAAACCAAATTGTGGAAAGCCAATTTGCACGGAACACACAAAAAATTTGTGTACATCCTGGTGGGAAATAGAAGAGGAAGAATCGGAGTAAATGTACTCGTATCTTTAAAAACTTTTGATTTATGAATTATTTCTTATTTAATTTCTTTTTATTTTGTTTTGTTAAATAAATAAAAGTTGTTTGGTTCGTGAGACTTTTTTTATATGTAAATATAAACATATTATGTTATTTTATGCATGCTGATATTCATTCTTTAACGTTATTAGTGAAATTGATGTAGGTGAGGGAAACGCTCACACGCGTGTAACGACGTTAAAAAAAAGGCGCGTGTCATGGCGGGTTAATAGACTCGGTATGTGCAATAACAGAGGCGCCTACTCCATTTTCCATCTTGGAAGCGTCTGTCTACAATGGGGTGTATTGGTGTAGTTCTAGAAATAGAAACTTTTGTTCTACTTTTTTTGGTATCAGAAAAAAAATGTGATAAAGATTTATGTCTAAACTGAATATTGAATTTAAAATTGACATGTGAAAAAGTTTTGCATTTAACTTTGCAGTTTGAAAAGTTGTTTGGATATGCATCGAATTTATCGCTACTTTGAGTGAAGGATTTATAAAAATTCATAGAAAAGTTGAAGTTTTGGTCAAATAAAACTTCCAGTCGGTAAACGGGTAAACGGTCTTTAATTTCCATTGTTTTGAACAATATATAGTTTTTATATCAACCAATGATTAGAATGTTTACTTTTACGCAACTTATTTTATACAATACTAGTGACCTCTGAAAATAAAATTAAAATTTCTAACCACTATTCACTTGTTTCTACTATCCAAAAAATATAATATTTGGGTCAATAATAGACTAATCATAAGGCTGTTTGCTCACACCACGGCATTTTGCTTACTTTCAGAATTTTTATATCCATGGTAACTTCTACACGAAAGATCGGATTCAAATAATTTGAGGAGGAATTCACATGTACATAATCAAACTTGATTATAACACTATTTAGTAGATTGGGAATTTTGGAAGCGTTGGCGATAATCGACACTGGACACTACCACTACACTTACACGAACACTTTAGACTATGAAAAATTCGAAATAGTGGAAAACAAGACGGCCGTCATACCAGTTTTGAAGAGATATGACTTGGCAAAAATCTGTGGAAGGTCTTCTGATTGAAGAAGCAGACTGTACTGAATTAAAGAGCAAACGACCTGTCAACAATGACGCTTTAAATGAAATGAATAGGTTAAGAAACATATAAATACAATAAACAGCCGTAGCTAAAAAATAAAAAATAGATTAATAGTGAAAAAATATTCTTGTGATTGAGCTTCTATTCATATGCTTTCGAGAGTAGAGAAAAAACTTCAATTGAATTTACTGTTTGGACCCTTACTTTGTGGAATCTACTCATATTACTTTTTTAAATTAAACTAACTGTTTATAATTAATTCCACTATTTAATTGGAAAAACAATGAAAACTCTAAAATATCATTTATAGGTAAGTGTTCATTGTGTCTAATTTCAAAATTTCGAATTGTTTGACCAGTATAGACAGCATTACAGAAAACAATGTAAGTAAAAAATTGTTAAATGTAAAAACAAAATATCCCCATTAAAAATGTCCAGAATGTAATGCTGTCTATATTGGTTAAACAATTCGAAATTTTGAAATTAGACACAATAAACACTTACGAGGATACAGATTAAAACAGCCAGATAAATCACATTACGCAAAATATCTACTTGACACCAAACATTCATTAACACCTAACACAGAACTAGAAGTACTGCATGCTTGTGATAAGAGACAAGAACCAGATTTCCTTGAAGAATTAGAAATTAGAAGACACTTAAGAGACTCACAATATGAAGTTGTCAATGAACAGATAAATCTAGGTAGCTCTCCACTATTAAATTGTCTTCCTAAGTAACAATTGTAAAGATCAGCAGATGTAGTTTTCCTTTTTTCCTATATCATTGCCCAGTTATACTGATCTAAAATGAGCTAAAGATATCCAGGATATCCCCATAGGGCTAATAATAGGTACCTAAGCTTTAATATTTGTAATATTATATCTTCTTCTTTTTTTATTCATATATATTAAGTCCATCACAAGATAGGTCACTCAATATTTGGTCTAGCCAAAATTTTAAACATCAAGTAGGCATCACATAAAATGTAACTTCTGTTATTCTGACGATGATATGCAAATATCAAAATAATTATAAATGATATTTTAAAGTTTTCATTGGTTTTTTCATTAAATAGTGGAATTAATAATAAACAGTTAGTTTAATTTGAAAAAGTAATAAAAAACTTTAAATTATATCAAACCTATCAATTGAACTGAAGAATACAATAATTATGTAACTTGATATTCACATAAATAAATCTAAGGAAAAAAGGTATGTATTTTATAAAATAGGTAAATACATTGACACAAGTACTGTCGCGACCAGCAAAATATCATATAAACTGTGTAATGTAATGAATTGTTGGGTAATTCAAAGCTAATTTTGTTTTTTCTGGAGCATTTGAATGGAAGCTTATTTTTCAAAATATTTTTATCCATTAATATATTTGCTCCTGATTCTTTTCGATGACACATTAGGAATTTTTGACAAAACCGGTCAGAATAAAAATCTGAAAATTTGTAATAAGAGGTTTCAGACATTGATCTATTGAATGAAAATATGCTCCACATTCGATGACTTCCGGTTATACCGCCCCATATATTTCCAACTTTTTGAATTGCTGACCTAATTACAAACAACTTTTTCTAACTAGGTACTATACCGAAGTCTAATGGTTCTCGAGATAATAATTATTTTAATGGAAAATTTGATATTTCACTAATATTTATAAACTCCATTAATTTCGTGATAAATTATTGAATTCTAACCATCTATACTGGTCATTTCAAGATGATTCAATGATATCCTAGAAAAAAACATTTTCAATTTTATATTCAGGGCGGAAGAAAATTAACGTGAATACGTTAATTTTGTATAATTAAAAATAACAATAACCACCTACATTTTTTTAAATGGCTTATACAATTTAATAGTAGATTTGGAACAAATATTCTTAACATTTGTATATGCCTTAACAGTATTTTAAATAGCCTGTATAATATTGAATAGAAAGTTTGTTCTTTATAAGTATTTAATACTAAATATTGCATTTAATGAAGATACTGTTACGTCCATCAAAATTCTCAGCTTTTGAGATTACACGAACGGATTTTTCTATTAAAATTCACTACTTCCGCCGCTAAACTCTGAACACTTATCGTCTAAGAAATGTATGACAGAATTATAATAAATTATTTAACTGTATTTGCTCGTTGCTTGCACGTGCCTATTAAAGTAGATCCAAATATAAAAATTTTATTAGTCCAGTTTCAGGTCAAGATCGACGCTTCAAAACATGCACACTTCCATTGCAGAAATATTTCTTTAGAACATGGTATATTTACAGAATATTTTTACCACCATAATTTATTCATTTTCATTTCATTGATTCAACATTACGTAATCTGACAGTAGTCCTGAGATAAACAAGTGTTTTCGACACAACACCTGGTTCTTAGAAGTTATTTGATTTTGATTTAGTGCTTTTTTTCGACGTTGTTTCAATTTCTTAGGTATTTTAAAAGCTATATACGATTGTTCATAATAAAAAGGATCATTAAATCAACACAAAGCAACGAAATTACAAATCTAAAATCTATCCAAATAGTTGTTTATCCTCAGGGCGAGTGTTATTAGTGTCGAATTGTCAGCTGTTGGACATGCCTTATTATCTCTTATTTGGATTTCTGGTAGGTAATTTCAGTACGGATACTTAAAAACGGCAAATTCCCTTGCAAAGAACCTTTATCTGACCAGAACCAGCCGTTTAAACAAGTTTGCCAAACTAACACTAAACACCTGAGCTACCAGACTTCTGGCGGAATTAACCATAATTATTCCATTTCAATGCTTTAATCTATCGAAGAAAGCTACCAAGCTACAACCTACGTTATCCAACAGATCCACTAACTGGTCACTGTCATCTGAATCGTTATGAAAAATGCGATGCAAATGTCCGCATCTTGGAGATGTAAGACGGAGAAGGATCACTCCACTTTGTTTTACTGAAGAAGTTTATTACTTTTCATTCCATTTTATACACATGAAGTGTATACAGATTTCAAGGTACATCGCACATCCTTAAAGAGGTTGAAGTGTATTTACTACGAAAACTCTCATGTTCTTCAATTTGTATAAAATATTGCCACATTATTCAAGACATTTTGCTAATTGTTTGACATAATCTCTTAAAGGCTAACCATTTAGGTGGTTATATTAAATAGCTTTGCAGGTATAGCTGCTGAAAAAAAGCAGCAATTAAAGCAACGAGTTCCTGCGTAGTCGGTTCTAAAATGGTATGAGAATTCCTAGGAGAACTCAATTAATTAGGCGAGAACAATATCGTCACCTTACTGTGGGTTCCAGGATATACTGGAATAGAAGGAAATGAAATAGCAGATGAACTATCGAAAAGAAGGACTGAAACACCCTTTTGGGGTCCGGAACTCTTTTGCAATATCAGCTCCAATGCCGAAAAGAAGAGAAGATCTGACAATTAGAAAGATCTAGTAGGGCTGAGACAATCAAATATACTCCCTAGAAACTACAACCAGGTGAGATCAAATTAATTCCTAGGTCAGAATAAAACTGCACCCGTTGCTTTGACACTGTTGCCTGAATGGGCACCTCAAAAAGCTCAAACTAGTGGAACAAGAAGAATGTAGATTCTGTGAAATTTATTTATTTGTTTGCTGTTTTTTTTTTTTCGGGCCAAGATGGGAAACTCATGTTCGAATGGGTGCAGGACCTCCATCCATTCCTCCTCCTCCCTCAGTATTATCTCCACCATATTCTCCCAATACACCGCCTCCCCTAGTTTCCTCTCCAACTTCTTCAGCACTTCCTAGTTCCTCCAGCATCTAAACACATGCCCCACATCATCCCCCACTCCACACCTCTCGCACACTCCAGTCTCTCTTTTTCCAATCTTGTAGAGGTACGCTACTCTCGGCCCATGTCCAGTGAACACCTGTGTCAAGAAGTAGTTCACTTCCCTGAATTTCCGATCCATCCAATCTCTCCTATTCCCAATCGCTCCTTTTAGCGTGGCCTCATACTCCTGCCACCTTCTCTCCATTTCCTCCTCCATCCATTCCTGTACTTCCTCTCTGGTCGCACCCCTCCAGAGTTAATTTATGGCTCTAGCCATCACGTCCAATGGGTAGGTCCTTGCCAGCACCGCTGCTGCCAGTCCACCCACTGTTCTGTACCCCTGCACTACCCTCAGCAATATACCTCTCTGCACCCGCAGGAGTGGCCTAACCACATTCATTCCCGCTCTTTCGCCCCACACCTCCGCACCGTACAGCATACTCTGCTCTACCGTCCTACCAATGATCCTCCTCTTCCACTCTCCCGGCCCCTTCTCATTACACATCAATCTCCCCAGCCATGCTGCCCTCACTTTCCCCTTCTCTGCCGCCTTCAACATGTGCGTTCGGAAGGATAACTGACTATCCAACCACACCCCTAGGTATTTCACACACTCCTCCATACGAATTCTCCTTCCCTTCACCATCACCCCCACTTCCCTCGTCTTGCTCCGTCCCTTCACTAGCAACCCCACCGTCTTATCTTCCGCCACTTCTAGTCCGCACCGCTCTATCTTCTCCATAATCTTCCTACACATTCTCTCCATCGACCACATACACCGTAATCTCACATCCCTCTTCACATACTATCCCACAAACCTCATCAAACACACACTTCCATAGCGTCGGTCCAAGAACCGAGCCCTGGGGCACTCCAGCCTCCGTCTCATACCTCCTCCCTCTAGTGTCTACTATCACACGTCCTGTCAGGTATTCCTCCACCAGGTTAACCAAACCCTCCCCCACTCTAAGCCTTAGCAACGCGCTCAACATTGCCCGTTTGCTGACACTGTTGAACGCCTTCCTGACGTCGAAGAACACGAGTAGGGCCAATTTTTTGTTCCTCCAGCTGCCCTCCCTAGCCCTTTCCACCAAGCCCATTACCTTGCCCAGCGCCGAGATGCATGATTTTCCCTTCGCAAACCCGTGCTGGTTTTCCCTGAAACCCCCATTCCTACCAACTTCCTCCTCAATTATATCCTTCATTATCCCCTCCATCAATTTACCCATACCACACAGCAGACTGATGGGCCTGTAGTCCCCGCCCGCCTCTCTACCCGCCTTCTTAAGTAGTATCACCCTAGCCACCTTCCATCCTTCTGGAAACTCTTCCTCCCTTAGCACCCTGTTGAAAAGCTCGCAGAAGTACTCCCCATTGTCATCCAACAGCCTCTTCATCATATCACCCCTCAGACCCTGGGGCTTTAATGTTCCTTCTCCCCTCCTGTACTTCCCACTTCTCTACCGGCCTTATCCCCCCTAGTATCCTGGTCTTCTCGAATCCTGCCAATCTTCCTCTATCAGTTCGTTCCTATTTCCACCCATCCACTTCACCGCTAGCTATCTCATATGCCTTTCCCCATCGATTGTTTTCCAGGTTCTTCAGTAACTCTTCCCACCTTCCTCTTTTCTCCCTCTCCACCTTACTCTCCAGTTCCTTCTCCTTCTCTTTGTATCCCCCTTTTCCCTCTATCCTTCCTCTTGCTCTCAGCATACGTCTTCGTTATTTCTTACACTCCCTCCACAGCTCCTCTATTCTCTCATTCCACCAGTAATTAGCCCTCCGCTCACGCCTATTGCCCCTCTTTCCCTCTCTTCTACAGCCCTGTATCACATTGTACAATTCATCTACATCATGTCCAAGTCCCCTTTCTATCTCCTCTCTTATTATCTTCTTCATACTCTCTGCCTCGGCCTTTGTCCACCTCCATCCCCACTCTCCCGATAAATCATTTCTCCCCTTCCTTATATCCGTCACCACATACCTGGAATTCCCACTCTGCCCGAGCTCCAGACATTCCTCCGGAGGATCTAAATAACTTTTTTGTACAACTGCCATTCAAAGTGACATTTTTAAAGCCTGTCAAACGTGTTAAAAGAAGACGTTTACAAAGTGGCGTGTTAAAAGTAAAATACTTTTCATTCTCCCCCCTACGAAAATATATTTTTTTTATTTTAAATAGGCAAGCGAAAGCGAAAGTAAAACATGCTAGGTTATCGGTAGCTATACCTTGTTTTTAAACTAGGAGGAGCATTTTAGGAAACCTCAAACACACCACTAAAAGTTACTAGATTGGGAGAGTGTTCCGAAAAGGTCATGTTCAGACTTATCGAACTAATTGACACTTATGTGAAATGTGTTTGGTACTTCTCGCAGTTGTCGTGGCCAATGAGAGATCAAGGCATGTCTAAATATCAAATCGTCATTGGTCCCAGGACATGAGGCCAGACTTAGGCGAACGTAGCTACCAAATGTCACATTATTGTGAAAAAATGTATGGTTATATTATCATTTATGTAAAATATATGTCCATTGATCCCTAATGATCAGTTAATAATTTAAGTATAAATTAGTCTGTATAAAATGCAATTACATGTTTTATCGTTGACGAAAATTTAACATTCTCCGATCATGCTCAATATATAACCAAAAAAGTGGCAAGAAAAGTAAATTTGTTAGGTGGGTTAAATGTGTATCTTAGCAAGTGGTCAAAATTAAATATATATATATATATATATATATATATATATATATATATATATAACAATTATACTCCCTCATTTCAATTACTATTCATCGATACTATTTCTGTTAAACAACACAGAACTTAATATAAGTATACAAAATAAACAAAACCAAGCTATGCCTTATATAACAAACAGTAATCTATAGTAAATTTTATACCCATTTAGAATAAGACCATCCTTATTTATTATTAATAAATCGGTTGAAACAAAAAATTACCAACAAAAATGAACGTCGTAACTAATTTATTAGATGTCACGTTTTTGAAGTTACGTCAAATTTTGATTTCATGTTAATGTCATAACGCAAAATAAGATATAAAAATGCGATATTCTGATGAATCCAAAAAACTTATGCTTAATGTAGTAAACTATTTTCAAAACGATTTAGGATCTCGATTTAAGGCAATTCAAAAAGCGTCCGAAGCACTAAAAGTTCCAGAAAGCACATTATATAATCTTGAAAAACCAAGCAGAGCTACAGATTTCGAATTTAGAAGAAATATGCCTGCAAGCGTTTCCCGGAGCAAAACCCGAATGGGAAAAATACCCTGCATTGTTTGAGGGAAGTAATTTATAAAATGTATGCGCGAAAGGATAAAATCACAGTAGAAACTATTTTACGGCAATTTATCGAAGAGTCTCCAGAAACTAAGATTTCCAAAGGTTCGTTATATTTGGGAATTAAAAAAATGGGTTTTCATTTCAAAAAACAGGATGGAAGAAAACATTTATTGGAAATGCCTGCAGTCAGATTAAAAAGAATATTATTTTTGAACAAATACCATGCTGCTAAAAGCGAAAAGCTCTTAACACCTGTTTTTCTGGATGAGACATGGGTTTTTAGTAAAAGCGGGGACAGAAGAATGTGGCAAGATGGTACTAAACACAGTGATTTAAAAATAACTGGAAGTGGGACACGATATGTAATTGTTCATGCCAGTAATAAAAAAGGTTTTGTGGCAAATGCATCGCTTATTTTTAAATGCAATAAAAAAACAGGCGATTACCATGATAACATGAACACCGAAAATTTTGAAAATTGGTTTAAACAGCAACTAATTGTAAACTTGGAAGAACCATCGTTAATTATAATGGATAACGCAACGTATCACAGTCGCCTGGATGAAGAAATCCCAAGAAAAAGTTGGAGTAAAACACGCATGTTAGAATGGCTCAAAAAAAAGAATATTCCTTTTCCAGATCACATTTTAAAGGATGCTGTTTGGAATATAATTGAAAAGCAAGTTTTGCCAGAAAAAAATTATCATTTAGACAAATACGCTGCCGAGCATGGTCATTGTGTTTTCAGGCTACCACCCTATCATTGCCATTTTAATGCCATCGAAATGGTATGGTCAGAAACTAAAAGGCATTATGACCAAGCTATTACGAAAACTGCAAGGTCACCTACTGAAGTCTTAAAAGTATGGAATGACGTTGTAAAAAATGTACCGGAGCAACACTGGCAGAATTACATAAATCATACAGAGAAAATTATTTCTGAAGCATGGGAAGTAGAAAACAAACTGGACCTACTAAACATCGAACCTATGGTGATCTCTGCATCCAATGAATCCGATGATGAACTATCACTTTCCGAAAGTTATTCTGATTTAGAAACTAATTAAACTTTGCCTTGAAGATCACGTTGTCATTTTTTTTAAATCTAGAATTTGTACTTAATCGAACTCTGAATTGCCATATTTTTTTAAGAAAACTATGTATCTAGTTAATAAAACAATGTTTTTAAAATTAGTGCGCTTCTTTTATATTCTTTTATTATGTCAACATCTTTAGAATTTTATGAATTTCATAAAATTAATTTGTATTATTACAAACCGCCACTGATAATATGAAATTTCAAGTCACTACGCCAATGCAATAAGAAATATGTCAAGCATTTGACATGACAAAGGTCATAACCTAATTTTTTTCATGCGGGTTCAGATGGTTCAAGAAGCCGCATACGTTAAGTTACTAAAACGGCTGGTACCTCTAAATAGGTATTAATTTTACTATATATACAAATATAAACAGAATGTTAGTGGCTAATGGTATCTTATCGGCGAAGCAAATTATTTTTCTAAATACAATTTCTCTTATATATACAATAAAACACGGTTTATGTACTGAACATTTATTAAGACATAATAAGATACAATACAGATGTCCACAATTACACCACTCGCACAATACAGAACTTTTATGTTTCTTCTGTAAATACATCTCATTGCCAAAATGACGTTTTCCATAGTGGACTTATAAAATTAAACAGTTTGCCCCAAATAATGAAAAGTTCCAGAACTATTCAAGTTTTTCAAAAGAAATGGATATTGTAAGGAAAAAGTAAATATTTAATGTACTTATTTTGAAAACTGTACGTAGATATTTGTTATTTTGTTTTTGTTCATGAGAAAGAGTTGAAACAATGTTAATACAATCTGTGATTAATTATTTAGATATATATTTGGTCATGTGAATCTTGTTACATATGTCAATATGATTTGTAATTTGTTTTAGCTATATGCTATCAATAAAGTTATTATTATTATTATTCTTTATTTAGATTGGAAGTTTAGGTAAAGCACAAACTAAAACTAAATAGAAAAATACGATAATATTTTAGGTGCTGTAGTGTATGTAAAACTTGATGTACAAATATTTACAAAAATAAGATGTTACTTGGAAACTTATATTATCAACAAGAAAAAACAAGTATGGGCTATAGGTTTATCAAACCGAATAAATAATAAAATAGCAATCCACTTGGTTGGTTTTGTTAAAAATAAAACTGAAAGATTTGACTTTGAAAAGAAATATTCAATTCAAAGATGCATAACATGAATTTATTGATACTTCTACTCAGTATCAGAATCTATTTCATTATCAGGTGACAAAGAAATGATAATTGGTTCGATGAGATTATTCATAATTCCATCTAGAGTGTACATTTTTTCCTCTTCTTTATTAATGTGTGCTACACAATTTTGCCAGTTGATATTTGTTACATTCAGGGTTATTCACTAAGTAAAGTGGTTATCGCAGTTGCTAACCATAGCGACTCTGATAACAACTTTCGATAATGACGCTTGTAACCACTTGCGAAATTTTTGTATTCTCTAATACACGGTTGGTAACTGTTGTTATCATAACAACCTTCAAGACCCATCCGTGAAAATGTACGTGACAGCGTCGCAAAATAGTTCTAATGTATGGAAAATAGTCCGTTTATTTGACAGACTAAGCAAATATAACCTGCAAATTTATTTGCATTAACAGTGTTTTCAGTGAAGCTTAATTGAAATTATGGAAGAAAAGTAAGGGCCAATTAATATAAGACAATTTTTCAGAATTATAAATTAAACGTGTATTGTTTTAGACAGAAAAGGATAAAAAAGACAAGTAATGAACAATATCAATATATGATAAATTTTCTTGACGAGCATAAATTGATGATGAAAGGCAAGTTATCTCCAGCTGAATCCACAAAGGTTGGAGAGCTGTGGATGCATCTAACAAAAGAACTAAACAATTTGAAAGGCAGTTATAAGCCTCTTCAGCAGTGGAAAAGAGTATGTATTAATAATAATGTGTGTTGTTGGGCTTATTATGCAATAATCAGCAATTATTTTAGACCTTCATTGAGTACAAATCAAAGGTCAAGGCGAAATCGAGGTTATTACAAAATAAGTTGAAAGGAACCGGAGGAGGTCCAGCAGAAGCACAATTAAATGACACCGAAAACTTGTGCCTTAATCTAATAGGTAGGATTACAACAGAAGGAGATCCGGAAATACGGGAAATTGGGTTAACCGATGAAGGGGCATCTACATCATCTGACTGTGAACTTATTACACTAGTATGTTTATTAACCTTAATAAATATTTTGTATCAAATGTTATTGATTTTAGGTTGTTGGGGATTCAGATGCCAGCAATGCTCGGAGGTTTGAAGAAGAGGCAGATACAGAACTCATAGATACTGTATGTATAATTATTAGATAAATGGTTTGTAAATGTTTTTTTTACAACAAATTGTGTTTAGGAGATGGCAAATTCAGACACCTGCATTACCCAGAGAAATAAAGAGGTACCTGTAAGAAACAATGTTCTTACACCTAGATCTAGAAAGAGTAGAGTAACAAGAACTCCTACACCAAAAGCCTCAACTTTAAAGGAATTGGCTAATACCAATGAAAGAATTTGCGAATCACTTGCTTTGATAAGTAGTGCTATTATTGATTTATCAAAATTTAATAATGCTATTAGTTCATCCTACAACAACTTAGCCACATCAAACAACAACCTGGCTACTTCAATAAATACTTTAGCTGATTCCATTAAATTATTAGCAGAACAAAAACCCTAATAAATGAATAACTTTTGATCAGGGTTTGTTTTATATCATTATTATTGTTTACAATATTTTATTAATTGGGTTTGTTGAAATATGTAGAATAATCAATAAAACTAACATATTTTCTATAGAATTTTATTTTGTGAATTTAAAATATATTTATAATCAAAATCCTTTTGGAAAATTATTTAAAATAAAATAAATGACATTTGTAACTATTTTGAATATAATGAATTCTTATTATGATACATACGGGAGGATTTATAAAGAATGACCAGAAATTAGAATTCTCTATAACAGATACCTGAGAAAATCACCTAAAATGATCAACTAAAGTTCTTCTTGTTCTACTACCTAATGCTAAAATATTCACATTCTCTTGTCTCTGAATTGGGTCTGGAATGTTTATATTCTCTTCATCATCCAGGTTGCTTCAAATCATCCATGTCTATATTAGCTTTGATACATATATTGTGCAAAGCAGCACATGCATATACAATTTTCGCTGCTTTTGAAGGCATATAATGCAGTGCTCTATGTTTTAATAAACATCTAAAGCGGTTTTTAAGAATACATCCGTTCTATGATATTTCTGGTTGTTTTATGACATTCTGTATATGCTGCTTCAGGTGTATTAGGCTCTGCATCTATTATAGGCGTCATTAACCAGGGTTGTAAAGGATAACCAGAATCTCCTAAAAGCCATATATTTGTTCTACCTTCAACATATTTTTGCTCCATATGTTCTCTGATAGAGGACATTTGCCATATAGCAGCATCATGAGTTGACCCTGGGTAACGAGCATTTATTGAAGTTATAATCAACCTTGAATTACATACCTCTTGGGCATTAATACTAGCATACCCCTTTCTGTTATAGTAAACAGCCCCAGGGTAAATTTTATTATTCTCTGGAGGATTAATAATTGCAATGTGAGTACAATCTATGCATCCTACTACTCCAGGAAAATGGAATTTGTTTATGAATTCTTGGACAGTGATTCGAACTTCATCTTCAGTATTTGGAAACCTTATTTCCCTGGGAACAATATGTTCACAAATAGTGTCAGTAACCAATGTCACAATTCTACTAACTGATGCTTGGCTTGA